>BSBK01001086.1:667500-1867500 GCA_027943335.1 Chamaecyparis obtusa | reverse complement strand
AGTACCAATTATTAGTGCGGATACCATCTTGCAGAAGGAAATTGGAAACCCAAGGCTTTCTAGCATACATAGGATAAGCTTCCACTCAATTCTGTCGTAGGCTTTTTCATAATCAATGAGTAACATAGAATAGTTTTTCCCAAAATATTTGGCCCAGTTTAGTGCTTCCCAACATGTTAAGAGGTTTTCTAGGATGTATCTCCCTTTAAAAAATCTCGTCTGGGTGTTATTAATCACTTTAGGGAGTATATTGGCAATTCTAAGAGATAGAGGTTTGGCTAGAATCTTGTACCCTACATTAGTAAGGTAATAGGACTCCAATTTTTAATCATAAGCCTATCTCCTTCTTTGGGAATTAGTTTTATAAGGCCTGCATTGATTGTAAGACCCAGAGTACCAATATCAATGGTCTCTCTAAAGGTCTTGAGAAGGCAAATCCCATCTATATTGCTTTAAAAAAAATCTACTGTAAGTCCATCCAGACTAGGGGCTTTGTCATTGGCCATACTTAAGATGAAGTCTTTGATTTGTTTGATAGAAAGGTCCCTTCCTATCATATCTGCATCTTCCTTACTAAGCTTCCTAGGGATAATACCTTTGATCTTCTGCCTGGCTGCTTCCATAGAGCTATTATCTTCTAAGGTAAATAAATTGTTATAGAATCTTGAGAAGGTATTAACAATATCCTCTTGAGATGTGATATTGAATCCTTGTTCACTAATACATGTAATTCTATCTCTCACCTCCTTTTTCTTGAGGCCATGAAAGAAGTTTAGATTGAATTTATTTCCTTATTGTATCATCTTAAAATGGAAGTACTTCCATGTTAAGAGAATTTATCCCTCTGAGTAAGTGGTTTGGGGTCATATTGGATGCCTTGAATTGATCTTTGCTTTTATCTAGCTTTCTCCCCGCTTTCCACTTCTTTTCTACTTCATTCTAGGTGAAATTAGGGTTAGGATCTTAAGGATTCTCCTAAATTTCCCTCTTCTATGGCTCTATTTTCTAGGTAGGATTTAGAAATGGATCATCCTGGCCTTCATCTCAGTAATCATAGGATTTTATGTCTATTCTTGACATTCTGTCTTGTTCTGGCATCATTTCTAGGTTTCTGGGCATCCCTGGGACCTCCTGACTTGGTTCTGAGTCAACTTGGGAAAAAGGTCAATGTCTTAGGTTGGCCCTGACTAGGTCAAGGTCTTAGGTCAACCTTGACTAGGTCAATGTCTTAGGTCAACCCTAACTAGGTCAGGGCCAACCTCGACATTGACCCCTTTCTCCAAATTTTCACAATCTTTAATTTTCGGGCTTCGGGCTTTCGTGAAATTTATTTTCCCGCTTTTGGGTCGGCCATTTCAGGTTTCAGGATGGTAAATCCTTTAATTGAATTTAATCTAGGTATATTTTCTAAAGGCAAGGACCTAATTGGGATTTAATTCTCCAAGGTGGCCCATCTAGAGGAGTGTTCCCTAGATCATTATAAAAGGAGACCTTCCTCTCTCATTTTCATCATCAAGTTTTGTGAGAACATATCTCTCAATCAAGTTTTCATGCTCAAGCTCTCAAGATCTCAAGGTGATCAAGCAAGCATCCATTCAAGCATTCAAGTCTTCTCATCCATCCAAGTTCTCCATTGAAGATCAAGGATTCAAGCATTCAAGCCATTGAAGGGATTTGGTTCAAGCATTCAAGATTTATCATTCAAACCCTAGATCTAGCCATCATGATGGTGTGATCTTCCTTCAAGATCCTTTGTTCATCTTCAAGATCCATTTCATTCTCTTACTAAGGTGAATTCCAAGCATACAACCATGGAGGTTTGATTTAAATTTATTATTGTGTTCAAGCTTTCATATCAATATACTTGTTTACATTTCAAATACAATTGCATATCTATTGAATTGCATAGCTTCATTGTTAGATCTACTTCTACTACTTGCTAGCATTCTCCATTTCAATTTCAATATTAAGGTTATGTTAGTAAACATATTTTTCCTTCAAAAATATGTATACAAACTGACCCCAGAAACCCATAAGGAAGAACAAAAGTCACTAACAGTTGGAGAAGTTATCATTAAATTGATAACTTTCCTCTGGATTGAGAGGTACAGCTCCTTCTTTATAGATTTGCAATGAATTTCTAAAATTGAAATTTTGATTAGCTTTTAACTGGAAAGCTTATAAGGCTACTTGAGTCATTCTTGGATGACCAGCTCATGAATAAAATACAAAATATACGATCTTCAATACAGGAAAAAAAAACATAGTTTTCTGTAGCAATATATCTCAACAACTTTGCAAAAAGATTAAAACTAACTACTGAAACTAACATATGATCATCATGAAACATTTAAAGATAACACCATGGAATGAATAAAAATATTTGCACAGAAATATTCAATCATTCATCTCAGACAACTCAGATCTGAAACAACTCTGTATGTTTATAAAACCATTGATGCAACACAGGCAAAAATACAGCTTCTTTGATGATCAACCATACATCAAACTTCCCCTAAATCTAAAAACTAAAAAAAAAACTTATTATGTCCCTTCCTGTAGCAACACCAACTCCAAAAAAAAGAACCCTCTCTTCTTGAAAATATTACAATAAATAGCAACTCCATGACCTTTCGGTTTCCATAATCGATTCATGAAAAGAATTGATAGTTTCATTTTTGCCTTTTCCACTTCTCATTCTCGTTGACTTTCTTTCCTTATAAACTTTGATTTTTAAAGTTTATAATGACATAAAATATTTATAAGGATATCCAAATGATATATGGATAGGTCACGTTTGGATATGCTGGTCCAAAATAGAATCATCTTTTATGCTGGGTGAATTTGAAACTTTTCTGGCAGTTTTGACATTGGTGAACTCAGTCATTCGTATCTCACAAACCAAGCATCATTTTGAAGATTTCTCTAGTGAAGATGTTGATAATTAATTTTGCAACAACATACCCAAAAATGAGCTAGATCCAATAGTGGAGTTTGGAGTTATGCCCCCCGCAAGATGACTGATTTTTTGCTTCCTGCAAATCCGTGGTTGCAAAATCTTCATCAAATTTTCTTCTGCAAAGTTACAATGGCTGGCAATATGATTTGATGACCTTAAAATGGAGATCTAGAAGATAATTATGATCTCTTTATTGATACCAATTCTTCTCTCAAGCTGAAGATGATGTAAGTTTCCACCGTGTGCATCACATATCTCAATTTTAACTTCTCTAACCTGCACATTGAAAACTTCACTACAGTGAATGGAGGCATGCATTTTACAGGCAACAGTGACAACCTCTGCATCAATTTACACTGACATAAGGTTTCTTCCCTTCATTTTTTGCATTTCTTAAAACTAGGGATGTCGATGGCTCATCATTTTAACAATTCTCTTATGCTGACATGCTTTAATTCCGTAACCAAAAATCTAGCATTTTCTTTGACTCAGCAGCAGATAAATCTCTTTCATTTGTTTTCCTTGAGCTGTCATGTTTCCACAAGAGTAATGAAATTTTTATGAACTACCTTGAATGGACTTGAACACTGTTCAAGCATGTTCAAGGGTTCAAAGGTGTTTAATGGTGTTCAATGGAAACAAAGTTTATCTAACTCAAGACCCAAACAAAGAAAAGAGGGACAAGTAGCAAACTAGGACTAACAAGTTGATTCCAAACTGGGGTTTGACCAAGGCAAACCCCCCAAACAAACAACAAAACCATTTTTCTTGTAGGTATAGGTGTGAAGTTTTGAATCTGAGAGCGAATTTGGATACCCTTTTCAGAAAACTTTTGGGATTTGCGAACAGAATTCAAATCGGACTTCAAATAAAAAATGTAGTATTTGACCTTTTATGAGGGTCAAACTTGACCTGAGCTCATTTTGGAAAATATTTCTGGGTTTTGTAGATCTCGCAGTTTCGGTTCTGAAGCATGAAAATCGATAGTTTTTGAGATCGTTTGATAAGGTTTTCAGCCGATTCTTTTTCGGAGGTAAGTAACTTTATATCTTCATTTCAATATTCATCATCTATATTTTCTTTCCATATCAATACAATTGAAATGTAAGTGTAAAATATTGGTTTTGGGGTCTCTTTCATGTGCAAGCCATTGTTCTAGGACCCCATCCATATTTTATTCTTTACACTTATGATATGCTCCACATTTCTCTTCATTTCCATAAAATATTTTAATTGTAAGATATCTCAAATTAGAAGCATCAATACTCTCTATTCAACATTCTTAATTGATATTTCATCCCGAAGTGAAATTCTAATTCTAAAATCTCTTCTACTCCATATAAAAATTTGGTCTTGAAAGTTCTATTATCAAATACAACACTTGATCCTTGTGGAGTTACTTTTTTTTTTCCCTATTCACTATAGGCTTCACCCAAACTGCTAGTTGCTTTATTATTCCCATTTTCATTCTTAGAGTTATTCAACATCCACTGCAACATTTGGCTAAACAAGCCAATAATATTGGATTTTTGTTCAAGTGTCTTATCCATCTTCTCTTTAATATCTCTTCCGTTATCATCCATGATACTTTCTTCCTAAACTTATTTAGTTCTATTCTATTATACTTAAGCTCCCTTTCACTTAGGATCATCAACCATAATAATAAAATACAAGAAAAGAAAATATTCACTCTAATACTACTATAAGGATAAAATATGAATTCTAAAAAATAAAAAAATACATGTGAGACATTTTATAATAATATTATCAACTTACACCATACATCAAAACAAACAAACTAGGAATCATCAATGTCATATAGTTTTATTCCAAAAAATTTGCAAAACAAATTTATCATCATATAATATTAATGGACATATTTTAGTCACTCCAACATTTGCAACAAACCTCAAAACTTTAAACAAGGAAAATTATTTATGGACATATTTTAGTCAGTCCAAAACATTTGCAACTATATTCAAAAGATAAATTCTTGGTCTTTAATTTTGTTAATAATACACACATAAAAAATATCCTCCACTATTAAAAAAAAATCTATTCGATCATATACACAAATTAGATGAGATTTCCTCCATAAAAACTTGCAATAAATGCTTGATTTTTACACCAAAATCATAGAGAAACACTATAACAAAGTAAAAAATAAAAATATTTGGAAACACCAAAAAAATTCTCACATAAAAGAAACATATGTATAGAAAATCCAAAAATTACACAACAAAAATACACCTGCAAATAAATACTACTCAATCGCTCATTTTATGACACTATTTACTGAAGCACAAATGTAATCCCAAAGTAAGAACATATATAAGAATCATAGGGATTTCATCCTATGAATCTAAAAACTCATGAATTGTTGTAGATAACTTATCATCCATGGGCTTTTGTCCACAAAAAATAATTGTGGAATAAAGCTTTCATACAATGAGAAATGAGAATGATTTTCAAATGATTGACAACAAAAATACTAGCTAGGAATGTATGGAAGATTATTGATTTGGGTGCCTAAGAAAATCTAACCAAATTTGGAGGGAAACCAAAATTCTAATTTTCCTTTAAACCTTCACCATTACCTCTTATCAAATGACACTTGACATCTCACACTGTCATTTCAACTACAACATAACAATAAATTTCTCACATACTAGATATTGTTTGAATTTCTCTAATTAGGTATGATGACCAAAATTTAGTTGTCATAAACTAAGAGATCTATAAAGAGCCTCATATCTCAAATCCTATTGCAAATTGTTTAATTCCCTTTGCAAATGTAGATTGTATACCCTTTGATGATGGTACTTTAGAGGAGATTGAGTATATTACAATTGTTTCATGTTTTTCTATTACAATTCTTGCATGTTATACTAGATCATATGCTTATCTCCCAATTATTATTCCTTATATTGAAACCCAATATACATCTTAAATTATTCTTAAAAAAATTGTCACTGCCCCATATTTGGCCCCCATTGATTTAGTATAGGGAGACATCCATCTTCTAAACATAATTACTTCAAATTCATATCTTGTTGACATATTGACGATGATAAATTAGGAACTATGTATTTACAAACTTGATCAAGCCCAACCACAAGCCCTTGATCTACAAACTAAAACACAACATAATATCAATGATGTATTTCATGAATGCATAAAAAATGAAATAAACAAGCTCTACCCAAATGCACTCAAAAAAACTTAACTCTACTGTTCTCCTATCCTTTAAGATTTTGTATTGAAGGATGGTTTCTCTAAAAAAATCAAGCACAAGCACAAGCACAAGAAGACATTTAAGAAATGAAGTGTAGTTGTTTGATACAAGATGTAGCTATGAAGATGATAGTGATAGAAAGATAATAATTCTAATAGAAAGAGTTCTCCAAAAATCACAAATAGGAAACTATGGATAAGCTCATTAGCATTAAGATTCAAAGGCATTCAAATTAGAATGAGAGCATAAAATGTTGTTTTGTAGAAGTCCAAATAAAAATCAAGGGTACAGATTAAAAGGTGAAAACATGTATGGTTAGGATTAGAGGACATACAAGGATAATTTGAGAAATAATGGGGATAAAGAAGATTGTGAGGTTAATGCAAATGAAGGGATCAAAATATGTTTGGAAACATGACTAGATATATTGAATCTAGACATGTTTGGAAATTTGAAGATCAAAAACTCAAATGAAGAGAAAAGTGACATTTGTCACATGCCTATGAATTTAGAGTTGATCCATGTGAGTGAAAGTGATTGGTTGAAATTAGAAAATAAGGATCATGAATTAATTAAGAATATAAAAATATTTATTTAATTAATAGTAGAAAGGAGAGTAAAAAATGGATAATTAAATAAATGAGTATTTACTTGATTATAGGATAGAAAACCTAATGAATTAAATAAATAAATAATAATATTCATTTATATAAATAGAGGAAAGGGCTAATGAATGACTTAATTAAATAATAGTTTTGCATGTGATTGATATGCACAATTGTTAGGCATAACTAAAATACTTATGGAATCAATCATTATAGCTAGATAGATAGTTAATTAAGTTGATTAGTGCAAGAAAGGTTGAAAAAGTGTTTGATTGGTTTTAGGATGATTCCCAAGTATTAATGTTGATGGAATGATTCCCTATGTCACAATATAGGTGAGTTGATATGTCTGAGGCTAAGTTGAGAATGTTTGGATCGATAGGTTTATGGTACATGACTTTCATGGCCAAGATTTGAGAGAACTCAATATTGTCATACGCATTGGCCAAGTGGTAGCATAATTAGTACTTCTTGTTTTATTTTTCAACAAGAGAGATGTCTATCAATTTTGGGGATGTCTATAGGATTTTATGGTTATTGATTAGTAGAGAGATGATGTAATACAACCAATGGGGAGATGTTACTGCTTTGTGTTGGGCCTTCAATAATGATGATGAGGAAATAGAGGTCCAAGGAGGAGAGATAAATTGGAGAGAGATGATAATGTATGGATAACCACTCCCAATGGTTTTAGTAGATGTTACTGAAGGTTTTGTATGCCCTGATAGGAGATCACATGGGTTGTTGTCAAGTTGGGGTGAGACACTCAAGAGGATGCTAATGAACAAGACTGGATTTTCATGGGGTCCATGATTTCCCACCATGATCTACATTAGGTTATTTACTTCAAAGGAGTGAGATTATTTGTGAGGTTCACACTTGTATTTGTGGGCTTGGGAGAACATTGCAGTGCTCCAACTGGTGTGCTTTAGGTTCAAGGCTATTGGAGAGCCATATGTCCACATGCATACATCTATCACATCTATTCCCAAGTTGGAAAAGATGGAGTACTGGTAGCATGTTATTGATGATATTGACATAGATATCTAGAGGTCATATCTAGATTGTGAGGACTTGGATGAGGATGTTGAGGTATTACCATTTTTCTTTTAGACTTGGATTTTGATAGGGAAGATGCCCTACATGATTGAAAAGAATTTTATGAAGAGGTTATTGACAGAGTTTGGACATGTACAGGGAATGCCCCAAGGGTTTGGATATTTTGCATGAACTACACATGAAAGGAAAGAGTGGGAATCCACCATTTCATACAAGGTGGTGGTATCACAGTCTAGGGAACTAGTCTTAGCTCCATGGGGCATGAGGAGGGATGTGGAAAATTCAATGAAAAATCCTTAGTTTGTAGAGTATTTTACGGTGAACTCATTTTCTAGGATTACAGGATTAGGGGAGTTACATTCCTAATTAGAGAATGATGAGGACAACATGGCTCCCAAGAGGATACCAAGGGATGAGGGTGATAAGGGTTGAGGAGATGGAGGGGGAGGAGATGAGGGTGGACAAGGAACACCACCACCATTCATAGTAGAATGATCACCTAGACCACCTTAGGGTTAGGGAGGATTGCAACAATAGAGAAAAGGGGTTGAGGGGAAAGGAAAACCTCCAATACATAGAATGGTACAAGCATAGATAAAAGTATTGATACAAGATTCAAGATAGAAAAAGGATTGGATCTATAGGTTTTGGATTTATAGGCAAAGGTTGGATATCTCTGGAGATAAGTAGTAAAGAGGGAGACATAGATAGTGTTGTTAAAATGATTTTAGAACAATAGAAAAGGGGGGTGAATCAATTGTTCTTAGGTCCAAATGTACCAATTGAAATCTTCAATACTTTAACAACTTAGATCTAATTAGTAATTCAACTTGGTCTCTATAGCATATATCAGAAACATATAACATGTAGTCCACTGTCCAAAATTAATTAACTTGTAGAATATAAATCTTTCAAGAACATTCACATCAAAATCATTCACACAAGTATAACACCAGTATTTATAGTGGAAACTCAATTTGGGAAAAACCACTTTGTAACATGCTATTGATTTTCACTCTTCTGAAGTGAGATCTATGAAAAGCCAACCCTATTAAAGGTTTACATACACACTATTAGGTGTGACCCTGTTAAAGGATTTAAAACACTCTATCAAAAGTGGCCTGGTTAGAGGACTTAAGAACATTCCATTATAATATCACCTCGATTAAAGGATTTAGACAATGACTGTTAGGTCAACCTTGATTAAAGGATTTAGACTGATACAATGGTTAGAAAGTAATAGTAGGCTCTGGTCTGAAAAACATACAACTCACTTTGCAAAATAGATCCACTTTGCACATATATGTTGATTTATTGACTGACCTTCATTTCCATCTCCATCTCTGATCTTCGTAGAATTCACTTCAAGTAATCACAACTCTGTTTAGCTCCTTCACAATTTCACCTTCAACCTTCTTCTTGGACTTATCAGTCAATAACATCAACCTCTTCTTCATGTATCTCTATAACCTCACAATTAGGTTTTCCTTTATACCTCTTTGATCAAGTAGATCAATATTTTTCTTCTTAATCTCCTCTATAGATCTTAGGTTTAGGTCAGATTCATCGAATCCTTCCATCATTATGTTCTTCATCTTTTCCTTCTAGATACATCTCCAAAATTCTCTTTGAATCCACAAGAAAATGATTTACCATGCATTAAATGTTCCATACAATTCATTAATAATGTCAACACATTTTACATCTCCCAAGAATTCAAATATGTCAGATGGGATCCTCAATTCTTTCTCCAAATGTAAATTACTAACACTCGGTCAATACTGTGTTCATCTCCTCAGTCATCACTACAAACTGTCTTCCTCGGAAAACATTGTCTTTGCTTGGTAATTTCTTGTCACTTGACAATTACTAATGTTCAATCAACACTAGATTTACTCAACATATATTGGTGCTCATTCTACATTAACATCACTCAGCTTAAACTAGATTTCTTCACTTTTTCTCGGTTAAGCCTATGTTTCCAGTCTTTCTTCTTACTAGATAAAAACACATTACCTTGTCAATGTGCCAACTAATCAAGTACCCATTGAAGTATCACATATATCAACTTTTCCTTAGGTCCTCTTGTTAGCTCCTCATCCTCTTCATCAATAGATATGGTACTATCCTAGATAGCGACTATTATACTAGTTAATCTTTGACATCAATGACAATATAACAATTGTTTCAATTGTAGTTTCCAACAATATCCCTCTTTGGCATTGATGGAAACACCACATGAATAACACATGATTTACCAAAAAATCCAAAATCCTTATGCATCATATTTTTATAATATCCTTAGCTTTATTCTAATTCACAACTTTTCCTAACCTGACCTCATACTCAATTACTCCCTCTGAATATTTTTTGTATCACTCCCCCAGGTTTCATTGAATCTCTCCCTCAGTGCTATATCACTTCATTTTTTTCATTAAAACTTCTCCCTCTTTGAAAAAAATTCCAAAGCTTGTATCTATCACTTACATCTTCTTCATGTAGATGTCTTCATGTTAGTTATGTATGTTGTATACTCCTTTTGTCATCTTACTTATGACTGATTAATATCTCTACCTTCTCACTACTCTAGGCAACTGCTAAAGTGTGACCTTTTCTATATCAATTTGTCAAATATTTTGTTTAGCACATTTGATGCAGTGCTCCTATTTTACTAGGTAGCCTTAGTTAGGGGAATCACCCCTAGTTTACCTCTAAGATATTCATGAGCATCCTTAGGTAAATCTTTTGTGAATATATCTTCTAATTGTTCATTTGTATTCACATATTCTAATCTCACTTCTTTGTCTTGAAATAGCTCTCTCAAGTAATGATACTTGATAACAATATGCTTAGTCTTAGTGTGCATCAATGGATTCTTTGATATATTAATAACACTTGTGTTATCACAAAAAATAACAACCGGCTTAGTGATTTCCTCCTTCATTCCTTTTATCAATTGCTTGATCCACACTAAATTTGAACAATTTACTGTTGCTGCTACATACTCATCTTCTGCTGTAGATTGAGAAATGCAGTTCTATTTCTTGCTTGTCCAAGAGACTAATCTCTTTCTTGGAAAGAATGCTCCACCACTTTTACTTTTTCTGTCATCAACATTTCCAGTCCAATCTTCATCAGTGTAAACTCTCAGTTCAAACTTGTCATTCTTCTTGTAATACACCATAATCCTCTGTTCCTTTAAGATATCTCAATATTATTTTTACTATCATCATATGATTTTCCTTAGGATTGGTAGAAAATATTGCTACAATCCCAACTGCTAGGGAAATATCTAGTCTTCTGTGAACAACATATTGTACCTTTTCAATCATAGATCTATACAAGGTTTGATTCACTTCAGTTGTATCATCAATTTTAGATAGTTTCTATCCAGTAGCCATAGGTGTACTTACTGGTTAGGAATCCTCCACACCAAAATTTTTTAGTAGCTCTTTGACATATTTAGATGGAGTAATATAGATACCTTTCTTCATCTGATAAACTTGCAAACCAACAAAGAATTTGATCTCACCAAACATAGACATTTCAAATTCAGTTTGCATATCATTTGAAAAGTTTTGACATAGGGCATCTTGTTCTCTAAATATGATATCATCAACAAATATTTCAGCTAACAAAATCCCTTTACCTTTCTTATTCTTCATATATAGATTAATGTTGTCATTTGTCCTTGCAAAACCACTCTTTATCAAATAATTATGCAGTCTCTCATACCATGCTCTGGGGGCTTGTTTCAATCCATATAGTACCTTGTGTAGCTTGCAAACCATATTCTAGTTGCTTGGGTCAATAAAAACTTCAGGTTGTTCAATGTATACTTCTTCTAATATCCCATTCATAAATGGAGACTTGACATCCATCTGATATAATTTAAATCCTTTATAAGATGCATATACAAGTAGATTACTTACTCCTTCTAATCGTGCAATAGGGGAAAATGTCTCCCCATAGTCAATTCCTTCTTCTTGTGCATACCCCTTACATACCAGTCTGGCCTTGTTTCTAGTGACTTCTCCATGTTCATTTAGCTTGTTTCTGAATACCCCTTTTTTTCCAATAACATTCTTGTCTTTTGGTCTTGGCTCTAGAGTCCAGGTATTATTCTTTTCTATCTATTCTATTTCCTCATTCATGGCTTGTATCCAGTCTTCATTCTGTAAAGCATCTTTTATTATTTTAGGCTCAAACTCACATAGTAAGCATGCATGATCTTTCAACTTACTTCTTATCATGACTCTAGATTCTTTATCTCCAATGATTTGTTCATGATTATAATGTCTTCTCACATATTGTGCCAAAGCAGGTTCAAATTTCCTTTCTCCTTGTTCTTGATCTTTAGGTTCATCTCACAAATTATTTGCTTCTTCTTCTGATTTCTTGACAACATCCTCCTGATGCTCGACAAAATCCTCTTGATGCTCAAAATTACCTATCTATGACTTTGCATCTGGTTCAGGTGTATTACTTACCCCTCCTTCCATGTATACAAATGATCTGTAATCTCCGAGCTCTTGCTTGCAGTCCAATTCATTCTTTTCTACATATTCATCAACTCTAACATTTGCACTTTCCACAATTTTTTTAGTGGTAGAATTCAAACACTTATAAGCTTTTCTCTTAGTGGAATATCCTAAGAATATGCCTTCATCACTTTTTGCATCAAATTTTCCATTCCTATTGTCTTTCAGTATATAGAATTTACTTCCAAGGACTCTAAAATATTTCACATTAGGTGCATATCCATGCCATAACTCAAAAGGTGTAGCATTTGTACCTTTCTTGATTTGTACTCGGTTCAAGGTATAAACAACTATACTTACAACTTCTCTCCATAACTTTTTTGCAACATTCTTTTCTATCATCAGTGTTCTAACACAATCCATAATTGACCTATTTCTTCTTTCTGCTATACCATTATGAGGAGGTCTCCTCGGTGAAGACATATGTCTCTTTATTCCTCTATCACTGCAGAACAGATTGAACTCATTTGATATAAACTCTCCACCTTTGTTAGATCTCAGACATTTCAATATTTTACCTATTTCTTTTTCCACTTTTTCCAAATACCACTTAACAAACTGAAATGCATCATATTTCTCCTTTAAAAACATTACAGTCATCATTCTAGAATAGTCATAAAAAAAAGAATGAAATATTTATCACCAAAATAACTTTGTACACCCATAGGTCCACAATGGTCAGTATGAACCAATTCCAAAATATTGTTAGAAGTATATGTCTTGCTCTTAAAAGTAGACTTTGTCATTTTTCCCAATTAACACTATTTACACATCACATTATCAGGTTTCTTCAATCTTGGAAAACCTCTAACTTTCTTCTTTTTACTAATATTTACCACATTGTCAAAATTCACATGACACAACCTCTTATGCCATAACCATACATCATCAAATTGTGCAAAAAAACATGTTTCTTCAAATAGGTCTAGATAGAACAAGCTAACTCTTGTCTGTTCTCCACTTCCAATTAGTTCACCAGTGGTATCAAATATTTTAGCCTTTCTATGATGAAATTCCACTTGGTAACCAGTGTTGTTCAAATATGCAACACTCAAAAAATTATAGTTAAGACCTTCAACCCAATGAGAATTTTCACATTTGATCTTATCAGTAAATCTAATTGATCCTTTTCCTCTCACAAGACATGGTGCGTCATTACCAAATTTAACACTTCTACCTTTGTAATGATATAGGGTCTCAAACTTACTTTTATCACCAGTCATGTGATGTGAGCAACCACTATCAATAATCCATTTATCACATTTACTCACATAAGAAATAAGTGTAGTTTTATCATCTTCATCATAATCATCTTTCATAGCAACATAAACAACTTCTATATCACATTCATCAGATTCACTAGTTTTACTATCAGTTTCCTCTTCAACAATATAACAAGATTTCTTACCTTTCTCTTTGTACTCTCTGTACCTTCAGTGATCTCTTCCATTTCTCTTATCTTTGTACATTTTTTCCCTTCTCTCATCCTTGTCAGTCCTATCAGGCATCTTGTTGCAATATGGAAAACTTTATTACATGAAAAATAGATTATAGGAAGTTTACCTTTATATTTCCCTTTTCTCTTTTTAGCCTTCTAGCCATAAGTGCCCCAAGATCATCTAAATCTTCATCAGAAGTGTCACTATCACTTTTCACACATTTTTATTTTTCCTTCTTAGATTTATGCAGAACCATTTGTGACTTGAATGCAAATTCAACATTAGGAACAATGTAGTTAATATAGTTAGACAGCTCAAAAGCAGTAAGCTTACCAACAAGACTTTCCAGAGTTAGAACATTACCAAGGTTACATCTAGATTCTTGTATTGCAAAAAATATGATAGCATAGATAGGAAAAAAAGTTCTCAATACTTTACCAATAACAGTTTCATCATCAATGTTTCCATTGGCTCCTCTAATAGCATTCACTATCTCCTTAATTCTACCACAATACTGAGCAATATTTTCACCTTCTTGCATTTTCATTTCATCAAAATTACCTCTCAAACTTTCATATTTGGCTCTCACCACATTTGTATCTCCACCATAGATAGTTGCAAGAGTGTCCCACATTTTATTTGCATTAGTACAGTCCTTGATATCTTGAAATTTAGGATAGCTTAGGGTAGATGCAATCTCCAACATTGCTTGATTATGTTCTTGTTTTTCTTTCATCTCCTCAGTAGTCAAAGGTGTAACAGGTATGACATACTCATTTTCCACATAGTATTTCCCTGAATCACTAATACCCGCTAGATGTAATTTCAACAAACTTTTCCATGCAGGGAAGTTCTCTTTGGTCAACTTCGGTACCTCCTTTTTGTACATATTGATCATTAGCTTCAAGTACCTTTAAAATTTTATCTGTATGCACCAATAAATTTGATACCAATTGTTAGAATGATTTTAGAACAATAGAGAGGGGGGTGAATCAGTTTTTCTCAAGTCCAGATGTACCAATTGAACTTTTCAGTACTTCAACAACTCATATCTAATCAACAATTCAACTTGGTCTCAATAACATATATCAAAAACATATAACATGCAGTCCACTGTACAAAGTAATTAACTTGTAGAATATAAGGCTTTCAACAAAATTCACACAAGTATAATTATAGGATTTATAGTGGAAACCCAATTTGGGAAAAACCACTTTGTAACATGCTACTGATTTTGACTCTTCTGAAGTGAGCTCTGTGAAAATCCAACCCTATTAAAGGTTTACATACACACTGTTAGGTGTGACCCTATTAAAGGATTTAAAACACTCTATCAAAAGTGGCCTATTTAGAGGACTTAAGAAAATTCCATTAGAATTACACCTTCATTCCATTAGCATTCACTATCTCCTTAATTCTACCATAATATTGAGCAATATTTTCACCTTCTTGCATTTTCATTTTATCAAAATTACCTCTCAAACTTTCATATTTGGCTCTCACCACATTTGTATCTCCACCATAGATAGTTGCAAGAGTGTACCACATTTTATTTGCATTAGTACAGTCCTTGATATCTTGAAATTTAGGATAACTTAGAGCAGATGCAATCTCTAACATTGCTTGATTGTGTTCTTATTTTTCTTTCATCTCCTCGGCAGTCAAAGGTGTAACAGGTATGACATACTCATTTTCCACATAGTATTTCCCTGAATCACTAATACTTGCTAGATGCAATTTCAACAAACTTTGCCATGTAGGGAAGTTCTCTTTGTTTAACTTTGGTACCTCCTTTTTGTACATATTAATCATTAGCTTCAAGTACCTTTAAAATTTTCTTTGTACGCACCAATAAATTTGATACCAATTGTTAGAATGATTTTAGAACAATAGAGAGGGGGGTGAATCAATTTTTCTCAAGTCCAGATGTACCAATTAAACTTTTCAGTACTTCAACAACTCAGATCTAATCAGCAATTCAACTCGGTCTCAATAGCATATATCAAAAACATATAACATGTAGTCCACTGTACAAAAGTAATTAACTTGTAGAATATAAAGCTTTCAACAACATTCACACAAGTATAATACTAGGATTTATAGTGGAAACCCAATTTGGGAAAACCACTTGGTAACATGCTATTGATTTTGACCCTTTTAAAGTGAGCTCTGTGAAAATCCAACCCTGTTAAAGGTTTACATACACATTGTTAGGTGTGACCCTATTAAAGGATTTAAAACACTCTATCAAAAGTGGCCTAGTTAGAGGACTTAAGAACATTCCATTAGAATTACACCTTTATTCCATTAGAATTCACTATCTCCTTAATTCTACCACAATACTGAGCAATATTTTCACCTTGCATTTTCATTTCATCAAAATTACCTCTCAAGCTTTTATATTTGGCTCTCACCACATTTGTATCTCCACCATAGATAGTTGCAAGAGTGTCCCACATTTTATTTGCATTACACTAGTATATTTGAGACCTTTTTTCAATGGTTGATTGTCTAAATTCAGATAGTATACCGTCGATTAAGCGACACCATCCGGCATCGCAGTTTTGCAGTAAAAAACACTGATGGTTATGATAGACATCATACATGTGATGTCTATAGTTTTCACAAAAGGGGGTTTCAACACAATGAATATACCCATCGGTCTACTTGTAGCCATCCCACGTTTGATGGATCTCCGTTGGATGTAGTTAGTTACCAGCGAAAATGCTGTACCTACGATGGGTAACCATCATAAGCTTCCGATGCCTATCTATCGTTGGAAGATTATATACCAATAGAAATGCTATTGGTGCGACATTTATCCATTGGGAATTTCTGACAGATTGTTGTCACATCTCTGATGCTATCGTAATTGCAACAGAAATCACAATTTAATATATATATATATATATATATATATATATATATATATATATATATATATATATATATATATATATATATATATATATATATATATATATATATATATATATATATAGATATATTTGTCCATCGAGTTTGACTCGATTGGTGTTCTTTCAAATTTGGTTGTCATTCAGAGATGACTTTACAGTAGATTTGGTAGCGGCTCGTACATTTTGAGTCGAGTCTAGAGACTTGGATTTGTAGATCACTATGGTGTCCATGATGACTTGGGAGAAGTCTTCTTCTAGGTGAATCAAGCTGAGAGACTTGGATTACATAAAGTGGGTTGTTTGATGTGACTTATGAGACATTGGATGCCTCTTCACAATGGGTTTGCAATGCAGTCTGTAGTGTTTCTTTGCGACTTGGTTCTTGGTAGCCATTGAGATGAATCAATATGACTTGATCTTGGGTCAAGACTCATTGAGGTGAGCTGAAGTGATCATTGCTCCTTAAAGTGATTGATGTTTCCAATAGATAGTCATCGATTTTAGTTTTATCATCAATTATTCTTTGGTTTCTGTCATAATTGCGATTGGTGTTCACTATTTTTTAAAAAGAAATATATATTTTTCATACGTTGATTGAGATCTTAAATTATTGAGCTTCTCTTTGTTTCGATAATAGTTTAACATTCCCTACTTAACAGGGCCAACCACGTGAAGGTGGAAGCTCATTTGGCCCCTCCTAGGATCCTCTTATGACCCTTTACAACACTTTAAGACCTCTAAGATGTGTATTCTTAGGGGTCGTAAAGGGTCTTAAAGGGTCATAAGGGGTCCTGGGACACAACAGCTGAGAACCATAAATGTAGGCATCATGGTCACAATTGTTTGGAGACACAACATAATTGAATGCTATACCTAGATAATGCAACATAACCACTACTCCTATAGTTCCAAGTTGACACTACAGGATCCAAAAACCAAAGATAAGGAATCTATATATGGTTTTTAGATCCCACAGTGTTAAATTAGAACTACAGGAGTAGTGGTTGTGTTGCATTTTCTGGGTATAGCATTCAATTATGTTGTGTCTCCAAAAAATTGGGACCATGATGCCTACATTTATGTTTCTCAGCTGTTGTGATACCTACATTTATGTTTTTTAGCTGTCATGTTTATTTGCATGTTCTTTGTGTTTGGCTTCTCTCCCTCTCATCAAAAATAAGATTTTCCCACTCTGAATTGAGAATGTGTGTGCAACACAAGAAGAATATGCACGGATAGCAGGTGGAGCTGAGAAGACCCAACATGTTTACATTTTTTTCTCCTTTGTTTCTTGTACACCATCTCTATCAGCAAGTTTCTTTATGGATGGCCTCCACTATCTTCCCCACTACAACTGTAACCACTATTCATTCTCCTACGGTCATTACTATATTCTCTATTGATCAGACCTCCACTGCAATTTCTCTGATGAAAAATTCCAAATTTAATGTTTGGTATTCCTTCATCTCCCCTCAACTCCATCACTTATGTGTATGGCTTCTCTCCCTCGCATTGAAAATAAGATTTTTCCCACTCTGAATTGAGAGTGCACGTGTAACACAAGCAAAATATGCACAGATAGCAGGTGGAGTTAAAAAAACACAACACGTTTGCATTTTTTTAATAGGTCAAAATTACAATGTTCACGATGGTCTATAAATTAAAATACGCAATTAAAGACCTCTATAAAAAATGCAACCCTGTTGTGTTTTTTAGCTCCACCTGATATCCTATGTATATGAATTGAGATTGCATATTGAACTAGGTGTCTCCTTCTACATTGCCTGAAACCAAGAGACTATCACAGTTAACATCTAAATGGTGCATCTCATCATCACAACTAATCCACCTTAAACAATTGATTAACCATTCTAGACAAGATGATGATTTAAGTATTGTGTTTTAGAAAAGAACCCATTGAACATTCTAATACTAATTTCTCCCAAAATATGAAATCCACTAAAATTTAGTGAAAACCCCTCCAACATTACAATAGTGTATAAAAGGAAACTTAGTGTCTAAACATGGAACTAAGCTCAAACACGTGTAAATAAACATCAGTCATTATCAAATAAACATCAGTCATTATCAAATAAGTTGCATAAATGAGAATCATTTTTTTTTGGCTTTCTCTTTTTTTCTGCTTCCTTATATTGTTGCAGAGGCGTATCCATGTCCAGAGCGTCATTTCTTCTAGGCTATGCACGTGATCTCACTATCCTTTGCAAAGGCAGGTCCTCTACAATAACAAATAAAAGGCTTCAATTAAAAACATATTATCATAATTGGGGTTAATTTAAAATATATTCATTATTGTTACAAGCATTTCAATACATTCAAAAACATAAACATGAAGCTCTTTACCTTTTCCAACCACATCATCTTGCTCGGAGGCTTGAACCTCAACACGCTCATCGGGAACAATGTCCTCTACATCCCCTGCAATTGCAATACAAAATGTTTTATTAATCCCAACACATTATAATTAAATTTTATTACTACACCAAATTCAATTTAACATGTTTGCTTATATTAAATATTCATTAATCAAAATTTGAATAGAAAATATATACCTTGAGTACTACAATTCACATTAGAATCGATGCCTCCATCGTGCTCGGCCGGTGCAGTATCAATATTGGCAGGCTACATTCCAATGTAAATAATTAGTGTATTTATCGACAATATATACATATAAATACAAGACAAATACTAAGAAATGTTAATCATTCAGTTTACTACATATAAATATATTCACTTAAAAATTTTAAACAAATATATAATCAGCGTTTCCTTACTTAAAACAAATATATTCACTTTATGTTGGAACTTAACATCAAATATAGTAATTGGTAAAGTTTTCAACTTGAAATAAAAATCAATTGGCTTATTTACCTAATCAACAGATCCAGCAGAAGAACCTTGTGCACTCATTTCTTGGTATCGTTTAGCCACGACTTTATAGCCTTGTTTGAAGCCTATTTTTTTGTCCTCTTTTGTAATCGGTTTTTTGAACTCCAAGGCCTGCATTTTTTATTGGTATCATGAATTTTTATTGTAGTGAATTTCATCAAAACTAAATTGATTTAAATTTAATTATAAAATTTTCATACAATTTTTCATTTACTAATACTTACAACTTGTGTAGCAAGTTTTGAATATCCACCCGAGCCAAGCCTCTGTTGCCCGTGCTTTTGTTTTCTTGTTGTTGTTTCCTTTGTTGTGTTAGGAAACCTATGTGATGTTTGAAGTATGTTAGATCACATAAGTACAAAGAGTAAATAGTACATAATTTCATTATTAACATTATCATGTACCTTCTTTCCTTAGGTGATACTACTCGTCCACTATGTCTTACACTTCTCTCAAGTGCATCCTTTTTAAGATCCTCCCACTCATTAATAGGAATATAGGGAGGCCGCTCATAATAAGGGTTGTGTTCTATTTGGCTCCTGTAGTTGTCCCTAATATACTTCAAAATAGTGCCTGCTTTGTCAAAGAGTATAAGTCTATGAAAGACTTCAGGTCCAAAAAGTGTTGTCATAGAGTCAATGAGCTTATTCTTTAACCCTTTATCTTGGGCTAACCACCTTTTAAGAAAAAAAATTGTTAGATTCATAAATGAAGTTGGTTTCCTTAACATTGCTAAAAATTTGGACCGTTTCTTTGCTAGAGGCAATTGGGCTGCGGTTTCATGGACCTGTGATGCTGAAATTCTTCCTTTTCAAGGATCAAATCATTTCCCAATTTCTCTAAGGTTTCAACATGAGGAGACTCCAGATAGATGCCCCTTCAAATTTGAATTGATGTGGTTCGTTGCTAAAGGATTTTATGATCTGATTGAAGATTGGTGGTCTCAGGCTCCAAAAAGGTCAGGTAATAAAGCTTTTGTTTTTGTAAAGAAACTTCAGTTTATTAAAGAACAATTAAAAGTTTGGAATAGGTTGCACTTTAAAGATATCTTTGTGGAAAAACTCAAATTTGAGGAAAAAATTAAAACATCAAGTATGCATATTATTGAGCATGGAATGTCAGAGGCAGATTTTTTGGAAGAAAAATGTTTACAATCACAATTGGATGGTTTGTTGAAAAAAGAGGAGATTTTTTGGAGGCAGAAGTCTAGAGAGACCTGGTTGAAGGAGGGGGATCAAAACACTAAGTTCTTCCACAACTCCCTGAAATAGCATAGAGCTCATAATAAAATTTACTGCATTCAAAATAGTTTAGGGGAATCACTTAAAGATAGAGAAGAGATAAATGCTGCAGTTGTCACCTTCTTCTCCAAGAGAAAAGAAAGGCTGAAACACCATAATATTTTATGTGAAGAAGTACTAGGTGTCATCCCATGTTTGGTCTCAGATTTACAAAATGGGGACCTGATGAAACCAATGTCTATGGAGGAAGTTAAAATTGCCCTTTTTGGGCTAGGAAGGGAAAAGGCCCCAGGCCCAGATGACTTCCCTACAATCTTCTTTCACAAGTTTTGGTATTTGTTGGGAATGGAGTTGTGGGCGGTTGTGGAGGAATCAAGACATGGTGGATTTTTCCTCAAAGATCTCAATAACACTTTTATTGCTCTTGTCCCTAAAAGGGACTCCTAGCTCTCTTTTGAGGATTTTTGACCCATAGCCTTGTGTAACACGGTCTATAAGGTGATTTCCAAAGTGGTGGAAAATAGACTCAAGCATGTACTAAACACAGTGATTTCTATGGCTCAAAGTGGTTTCTCTCTGGGGTGCTCTATTTTTGAGGGAGTGGTGATTGCACATGAGGCTATCCATTCCATTCAAGTAGAAAAAAGAAAGAAAATGATGGTTAAGCTTCATATTAAGCAAGCTTATGATGAGGTGGATAGAGGTTTTCTATTGTATGCACCCTAAAATGGTCACCCAGACTAAATTGAACTAGTCTAAATGGATTTGTCCTCTTTCAAGCTCCACCCTTGATTAAATCTTTTGCCTCTTAATCTCCATGGTCTATTCCTTGTCAATTCCTTTAAAAGGAGAGCTCTTTTCTCATTCTAGAATCCTAACTTTGAATACTAATCTTATGTTGTAGGATTTCTTGGAGACTTTGGAGCTTTTGGAGATCTTGGCTTTCTTGGGAGTCATAGATAGGCTTGCTCATAAATGACTTAAAGAGCGAGTTTTCTTAAAAACATACTAGGGCACTATACTGAGGAGGTCGGTTATGCAACCGGGTGCACTCGAATCAATGCCTGTGAATCAGAATCACTGCTTGCTAGGCCATTTTCTCTCACTAAGCTCTCAGAATTCTCAAATCGCAATAAGATAAATGATTTTGAAAATGACCTTTTTACCCCCTTTTATAGCATTTTGACTTTTTGACTAATTTTCAAAACACCTCAGAATTGCATGAAAATTGTACCCCTAGCTAATTTCGACATCCTAGATCCATTTTCAAGATCAAAACCGAAATTTGAGTTCATCTTGATAAGTCAAAATTGCACTTCAAAACTTTCTCCTTCTTCTTTGCAGTTGGTTGACCTTTTGAGGCCCGATCCTTCGATCTTTGTTGGGGCATCTTCATTTCTTCACCCCCATCTCTTTCAAAATTCTAGTCTTTCATTCACTTTCATTTGATTCATCTCTCTGAGGTTTGACTTCATCTTTATCCTACATCTTTCTCAGTCAAACCTACTCAAACTGGGGCATATTTTCACTAGTTGATGGTTATCCTATCATCTTTCACCTTCAATTATGATTTCTAGTGACTTGATCAAGTTTATCAATTTTTTGTTCTCCTCTACCTGATTTCGAATTTGATCACGAGGGGGCCATACCTATCAAACTTCAACTTCAATCCTTGATTCAACTTTATCAATCAAACCTTGCTTGAGATTCTTATCTCTTATCTAAGACTTGACAATTTCCTATTTTACAAGTATGTTGGTCTTGTCTTTTAGCTTATCTTTGTCAGCTTATGCTTATCTTTGTCCTAATGTGTTCCCTTCCATTGAACACACATTTGGGTTGTTTTGTGATCCCAAATCGATTTCACATTTCAATTCCATTCTTTGACCACATGTGATCCCAAATCGATCTCACATTAGTCAAAGAGGGGCAAATGTATGCACCCTAAAATGGTCACCTAGACTTTGGGCCCCCATTCAACAATTTATCAAATCACTGAATCAATATTTTAAAAAATCAACATTTTTCAATTATATCAATTTCCTTGATCAAATCCTATTTTATCATTTATTCGATTATTTTCTATGGGCTAACCATTTTATCCTAAGTCTTTATTTATTCAAAAGAAATTTCCTCCCTTTTTATTAAATAAAAAGCCCCCACTTTTCCTCTTATCCTAAGTTTCACAAATAAAGCATTATTCTTATTTTATAAAAAGAAGAAAAGGTCTTTTTGTCTCATATGGATACAAAATTCAACTCTTATTTTCCCATTGGAGGATATTTGTGCACATAGATTGCTCCTCTTTCAAGCTCCACCCTTGATTAAATCTTTTGCCTCTTAATCTCCATGGTCCATTCCTTTTCAATTCCTTTAAAAGGAGAGCTCTTTTCTCATTCTAGGATCCCAAATTTGAATACTAATCTTATGCTGTAGGATTTCTTGGAGAATTTGGAGATTTTGGAGATCTTCATGCATTTAGCTTTCATTCTTGCATCTTAGCTTCATGTTTATGCTTTCTAGCCTAGTTTCCTTTATGCTCTAGATTAGCTCACATAGATTAATTAGCAAGGCTTGTAATACTTTCATTTCCATAGCTTAGCTTGGATCTTCATTCTTAGCATAGTTGCATTACATCTTCATTGTTGATTCTTGAAGATATTAACATTCTTGCCCTTGTCTCTTTGAATCTCCCATTGTGTGGTTTACTAGCAAGGTTGCATGCTTCAATAGCTCTAGCTAAGAGCACCATCAACATCCTTGTGACTCCATGCCTAGGGAGCTCTAGGTCGCTTTCTCAAGGTTTCCCATTCATGGATTCCCTTGGAAGTAATGACTTAGAGAAGTGCACTATTTAGTGTGTACATCTATTAGCTATTTTAAGCAAGTTTGGTTTTGTTGAAAGTTGGATTGATTGGGTTTGAAGCTACATTACCACCGCAAGGTTCTTTGTGTTGGTAAATGAAAGCCCTCAAGGATTTTTTGAACAAGAAAAGGGGATTTGACAAGGGGATCCACTATCTCCTTTTCTTTTTATTATCATGGAAAAAGTTTTTGGTAGACTGATTGCCAAGAAACAACAGGAGGGTGAATGGAAGGGCATTCAGATTATAGAAGGAGTGGAGGCCCTTTCTCATCTACAATTTATGGATGACACTTTTTTGGGAGGTGAGGCCTCTATTAAGGAAGCCAAAGTTATGAAAGACACCTTGGAATTGTATGGTAAAGTTTCAGGGTAGCTCATCAACTGGAGAAAATTAGAGATTTTTTTCTTCAATACCCCACTGAAAGAATAGATAAAGATTGGCAAAATTTAGGGTATGAAATCAAGCATTCTGCCAAATAAATATCTTGGCATCCCCCTTTTCTCGGGTAGTAATAAGTCAGAGCTTTGGAAGGATTTAGTCAGTAAATGTTTAAAATAGATGGATGGATGGAAAGGGAAGTGGCTCTCCTTGACTGGTAGGATTCTTATGCTGCAAACAGTGATTTTGGCTATCCCTGTTTACTCAATGATGTGTATGGATATACCCAAGAAAATCTTGAAGGTGATTGAGACCAAGATGAGGAAATATTTTTGGTGTGGCTCAAAGGAGGTGGACAAGATTCCCTTGGTCACATGGGAGAAAATTTGTAGTCCTAAAGTCAATGGTGGAGCTGGGATCAGGAATTGGCAAATTATAAACAAAGCGTTGGGAGCCAAAATGGTTTGGAGTATGTTGGGGGTTCCCTTTGATCTTCAACTTGTAGATTTATACTTTGATGGATAACTTTAATATAGCTTTGACTCTATCACCACTCCAAAGTCTACAAGGAAGAGGGCCAATTAACAAGGATCAACAATGAGATCCTCCTACACTTTGAGCCTTAATGCTCAGGTGGGTGTACCCTTGACTCACATCTCCAACGGAGTCTCAAAACAATATACAACTATGTCCTTTACTAACTAATTGAAAGATATTATCATTTAAATTTGGGTGTGTGTGGTTGATGATAATGAAATGCCTCCAGAGGATGGATCGGTACCTTAACCTAGGGCAAAGAGTCACCCAATTACATACATCAGCTAAGGATCTTAAATCAAACACTCTTGGGCTTAGGATAAGTGCTTTGCCTATAACCCCTCTCCCTCAAACACAAGGACATCAGATTCTTATTTGGTTGTAAACTCACTGAACTCACCTAAAAGACTTTAATCCTAACTTTGTTAGGAACTCAGAGATGACTTCACAATACTCTTTGTTTACCATATGCTAATACACTTTGTGACACTAACATATATGAGCTCATAACCAAAATAAGAAGACATACACAAATGTAAGATTGGAACTCAATAGCATTCTCATTAACATATTCAAGATCAATATATAATCAAAGCAACACAAAGAGAGGAAACAGACCCAAAATCCAGCTCCTCTTACCTCAAATGTTCATATAATCATAACCACTAGAACTGACCAAAATTTAGAATAGAACCTCAGGACCAAACCCTTACTCTATCAAAAAACTAACTACTTATACCCCTAGTCACCTTGGAATCCTCAAAGAGGATGCATCAAGCTTTAGGTGACTAGGGTTAGGGTTTCAACCACCCAACCAACTAGAAATAGTCAAAAATTTAATATAGGGGAAGAAACCCAAGCAACAAGGAGAAAATAGATCTTGAAGTGATCCTCAATCATGATAATTTCATTGAGAAGGTACTGAGAACCATGAAAATGCTGAATTTGTCAACCTGTTCAGCCACTTGCAACATGCCTCAAGCACAAAATCACAGTACAGACACCCTGCAAATGATCATGGAACACCCTGGACCACACTGCAACTGTCGGCAAAACCAATTCTACCAGATCCAGCCGCTTAAACAATAAATTTTAGTCCTTCTAGTCGTAGGAAACCCTTTACAAATTTGAATTTGAAATACAACGGTTAGTTTCAAAGCGCCAGTGGCAAATCAGCGGTCCACATTTAAATCTGGATCAACTTTAAGTCGCGGCTGTTAGATCTTCATATTTCCCAGGCTTTATGACTTATCTTTTAAAAAGACCCCAGTTACATTTAGTGAATTGGTGACTAAAGACCACCTCCAAGTCATAGAATACCTTATGTCTCTGCCAGATAGTTTAGTGATTACGCAAGCACAGTTTCGCTAAATCACCAGCTTTTTAGAACTCTGCTACTTTTCTTTGCAAATGAGCAAAACCTTTGTAATATATCAGAACCGCCAAACATTTTATCCGAACTGCTAGACCCTTTGATAACCCTAGGCCCACCTGGAAAGATGCCACATGTCAACATATTATTTTCTATACTTTCTTGGTCACCACTAACAAAGGACCCATCGCATACAAGCCTTTAATCAGACAGCGGGTGCAAGATCTCATGGCTTTGACAGAGCTCATGAGAACTTATGCCAACCATTGATTCTTTGCAGTTGTTAGAACCCCAAAGACATGCCAGATACTAGGTCCCATTGACACTTGCCAAATCATCATTATGTGGACCAATAAGAGACCGCCAAATGTGCATGCATGGCATTGGACCCACTGAGAACATTATACCGCCTGGAAGATCGGATGGACGACACATGATCTCAAGGGCTTGGAAGATTCCATGAGATCATGCACCCTCCATCAATCATGAATCTTCTGACTGAGATACTGGGCTTGCCTAATAACACATCTAGCTCACTAACACACCGACCAATAAGATTCCTTCATTTCAACACCCTCTGACAGTGGACCCACCTGCTTAGAAAAGCTATGTCATGAAAAGGAAACAACGACTAGCATAAGTTCGCAAGCCTCTGACACATCCCATAAGAACTTACACCCACTGTTAGATTTAGATGGTGTCAGAGCCAGGCCTAGGAAAAATTAAGTCAAAACATTAGGAAATATTAATTGCTGAGACTTAGGAAAAATATTAGCGCTGGGACTTAGGAAAATTAAAGGCCATCGGGGGTTAGAGACTTAGGAAAAATCAAAGGCATGACCCCATGGGGTGAAAAAATATTAAAGCACATGTGCTAAAGGGATTTTAAGTGGCCTAGAAAAGTAACATTAAAATAGAACAGGGCCAGGGTAAAACAAAAGGTTTTTCATGCAATGGCTATTTTTAAAAATTTTTGAACTAGGGCTTGAGCCAGAGGCATGAAAAACATTGCAGAGAACAGAGGAAAACTAGTAAAGCCATGAAAAAATTTTGCAGGCACTAACAGTGGCTCTGTCTGGGGATGTGTGGCTCTTGTAGGCACAATAAGAATCTAGAATCACTGGTTAAAGCAGACCACCCACAGGCAAAAATTTGCAGACAATAGGGAACAAGCAAGGTAGAACATGCAACTTAGACAAAATAGGACCAGGGACTAGACAAAATTACAAAATTTACAAGGCTATACATATATACACAACTTAACTACTGCTCATGGAAGATAGAATACTTCAAAAGAAGTATTTTTTCAAGAATTGTCCATGAACAGGCAATTCTTGAACATTACCATTCAGTTCTTTTACAACATAGGAATCCTGGCCCCATTTTTCATGAATTTGATATGGCCCAGCCAGATGGGATCAAACTTTCCATGTTTTCCCTTATCCTCCAATCTAGCATTCCAAATTAATACTAGGTCATCAGCTCAAACTTCCTCTCCATAGCCTTCCTGTCATATAGGTTCTTGATTTGCAATTGCAACTTGACATTCCTTACAGCTGACTCTCTACTGATTTCATCCAACCTGATGAGATCCTCAATCCTCAATTGTATTTCATCATCAATGTCATCATCATATAATTGCACAAATTTATACATTTCCAGTAGATTATTTTGAGGCATTCTTGCATGTATTCCATATACTAGGTCAAATGGTGCACAACCAATTGCCCTCTTCATAGTTACCCTATCAGCCCATACAGCTAATGGCAATTTTGAATTCCACGCCTTCTTATTCTTTTCAAGGATCCTCCTGAGGATCTTAATTAAACTCTTATTAGTAGATTATGCTTGACCATTTCCTTGTGGATGATAAGGTAGGAATAAGAAATCTGAATTCCTAAACCTTTGCAAAAGTCCTTATATTCAACAGACCTGAAGCACATGGCATTATCACTAACTATCCTCTCAGGGTAACCAAACCTTGTAACAATGTTGTCCAACAAGAAATCAGGTACCACCTTGCTGGTTGCATTCCTTGTAGGTATAGCCTCTACCCACTTTGTAAAGTAATCAGTGACAACTAAGATCCATGAGTGTCCTCCACTTGACTTTTTTGGTATCTCCTCTATGAAATCAATTCCCCATTGTTGGAAAGGAGCTTGCACCTCAACTAGCCTCAAAGGCATATTGCCTAAAAATTTAAGCTTACCAGAGAACCTTTGACAAGCATCACACCTCCTTACCAACTGCTCTACATCCTTGAAGATTGTGGGCCACCAGAATCTTGCTCTCAAGATCTTTTGAGCAGTAGTCTTACCTATGTAATGTCCACCAAAAACCCCCTCATGCATTTCTTTCAACAATACATCAGCCTGATTTTCATCTACACATTTCAACAATATGCAATCCAAATTCTATCTATACAATTTACATTTCACAATTCCATACTTGATGGCCTGTAATTTCAATGTCCTCTTCTTATTGTCATCCATCTCATTTGGACACTTCATATTTCTTAGATAATAGATAATATCTTGATACCAAACATAATCATCCATATCATATGTAAAATCAATTTCAGAATGATTTACCTGATTAACATCAAGATTGGATTGGGCCATCAGTTTTGCCAATCCTTGTCCTCTAACCAACTTGGTAATCTAGACATCAACATTGAATTCTTGGATCCTATTGATCCATCTGCATCTTTTTCCAGACACCTCCTGCTGTGAGAAAATATCCTTCATAGCTGCACTTGGCACAAAAGCAATCAAAATTGTCCCCATCAAGTAACACCTAAAATCCTTGACTACCTTCACAAGTGCATAAGCTTGTTTTTTATTGATGTCATATTTCAATTCAGCAACCTGTAGAGATTTAATGAAGAATGAAATAGGCTACTCAATACCATTCTTATTCTTTTGTAACAAAACTACAGCAATAGTGTGAAAAGATGCAAAGGAAAAGATGTGCATTGGGATACTATAATTAGGTGCCTTAAGCATAGGTGCGTCTTTGATAGCTTGCTTGATTTTTTTTAAAGCTTCATCAGGTTCACCCTCCCATGTAATAGCAAATCCTTTCTTTAACATTTTGGATATAGGTCTAGTAACTTCAGCAAAATTTGTAACAAATCTTCTCAAGAAGTTTACCTGACCAAAGAAGGACTGAATCCCTTTGATATTCTTTGGTCTCTAAATTTTATCAATAGCTGCTACCCTTTCAGGGTCAATTCTCACTCCTTGCTTCCCAACTAAGTGGCCAAGCAACTTACCCTCAGTGACACCAAATGCACATTTCCTTGGGTTTAATGAAATGCCATATTCCAAAGCCTTCACAAATATTTTATCTAAATGAGTAAAATGGTCTTCTTCCTTCTTAGAATAGGTAGTTAAATCATCTTGATAAACAACAAGGAAATCATTGATAAAATCTACAAAAGCAACATCCATTGCTCTCTGAAAAGTAGCACCAGCATTTGTGAGACCAAAAGGCATTCTCACATAAACATATGTCCCCCAAGGTGTTGTAAAAGCTATCTTGAATTGCATTAATTCCTTAACAATCACCTGATTGTAACCAGAGAAACCATCCATCATAGACATTAATTCAGATTTGGTTACCCTTTGCAGCATAACTTTTATGTTGGGTAGACAATAGTTATCCTTTAATGAGCTAATGTTCAAATTTCTGAAGTCCACACAAAGCCTGATGTCACCATTTTTCTTTCTCACAGGAACAAGGTTTGAAACCCAAGAAGAGTGCCTTATAGGCTTGATAATTCCAGCATCTCTCAGCTTCATTAACTCTTCTTGCATCTTGGGAGCTAAAGTAGGATTAATAGGCCTTTGTTTTTGCTTGAAAGGTCTAGCATCTTCTTTCAATGGAATAATATGCTGAAACAAATCTTCTTTATAAACCTTTAGGTCATCAGATGACCATGCAAAAACATGCCTAAATTTTCTCAATAATTCAATCAAAGTTTTTTTCACATTGTGAGACATGTCCCTACCAATGCATACCCTCTTAGGTGCCTCTTGTTTTCCAAGATTTATCTCCTCTAGATCAGCATGATCTTCTTTTTTTATATTCTTTTGAACTCTATCCTGGTTATCAAAGACAGTTTCCAAAACAACAAGCCCTTTGGGCACCTTGTTAGTTTTGAGTTGAATAACTTCATTTCCAAGGACAATCTCTTTTCCTTCTATTGACTCAACCAAAGTTGAGCAATCAAATTCCTGACCATGATACTAATCTTCACAACTCATAAACTTCAAGATATCATTATCATCATCAAAGACTTGCCAATTTTCAATATTGTCTGGTACACTAGGCCTAGCCTGAATTTCAACTTTAGAAATACCAGTAAATGTAATATCATTGGGATTGATTGCTATATTGGCTAACAAGTCAGCCATCGTATTGTTACTCCTATCCTTCCACTCAATATTGAAGGCACCAAAATGTTCAATCAAATCCCAAACTACATTCCTATATTGTTTTAACCTTTTGTTCTTGGAAGCATCTACTGACCTGACTTGGGACACCACCAACTCATAATCACCAACAACACTTAAGCACTTAATACCATGTTTTTGTGCCAACCTCAGTCCTAACAACAATGCCTCATATTCTGCTATATTGTTGGTACAAAAGAAATTCAATGTGAAAGAGAACTTGTAGGTGTTTCCATTTGGAGAAATAAGTAAAATACCTGCTCCTACTCCATCCTTGCAATTTGCACCATCAAAGTACATTACCCACAAACCACCCTTCATAGAATTAACACTTACCTCAATAGAGATAGGTGACAAAATAGGTTCCTTCTCAAGTACAGGGATCTCTTCCCTAAAAGCATTAATATCAGTATCCACAAAACATGTAGTTTCATTATCAATACTTCTCTCAATCATGTGGCATACTCTTGGTTCTCGCTCAATCTTGACAAACTGATCATCAATCTTGAAAGTGGCATAGGACAAATCACACTGTAAACTTCCACCCATAGCAGCACTCCACCTTCTAGATAGTAGCATCCCATAATGAGGAGGGATGTCCACCACCAAAACACTCATTGTTAACTCTTTCTCTGGATATGCTGCCAGCCTATATGGCATTGCATTGATAGTCCCAATGACTGGTACCTCCCTCTGATCCATTGCACAACATCTACCTTGAACTATATCAACTTTAAGGCCCAACTTTTCCATAATCTTAAAAGGCATAATAGTATTAGAGGCACCACTATCAATCATACAATTTCTTAATTTCATTCCATTCACAAGGACACTTAAAAAGAATGGATTAATGTTCTCAAGGCTAGCATTGACATAACTATCCAAATATATAGGAGGAATTTGAGATACAATTCCTTGAGCAACAACACCTTTCAAAACTTTATCCTGAGATCCATTGCATGTGACATCATTATTATGAACATTATCTACCCATGCAATAGCTTTGTCTTTGTGTTCAGGGATCCTCAACAATTCTAACAATGGAACCTTAACTATAATTTGGGACAATATAGATAACATATTAACAGGAGCAGAGTGAGGAATCTCAATCTGCATAGCCTTAATGTCCTTTTTCTTATCTGATACACTAGGTGTATTAGCCACCCTCATTTTTTCAATCTTAGCCATTGTGTTAACTGGCTTCTCAATCTCACTAGAAAATCTTTCAACTCCAACTCCCTTAGGCTCACAATTCTTACCTTTTACATTCTTGAATTTCACCATGTGATCACCTTTTGATTTGTTCTCATTAGGCTCTCCAGAGTTGGTACTCTTTATAAACATTCTTGTAGCTTTTCCATTTGTATCCCTTGCCACCATGCCTCTAGTTTTCACCTAGGAAATCATTTCTACAGTAATCCTATCCATCTCTTCTCTAGAAGGTCTTGTTAAATTTACTGGCTCAGAAGAAGAGTTCATGTTACATGTCTTCTCATCAATGCCTTCATCATCAGAAAATACCTCTTGATGAAAAAGGGTCTGAGTGTGTCTCTTCATATTTACATCTGCTTCTTCATCAAAATTAGAATCATCTTCATATCCTAGATATGAAGTAGCCATGTTGCATCCAACATCATCTTGATCTTCTTCATGATCTATCTCCTCATTGCCACAATCTTGATTTGCAGCCATAGAATGTGCAACCACACAATGCTCTACACAATGAGGGGACTGGCATGCAACACACCAAGGTATGTCCTCCATGAAATTTATTGAAGCTTTTTTTAGAGGGTCAGGGACACCTCTATCATTGTTTCCTCTTGCAATAGGGACAACAGGCTTGCCATCCTTCCATTGGGTGTTGTAGGGGTAGTTTTGCAATCTATTCTGCTTATTAAAATTGTTGTTGAACTGAGGCCTTTCATTGGTAGGAGCACTAATGTTCTTATTTACAGGTGCCTTCAAATCCTTCAATGCATTTAGCACCTTATCCAATTTATCTTCTTCTTGCCTCCTAGTTCCAACATTCCTATCATTTTCCTTTTTGTATTTCTTGTCCCCAAACAACTTAGGGTCATCTCTCTTCCCACCCAACTTTCCTGATATTTTCATATTGTTCTCAATATTGACAGTAATCCTAAAAGCATCTCTAAGAGTTCTTGGTTACTTGTCCCTCAACAAATAACCCATCTTTCCATCAAATGCATTGAAGTATGTAGTTAGACAAACATTGTCATCTAATCGCATAACTTGAAATAACTTATGCATACCCTTCTAAAATCTCATATTAAATTCAACTGCAGATTCATTCTAATTTTTCCTTATGGTGTTGAATTCATTTAATATGAAACTAGCATTAGGCCTATCACCATACTGATCTTTAAAACATCTCTCAAAAGAATCCCAACTGTCAATACATTTATCAAGAAGTCTCTTAAACCAATCTCTAGCATCCTCCGTTAGAGATTGAACAAATAATTTCATGACTACATCCTCATGCTCTACCTCATAATCATTAAGCATATCAACAAATAACCTAAGATGCTCCTCAAAACTAATAGCATTATTACCTGCAAACTTAGGTATCTTATCTCTTATATCATTTGGAAAAGCATTTGGGTAGCCTGGTATTCCATCAAAACTAATTTGCCTATAGCCCTCCAATTACATAGGTCTTCTTTGAAATCCTAAACTAGTGTTCCCACTAGAATTATTATTTTTATCTACATTCCCACCCACTTGCACATTTGATTGTCTATTAGGATCAACAAATGATTTGGTAGATACATTAGGAATTATATTACTAGTATTAGCATTGCTAAGTGGAACAGTAGTGTTCATAGATGGCATACCTAGTTCAGTAGCAGAAGGGCCATGAACATTAGCTGATGAAGCCTTCAAGAATTGGATCTTTATTCTTTTCTCTACAATAACAGCATCAACTTCAGCTCTTTCCAACTCTTGAGCTAGAGCTTCATCCTCTTTTCTTTTTCTTTCTATCTCTGTCTCCCTATTTGATTTAGGTGGTGGGATCCTTGGTATTGTCACTGGTTTGCTTATTTGGACACCCACCATCTTTTTATTTCCTTTTTCATTAATAACTACAGTAGGCCTAGTGATCTCATGTCCATTCTTACCCTTAGGCAAAGGAGCATAACTTTGCACTTGTTTGATCATAGGGCCTTCTTCATCAAACTCATGGTCTTGCAACAAGTGTTCCTGCTCACTTCTTAGAGCTTCAAGATCACCAAACACATCATGCTGCAACACCCTAGGAGCAGAAGCAAGCATCTTGTTTCTCTCCTTCATTTCATTAATTTTTCTTAAAAGATACTGCCTATCCATTAGAGTGTTTACTTTTTCAGCCTCTCTCTCCTATTGTAACCTTTTGTATATGGCATCCTGCTCTACCAACTGCAACCTAAGTGCATTTAGGTCATGTGGATCTATCATGTTGTCTTCAGAGCTTGATGATACTTCCACATTAGTAGGATGCTGATATGGTAAATGCACTCACCTTGGTTCCATGGGCTGCCTTCTGAATATGTCCTCATCAGGATCTAGATTCAGCCCATAACTTTTTTCTCTAGCATGTTCATCCTGACCTACAGGTAATGAACCCTTATCTTGAAATACCACTTTTGGGGTATCATAAAATTTGTCTTCAGAGTGGCCACTGTCTGATCTAGAACTTATGTCTTTTGAATCTTCCTCATTAGAGGATGCAAGTGGTGCTCTACCTATGGTATTTCTTTTCTCTCTCATAGGAGCACTGGTAGACTCTTTATTCCTCCTGATCCAACTTTTCTTTTCAGCTCTAGGTAACTATTCCAAAGCAATCTCTAGATTCTTCTTGACAAAAGACCTAGTATTCCTTCTTTTGTCCATCTTTTACAATTTATAGCACTGGTTCTAACCTCTTGAGTTGCCACCCAGCAAAGTGGGAAATCTTTTAACTGAATACAATTGGAAAATAAGAGTGCACTTTGAAAACTTTTATCTCTAGACTCTCCCCAGTAGAGTCACCATTTTTTTGGGGACTTGGATGGGTAAATCAATCTGGTCAATAAGATTTTGACTTTGTAAGATAACTACAACTAGAGATTCTAACAAATATCCTTTTTCATTGTTGTTCTCCCCAACAGAGTCACCATTTTGTTAGGGGTTCCCTTTGATCTTCAACTTGTAGATTTGTACTTTGATGGATAACTTTAATATAGCTTTGACTCTATCACCACTCCAAAGTCTACAAGGAAGAGGGCCAATTAACAAGGATCAACAATGAGATCCTCCTACACTTTGAGCCTTAATGCTCAGGTGGGTGTACCCTTGACTCACTTCTCCAAAGGAGTCTCAAAACAATATAAAACTATGTCCTCTACTAACTGACTAAAAGATATTATCATTTAAATTTGGGTGTGTGTGGTCGATGACAATGAAATGCCTCTAGAGGATGGATCGGTGCCTTAACCTAGGGCAAAGAGTCACCCAATTACATACATCAGCTAAGGATCTTAAATCAAACACTCTTGGGCTCAGGATAAGTGCTTTTCCTATTACCCCTCTCCCTCAAACACAAGGACATCAGATTCTTATTTGGTTGTAAACTCACTGAACTCACCTAAAAGACTTTAATCCTAACTTTGTTAGGAACTCAGAGATGACTTCACAATACTCTTTGTTTACCATATGCTAATACACTTTGTGACACTAACATATATGAGCTCATAACCAAAACAAGAAGACATACAAAAATGTAAGATTGGAACTCAATAGCATTCTCATTAACATATTCAGGATCAATATACAATCAAACCAACATAGAGATAGGAAACAGACCCAAAATCTAGCTCTTTCTTCAAATGTTCATACAATCATAACCACTGGAACTGATCAAAATTTAGAACAGAACCTCAGGACTGAACCCTTACTCTATAAAAAAAACTAACTACTTATACCCCTAGTCACCTTGGAATCCTCAAAGAGGATGCATTTAGCTTCAGGTGACTAGGGTTAGGGTTTCAACCACCCAACTAACTAGAAACAATAAAAAATTTAATACAGGGGAAGAAACCTAGGCAACCAGGAGAAAACAGATCTTGGAGTGATCCTCAATCATGACAATTTCACTAAGAAGGTACTGAGAACCATGAAAATGCCAAATTTTTCAACTTGTTCGACCACCTACAACATGCCTCAAGCATAAAATCATGGTACAGACAACCTACAAATGATCATGGAACACCCTGGACCACACTACAACCATCGACAAAACTAATTCTACCAGATCCAACCGCTTAAACAATAAATTTTAGTCCTTCTGGTCATAGGAAACCCTTTACAAATTTGAATTTGAAATACAATGGTTAGTTTCATAGTGCCAGTGGCAAATCGACAGTCCACATTTAAATTTGGATCAACTTTAAGTCGCGGTTGTTAGATCTTCATATTTCTCAGGCTTTATGACTTATCTTTTAAAAAGACCCCAATTACATTTAGCGAATTGGTGACTAAAGACCACCTCCAAGTCATAGAATACCTTATGTCTCCGCTAGATAGTTTAGCAATTACGTGAACACAGTGTTCGCTAAAATGCCAGCTTTTTAGAACTCCACTACTTTTCTTCACGAATGAGTGAAACCTTTGTAGTATATCAAAACTGCCAAACATTTTATCCGAACTGCTAGACCCTTTGATAACCCTGGGCCCACCTAGGAAGATGCCACATGTCAACATATCATTTTCTATACTTGCTCGATCACCACTAACAAAGGACCCACCACATACAAGCCTTTAATCAAACGACGGGCACAAGATCTCATGGCTCTGAAAAAACTCATGAGAACTTATGCCAACCGTTGATTCTCTGGAGTTGTCAGTACCCCAAAGACACGCTGGATACTAGGTCCCATTGACACTTACCAAATCATCATTATGTGGACCAATAAGAAACCGCCAAATGTGCATGCATGACATTGGACCCAGTGAGAACATTATATTGCCTGGAGGATCAAATGGACGATGCATGATCTCAAGGGCTTGGAAGATTCCATGAGATCATGCACCTACCGTCGATCATGAATCTTTTGATTGAGGTACCAGGCCTACTTGATAACACATCCAACTCACTAACGCACTGACCAATAAGATGCTTCCATTTCAGCACCCTTTGACAGTGGACCCACTCGCTTAGAAAAGCTACGTCATGAGAAGGAAACAACGACTGGCATAAGTTCACAAGCCTCTGACACATCCCATAAGAACTTACACCCACCATTAGATTTAGATGGTGTCAGAGCTGGGCCTAGGAAAAATTAAGTCAAAACATTAGGAAATATTAATTGCTAAGACTTAGGAAAAATATTAGCACTGGGACTTAGGAAAAATCAAAGGCATGACCCCGCGGGGTGACAAAATATTAAAGTACATGCGCTAAAGGGATTTTAAGTGGCCCAAAAAAGTAACATTAAAATAGAACAGGGCCAGGGTAAAATAAAAGGTTTTTCATGCAATGGCTAGTTTTTTAAATTTTTGAACTAGGGCTTGAGCCAGGGGCATGAAAAACATTGTAGAGACTAGAGGAAAACTGGTAAAGCCATGAAATTTTTTTGCAGGCACTAACAGAGTATGTATAGAAATCCCTCATGTTATTGGGTAAGGTTACTCCAAGAAAAGTATATAGATTCTCCTGACAGGTTAAGGATTCTTACCATCAAAGACCCCCCTCATGGTTTAGCAATTTGGAATTTCTTGGTGGCTTGTAGACCGGTCATCTGTGATCACATTTCATGGAAGATTCATAGTGGCAATGATGCCCTATTTTGGGATGACTCTTGGAATGGTCTCCCAACTTTGAAGGACCTTCAAGAGTTCTCCCAGTTGAAGATTTTATTTGAATCTCTTTGGGGGACCAAAGTGAGACTATATGGAAAAAGTCAATGATGCAGAAGGGTAGTGTTGGAAATGGAAAAACTTAGAGAGTATGGATCTCTTGTTGCAACAGAAGGAGCTAATGAAAGGGATTTTTAATCTTAGAATAGTTACCATAAATGGCCAATGTGATAGAATAAGATGGTGTGGCTCTCTTTCTGGTGAATATTTTGTGAAACTAGGTTATATGCTGTTGGACACATGTGATGCACCACATTTATCTTCACATGATCTATGTTGGAAGAAGGAATTACTTCTGAAGGTGGGGTTTTTTGCATGTCTGGATTATAATGGTAGAATTCTGATAGCTAAGAGAAGGAGACAATTAGGTCTTAGTGGTCCAACAAGATGTGCCCTCTGTGAAAATGATGTGGAATCAGCAGATCATCTTTTAGTCTAGTGTAAATTTGCAGATCAGTGCTAGAGTTTTATACAGCAAAAATTGACATGGCAAGGCCCAAGAGAAAACATGTTAAAGTAGGTTTTTGATGGCTGGCCATGGGTTGCTAAAAAATCTACCCTTTTAGGAATTTGGGCTATAAATCCCTCCCTAGTGGTGTGGGAATTATGGAAAGAACGTAATAGGAGGATTTTTAGAAATGAACACAAATCTACTCAAAGGTTCTTAATCAGATTACAAGGTTCTATTGAGGAGGTGGTTAGCACATCAGCCACAAGATGACAATTTTTGAAAATTCCTTACACAAAAGAGGATAGGGATATTCAAATGCAATGGTTGGGTATCACATTTTCCTTGCCTATTGGTGCTCTTGTAACAAATAGGAGTTTGAAGAGAAAAGATAGAATTTCTTGGAGTTCGCCAAAGTCTGGTTGGATAAAGGTGAATTTTGATGGTGCTGCAAAGAAGAACCCCAGAAGATGTGGAATAGGGGTGATTTTTTGAAATAGTAATGGAAACACCCTTCTGAAAACATCAAAAAGATGTGAGGATGGCACTAATAATTTGGATGAATGTAAAGCTACTCTTCTTGCACTAAGACTAGCAAAAAAGTATGGTTTTAGCATATTACACCTTGAAGGGGATTCCTTGTTAGTGGTGCAAGCAATCACCAATCTTTCAATTAAAGCATGGCACGTAGAAAATGAAATCTTGTTGATAAAGGAGTTTCTATCAACATTAGAAAATTACAAGGTCTCCCATATTAAAAGGGAGGGCAACGAGGAGGTAGATTTACTTTCTAAAGAGGCTGTGGAATTTGAAGAAATTGGTGACATTTTTATTAATGAGCTAAACCAACTTTATGAAGTTGATATTTGAATTTTTTGCTGATGTAAAAAAGGCTAACGTTCAATTCATTATGGTGATGGAAAGTTGTTGTTTGTGGCAGGTCCACACGTGGGAGCATAATGTTTGGAGATGGTGACAACTTCAAATTAATGGATTGTGGATGTTTGGCATGCTTTTACATTGCTTTAAATGTCCTACGAGGCAGAAGCTTTTATATATGCTGGCTTGATGGTTTTCATTTTATTGTGAAGTTGTTTTGTTGGTGCTTGGGGAAGCATTTGGTGGTTTGGCTACGGGTGGTTTTGTCTGAGCGACAATGGAGGCTACGTTCATGTTTCATATGAAATAGAAACAAAAAGGCATCTACGGCCTAGTCAACAACCATAGGGTAAAGCTCATGGTTAAATTCCCCTCTAAGGAGGTTGTTAAAGCTTTTCAGGAGACTTTAGGGCTGATTTTTCACAATGGAGACTCTGATTTTTCACAATGGAGACTGCAAGTGGAAACTACAAGTTGATATTGCAGCCATGATTATGGCCTAGGGTTTGGAGCTGGGTGTGCACGAGAATCGGGTGGCGTGGGTCATGCGAATGTTGTTGAGGAGGAGCTGATTGTTGGGATGGATTTGCTTTTAGAATGGGCTCATTCTAGGTGGACTTTCAACTATAGTGAGTGTTTTTCTGATGAGGAGGAAGGCATGGAGGTGGGCATCTTCCCCTTCATTCGCTGGCTGAAATGGGTTGACATTGCTAGCTATCTAGTGGCTAGACGAGATGGATGGAATAGCATAGTGCAGGGTATTGAAAGGATCTTGGATGGTAGGTGGGCTGTGTAGGTGCCGATGGTCTTTCCACAAAAAAGATGCTCTTTGTGGTGTAGAAATGTTGTTGGTGTTATAAAGGCTTCTTAATTTGGTGGTGATTTGGTGTTTTTTGGTGGTTAACTATTTGATTACAAATATGGCTCGAAGCTTCATGGTTTGAATAGGTGGTTGGTGATTGGTGGGTGGCCCTTCCTTTTTGGTTGACTGGCTATGATAGGACCTTCGGATGGCGGTGAATGTCTTTTTGCTGACTGCTAGTGGTTGATGATATTTTGGCATTAAGGAAGACTGCGAAAAGCACGCTACTAGTGTGAATAGGTTTTTGTATATAGGTTGTGATAAATGGGTAGTGATATGGTGCCTCTATATGGCTGTAGATCAAGTGTAAACTACATGTTAATTTTTGTAGAAAGACAGTGATATGGCTTCTATATGGCGAAGTCTTTTGTATACATTTGGTTGATAATGCCTCTCGAACACAACTTGAAGGCTTTTATATTGTAATTATTGTTATAATTAATAAAATATATCCTATTACTAATTAAAAAAATATATACTTGAAGAAAGGGATGAAATGAAATCTAATCTTGCAATGAAATCAAAATATGATACCATGTGCGTATGGTCAGCCCGAAAATGTGCAAACATTCATCATTAATTTTTTCACAAAATAGATTATTCCCTGCATGATAATTATGAGATTATTATAATTATTTATTGCAAGGGACCACATAGGGGGTTAGTGCATTACGTTATGAGTATTATATTGTATAGTAAAAGAAAGGATCGGTCTTTAAAGTACCTGGAAGCTAGGCTACTCTCAAGGGAAGTCCATCTTCATTGCTTAGGAGCAATTGATCACACTGTATTGTTCCCATACATTTAACATGAGTACATCCAAGAATTGCATCATCGCCTCCTACATAAAATGAATCTAATATTACAAAATGCCCCCTAAGAAAGAATATATAGTTCAAGTGAAATAAACACATGATAAATAAGAGAGAAAAAGAGGAGTCTACTTACCAATAGTAGGTGTACTTGCCAACATTTTAGGTGGAACTACCTTTGTGGATCTGATCCTCGTACCAAGTGTCATACTCAACATAGGTTCAATAGCAAGTGCTGAACAAAAAAATTGTTAGAGCATAAAAAAATATGGATAACCATGGACAAGATGGAGGATAAAACATGGGATGCACCATCCAAAGTATTTGCATCTAAGGTAATGCCCTTTAATCTATTTAGCATCCCCTGTAAAGAGAACACATATATATTTTAGTTAATGACATAAATAAAATAGTATACTATAAAAATCATTATTGAACTTTTGTTATAATCAAAAACTACATTAATACTTACTCTATAGTTCTGAACACGACCAATCAACATATTCATTTCCCTCTATATTTTAGGAGTGTGAGGTTGAATATTTTCCATTTGAGCTAACTCTTTTGATATTGCATGAAGGACCCTTTCCAGTGCAACCACAGGATCAACCTCTGATAAAAAATCAACATCGAATGGATCATGCTCATTTTGTGGCTCCTCATGGACTACTTGTTCCTTTCCCTATCTCTGATCAGCACTCATTTGTGAGAACAATATTATTAGCCCTTTATTTAAAAGCAATCCAAAATAGTAGAACAATAAAATATACGCATTAACATAACAAAAATACGCATTAACATTTTTCTTGTATGTGCATTTGTACAAAAATAATGAGTTTTACCTATCGGGAAGAAGAAGTCCCATGAGAACTATCACCACTATGCGTATCCTATGGCTATTGATCCATACTATAGCTCTATATTTCAAAAAAAATCATTCAGACATGTTAAAACACATGTTCTTAGTCTAAGTTACGTTGAATAATAGACAATTATTAAAATATGTACCACCTTGTCCGTGATAGTGATGGGGTTTTTTGTATCTATGCGATTCAAATTGTAATCGATAAGCAACTCCCTGCCTCCATGTATTGATTTGATCGCACATACAAATACATGATTTCCCTCGCACACCTCAAATATGTAATTGGGTTGCTTCTTAGTTGATGCAGGTCGTAACTGTTTATAAAACCTGCAATATTCCCTAATGCTTTTGGTCTTCCGTCAACGTATATATCTACTTTTTTACTTTGTTCACTAAATTTTTGTTGTATATAATTTGCCGTGAGTGCATACCTACACATACTTTTTTTATATTTAACAATATGCATCCAACTATTGTAATCATAACAAGGTCTGACATACTCCATCAATTCAACAACTTTGTTGTAAGAGACCTTTTTGCCTTCCATGGAAAATAGGCCCAAACCATGTAATGAGGATGGTGCTATGCAATATATCCTCTCTTTAACATAAAAATTAGTGTTTATTGGAGGAAGTTCATCAGGGACCCATTGCTTCTGTAGATGTTTGTACCTAAACAACAGCTCAGAGTCACCTTTTCTCTCATCATCATAAGAACATGACCCCCCTTGAGCAAGGAAAAATTTCATGCATTCATTGAATTTCTTTCTGATCTTTTGACCTCGAGTCGATCTCATTGAACTACACATACTAAATGTCTCACTTTCTTCCATTCCTAGATTTTCCTCACTCAAGGAAGACAATTCTAACAAATCCCTTTTCGCTAGTACCTGCACCTCATGCAATGAGAAAGATAGGTGGCAATGAGAGATATTTTACATATGGTAAAAGACATTAATCTCTATGGGGTTTATTGACTTGTACCTGACAATCCATGAAACTGTGTGGGATACCTGACATAAGATAATAGTTATATAATCAGACAAACATAGTTCACTCCATAGTTTTCATTATATCTTGTGAAGGACATTATTCATTGTTAAAATTATCTATTTATCCAACAATATTTTGAATATCTCAGCATTGCATATAACTAAACATCTCAGCATTGCATGGGACACCACTATTGTGGCATTTTGTCAAACAGTTCTCATGCCTTTCCACTAGTGTTTTTATTACATCTTGTGAAGGACTTTATACATTGTTAAAATTATCTATTTATACTTTCAGAATTAGCTCACTCCATTGCAGGGAACAAAGAGAATCCCCTGTGATTTAACATCATTGAGATACCTCCTTTCATTAGCTTCATGTCACCTTCTCATAGCTTCTCATAGCTTCCTATGTGTTTCATCCTTCATTTATACACTTACTTCCTAAGGGGTATTCTTGAGTTCAAACATATTGAGCTACTACAACTGAATTATAAATCATGAATTCACTATAAAATTAATTCATTGTAAATCAAGGGGCATTATAAATCATGAATTCGCTATAAAATTAATGTATTGCTCTAGATTTCATATGGAAATTTTGTCAAATGGTTGGCATGTATGTTTATTCAAATGGAGTTATATCATTTGGAATGGATATATGATCAGTTGATATCAAATTCTATGTCAAGATTTACAACATTAAATTGATCATAGTTAGAAGATTCAGACACAAGAAGAATATGAGTATAACCAATTTTCAGAAGAATATGAATGAATGGAAACATACATAAGTGGATGAACATAAATAATGAAGGTACCTGATATTTCTTGAAGTAATGAAGTGTTGACCCTGGGTTCAATCCAGTATGCTCATGTATGATTCAGAAACTGCAAGGAAAAAAAGGATGGGGTTAGATCCAAAGGATCTAAGCAATGTATGACACCCTATTATTGATCCTCATCTATAATTATGCATGTGCATAGTTAATCCATACACTTCTAAAAGGAACTATGATATAGAACATGTGCACTCAGGAACATGTGCAGTGTATAGGTGCTAGAATCCAAATGAAGCCCTACATTTATGTCTCTATGAACACCTAGTGAATCACTGTTGTGGTTGCATTTATGTCTCTATGAACACTTGGTGAATCACTGTTGTGACTGCATCATCCAAATAGTGCAACAACAACACCAGATGTTGTTGTTCCATCTGGTGTTGCTATGACATCATTTCCAAATGATGCATCTACAACAGTAACCCACCATGCCCATCAACACAAGGTAGACATGATCAAGCATAAGAAATGGAGGGGGCATTATCAAGGTCAAATTAGAGGTCAAATTTTATTCCTTGAAATTTTATATTTGTACAGTTATAAAATTTCATGCCTTGAAATTTTATAACATAGTTCCTTAGCATTTGATCTTCATATTGCAGCCATGACTTGAGGTAGGCATTCAACCTTTGTCTTCTCATTAACTCAATTTCATTTTGATGGCATTTGTTGATTTAATTGTGACACCAGCTTGGTTATAAAAAAAAAAAGAAAAAAAAGAAAGTGTCATTTGTAATTTTTGTGAATTCAAAGAGCTGCCGCGAAGATGACACTGCACTTTTGCATGGCGCAAAGAGGGCATTCGAGTTTGGCTCATGAGCTACAAGCTAGGGCATCATGCATTGTTTATGAGCTTACTGTTTGAGCACCTCATGTCCATATTTGATTGGTCGGTGCTCTATTTGTTATATTGAGTTTACATCATATATTTAGTCTTAATAAATATTTTATAAAGCAACATAAAACTAACTAAAAATACTTTGTCTTAATAAAATCTTAATAAAACAATATATTTAGTCTTAATAAAATCTTATAAAACAACATATATTGTGTGAAGTGTTTGATCTCTCTTTATTTGTTTTGCTATTGATATTCACTATGTGGTACTCCTCACTTATGATCATTTCATGAGGAAATGTCTTGATGGCTCGCGTGCTACAAGCTAGGGCATCATACATTGTTCATGAGCTCACTATTTAATATTGGCATTGTTTACATCTTTTCATTTGGAATGCTTGATGACCTGCGAGCTTTGAGAGATAGGGCATCATTTCTATTACCTTCAAGGTATTGTTTGAAGTGTTTGATCTCTCTTTATTTGTTTTTATATTGATATTCACTATGTGGTACTCCCCGTTTATGATAATTTCATGAGGAAATGTCTTGATGGTTTGTGGGCTACAAGCTAGGGCATCATGCATTGTTTATGAGCTCATTGTTTGAGCACCGACCAATCAAATAAGGACACGAGGTGCTCAAACAGTGAGCTCATAATGACATAAACAATGCATGATGCCCTAGCAAAACAACAAAACAAATAAAGAGAGATCAAACACTTCACACAATATATGTTTTTCTATAAGATGTTATTAAGACTAAATATATTGTTTTATTAAGATTTTATTAAGACAAAGTATTTTGGGTTAGTTTTATGTTGTTTTATAAGATTTTATTAAGACTAAATATATGATCATACATTAATACACTTACTATTTTGAATTTGAGCTTGGACATCATGCAATGTTATTGTTGTCATTGCATGCTTGTTGTTGTTGTGCACCATATATTGTTTTATACACCGTTTATTTCATTGAGACCGTGAGCTTGGCATTTGTAATGTATTTTTTGTTATTGGATCAATGCTACCATGTTTTTGAGGTTGTAGATGCATTGAATCACCATTGGCATTCTATTTTGATAGCAGCAATATAACAAATAGAGTACCAGCCAATCAAATAGGGACATCAGTAAGACATTTAATGCATTATTACTTCATCATGATGATAAAAATTTCATTGGCTCAAAGCACATAGAATGTGGGTAGATGCATTGAATCGCCACTTCCATTCGATTTTGATGAAGATGATCTATGTTATACAATTTCAAGGCATGAAATTTTATAACCGTACATATATTTTATGAGTATAACTGTACAATAGAAGAGCACCCACATGCCTTGGTTGTTATTGCTCTATGAAAGGTTTTGGTTTGCCTTTCCCAATTGAGATGTCATCCTAAGATTCAAAAGGACTACAGTACTGGTGAGGGAACCTAGGTAGGGCGGTTTGGTACCTAGTGTTCCTAAATTTTGGCTTGTAGTGGCCTTAGCCAAGCCACTAGGTTAGGGTGAAGCCTATTTGGTCTCTCTAGGTGTGCTAGCTAGTGTTTGTTCTTTTTTCTTTTGAGTCCTTGGTGTGTCTTTTGGAGCCTGGCTACAACAGCCTTAACCAACTTTTCTAGGTTGCCTGTCATAGGACAATGTTCTAAAGTTGAACAAATGGCCTGTTTAATGTTTTAGAGGTTTTAAAATGGCCTTTATGACCCTTAATAAATCAAGGATTGAGTGCTTTTGAGGTGTGTGTAGGTGGTTTGTCTATCCACCAAAAGTTGCTTGACAACTTTGAAAGTTGTCATGACAAATTTGAAAGTTGTCATGATAGTTTTTCTTGAAAAAGCATGTAAGTGGCTCGGACAATGTTCTAAAGTTGAACAAATGGCCTCTTTAATATTTTATAGGTTTGAAAATGGCCTTTATGACCCTTACTCAATCAAGGATTGAGTGTGTTAGGGATTTTTCTTGTAGGACATAAAACGGTGCTCAAACTTGTTTTTCTTGAGACTAATTCACACAAGAGAAAGACCTAATTACTGAGGATTGGATAAGATACTCCTTCATTTTTTATCTCCATAGACTCAGGAAGGTATTACCTTTTAATGATGACTGTCTTCGTAGTATTCTTATGAGTGGACACTGATCAGCTTCTAGTCTTCTTAATGCATAAACTTATAGAACACTTTGCATATGACTGTAATCACTTTAATGCAAACATTAACCAGACAAAGTGTGACCATTAGTGAAGCAATAATTAGTGCTTTAAGGATTCTCATCCTTCTTCCTTTTTAGGAGGGACAACCTAATATGATTCTCTCTTTGTAGAATCAAGAAATATGAACTAAATGCCCTAGGCACAGTCCAATCTATCAAGTGCAATGAACATAAAAATAGAAAGGTATTGATGAATAATGTGAATGTTTCAAATTTTCTCTGAGATCGATGAAAGGTACAACTTATGAGAAACAAATAAAAAACTAGTACCTAATCCTAAGGGCAATAGAGTCACAATGCAAGTCAACAAGTAGACCCTAAAAGAAACACTACAGTGTGCCTTACACACTACCACAACTCCAAATAGGTTGCCTTACAAACTATTCTATTAACCAAATATTGTTATCATCAAACATCCATACAAATATATTTACTCTTCAAGATGAAATATAAGCACATTTAATTCTTTCCTTGAAAGAAGCTCATAAAACAGTCAAGTTGGTTGCCTTACAACTTGGTATATTTCAAATGCCTAACATGAAAAACATACAAGAGTAAAATACATAAGCAAAGAGACAACAACAATATATGGCAGAAGTTGTCATGTATTTGTATTAAAATCAACTTGCCACTTACATTCATAATTCCATTACTTAGAAGACCAAACACAAAGCTTGGTGATCTACTTCTAAGCAATCCGGCTCTATTTTTTATATCTTTCAATCTCTATCCCTTTTCTGCCAACCCCCTTACAAAATGAGCTTTCAACTCTATATAGCCTTTTCACAACCACCTTGGAATTCCCTCATTAATGGGAATGCAACAAGCTTCGAGTGGTTGGAAAACTTAACTCCTATTAAAACATAAAAATACAACAAAATGTACAACCAACCTGTAGGTGATGAAAGGACAAGACTTTCTTAGATTATGGTACATCTTTGGCTGCTCAAGAACTGACACCCTCAACTCCAAATATTTATGATAGCTCCTTGATTTCAATGAGACATGGTGATCACCATTTCAGGCTAACCTACACCATTCTTGAATGATAGCTTATCAATCTTGTATTCCTTGGATCAGGTGTTCGGTGTGTCAGATGTCCTTTTCAATCTTCATCCAAAACATCCAAATCAACTGCAGTAGATCTAGCCTTTTTGGGCTTTGTCTTTTCATCCCATGTAGTTACTTGTTCCTCTAATAGCCAATTAAAACCTCAAACAAGTTGTAGTTGGGCTTTTTGTCTCTCCCATCTAGCATCCATAATTGCCTTGACATCTGACACAAACTTGGTGAGGTCAACCTCTGCTTTGATGGCTTCATCCAAGGCCTTATTGAAGCTCTCTGAATCAATATTATTACTCTCACCTAAAAATGCCTCTTTCCTAGGCAGTAGAAGATCAGCATCCAATCTCTAATTATCAAGGCTCTTTATTGTTCCATCTGTACTAAAAATTGAGGGGATGAATCTGTTGGTACAGGAGCTGACCATGGCTATCTTAGCCTCAATCAAATTTTTCTTACCCTTGAAAAGAGGTAAAATAGTTTTAATTTTGTCAATCTCCTCACCAACTCCTACAACTGTCTCCGGTATGTCACTCCCCATAGATTGAGCAAAAATCAATCTCTCAAAAAGTGGTGCCCTGACAAACCATACTATATGAAACTCACTCAAAATCTACACATAACTATTGACCTCCTTCTGCAATTCTAGCAATCTTCCATAAGCATTATAAACCAGGTCAAATTTATCCTTGATTGTGTTCAATCTGTGCTGCAAAATACTCAGAAGGGCCTGTAATACTGCCTCATTCTTTTCATCATTGATCTTTTTCAATTCTAATGCCACCTCCTCATCTGTCATTCCTTGTGCCTCTATTGCCACTGGCTGCTCAGGAGGTGCAGGGGCTACTACAGGGGTATTTATGATTTGCAATTTTAGTTCCTCCCTCTACTTCTCTAATGCTATAACTTTTATTATCTACAAGTCCCTATCCTTCACTAGGGCACTAAAATCCTCCAAGAGGTTGCCATATCTTTCTGGCAGCTGCTTAGTTTTATCCTCATTTAATTTTGCAAATTGGGTCAAAACCTGAGAAATCTCTAGGTCCCTTGTATTGTGGAATGACCACACTATTTTGTCTCCCTCCATTTGTTCTTTTACATTCAAAATTTGTGTTTTCTTGTCCTTTGGATATAGACTCCACATGGCCAAGGACTGACTTTTTGGGCTATACCCAAATCCTCTTATTATGTCCCCTACTTGGGTCTCAGAAGATAGAGTAACATGTTCCTATCTCTTGATTTGATTTATTATGAAGTCAGTATACAAACTCCACCCCGGCATAAGCAACATATTACTTTTTCTTACTAATTCCATGGCCTCATCCGGAGTAAGATTTTCCTCCTCAGGGTCATATTCTTTCAATTGTTGTAATGCCTCATCTGACACTTGACCTTCCTTAGTTATTTGTACACTAGAAGCCACCTATTGCTGCTTATGCCATAACAAGAAACTTTTGAATTCCTCTAAATTCACAAAATTTTCATCCTTCATGAAAGCATCTTGCTCAATTAGTCTTTCATCATGGCTAAAAGCCAGAGGCAACTCTACATCTTCTGTTTCATACTTTTGTTGACTTTGAGCCTCTCTGATTGCTTTCCTAATCTCATGGTGATGAAAGCTAGTCCCTGTGTAGAGGGCACTCACTCTATCTTTCTTCTTCCTCTTTCAAGGCTCACCAATTAACAACTTTTTCTTTTTCTTTTGAGGATCAACAGTATCCCCAAAATTGGGCAATTCAGCAAGATCAACATTTTCTTTCTCCTCCCCATGCCCTTCAACCATTGGTTGTTCCATAGTGGGTGGACTATATATGGGGTAGCCACCATCACTATCCTCATCACATTCTAACTCTCAATGGTCCTTTTTACCCTGATTAGCATCATCAATTTGATGCCTCATGGATTCAACAAGTGTGTGAAATTGAGCCATCATCTGCTCAAGTCTTTGGAAGTAAGGCAAAGTGGGAAAGAAAGCCCCAAATACCAATCCTTTTCCTTTAAACTCAATTTTGTGTAGCCAATCCAATTGCTTAATTCTTTTATCCACCTCATCATCCTCAATAATGTTCCTAATCACATCTTCTTTAGGATACTCCTCATGTAACTTATTGAAAGGAATGGTGGGCATGTAGTACTTCCTTGCAGCAGCCATGAAACCTTCTATATCCACATACCTATGTGGTGCTACAAACATACTATACTTCTCTAACCAATCATTAACCTTACTAAATGCTCCCTCCCCAATTGTAATATAATGCACCCTGAAGTGCTGACGAGTGAGAGTCCCCTTTCTATGGGATGCTAAATGTTTTCTTTCTGTCAACATGAGTTGCCAGACAAATTCTAGAAATGCAATTCTTGGTGGTACATAGAATGGGAGTAAATGAGGAGGCTGAGGGCATCCATAAACCCTAATCATTGTATAGCTTGTCTCATAATAAATATCTCCCCAATTGTGACCCTTAGTCCAATTATGCATAAATTTTTGGGGTCTCACCAACTGCAGGACCTTGGTGGGTAATCTTGAGCAATTCACGCCCAAACTCCAGAGAATGGGGAACATAATCCAATTCTCAAAAGCACTAAATTCTCTCCTAGGGCATGAAGGGCTCCAGACTCCTAACCAAAACCGAACTAGGTTAGGTTATCCATTCCACATCATTTGTGGTTTGAGGTCATCCAAATTAATCAGACCATAATTGTGATACACAATTAGATGCATTAGTAGAGAGTAATGCATGAACTTGGGTTGAGAACTAGAGGTGAAATTCTTCAAGGAAAGCAAACCCTCATGCATCTTGTTTATGATATAACCAATAAAGTCATACCCTTTTCTCACCATACAGCTCTGTGAATCCATCACCAGCATCAAAATATTAGATGTAATCCTCTCAGGACCCGCATCAATTCCCAAAACCTGGCATATCCCATATGCAATGTACTTCATGTAAAACTTCAAGTCTTTGTAGGCATACAAAATTGATTCGGCCATAGGTGCAATATAATTCTTATTCTCCTTCGGCATGTGATTCTTAATCTCTCTTGAGACCAGAGCAGCCTCTCTAACATATCTATTTGCCAAGGCCTGTAAGTTGATTTCTGTGACCATTGGAAACTGAATCCCGAAGGCATTCATAAAAGAATTCTTGTCCAAAATGACCAGGGGGGAGCCATCCTCTTTTCTAATGGTCTTTGAGAGAGGATCATACATCTGAGATAGCATGAGGAGCAAGTCCACATCTAGAAAAACTTCTGGAACAATTAACTTGGCCAACCTTGAAGTCCAAGGGTTTGAAACTGGTATGACACTATCACAGTTCTTGTAGAAATATGTAAACAGGCACATGCCTATGATTTTTGGAGTTTTAGCATCCCTACAATAACCTAAGTCATCAACAAAAATCTCATCACTAACCTTCTTGTTCTAAGAATAACCAGGCAAGAGAGTGAGAAATTCATTTGAGAAACTTTCCTTAACTTTCTCCTTCGACCCCCAGCTGGTAGAGGCTCCGCTTGCTATCATCTGACTCATCCTAACTATAGCTCTAGAAATTCTTTTGCAAATTCACTGATCCCACTGCAAGTCTAGAAAACTCAGAAAACCTAGCACTCTGTACTTCTTCAATAAGCTTCGTAACTCTCAAATGAGCCACCTCTAGTTGTCTTAACCAGTAGTATTGAATGCACCACCACGTCTGACATCCTCAGCCAGTAAAAGGTCACTTCCTCCATTACTTCGGCATGCACAGGGTTTCAAAATACTAGCCATAGCTGAGAAAATTTTAAATTTGAACATTCCGTGATTTGGCGACTAAAGAAGAGGCTACAATAATTGTTTTACAAATTTGGTGCTTTAGAAAGGTATTCTGAGATCTGGTGACTAAGAGGAAATCTTGTAGTTGCGAAATACTGTTGACTTTTCAAAATTCATTCTAAGATCAGGCGACCTGGCCATTTGGAGATCTAGCAACTGAAGGAAGTGATACATTTAATTTATTCTATTCTGTGAACTAGCGACTATAGTCAGAGAACTATAGTCACGATAATATATTTATCTTTGAAAACTTCCAGTGATCACCTGACCTGGAGATTTGGTGACAAACCTGAAGTCTCATAATCTCATAAAGTTTTAACTATTTGACTTCCTTCTTGAGATAACATGACCATCATCGATCTCACCCTTCAATTCATCCAGTGGTCTGAATTAAGTCGTAAGAAGATTTCATAACTAACCCCCTGATCCTGCAATCCCGAGAAAACCATGTTGCTAAATCGCTAAAAGCTTACCACTTAACTGTTAGGAACCTGAGATCACACAACCACATAGTCACTAAATCACTAAAAACAAATATAACCACCAGGTCCTAACCACTTCATTAACCCTCACTTGACCTCGGGCACATCTAGAGACTTGGTGACAAAGACTTCTCGCTAAATCTCATAATCTTCACTTAACTGGGGTTTAATCCTGAGATCACATGACTGAGGCATTCTCTAAGTTGCAAGAAAACATCTTCACTTTGGGTTAAGACTAGAGATCAAGAACCATCCACATGATCAAAAATCATTGACAGCTCTCAATAAATCTGACAATCCTTTGTCACCTAACCGCCACATTCAGAGATCTAGCGATGACTGTATCACAAAATAACTAACCACTAGAGAGATAGCCACCAACATCAGGAGATCACACGACCAATAGAACTCATAATCACTAAACAAAAAGACAAACCACCATAATATTATGAGATCTATAGACAACTACCAAGGAAGATCATTGTTCCATCTTGAGATTCAGCGACTAAAGAGAAAACTCATGATCGCTGAATAAAAGGCCACTTAGATAAATCATTGAGAGATCTCCCAACCATAGGAAAAACCAATTCAGAGATAACGTGACTGTAGTCCCTTAGTGACAAATCAAATACAATAGTCACTAGATCTCAAGACTATCATTGCGAGATCTAGAGACTAAAGGGGAAATGCTAAGTCATTAGACACTAAGGAATATTCCAAGAGACTCATGAGATCAGGCGAAAAAGGCTTTCGGGCAATCGCCAAACAAAAGGGAATATTCCTAAACCTTAAGGAGACTCAGCGACTAAGAAGAAAATGGAAGTGCACATGCAAATTTGAGAGTTAAGTCATTTGAAAAAGTAATAGAAAATTAGAACGCTGACGACCAAAACTAGGGTTTTTATGATTTTTCAAAGGCAATTAGACCTAGCAAACCCTAAAGACTACAAATTTTTCAAAATCATCCATAAATTTAGGGAAAAAAACAAAAAACAAGATTTCTAACCAACGGTGGCTCTATCTGAGGATGTTAAAATGTGAGTTTGAACAAGAACCATGGATCTCTGGGACGCAAACCAAAAAACACACTGACCTAAAACTGGAAAGGAAGCACACAGACTAAAAGAAACACACCTATATAATATTTACAAGATATTTACATAATCATACAGAAAGATTCAGCTGAAGAAAGGCTTTAAGAATTTCCCATGCACTAGCAACTCAAAAACTTCATCATCCATAATTTTCAACAAGTAAGAGTCTTTTCCAAAACTTTCATGAATCATGAAGGGACCAAGCCATAAGGATTCAAATTTTTTATGCTTCCCTTTGTCTTCTACTCTTACATTCCATTGAAGTACCAGGTCATTTTCTTTGAACTTTCTAGTAGTGGCCCTCTTGTCAAATAGGTACTTCACTTTTTGTTGCAATCTGATGTTACTCTTTTGACTTTCTCTTCTCACTTCATCTAGCTCAATCAATTGCATGATTATGTCCTACATTGGTTCTAATTCATCCAATTCTTCATCCTGAATAAACTTATAAACAAGAAGCAAATTATTTATAGGCAATCTTGACTGTAAGCCATACACAAGCTCAAAAGGGGACTTCCCAGTGGCTCTCTTTACTGTGATCCTATCTGCCCATAAAGCTAATTTCAACCTTGAATGCCAGGCTCTTTTATTTTTCTCAAGTATTTTCTTCAAGATTGTCAGGATACTTTTGTTGCTAGACTCAACTTGTCCATTCACTTGAGGATGATAAGGAGATGAATAAGATGTCATGATTCCATTATCTCTACAAAACTCCTTGAATTCATCTAATCTAAAACACATTGCATTATATGTGATCAATGTTATGGGAACACCAAATCTGGTCAAAATATTGTCAAGCAAAAAATCAATCACCGCTTTACTAGTTGCATTCTTTGTGGGAATGGCCTCTATCCATTTTGTGAAATAGTCAGTTGCAACAAGTAGCCAACTGTGTCCTCCACTAGATTTCTCAAAAAATTCTACTATGAAATCCAATCCCCACATAGCAAATGGTGCTTCAGCAGCTATTGGGTTCAACAACAGTGCTCCTGAATATTTTAATTTGGAAGCAAATTTCTGACAGGCTTCACACCTCTTCACAAATTGAAATGAGTCTTTAAATAGTGTAGGCCAAAAATAACCAGCCCTCAGGATCTTATGGGTGGTAGTCTTTGTTGAATAATGGCCTCCACAAACACCAGCGTGCATCTCACTCAAAACCTTCTCTGCTTGATATCTATCAAGGAAAAAGAGAAAAATTCCTTCTCTATTCTTCCAATACAAATCTCCTTGTATCAATGCATATTTGTAAAATTGAAACCTTAGGGACCTCTTCTGGTTGTCTGTCATATGTCCTGGACATTTGGCATTTTTGAGGAAATACACAATATCAGCGTATTCTAGTTGCAATTCAATACTTGTTATTGTCTTGTTAGGGATTCCTTCATTGTTAACTTGAACTAGATCCATATTTTCTTCAGTCATCAATTTTGCTAGGCCTTGTCCTCTCACAAGCTTGGTAATATGGATTTCTAAATTGAACTCTTGGATCCTAGAAATCCACTTACACCTCTTACTAGTGACTTCAGACTGAGTGAGGACATCCTTGACTGCAACATGAGGAACATATGCAATGACCTTAGCACAAACTAGATAAGGTCTGAAAGATTTCACTGCTTTTACTAGGGCATATGCCTACTTTTCCATCATCTCATAATTTAACTCTGCAGCTTGCAAAGACTTACTAAAAAATGCAATTGGATGGTCAAAGCCCTCATTATCCTTTTGTAGCAATACAACAACAATTGTGTGAAATGATGCAAAGGAAAAGAGTGAAAATGGCTTAGTATAATCAGGGGACCTAAGCACATGTGCCTGTTGAACTACTTTAATTTTATTAAATGCACCTTGAGCTTTAGCAGTCCATTGAAACTTCACATCTTTCTTGAGCAATTTCACTATGGGCTTAACAATTTCAGCAAAATTGGCAATAAATCTTCTGACAAAGTTGATCTTTCCTAAAAAGGACTTCACTCCCTTGATATTCTTTGGTTCTATAACTCTCTTAATAGCCTCAACACTCTCTGGGTCAATTCTTATTCCTTCCTTTGACACAATGTGTCCCAACAACTTTCCTTCCTTGACTGCAAAATTGCACTTCTTTGGATTTAGGGACACACCATATTCCAGAGCTTTAACAAAAATCTTCTCTAGGTGTGAGCAATGGTCCACAACCAATTTTGAGTAGGTAGTTAGGTCATCTTGGTACACAACCATGAATAAGTCAATATACTCCTTAAAAGCAACATCCATGGCTCTTTGAAAAGTCGCTCCAGCATTTCTGAGACCAAATGGCATTCTAACATAAACATAAGTTCCCCAAGGTGTAGTGAATGCTATTTTGAACTGCTCAGATTCTTTTACTAACACCTGGTTATATCTAGAAAAACCATCCGTGATGGACAATAATTCACATCTAGTGACTTTGTGCAACATTGCCTCCATGTTGGGTAATGAATAGTTGTCTTTCAATGATGCAACATTCAAATTTCTAAAATCTACACACAACCTGATAGCCCCATTCTTTTTTTTGACTGGGACTAAGTTAGACACCCAAGTCGAGTGTCGTATAGGTTGGATTATTCCTACATCACTCAACTTGACTAATTCCTGCTGCATTTTAGGAGCTAACAATGGGTTGATAGGCCTCTATTTTTGCCTAAGAGGTTTAACCTCATCCTTTAATGGGATTTCATGTTGGAAAAAATCCTCTCTATAAGCCTTTAGGTCATCATATGACCATGCAAAAACATTCTTATACCTTCTTAACAATTTTATCAAATTATATCTCAATTGAGGAGCCAATCCCTTTCCAATATAAACCAGTTGAGGTGCACTATGTGATCCCAAATTTACCTCCTCCAGATCCTCTATCTTAGCACTACTTATTTTTGACATATGATCATTTTGGCTGTTATATATTTCTTTTAACTCAGTTAGGCCCTTAGGGATACTGTTTGAATTCAATTGGATTACCTCATTTCCCACAACCCTATCCTTACCATCAACTGATGGAATATGGATGAAGTGACTGAGAGGGGGGGGGGGGTGAATTAGTCAACCATAAAAACACTTCACAATTAATTCTTTGCAGATCCCTTAAGATATCTTAACAATGTTGTCTGTTTTAGTACTCGGTAAATAGATTTCAGTAACTTTGAAGATGCAGAAAGTATTAGCAATATTATCTTAGATATTCATCAGTGCATGTAAATGATTGAGGAAGCAATTAAGAACACAAGAGACATGAGATTTAACGTGGAAACCCAATATGGGAAAAACCACCAATGTATCTAGATACTGATTTTCACTTTTCTGAAGTGATGCCCGGTTAGAAGCCAACCCGGTAAAAGGTTACAAAACACACTGTTAGGTGTGACCTTGTTAGAGGATTTAAAACACCCTGCTAGGAGTGGCCTGGTAAGAGGTCTTGAAAACAATTCAATGGAATTGTCACCTTGTTAGAGGATTTATATTATGGCTGTTAAACCAACTCGGTTAAGAGATTTAGAATACATTGTTACAATGATAAGAAGGTAACAATGAAAAAGTGACCTGTATAATAATGCAACTGTCTTGCTGATTACAGATCTCTGTTTTGCATAAGTTTGATCCTCTCTGATCGAATAAATCTCTGCTGCTCCTCAAGGATATCTGAACATCCTTCGCAAACTCGCATATATCTTTCCTTCTTTTCTTCTGTAAATCTTCTGCTGTATTCTTGTTTACTTTTCACAATTGACCTTTTATTTATATGATTTGGATTAGTCAAATCGCCATTATTTAGTATAACAGTCGGCTGAATTAAGTAAACTCTATTTGCAAAAATCCTTCAAGGGCCGACAGTGCTCGGTAACCATATCTTTTTATAATTTTTCGGAGACCGAGGGAACTCGGTAAACACCAACAATCTTTTACCTTTGATAACTGACTGAACTCGGTAAATACTAACTTTCCTCGATGACCGACTAAACTCGGTAAGCACTAAACTTTCTTCGGCAACCGAGTGAACTCGGTAAACACTAAACTTTCTTCGGCAACCGAGTGAACTTGGTAAACACTAAACTTTTCTTCGGCAACCGAGTGAACTCGGTAAACACTAAACTTTTCTTCGGCAGCCGAGTGGACTTGGTAAACACTGCTTTTCTTCGACAACCGAGTGGACTCGGTAAACACTAATATCCCTGTCTGGCAGACCGACTAAGCTCGGTATAAGCAGATTGCTGCGAACTATGACATAGTGTGACATCAAAGACAATACATAATTGAGTAGCAATTTCCTTCAGACAATTGATTCCAACATCAACTTCCTCAACCAATGTATTGCAATCTATAAGTTGATCTTCATATATGTCAAGGCACTGAATAAATTTCAAAATGTCATGATCATCCTCAAAAACTTGCCAATTGTAAATGTTGTTTGACACAACTGGCCTACTTTTTATTTCAACTATTGAAACTCCATTCAAAGTTGAATCATCTCTTTTCAAAGAAACATTGGCCAAAAAATCAGCCATTATGTTTTTGGATCTTTCTACCCAACATATATTAAAAGCATCAAACATCTCAATCTGGTCCCAGACTACATGCTTATACAATTTCAATCTATCATTCTTAATAGCATATTTAGATCAAACTTGTGCCACCACAAGCTCAGAATCACCAAAAACCTTTAAACATTTAATCCCATGTTTGATAGCAATATTCAATCCCAATGACAGTGCTTCATATTCAACAGTATTATTTGTGCATTGGAAAGTCAATGAAAATGAATACTTAAAGGTCGTACCTGATGGAGATATGAATAGAACTCCAACTCTTGAGCCTTCCTTTGAGCATGCTCCATCAAAATACATCTACCACAATCCATCTTGTTGTTCCCCCAGTTCCTGAGTCAAAGGATCTGAATCCTCCCTTTGTGGAATGGCTTTCTCCACTCTTAAATTCTCCATGTCAACATCCACATAACAATTCAACTCATCCATATTATTCAGCTCTATCATGTGTGGGGGTTTTCATTCTCTGGATACTTTCACATTCTCACCATCAATACTGAAAGTTGCAAAGGACAAATCACACTAGATACTTCCCCCCATTGAAGCACTCCACTTTCTAGACAGTAACATCCCATAGTGAGGTGGGATATCAACCACTAGGACACTCATTGTCAACAACTTATCAAGAAAAGCTACTAACCTATAAGGGAAAGCCCTTATAGTACCAATAATAGGGACCTCTCTTGAATCCATAGCCTGACATCTTCCATGAGGTGTATCTACTTTCAAGCCCAAGGATTTCATTATTTTTGCAGGCATAATACTATTAGAGGCTCCTAAATCAATCATACAATTTTTTAAAAACTTTACATTCACTATTAGGGACAAAAAGAAAGGATTGACAGTGCTTGTTGTAGTATTTATAACATTAATATCCAAATACATTTGAGGGATCTCAAAGATGATCTCTCCACATTGATTTTCAGTTGAATCATCAGCTGCGACAGTCACTTTACCATCCTTGGTGGAATTTTGGGTACGAGGAGGAAGAACTCCTTGTACCCAAATCAAAGCCTTTTCTTTATGCTCCTCTATTCTCATCATTTCCAATAAGGGGACTTTAATAGTAATTTGTGACAACAATTTTCCCATGTCAACTGGGACATACTTGGGATCAACTACATCCTACCTAATGACAGTTGCTTCCTTACTATTTTCATGCTCCATAATGCATTGCTGATCCTTTTTCATGATCTTAACCTCCTTTTGGGGAGAGATAATAGTCTCCTAAAGAGGTTTTTGCTTTACCTTATAAGTTACATTAGGAGGAACAAATTTTGCATTCTTCTTGATCCTAGTCTTGCCAACAACATCAACAACCTTATTTTTGTCTTGAGTTTGTTTCACATCTTGACCTATTCTTTTGATAAATATACCAGTTGACTTTTGACTTGAATCACCTACCACCCTATTTCTCAAATTGTAGTTACTTCTAGCTTGGGTGACCATATCTACTATGATTTGTGCAATCTCTTCATTAGAAGGTCTCTGCAACACTACTGTTTCATCATCTTTTAAGGTGTTACACTAGAATCCATCCAAGTGACTGTCTTCTTCATCAGAAAGTACCTGCTGATGATAAGTCTCAAATTTAACTTGGGCATTGCCAGCATCTTGACTTTCATCTTCTTCACTAGAATCAACTTCATCATAAATGTATGACGAAGTAATACCACAACCTTGATCATCATAGGATTTCTCATGGTTATTGTCCTGTTCATCATCTGTAGAAACACTTTGAGCTATTGCACAGTAGTAAGGATCATGAGGTGACTGAAAAAAAATACACCATGGAACATCATCATTCATGTTTACTGTATTCCTATGCAGGGGATCCGGGGTCTTATCAATTGGCCTATCTTTTCTTTCAGGAGGCACTGGCTTCCCATCTTTCCATTGGGTGTTATAAGGATAGTTCTGCATTCTTGGTAACTTACTATTGAAGTTGTTGAAGGATGGCCTATCATTCCCCTATATTCTATTTTTTCTTTCCTCATTAGGCTTCAAATCTTTTATTGCTTTAACAATTTGCTTCAAACTATCATCATCTTTTGGTTTTGCATCAGGTTTCCTAGGCTCCATTCTGTTTGAGATTGAAGGCCTATAATCCTCCCTTCTTCCCAACTTCCTTGATATTCTTCTATTGCTCTCTATATTAATGGCCAGTTTGTAAGCTTCTACAAGATTTCTAGGGTTCTTATCTCTCAAAAGATACCCCATTTTGGAATCAAAAGCATTCAGATAAGTAACCAAACAAATCTTATCATCTAGTCTGATTACTTGTAACAATTTATGCATCGCCTTTTGAAATCTAACATTGAATTCAATAACACCCTCATTTAGATTTTTCTTGATATTTTTGAACTCATTAAGCATGAAACCTTCATTGGTTTTATCACCATATTATTCTTTGAAGAAATGTTTGAACTGTTCCCATGAGCATATGCTAGCATGAGGCAAATTTCTAAACCAATCTGTAGCATCCTCTGTCAGAGACTGAACAAAAAGCTTCATGATCACATCATTAGGCTCAATTTTGTAATCATCAATCACATCAGTGAAACCTTTTAAATGTTCTTCACAAGTAACTGCATTGCTTCCGATGAACTTTGGAAGCTTTTTCCTAATTTCATTAGGGATAGGATTTGGGTAACCAGGGATCCCATTAAAAACCAATTGTTTATGTCTTTCATGTACAACTCCTGTTTGAGATGGGCCTACACCCAAAGATGTGGATGCTTGAACATTTGAGATATTAGAAGTTTTGGGCATACCTAAAGTTCTAGCAGTGTTCAACACATTTACACCTTGTGCTTGAGAAGTGGAAAGGGTATTGGTGGGTCCAGAAGACTGCTTGAGGAAATCAATTTTTCTTTTTATTTCAGCTGCAGTGGCTTCCAATTCTGCCTTTTCTAATTCTTTGGCCAATATTTCTTGTTCCCTTTTGGCCTTTTCCAAGTCAGCATCTAATCTTGTTGCTTGATCCAGGGGTTTCTTGGTAGCATTTGTTTCATTTATTGAGATCCCTATAGCCTTTTGCTTACCTTTGTCCTTAGGATTTCTTATTTCATGGGTCTTATAGACAATAGGTCAGTCATCTATTTGTTCAGTTATTAGAATATGATTTATGGCTTCAAAATCTAGTAACTGCTTCTTCAATTGCTCTGCCCTTATCATAGCATGTCTAATTTTTTCCTCTTTTTCCTTTTCTCTCTTTTGTCTTATTTGAATTTTCTCCTGGATCCTTCTTTCCAATTCAAACACTTCTTCAAAAATTTCCTCTGAATCAGGAAGGGCTATTTCTGATGAGGATTCTTGGGTAGGGATTTCTTCTTGGTGGTCGCCCAATATTTGATGGTCTTGTAAAGGAGAAGCATGAGTAGAAGAGGGAACAGAAGCTGGTTCGCTCCTAGTTTGGCCCCTAGATCTCTTGTGGTTCCTAGGGATTCCTCTCCTATGGGGTTGTGCTCTTCTTCCATCCCTATCAGAAGGTGAGTAATAATCTTCATATTGGTTTAAGCCCAAATCAATTGCTTCCTCATATTCAGAAGCATTTTCCTCTTGATTTTCCTGGACAGGCTCTTCTCTTCTTGCATTTCCTTTCTGCTTCCATGTAAAAGACATGTCATTTGTATTTTTATTCTTTCTCATATGACCTTCTCTTGATGGAGGGGGAATCTCTCACTCTAGGTTATCTTTTGGATGTTCCTTTCTCCAAGATCTAGTATTTCTGTGAGTCATTGTAAAATAGTGACCTAAATTTCAAAACACTGGTTCAGAGATTTGATTAGAGTCACCACCCAAAATACTTTTGGGGTTTGGAGAAAGAAAACAAAATAAATTCTTTGTGCAGTATAACCAGAGATCTCAACTATCAAATAATTTGCTGTATCTCCAATAGAGTCGCCAATTTGTTAGGGATTTTTCTTGTAGGACATAACATGGTGCTCGAACTTGTTTTTCTTGAGACTGATTACCAAAAGAGAAAGACCTAATTACTAAGGATTGGATAAGATCCTCCTTCATTTTTGAGCTCCACAGACTCAGGTAAATATTACCCTTTAATGATGACTGTCTTCACAGTATTCTTATGAATGGACACTGATCAACTTTTAGTCTTCTTAATGCATAAACTTATAGAACACTTTGCATATGACTGTAATCACTTTAATGCAAACATTAACCAGACAAAGTGTGACCATTAGTGAAGCAATAATCAGTGCTTTAAGGATTCTCATCCTTCTTCCTTTTTAGGAGGGACAACCTAATATGATTCTCTCTCTGCAGAATCAAGAAATATGAACTAAATGCCCTGGGCACAGTCCAATCTATTAAGTGCAATGAACATAAAAATAGAAAGGTATTGATGAATAATGTGAATGTTTCAACTTTTCTCTGAGATCGATGAAAGGTACAACTTATGAGAAACAAATACCAAACTAGTACAAAATCCTAAGGGCAACATAGTCACAATGCAAGTCAACAAGTAGACCCTAAAAGAAACACTACAGTGTGCCTTACACACTACCGCAACTCCAAATAGGTTGCCTTACAAACTATTCTATTAACTAAATATTGTTATCATCAAAGATCCATACAAATATATTTACTCTTCAAGATGAAATATAAGCACATTTAATTCTTTCCTTGAAAGAAGCTCATAAAACAGTCAAGCTGGTTGCCTTACAACTTGGTATATTTCAAATGCCTAACATGAAAAACATACAAGAGTAAAATACATAAGCAAAGAGACAACAATATATGGTAGAATTTGCAATGTATTTGTATTAAAATCAACTTGCGACTTACATTCACAATTCTATTACTCAGAAGACCAGACATAAAGCTTGGTGATCTGCTTCTAAGCAATCTGGCTCTATTTTTTATATCTTTCAATCTCTCTCCCTTTTTTGGCTTTCAACTCTATATAGCCTTTTCACAACCACCTTGGAATTCCCCCATTAATGGGAATGCAACAAGCTTCAGGTGGTTGGAAAACCTAACTCTTATTAAAACATAAAAATACAACAAAATGTACAACCAACCCGCAAGTGGTGAAAGGACAAGACTTTCTTAGATTATGGTACATCTTTGGCTGCTCAAGAACTGACACCCTCAACTCCAAATATTTATGATAGCTCCTTGATTTCAATGAGACATGGTGTCTACCATTTCAAGCTAACCTACACCATTCTTGAATGATGGCTTATCAATCTTGTATTCCTTGGATCAGGTGTCCGGTGTGTCAGATGTCATTTAGAATCTTCATCCAAAATATCCAAATCAACTGCAGCAGATCTAGCCTGTTTGGGCTTTGTCTTTTCATCCCATGTAGTTACTTGTTCCTCTGACAGCCAATTAAAACCTCAAACAAATTATAGTTGGGCTTTTTGTCTCTCCCATCTGGCATCCATAATTGCCTTGACATCTGACACAAACTTGGTGAGGTCAACCTCTGCTTTGATGGCTTCATCCAAGGCCTTATTGAAGATCTCTAAATCAATATTATTAATCTCACCTAAAAATACATCTTTCCTAGGCATTAGAAGATCAACATCTGATCTCCAATTATCAAGGCTCTTTATTGTTCCATCTGTACTCAAAATTGAGGGGATGAATCTATTGGTACAGGAGCCGAGCATGGCTATCTTAGCCTCAATCAAATTTGCCTTACCCTTGAAAAGAGGTTAAATGGTTTTAATTTTGTCAATCTCCTCACCAACTCCTACAATTGTCTCCAGTATGTCACTCCCCATAGATTGAGCAAAAATCAATCTCTCAAAAAGTGGTGCCTTGACAGACCATACTGTACAAAACTCACTCAAAATCTACACATAACAGTTGACCTCCTTCTGCAATTTTGGCAATCTACCATAAGCATTATAAACCAGGTCAAATTTATCCTTGATTGTGTTCAATCTGTGCTGCAAAATACTCAGAAGGGCCTATAATACTACCTCATTCTTTTCATCATTGATCTTTTTCAATTCTAATGCCACCTCCTCATCTATGATTCCTTGTGCCTCTTTTTCCACTGGCTGCTCAAGAGGTGCAGGGGCTACTACAGGGGTATTTATGATTTGCAATTGTAGTTCCTCCCTCTACTTCTCTAATGCTATAACTTTTATTATCTACAAGTCCCTATCCTTCACTAGGGCACTAAAATCCTCCAAGAGGTTGCCATATCTTTTTGACAGCTGCTTAGTTTTATCCTCATTTAATTTTGCAAATTAGGTCAAAACCTAAGAAATTTCTAGGTCCCCTGTATTGTGGATTGACCACACTATTTTGTCTCCCTCCATTTGTTCTTTTACATTCAAAATTTGTGGTTTCTTGTCCTTTGGATATAGACTCCACATGGCCAAGGCCTGAATTTTAGGGCTATACCCAAATCCTCTTATTATGTCCCCTACTTGGGTCTCAGAAGATAGAGTAACATGTTCCTGTCTCTTGATTTGATCTATTATGAAGTCAGTATACAAACTCCACCCCGGCACAAGTAACATATTACTTTTTCTTACTAATTCCTTGGCCTCATCCAGAGTAAGATTTTCCTCCTCAGGGTCATATTCTTTTAATTGTTGTAATGCCTCATCTGACACTTGACCTTAGTTATTTGTACACTAGAAGCCACCTATTGCTACTTATGCCATAACAAGAAACTTTTTAATTCCTCTAAATTCACAAAATTTTCATCCTTCATGAAAGCATCTTGCTCAATTAGTCTTTCATCCTGGCCTAAAGCTAGAGGCAACTCTACATCTTTTGTTTCATAGTTTTGCTGCCTTTTAGCCTCTCTAATTGCTTTCCTAATCTCATGGTGATGAAAGCTAGTCCCTGTGTAGAGGGCACTAACTCTAACTTTCTTCTTCCTCTTTGAAGGCTCACCAGTTAACAAATTTTTCTTTTTCTTTTGAGGCTCAGCTGTATCCCCAGAACTGGGCAATTTAGCAAGATCAACATTTTCTTTCTCCTCCCCATGCCCTTTAGCCATTGGTTGTTCCATAGTGGGTGGACTATATATGGGGTAGCCACCATCACTATCCTCATCACATTCTAAATCTTAATGGGCCTTTTTTCCCTGATTAGCATCATCAATTTGATCCCACATGGATTCAACAAGTGTGTCAAATTGAGCCATCATCTGCTCAAGTCTTTGGAAGTAAGGCAAAGTGGGAAAGAAACCCCCAAATACCAATCCTTTTCATTTAAACTCCTTAATTTTGTGTAGCTGATCCAATTTCTTAATTCTTTGATCCACCTCATCATCCTCAATGATGTTCCTGATCACATCTTCTTCAGGATACTCCTCATGTAACTTATTGAAAGGAATGGTGGGCATGTAGTACTTCCTTGCAGTGGCCATGAAACCTTTTGTATCCACATACCTATGTGGTGCTGCACACATCCTGTACTTCTCTAACCAATCATTAACCTTACTGAATGCTCCCTTCCCAATTGTAATATAATGCACCTTGAAGTGCTGAGGAGTGAGAGTCCCCTTTCTGTGGGAAGCTAAATGTTCTCTTTCTATCAACATGAGTTTCCAGACAAATTCTAGAAATGCAATTCTTGGTGGTATATAGAATGGGAGTAAGTGATGAGGCTGAGGGCATCCATAAACCCTAATCATCATATAGCTTGTGTCATAATAAATATCTCCCCAATTGTGACCCTTGGTCCAATTATGCATAAATTGTTGGGGTCTCACCAACTGCAGGACCTTGGTGGGTAATCTTGAGCAATTCACACCCAAACTCCAGAGAATGGGGAAGGCAATCCAATTCTCAAAAACACTAAAGTCTCTCCTAGGGCATGAAGGGCTCCAGACTCCTAACCAAAACTGAACTGGGTTAGGCCGTCCATTCCACATCATTTGTGGTTTGAGGTCATCCAAATTAATTAGACCATAATTGTGATACACAATTAGATGCATCAGCAGAGAGTAATGCATGAACCTGGGTTGAGAACTAGAGGTGAAATTCTTCAAGGAAAGAAAACCCTCATGCATCTTTTTTATGATATAACCAATAAAGTCATACCCTTTTCTCACCATACGGCTCTGTGAATCCATCACCAGCATCAACATATCAGATGTAATCCTCCGAGGACTCGCATTAATTCCAAAAACCTAGCATATCCCATATGCAATGTACTTCATGTAAAACTTTAGGTCTTTGTAGGAATACATAATTGATCTGGCCATAGGTGCAATATAATTCTTATTCTCCTTCGGCATGTGATTCTTAATCTCCCTTGAGACTAGAGCAGCCTCTCTAAGATATCTATTTGCCAAGGCCTATAAGTTGATTTCTGTGGCCATTGGAAATTGAATCCCAAAGGTATTCATAAAAGAATTCTTGTCCAAAGTGACCAGGGGGGAGCCATCTTCTTTTCTAATAGTCTTTGAGAGAGGATCATACATCTGAGATAGCATGAGGAGCAAGTCCACATCTAGAAAAACTTCTAGAACAATTAACTTGGCCAACCCTGAAGTCCAAGGGTTTGAAACTGGTATGATGCTATCATGGTTCTTGTAGAAATATGTAAATAGGCACATGCCTATGATTTCTAGAGTTTTAGCATCCCTATAATAACCTAAGTCATCAATAAAAATGTCATCATTGATCTTCTTGTTCTAAGAAGAACCAAGCAAGAGAGTGAGAAATTCATCTAAGAAACTTTCCTTAACTTTCTCCTTCGACCCTCGGCTGGTAGAGGCTCCACTTGCTGTCATCTGACTCATCCTGACTATAGCTCTAGAAATTCTTCTACAAATTTGCTGATCCCACTGCAAGTCCAGAAAACTCAAAAAACCTAGCACTCTGTACTTCTTCAATAAGCTTCATAACTCTCAAATGAGCCGCCTCTAGTTGTCTTAACCTGCAGTATTGAATGCGCCACCACGTCTGACATCCTCAGCCAGTAAAAGGTCACTTCTGCCATTACTTATGCACGCACAGGGTTTCAAAATACTAGCCATAGCTGAGAAAATTTTAAATTTGAACATTCCATGATCTGGCGACTAAAGAAAAGGCTACAATAATCATTTTACAAATTTGGTGCTTTAGAAAGGTATTCTGAGATCTGGCGACTAAGAGGAAATCTCATAGTCGCGAAATACTATTGACTTTTTAAAATTCATTCTGAGATCGGGTGACCCGGCCATTTGGAGATCTAGCGGCTAATGGAAGTGATACATTTAATTTATTTTGTTCTACAAACTAGGGACTATAGTCAGAGAACTATAGTCATGGCAATATATTTGTCTTTGAAAACTTCCAGCGATCACCCGACCTGGAGATCTGTTGACAAACCTGAAGTCTCATAATCTCATAAAGTTTTAAATATTTTACTTCCTTCTCAAGATAACACAACCACCATTGATCTCACCCTTCAATTCATCTAGTGGTCTGAATTAAGTTGTAAGAAGATTTCATAACTAACCACCTGATCCCGCGACCCCAAGAAAACTGTGTCGCTGAATCACTGAAAGCTTACCACTTAACTATCAAGAACCTAAGATCACATGACCACACAGTTGCTAAATCATTGAAAACAAATATAACCACCATGTCCTAACCACTTCATTAACCCTCACTTGACCTCGGGCACATTTGGAGACTTGGCAACAAAGACTTCTCGCTAAATCTTGTAATCTTCACTTAACTAGGGTTTAATCTAGAGATCACATGACTGAGGCATTCTCTAAGTCACAAGAAAACTTCTTCACTCTTAGTCAATACTAGAGATCAAGCGCCATCCACATGATCAAAAATCATCAATGGCTCTCAATAAATATGACAATCCTTTGTCAGCTAACCACCACATTTAGAGATCTAGTGATGACTGCGTCACAGAATAACTAACCACCAGAGAGATAGTCGCCAACATCAAGAGATCACATGACCAACAGAACTCACAATCACTGAAAAAAAAGACAAACTGCCATACTATTACGAGATCTGGAGACAACTGCCAAGGAAGACTGCTGTTCCATCTCGAGATTCAACGACCAAGAGAAGACTCATGATCACTGAATAAAAGGCCGCTTACATAAATCATTGAGAGATCTCCCGACCATAGGAAAAACCAATTTAGAGATAACATGACTATAGTCCCTTAGTGAGAAATTGAATATAGCATTCGCTAGATCTCAAGACTATCATTGCGAGATTTGGAGATTAAAGGGGAAACGCTAAGTCGTTAGACACTAAGGAATATTCCAAGAGACTCATGAGATCAGGTGACAAAGGCTTTCAGGAAATCACCAAACAAAAGGGAATATTCCTAAACCTTAAGGAGACTTAGCGACTAAGAGGAAAATAGAAGTGCACATGCAAGTTTGAGACTTAAGTCATCTGAAAAAGTAACAGAGAATTAGAACGCTGACGACCAAAACTAGGGTTTTTATGATTTTTCAAAGGCAATTAGACCTAGCAAACCCTAAAGACTGTAAATTTTTCAAAATCATCCATAAATTTAGTTCAAAAAACAAAAAATGAGATTTCTAACCAACAGAGTGCTTTTGAGGTGTGTGTAGGTGATTTGTCTATCCACCAAAAGTTGCTGGATAACTTTAAAAGTTGTCATGATAGTTTTTCTTGCAAAAGCATGTAACTAGCTCAAATAGTGTTCTAAATTTGAAAAAATGGCCTCTTTAATTTTTTAGAGGTTTGAAAATGGCCTTTATGACCCTTACTCAATCAAGGATTAAGTGCTTTTGAGGTGTGTGTAGGTGGTTTGTCTATCCACCAAAAGTTGCTTGACAACTTTGAAAGTTGTCATGATAGTTTTTCTTGCAAAAGCATGTAACCAGCTTGGACAGTGTTCTAAAGTTGAAAAAATAGCCTCTTTAATGTTTTAGAGGTTTGAAAATGGCCTTTATGACCCTTACTCAATCAAGGATTGAGTTCTTTTGAGGTGTGTGTAGGTGGTTTGTCTATCCACCAAAAGTTGTCATGACAACTTTGAAAGTTGTTATGATAGTTTTTCTTGCAAAAGCATGTAACCAGCTCAAGAGATAGCTATCCTGATCCATGGGCCCTAACACTGAGGAGGGAGCTATTTAAGCTTTTAAAACCATAATTTGAGGTGTAGGGAAGAGTTTAGTATGGAGAGAAAACTTTTGGTTGCAGTTAGACTATGTAACTAGTTTTCCTTTGACAGAGATATACATTTTTGTGTTGACAGAGATAAGAAATGGATTGAATATCTGACTATAATATTTGCATGTGATGATTGTTAATGTTTTTGGATTCCTAGGATAGTTATTTAGCATTTCATTTTAGTTTTGAGTTAGTCTTCATAGTTTTCTTTATTTTGGCATGTCTCAGGTTACTACTGACAGAGCTTTGAATAATGGAGTGCTAGAGCACTCTCCCACTGTACAATTTGTATGGGTCTATGGGATTTGTGTCTAGACTTCCTATAATATATGTTGTGCAAAGGAGGGGCCCTAGAAAGTTCAAGATGTATCTATAGACTGATTCCCTAGGCAAGCTATCAGTGTTTGGTTAGGGGTCACTGTGTTGTTGCAGAACAGATGGAGTGATCGAGAGTGCTCAAAGCCTAGTTCAAATGATGTGGAGGGGAGGTTAGATGCATGATCAAGCATATCCAATTTAGAGAGAGCTTGGGGGATTGTGGATACAAGGTAAAATACTAAACCCTCACTGTTACATACAGTGAGTTACCAAACCCTCATTTATAGCCCCATTTTTAGTAGGCCATGTACGGATAGTATGGGAAAAGGAGACTGACAAAATCTTAAAGCCCTCCCAAAAGGGTATTTGAATCCATAATTAGTTGGATGCTTTTCTCAGATAATTTTGGAGTTATTAGCAGAAAAAGGTCAATTAGGCCTACTAAACCTAGTAGCATTTTTAGGCCAGACAGCAGACAAAACTTTTTAGAAGGGACAGAGAGGTTCCTAGAATAGTGAACTTTATCATATTCTTGGTGTCATAGACTGAATGGAGAAAGGAGGAGTTTGAAAATTCTTAGAAGGGGACTAGGATAGCACCCTTAAGGCTAGGAGATTAGCCTCTTTGATTCTAGGAGGGCCTAGGACAAAGTTATAGCAAGGTCTATGTAACATCAAGTACCCTATTTTGCATTATTAGATGATCTTGTTAAATTTGTGTTCATTTCATACAAAGATACATGTAAAGGAAAAAGAAAATTTGCATCTAAAGATTACATGTATATATATGAAAAATAACTTGTATATACTATATAAGGAAAATAAATTTTAGAAGAAAATGCAAGAGTACAAGCATACATAAGAGGATGAACATAAATAATAAGGGTGCCATACATTGCCTGAAGTGATGAATTTTTTATCCAGGTATGAATCTAGTGTGCCCCTGTGTGATCCAGAACCTGCAAAGAAAAGAGAGATGGAGGTTAGATAAAAAAATATCTAAGCAATGAATGGCATCCTATTACTGATCCTCATATACAATTATGCATGTGCATAGTCAAGCCATACACTTCTGAAAGAAAAACCATGCTACAAGACATGTGCACTCAGAAGAATGTTGTAGAAAGTAAATTGCTGCATTTATGTCTGCATGAACACTTGGTGAGTCACTATTGTGATTTCAACTAAAGATCATAACATCACAACATGGTTGGTATCCCAAAGGAGGCCCCATTACATGCAGTGAGTAAGCTACATCAAAACAAAGAGGTACACAAATCTACATCATCTATACTAATGTCCCTATTTGATTGGACGGTGCTCTATTTGTTATATTGCTACTATCAAAATAGAATGGCAGTGGTGATTCAATGCATCTACAACCTCAACAACATGGTGACATTGATCCAATAATAGAAAATACATTACAAATGCCAAGCTCATAGTCCCAATGAAAGAAATAGTGTATAAAACAATATATGGTGCACAATAGTAGAAAGCATGCAATGACAACAATAACATTGCATGATGCTCGAGCTTAAATTCAAAACAGTAAGTGTATTAATGTATGATCTAATAGCGACAACCTCATTGTTCATTACCTTTCACTCCTCCATCATTATAGAAGAGATAACTACCTACAACTATATTTCATAATTCCTCCTTTGAAGTATATATATATATATCAAGTATAATTATGAGTTTACATCATATATTTAGTCTTAATAAAATCTTATAAAACAACATAAAACTAACCCAAAATACTTTATCTTAATAAAATCTTAATAAAACAATATATTTAGTCTTAATAAAATCTTATAGAACAACATATATTGTGTGAAGTGTTTGATCTCTCTTTATTTGTTTTGCTAGGGCATCATACATTGTTTGTGTCATTATGAGCTCACTATTTGAGCACCTCATGTCCCTATTTGATTGGCCGGTGCTCAAACAGTGAGCTCATAAACAATGCATGATGCCCTAGCTTGTAGCCCATGAACCATCAAAACATTTCCTCATGAAATGATCATAAACAGGGAGTACCACATAGTGAATATCAATAGCAAAACAAATAAAGAGAGATCAAACACTTCACATAATGCCTTGAAGGTAATAGCAATGATGCCCTAGCTCTCAAAGCTCATGGGTCATCAAGAATTCCAAATGAAAAAATGTAAACAATGCCAGTATTAAACAATGAACTCATGAATAATGTATGATGCCCTAGCTTGTAGCCCACGAGCCATCAAGGCATTTCCTCATGAAATGATCATAAACAGGGAGTACCATGTAGCTAATGAATATCAACAGAAAAAAAAATAAAGAGAGATCAAACACTTCACACAATATATGTTATTTTATAAGATTTTATTGAGATTAAATATATTGTTTTATTAAGATTTTATTAAGACAAAGTATTTTGGGTTAGTTTTATGTTTTTTAATAAGATATTTATTAAGACTAAATATATGATGTAAAATGAATATAACAAATAGAGCACCGACCAATCAAATAGGGACATGAGTTACTCAAACAGTGAGCTCATAAAAAATGCATGATTCCCTAGCTTGCAGCCTGCAAGCCATCAAGACATTTCCTCATGAAATGATCATAAATAGGGAGTACCACATAGTGAATATCAATAGCAAAACAAATAAAGAGAGATTAAACACTTCACACAAACACTTCACACTTCACATTAGCTATACACTTCTAAAATGAACTATCCTACAGAACATGGGTGTGTGTTAATGTGATTCAAAAGCTATTATGGAAGATTGTTTTATAATTGAGATAAGGATATCTTAATTCTACAAGAATAAATGTTTTGAGAAATATTTGAATTTAATTTTGACAATAACATGAGGAGTGGATATATTTTAAGCTTCAGAGAGACTTCATACCACAAACTATTCATAGATTACGTTCAATGCATTATTTATGATTGTATTGGTGGGAAAACTCTTGAAAATGCGCAAAAGAGATTGCATTCAACCATGTTGTTTACATGACACATGTAGTTTACCTCTAGTCTAAATCAGCATTGCATACAAATCTATGAACGGTGCGTGGTACGAAGCTTCACTCAAGCTTGAAAATGATAAGCATTATGATGTTGAGGTATGGTGTGGTAAGCACAAGTATAGTTTCTCGTAAGTTGCTATTGGTATAATTTATTTATTTTTTTCAATAGTTGCAGAATCTAGCTTCTCCTATACTTACACGTATGTATATATTTTGGGCTTGGTTTTAATGTCATGTAAATTTGAGTGAAATGGTAATAATATTTAAGAGAAACAAGTATGGCATTTTAAACAAGTATGCATATACATTATATAACAAGAGTGATATATTTTAATGGAAACACTTAATGAGAAGGATTCCTATATAACAGGAGGAGTGATATATTTTAATGGCAGTGGACATAGAAATTGTAGTGTAAGTAGTAGGATGATTGTAAGTGGACATAGAAATTGCAGTGAAACTTTGTAATTTATTATGGCTCAGTGTTGTATATCCATAGTCAATGTCTATTTAAACTTTAGGATGATACTTATATGATGGCTTAAGTAAATTGTTCTTACCTTGAGACTAGTACACCATGGGATTAGAGGATGGTTGTTATAATAGCAATTGTGTGTCTGTGGGATACATTTATATTTTATATTAAATGATGATAGATACATATGGGTTTCTTCCTTTTGCAATAGTTTATATTCTGATACTTATATCTTGAATTGTCAAATGACCAATGAGTGATAATTTCAAAAGTGTATCATAATTAAAGGCATGTGAATTCATATTTTACTTAATCTGAATGCCACTATGTAATGTTTTTACTTACGATATTAATCTTAATATATCCCTACGAAGATATCCCTATTTTATTATTGATGTCCCTATTTACATCTTTTCATCAAATGACCCAAAAACATCAAGAATGGTCCTATATGGTCACTGATACCCAACTTTTAGAATAATATGAATGAATGAAAACATACATAAGTGGATGAACATAAATAATGAAGGTACCAGACATTGCTTGAAGTAATGAAGTGTTGACTCGGGGTTCAATCCAATATGCTCTTGTATGATCCAAAACCTGTAAGGAAGGAAAAGATGGGGTTAGATCCAAAGGATCTAAGCAATGCTTGACACCATATTACTGATCCTCATCTACAATTATGCATGTGCATAGTCAAGCCATACATAGACTCAACAATATGGTAGCATTGATCCAATAACAAAAAATACATTACAAATGCCAAGCTCACGGTCTCAATAAAATAAATAGTGCATAAAACAATATATGGTGCACAATAGTAGCAAGCATGCAATGACAACAATAACATTGCATGATGCCCGAGCTCAAATTCAAAATAGTAAGCATGATGCCAGATATTAAATAGTGAGCTTATGAACAATGCCAGTATTAAACAATGAGATCATGAACAATGTATGATGCCCTAGCTTGCAGCCCGCGAGCCATCAAGACATTTCCTCATGAAATGATCATAAACAAGGAGTACCACATAGTGAATATCAACAGAAAAAAAAATAAAGAGAGATCAAACACTTCACACAATGCCTTGAAGGTAATAGAAATGATGCCCTAGCTCTCAAAGCTCATAGGTCATCAAGCATTCCAAATGAAAAGATGTAAACAATACCAATATTAAATAGTGAGCTCATGAACAATGTATGATGCCCTAGCTTGCATCCTGTGAGCCATCAAGACATTCCCTCATGAAATGATCATAAGCGGGGAGTACCACATAGTGAATATCAATAACAAAACAAATAAAGAGAGATCAAACACTTCACACAATGCCTTGAAGGTAATAGAAGTGATGCCCTAGCTCTCAAAGCTCGCAGGTCATCAGACATTCCAAATGATAAGATGTAAACAATGTAAGTATTAAATAGTGAGCTCATAAATAATGTATGATGCCCTAGCTTGCAGCTCATGAGCCATCAAGACATTTCCTCATGAAATGATCACAAACAAGGAGTACCACATAGTGAATATCAATAGAAAAATAAATAAAGAGAGATCAAACACTTCACACAATGCCTTGAAGGTAATAGCAATGATGCCCTAGCTCTCAAAGCTCATAGGTCATTAAGCATTCCAAATGCTAATTACGATGTAAACAATGCCACTATTAACAATGCTATCAAATAAACAATGCCATTGAAATTGAGTTAATGAGAAGACAAAGCTTGAATGCCTACCTCAAGTACCAGTGCTCTCTTCCCAAATGGTACCGGCCTCTTTGTGCATGCCAAACTTGGATGCCCTCTTCATGCCACAAAGAAATGCAGTGTCATCTTCGTGACAGCTCTTCGAATTCACAAATTACAAATGACACTTCCTTTTCATTTTATTTTTTTTTATAACCAAATGGGTGTCACAATTATGAAAATAGCATCGCTATTATGACATCGTCAGAGGCACTTGCAAAAAAAATTGAAAAAACATACACAAATTGTAGTGGCATCACAAATTGGCGTCAAAATTTGACCCCAAATGTTGTAGTGTTAGTACAGTCCTTGATATCTTGAAATTTAGGATAGCTTAGGCAGCTGCAATCTCCAACATTGCTTGATTGTGTTCTTGTTTTTCTTTCATCTCCTTGGTAGTCAAAGGTGTAACAGGTATGACATACTCATTTTCCACATAGTATTTCCCCGAATCACTAATACCCGCTAGATGCAATTTTAGCAAACTTTTCCCTGCAGGGAAGTTCTCTTTACTCAACTTTGGTACCTCCTTTTTGTACATATTGATCATTAGATTCAAGTACCTTTAAAATTTTTCTCTGTATGCACCAATAAATCTGATACCAATTGTTAGAATGATTTTAGAACAATAGAGAGGGGGGTGAATCAATTTTTCTCAGGTCCAGATGTACCAATTAAACTTTTCAGTACTTCAACAACTCATATCTAATTAGCAATTCAACTTGGTCTCAATAGCATATATCAAAAACATATAACATGCAGTCCATTGTATAAAAGTAATTAACTTGCAGAATATAAAGCTTTTAGCAACATTCACACAAGTATAATACCAGGATTTATAGTGGAAACCCAATTTGGGAAAAACCACTTTGTAACATGCTACTAATTTTGACTCTTCTAAAGTGAGCTCTGTGAAATTTCAACCCTGTTAAAGGTTTACATACACACTGTTAGGTGTGATCCTATTAAAGGATTTAAAACACTCTATCAAAAGTGGCCTAGTTAGAGGACTTAAGAACATTCCATTAGAATGTCACCTTGATTAAATGATTTAGACTGATACAATGGTTAGAAAGTAACATTAGGTTCTGATATGAAAAACATACAACTCACTTTGCAAATATAGATCCACTTTGCATACATATGTTGATTTACTAATTGACCTTCATTTCCATCTCCATCTCCATCTCTGATCTTCTCAAAATTTTCTTCAAGTAATCACAACAACTCTGTTTAGCTCCTTCACAATTTCACCTTCAACCTTCTGCTTAGTCTTATCAGTCAATAACATCAGCCTCTTCTTCCTGTCTCTCTATAACTTCACAATTAGGTTTTCCTTTATACCTCTTTGATCAGGTAGATCAATCTTTTGTTTCTTAATATCCTTCGTAGATATTAGGTTTAGGTCAGATTCATCAAATCCTTCCATCATTATGTTCTTCATCTTTTCCTTCTAGATACATCTCCAAACTTCTCTTTGAATCCATAAGAAAATAATTTACCATGCATTAAATGCTCCATACAATTAATTAATAATGTCAACACATTTTACATATCCCAAAAATTCAACTATGTCGGCTGAGATCCTCAATTCTTTCTCCAAATGTAAATTACTAACACTCAGTCAATACTGTGTTCATCTCCTCAGTCATCACTTTGTATCTTGATCATCACTACAAATTGTCCTCCTCAGAAAATACTATCTTTGCTCAGTAATTTCTTGTCATCACTACAACCATAGCCTATTATGGTGGTAGAGAATACACTATATCAAGCTTAGGTTTTTGCAAAATGTGACATCAATTTCATTTAGAATGTTATTTTGGTAGGATAAGAGACACTCCATAAGTGTTAGTTGTATGAGTTAGTAGTACCATAAGAATTCTTAAGCACTCTGCGCTAAACTTCAAACAAAATTCAAATTTCATTTTTTATTAAAAGGGTTATATATATATAGATCAAAAGGCACATTTTATTTTTTTATTACTGGTGAATATTTTAATTTTGAATATTCAAATAACAAGCATATAGGCTTGCTTTTTTAATATTTTAATTACATATTTACAATCCAATTCAATGGCTAATCATTTTCTAGGAAATGAAATTTTGATTTAAATATTTATTATTTTTGCAAAAATTTTAAAATTTTTGATGTACAAAATTAAATAAAATTTCACATTATAACTCACCATTAAATTTATTTAAATTTATAATAAACAAAGCAAAAACATACTAGATTCAATTTAATAGTTTATTAACTTATACAATACTATTAAAAATTTAAATAAACATTTTAACTCTTAAAGATATATAATCGAAATCTCAATGTCATAATAATCCATGTTATTTACTATTTTGAAATAACATAATATCATATAATTGCTTATTAAATTACTAAAATTCAAATAACTCATACATTTATAAATTAATGGGGAATCTATGAATTTGAATTGCAATAATAATCCATTTAACCTTAAATATATAATCCATAAATTTCCTTGTTTCCATTACATTAAATAATAATAAAATTTATCAACTCAAATGTATGATTACAAGGAAATTCTTGATTTCCAAATCTCAACATAAACTGAAGTGCAAGGTTTTCAACAAAATTATCCAATTCGAATTTCAATCATAAAAAATCATGTCGGGTCTTATATCCAGCTGGGTACCTGATAGAGTGAGTTGACCACAGAGGCACACCTCCCAACCTTGGCCTTTTCAAGGCCACCCCTGAGCTAGGGGATCCATAATAGAATGAGTACAAACAAGAACTTACAAACAGATAGATAACATATTCAGATGCAAAACACCAAAGAGGATTCCCAACATGGCTAAACAAGAGGAATGTCTCCAAGAGGCCTTCCTAAAAATAAGGGTAGTGGTGGATTAGAAGGAGGAGAAGCCATAGTATAATGAAAAATTCACAAGCCACACATGGACTTGGAAAGACCATCTATAGAAGATGCAGTCTAAGATCCTCCATATGCCCCGCAGGTTCCCATAGCCCATACTTGGCATCATGGGTATCATGAAACCCATTTTTTATCCCTCCACATATGGGAGAATCTGCACAATCCTGGATCACTTCCTCCTACCCCCTTCAAGGTTACTCTGCTCTCCCAAGGGTGAGTGTGCCTTGAAGAATCCCATTCAAAAATAAATTTTATGAATGAAAAACAACAAATTTCACATTAAGATTTTTAAAGAAAAACCATAAAATAGAAAGGACTCCACTAATGGATCTCCAAGTTCACATACATGCCAAGAAATATTTTAAAATAAAATAAGCCAAACTTACTCCGAGCCTAAGGTTGAATTATGAAAATGAGTTCTCCTTCCAAGCAATCCCTTCCTAAGCTCCTTCCAAATCTGAAATGGTCTCTAAAATAGTGAGTGGGTGAACACTCAAGCTCTTCCTAAAACCTTCCCTATATAGGAAAACCTCCAACAACCTAGGAGCCAATCAATGGTGAGGAAGAAACTTCCATCCCCTTTTTCCCACTTTCCTTCTTTCTCCATAAATGTAGTTAAATGCAAACTTGGGAAGAAAAGAGAGGTTAACCAAAATCACACAACTCTCAAATTCGCACAATTTCAAAAGGGAGACTGTAGGGGTGTCATAAATGTGATTAAAGACTCTTAATGGGTTCAAAATGACCCCTAACCACTAGGGTACCAACCTGGGTAGCTAAAATTGACCCCGGTTACCTTATGGGGGCCCAAAAGACCCTCCTAAAGTTTACCCATGGATTTTCAAGTCAAGGTTGACCAACTAGAAACTTCCTAACCCATGGTAAGCTTGGTACTACACTAAGGTAAACCCCTAGTTAACCCTTCACTTAAACATAATATAATTAACTAGCCATGCCAACACTTATGCAACAATTGCCAAAATTGGCACATTTAAATAAAAAAATGACATGACTTATTCACAATAACTTTAATTGATTAAACACACTCATGCAAACCAAATTCACAAATAAACAACTATATAATGAGGTCCATGTTTATTTATACAAAAACTACCTTGGAATTCACAAAATATAACATAGGTTATGATTTTGGGTCCCCAATTTAGATCCATGGTCAACTATCCCTGTACACTTACTACACACATCAATAGGTCCAAAATAACATGATATAGAAACATAATACCTCATCAATACTGCATGGTTTGTAAACTATATCTTTGATTGAGTTAACTAAACATATCATTGATTCCTAAACCAATTTTCCATCACAATTGCATCCAATCACAATAATTCCCATATATGACATCATCATAAACTAAAATTTAATCAAAACATAAAGTATCTCGAGTGTACCCTGATTACATAACTAGGTACCGAACATATAACATAGGACTCAACATATCCTCAAATACATAAGTGTCTCAATAGTCAAAGTACATCTATGAAATAATCACTGAAAGTATAGAAAGAAAAGCTATAAAACTATGTTTGTCAAAGGTAGGTGTCACAAAAGCTGGAAAATTGATTGGTATTGGGGAAAAATCAAAACGCAACTTATTCTATGTAGAAAATGCTGAAACTTTTTGTTTATTAGCTAAAAGTGAATGTATGGTTATAGCACAAGATGTTATGTCATGTGAAATTTGACAACATGGTTAAGATCGGTAATAAAAGGAAAGTTAGAGGTTTATCGAGCATATCTAATCCTGATCACGTAATGTGTAAACAATGTTAAATGGGTAAGATGTCAAAATCTAGTTTCAAGAGAAAACATTACTCATCTAATGCTTTTTTGGAGTTTTTTCATACTAACTTATGTGGTCCAATGAGAACTCAGAGTTATTATGGAGAAAAATATTTTATCTTATTTGTTGATGATATCTCTAGGATGATGACTATCATGTTCTTAAAAGAAAAATTAAAAGATTTCAAAATGTTTAAATGGTACAAAGAAAAAGTAAAAAAATAATGTAGTAAGAAACATAAATGCTTAAGGTCAGATAGAGGTGGTGAATTCATTTTGGATGAGTTTACTAATTTTTGTAATGAGCATGGAATAAAGAGATAGGTATCTGTGTCGAGGACAGCCTAGCAGAATGGAATTGTTGAAAGGAGGAAAAGATCAATTGTTAATTGTGCTAGAACACTGATGATTGAAAAGATGTTTCACAAATGTACTAGAGAGAAGCTATTAGTACTACTGTTTATACACTGAACCAAGTTCAAATAAAGAAATAATAAAACAAGACACCTTATGAATTATGGTATGGTTACACACCTAATGTGAGTTATTTCAGAATATTTGGAAGTAGATGTTACATTCTAAAAGATGGTAGAAATGAGAAATTTGATTCAAAAGGTGATGAAGGGATATTTATAGGATATTCTACTAAAAGAAAGACTTATAAATGTTTGGACAAGGCTACTAACAAGATGATTGAAAGTGAAAATGTGAGAGTTGATGAGTTTGTAGAAAAGAATGATGAAGAAAGAGAAAAGGAACCAAGAGACTATGGTAGATTTTATTATATTGAAGAATCTAAAATTCTACTCAAGAAATAGTCTGGTGTTACCGAGCAAAATAATAATGCTACTGAGAAATAATCTTTATAGACCGAGCATCAACAAGTAGTTACTGATGATAATGATGATCATGCACCAAGTGGAGAACACATTGAATATCAAATATTTAAATCTATACTTGAAAAGTATGTAAGAAGACACCATCCACAAGATTAGATAATTGGAGATAAAAGAGAAGGAATGATGACTCAAAGTAAGTCAAGAAACAACACGTTTAGTTTGTGAATTTGAACCTAAAATAGTTAGGGATGCATTAAAAAAAAGGAATGGATTAAGGCAATGAATGAAGAAATTGAGAAAATATAAAAAACAAGAGATGGATATTGGTACTGAGACCTAAAGACAAAAATGTGATTGGAACTAAATGGATATTCAAAAAAAAAATTGAATTAGAATGGAGATGTAACAAGGAAAAAAGCAAGATTAGTATGCAAAGGTTATGCACAAGAAGAAGGAATTGACTATGGAGAAACTTTTGCACCCATTTCTATACTTGAAGGTGTAAGGATATTTCTTGCATATGCTACTCACAAAGGATTTAAAGATTATCATACGGATGTTAAATCTGCATTTTTGAATGAGATACTTGAGGAAGAAGTATAAATTTAACAACTTGAAGGTTTTGTTGATCCTAATCAGAGGAACATGGTATGTAAGCTGCAAAAGCAATTATATGGACTGAAACAAGCACTGAGAGCATGGTATGAAAGATTTCATTCTTATCTCATAAGAATTGGATTTGTTAGAACAAGTGACAACAACAATTTTTATTTGAAATGTGAAATTGATGATAAGATTCTTATTGCTGAAATATTTGTTGATGATATCATATTTGGAGGTCATGATAACTTATGCAAATCTTTTGCTGATGAAATGGGGAAAGAATTTGAAATCTTGATGTTTGGTGAGATCAAATTTTTTCTTAGATTGCAAATACTACAACAGAAGGAAGGTATATACATCATATAATTTAAATACATCAAAGAAGTGTTGAAGACATTCAGTATGGAAGATTCAAAACCAGTTGGTGCACCTAAGGTCACTAGATGCAAGATGACAAAGGATAAAAAGTCAACCGAGGTAAATCAAACCTTATACAGATCAATGATTGGAAAATTGATGTATGTTGTTCATAGTAGACCAGATATTGCGCATGCATTTGGAAGTGTAGCTAGATTCTCTTCTAATCCTAAAGAATCACACATGACTGTTGTGAAAAGAATTTTGAGATACTTGAAGAATATTGAAAATTATGGATTATTGTATAATAAAGAAGACAAATTTGAACTGAAAGTTTACACTAATGCTAATTAGGCTAGAAACATTGATGATAGAAAAAACACTACTGGTGGAGCATTCTTTTGAGGAGAAATATTAGTAACTTGGATAAGTAAGAAACAAGGATGCATTTCTTAGTCCACTAAAGAAGCAGAATATGTTGTTGTTGCTGCTAATTGTTCAAATATTTCATGGATAAAGAAACTATTGGAAGGTATGGATGAGGAGATCACTAATCTAGTGATAATATATTGTGACAACACAAGTTCTATTAACATTTCAAAGAATCCAATGATGCATGCAAAGACAAAGCACATATCTATTAAGTATCGATACTTGAGGGAGAAAGTAAAAGAAAAGAAAGTTGGATTGGAATATGTGAAATAAAAAGAGAAACTTGCTGATATATTCACTAAACCCTTATCTACGGACACATTTGAATATTTGAGAAGTAGACTAGGGGTCCATCCCCTATCTAACGGTCACTAAGGTGATATGAGGTTGCATCAACCTATACTTTATTAGAAGATCTAATGATGTTGATGCATAATGTTCACACTTTAGGATTCCTAAGGTTATGAAAGATGGAAGACAATGTTGAAATTGCATATATGTACATGCAAGGTACTAGAATCTGAACTGAACAACAAAGATACTGATTTGGCTACTAGAGAGATGATTATTTTATTTTTGTTATTGTTGTCAAAGAGAGAGAAATTACATAAAATATTCAGATAAGGGAGAGATGATTGTATGGAATAAGGGAGACAGAATGAGAGAGAGATTACACGAAGGAAGAGACATTGATTCTATGTAGTGATTAAACATATTAAATGCATAAGCTAGGGAGATTACTGAGTCACAAAATTTACATATAGAGTGGTAGACATATGTTTGGTATTCTATGACATATTTCATATTGTGTTACCATCAATACCAAAGGGAGAGATTATTATACTACAACTAATTAAATATTTTTAAGGGAGAGATTGGAAAATTATTGGATACTTCAAAGGGAGAGATTGATGATCAATGAGCTATTAAGATATATGTGACACATTAAATCAATTATTATATTCTCATTGATGTCAACTAGTTTTGACTATAGTTATCATGATAGTTAAAAAAATTTGAATAAAGAAATAATGGTGAAGGAATGAGATATTAACATGGAGATGAGATGTATGAGAAAGATATGGATATGGTATTCCTTGGGTAACTTATTGACGAGTCTATGCCATTATGTTAGTGATTTGATTATACTACATAATTTTGTTATGAATTGAAGATCAAGAATGTACAAGTTTATGTGGTCAGTAAATGAAGAACTTAGTATACACTGAGTGGAAACTGTGTACATCGAGTAAGTGTAGTGTATACCAAGTACAATGTCAACCAAGTTAAAAGTCACTGACACATCACGGTATTGACTAAGTGAAAGAAATAAAATGAAACATATGATTGTAAACTTAAGAAGATGAGTTGGAGGATTATGGATGATTCTGAGGTTAAAGATAATTTTTTTTATGAAGATCAAATGGCTAACAAAATTCAAGGATGATTGACTGATCTAGAATAAAATGTGTCTCAGACACAAGTTTGGAGGAAGGATGAAGCAGAAAAATCAATGGTGAAGATTAAGTGGAAAAATATATGGATGAGAAGAAAATGGTTTATGATGTCTATAAAAGGAGATAAGAGATTCATTATGAAGACAACGAGTGTGAGAAGATTTAATTCATGTGAAGCTGGTCAGACAAGTTAAAGATAGAACTAAGTAATTCTATAGACAACACCGGGCGTTAGAGAAAGGAATTAACCGAGAAGAACAAAGTTAGAGGATACAAGAAAATTAAAGTGATTATGATGGCAAGAGGTATTATGAGCTTAGAATAGATCTAAAAATATGCAAAGGAAGTTTTATTTGAATCAAATCATTTACTATTGCATTCTAACCATTGAGACATATAAATCTCTTAACCGAGTGGGACTTAACAATATTTATTATTTCATTATGACATTCAATGAATATTGATTATTTTCATGTTGACCCCATAGTGAATGTTTGGTCACAAACAAATGTTAGTGATAAATCATATAACAAGGTCACACCTTACAATGTGTTTTTGTAACCTTTAACAGGGTTGGCTCTTAACCGAGCTCACTTCAAAAGAGAAATTATTTTGGGTACTAGTCCCGGGTGGTTTTTCTCTTAACAGGGTTTCCACATTAAAAATCAAGTGTTTTATGTGTATGGATGTGATGATTTGTTATTTTACTTTACACATTACAATTACTGGTTTCATCAGTATATACACTAGTTAATTTACTGGTATTCAGTTAGTGAACAGAAAGGCACAGAAAAAGTTTTACCAAGTTGTCTAGATTAATTAAAAGATTTTTTTTATACATCTAGGATTATTTGGTACTGTAGGATAACTGGACTTAACTAATTCACCCCCTCCCTCCCCTCTCTGTTATCTAACATGAGCTCTTTTTTTTTCCAAAATCCATGGACCTTCTCCATATGTTTCATTTTCCCTATTTGGCCACAAATGTTTTGTATCAATTTTGGTATGCAAAAGAGAAACATCTCTCCTTAAAGACAAGGAATCCTTATATTTTCCTTGTATATGTCAAGATATAGAATCTGGGAAATTTTTGAAGATGTGCACAAGATCTAATAGGTGAGATATTAATAGATCCTTCTAGTAAGGGAGCTCATAAAATATAGATTTCCTTTGCATTCCTTCTAGCATATTAACTACAAGTTGTTCTAGTTCTTCAATTGAATCATGTTGTAATTGATGTGAATCTATATCTATTTGGAATAGGTGTAGACAAGGAAAATGTTAGATTAATCTAGCATTTATATTAGTTAAAAATAGAATAGCTTCACACATCACCTAAGATTGAGCCAAAATGGGAGCACCCAAGCCCTGTTTGATTTGCTTATTTTATAAGGATGTGGGTATTCTCTCCAAACAAAATAAAATCATCCCCAATGCAGATGAGGGTAGATTGAGTTCATTTTCAAGCCAATGAAACCTTAAAATGGCATAAAATTAGGTATGGGAAACCTGATTTGCCCCTGAGGCTCCAAGGGTGCAAGTGATGGTAATGACAATTCTAAGCTATGGATGCGAATGTAAGATTCATTAACATTATATATTTATGTGATATGGATTTAAGAAGATATGAAAAGATCAAAAGAATGATGTTAATCCATTAATTAGGCTAGGATGAGTTAGAAAACATGAAAAACATGAAGTAAACTAACAATTTTATGATATGCTATTAAGATCTAGATGTAAATTAACATGATAACTATGCTATTGAAAATGAAGAGTGAATTGGTGGTTTTCTCTTGGAATGAAGAGTATTTATAGGATTTGAGGAAGGGCTTGGGTTAAGAAGGGGAGTTAAGGTCAGAGTCAGGGTTTGGGGTAGAGTCAGGGGTATGGTTAGAGGTAAGGTTAAGGGGATAAGGGTTAAGGGTTTCTCACACATGTGTGACCAACACTAGGGAAGTGTGTCTAGGGAACCAAGGTGGAAGAGGAGACATGGGCTCTCATTTATGGTTGTAAGAGTCATAAATGAGGGTGTAAGAGGGTTATTAATGACTCTTAAAAAGTCATTAATCAGGGTTGACTCTGGGGTAAAAGGATGAGGATTAGCTTAAGAGGGTTAGGAATCCATCCCTAAGCCAGGTTAGGGAGTGATTAGGAAAGGGTATATATGTTTAGGGTTTTCTAGAAGTTTCTAGGGTTTTAGGGTTTAAATAAATTATTTATTTATTTAAAGGGTTGTGAAATAATTTATTAAATAGTAATTTAATAAATAGGGGATTATCATTTAAATTGGATTCAAATGCTTTTTGGGAGGGATTCTTTAATTAAATGTTTTTAATTAAAATAGGAGAGATTAATGGCATAATAATTAATTAATTAATTAATTAATCAAATAATTAATTAATAAATGATGATGTCATCAAGAGTTTTTACAAAATAAAATATTTTTATTTGGTAAAAGAATTTTAGGTGTCTACATTTTGTCCATTTTTTATGCGATGTCACAAGTGGCATGGCATCAAAGACAAGAAAATAAGATGCACCAAGCTAGAATTGAAGATAAGGGGATGTGCCCCTTCGAGAAAATAATGCAAAGAGGAAACATTGTGGAATTTTCTCGAAAAGAACATAGAAAGGAAGGGAAAGGATGAAGAAAGATGGGAAGGGGGGATAAAAAGACATCCTTCCAAGAGAAAAGATGCATGAATGCAATATGAGATGAGATGTAGGATGCACGATGAAGCTATATGAAGGATACAAGATGCAAGATTTAAGCTATATGATGCAGGATGAGGGGGATTTGGGGAGCTCATTGTGTAAATGTGGAGAGCACAACCTAGTTTGATATAGAAACATTAGAGAATTGCCAAGGTTACTGGGAACACAAGGCCTTGTCACCAGTGTTGCATAGGAATGACACAAAAAGGCACGCAAGGGTTTCCCCAACATCATGCATGATCCCAAGAGGAGGCATGGTAGAAATGATGTGGGAGAAACCACAAAAAAATGACATTTCCCAAGTGCACCATGTAACCCAGAAGATCACATGTGAAACATGCAAGGGTCGTGTCTGAATGACTCACAGGCAGAAGAAAAATATCAAAAGATCTTGCCCTAGATTGCCCTCATTCATTGTGCACCATGATATAAAGGATCATGGTGACTTTGATTAGAGGAACAATGAGAAGTCATAAAAGATAAACAAGATCCAAAGGAAAAAATCCAAGACCAAAGTGATAAATCCAAAAAACATCTGTTACCAAGGAGAAGGATTGATTTTATTGATGGGGGGAAGATTAGGTTAGAACGTGAGGAAGGATACATCCTACACAGACTGAGTGTGATTGATGGAATATTAGGTCAGACAGGAGGAAGGATACATCCTCAAGGACTTGGGTTGATGAAGATAATGTTGTGTTTTTGTGGGAAAATGATGAATCAAGGATAATCACTATGATCAAGGATAGTCGACAAAAGATGTTACTAAAATACAAGGTTGGGTGTGACAATGTTATCTAATGAAAGCTTCTACAAGACTGACAAGGATATGCACAACAAGACATGATAATATGTACAATAGATAGAGAGATATGTACAACAGACAGAGAGATATGTACAAAGGATATTTATAGAAGCTCAAGGATTAGGATAGGAGGACCTTGCTATACAAGATATATACAGGAAGCTCAGGATTGTGGATTGTAACTGATTGTTGTATTGGATAGGCTTGAGGATAGAACACCTTGGGAGTGATGGGCTAGTGGTGCGGATGGGGATTGGATGAAGAGGATTTGGGATCAGGATTGGGATGGATGGGGGATGGGAGTGTAATAGATAATGACTCAGTCCACTGTGCATGGTGCCTATTTCTAGGTTTTCACCAACATACTTGTCCAAGGTGCTTGAATTGCCAAGTTTTCACCATTGGACGATTATTTTTCTTTTCTTTTTTTCTTTTTTTGTATTTTTTTGGACTTTTCTAATTTTAATAGATTTTCTAGATAGATAATATATGGTTCAAGCATAAAACTACTTCAGATGTATGTTGTTGATAGGATCATTTAGGGGCTCACCTTCTGGTGTTGATAGCTGATAGGCTCCAGAGCCAAATCATGTTGTGAAAATATAAGATCCCAACCAAGTAGGATCAAACTTTCCTTTCTTCTCTTGATGTGCTTGTAATTTCTAATTTTCTTTAAGGACCATATAGCCCACTTGGAACTGTCTTGGATGGACCTTCTTGTTATAGCTCCTTTTGAGTTGATTCTAGTAAACAACTAGGTGTTCATATGCTTGCTTTCTCTTTTCATCTAATAGATCAAACTATGTCAGGCATGCCACACAATAGTCTTCATTTGTGGTATAGTTTTTCATGGAGACCCACAATGATGGGAGGTTGACCTCAATGAGAAAGACAACTTCAAAACCATATAGAAGTGAGTATGGGGTGGTTCCTGTGGGAGTGCGATAAGAAGTGAGATAGGCCTAGAGGGCGTGATTTATTTAGAGGTGCCAGTCTCAACCAGAATCATTGACAACTTTCTTGAGGATTTTGAGGATGGTTTTATTGGTTTCCTCAGCTTGGTCATTTCCTTATGGAAATATGGGCTGGATAAATGATGGTGGATGTAGAGTCTAGCACATAGATCATCCACATGCTAGTTCTCAAAAGGTGTACCATGATCTGTGAAGATGGTGGAGGGGATGCCAAAGTGGAAAATGATATGGTATAGGATGAATTTGGATATCTGGATGCCAGTAGTTAGGATGAGAGGAATTGCTTCAACTCACTTTTTAAAGTATTATGTGGCTATTATGATATATTTGTGTCCATCTGAGGAAAGGGGAGTGATTAACCCAATGAGGTCAAAGCCCTAACATGAAAATGGCCAAGGTGGCATAATAGGCTACAAGTCTTGAGTGGGAGAATGAATCAGATTGGCATGCTACTGACATAGTAAGCATTTCTTAACAAATTCATAGGTATCATACTCCATTGTTGGCCAATAATACTTGACTCTAAGAAACTTCTTTGCTAGGACCATTCCACTCATGTGGGCACCGCAAATTCCAGCGTGAACCTCTTGTAAAGCTAAGATGACCTCATTTTAATCTAAACATCTAGAAAGGATGTTTTGATATCCTCGACGATAAAGGGTGTTTTCTATAAGAGTGTAGTGGGAAGCTCTACAAATTAAGTTTTGGTGTTGGGTGTTGGTGAGATGGAGAGATGTGATACCATTTTTAAGATATGTAGGATATGCATGTTGTGGTACCATGGGGACTAGGACAAACCAAGATGCACACCATTTTAGAATTGACATTCTCATAAGCAGGTGTGTGTATCTGCTCAACTAAGAATTCATATTGTGATGAGTCACAAGGGATTTCCAATAAGGATACAATGGTTTCCATTGCATCACCACTTTGTTCTATAGCCTTGATATTTGTGTGAACTGTAAACTTTGGAAGTGTTCTTTCAATTTGTCCACTAGTTCCTTGTAGGGTAGAAGCTTTTCATCCTTCATTTTGAATTCATCTAGGACTTGCTTGATTATCAGCTATGAATATCTGAACACTTGTAGTTATGTGATGTTCCAATGGATAGTTGTTTTGAGACCTGAGATGAGTGCCTCATATTCTGCAACATTGTTGGTGCAAGGGAATCCCAATTTGAATTATTTAGGGATGTAGTCACCTTGAGGTGTGATGAATATGATTCCTACCCCTGATCCATGTGATGTGTAGGAGCTATCAAAATATAGCTTCCATGTTGGTTGTTCTTCGATCATGCATAGATATTCATCAGGAAATTCCATGATTAGTGGATATGCATCTATTAGGGGTGCTTCAGCCAGTTGATCGACAATTACTTTCGCTTTAATTACTTTTTTGTCTATGTATTGGATGTCAAACTCGCTTAACAATATGACCCCGAGTGTCTGATGCAGGAGCATCCTGGGTGTAAGAGCAATCTTGCATCACCCCAAAATATTTCTATTTTTATATTCAATAAGGGCTATTTTGTGCAGAGCTGCTATTTATGGAAAGTTACTATTTTTGGTAATTTTTGTATGTGCTCAGAATGATCTGATTTCTTTCTTGGAGGTTCATTTTGGTCATATAAGTCTGCCAGCAAAGTTTCATGGCTAGATCAGGTGTAGTTTTGAAGATATTGAAGATTTTCGGTATTGGCAGCAGGGTACAGAAACTTTGAACTCAGTTTTGAAGGCTTTAGAGGCCCTGGATGAGGTCAAAAATTTGGGTGACGAGCACTTGCGCCGACCAAGCCTGTAGAGCGCTTCGTGGTGTTTTCAAAATGGGGTTATAATAGTCAATTGGGTCAACTGGTGATGACTTGTGAACTCCGGAAGTCGGGTGACCTGAAATGGCAAAAAATAATTTTCCTTCAAAATTTTTGTTCGAGTTTCAAAAGTTATTTTGAGCCGACTTTGATGTAATAAATTGAAAAATAAAATAATTCTAAGTTTGGTCGGCCCTTAGGGCTAAATTTCTGGAACCTTCTCGGGCGGTGGAAATTGCCTATATAAGGAAGGCTGTATTATTGTCTTAGGCAATTCAGAATAGTTCTGGGTAGTAGATCTGGGTAATAGTTCGAGGCTTTGTCCTACAAAATATTGTAAGGGAATGCCCATGTGGCTTTGCATATTGTAATCCTGAAAGTTTGTAATTCCACATTTGTGGAGATAATAAGAAGCCAATTTTCTGTTCTTGTATATTGTTGTTGTTTCTCTATATCTGTTATATGTTTGTGGTATTAAGGGGAGCACCCTTCATCAAGAGGTATCAGAGCAGGAGTTCTTAAGTGTGTAAATAGATCACTGAGTGTGAGGTAGTTTGCACCAGGACCATGGTTAGGGTTTCAGTGCGCATCACGAAAATGCCTCCACGAAGAGAATGTGGCAGAAGAGCTGGTGCTGTGACACCTGAGGTTAGAGAGCTACAGAGATAAGTGCGAGCATTGCAAGAAGAGATTCGTAGAGGAATGAATGTTAATGTCAGAAATGAAAGCGAGGATGAAGCTGAAGAAGAATATCAAGAAGGAGAAGTCGAAATTGTAAACCAAGAGGAAGAAAGACTTTTTCGGGCCTAAAATTGAAAAAAGACCTAAAATTGGAAAAAGACCTAAGATTGGAAAAAGACCTAAAATTGAAGTTCCTACATTTTTTGGAAATCTTAACCCAGAAGAATTGATCGACTGGATCAATGAATGTGAGGAATATTTTGAGTATGAAGATGTTGAGGATCCTGATAGGGTCAAATTTGCGAAGGCCAGACTGAAAGGTCATGCGAAGATATGGTGGCAAGAGATTCAGTTGGAGCGAAATAGAAGGGGAAAGGAGAAAATCACGAGATGGGATCAGAAGGTGAATAAATTAAAGCCACAGTTCAATCCTGTTGATTATGAGCTTGACCTACTGAAAAAAATGCAAAGTTTGAAGCAAGTAGGAAGATCTGTTCAGGAGTATACAAAGGAGTTCTATCGACTTCTCATCAGAACAGGCCATGCAGAAGCTGATAAAGACAAAGTTGCCCGATACCTTAATGGGTTAAGGCCAAGCATTTAGGAGGAGCTGAATCTGGTTCGAATGAACAGTATTGAAGAGGCATACCAGTTTGCCCTAAAAGTAGAGGAAAAGCTGAACAAGAAGTTTGAGAGCAGACAAAACGGAAGAGGTTAAGGTGGACGATCCGGTGGACGGTCATATAGTGGCCAAAATGAAGATCTGAAAAAGAAGGATGAGGCCAGTAGCAGTCAGAATCAGTGAGAAAATAATTCCAATCACTTCTAGGATCAGAATAATAGAGATCAGAGAGGAAGAGGAAGAGGACAAGGATCTGGAAGAGGTGGCTTCCGTGGAACATGTTTTCACTGTGGAGAAGAAGGTCATAGGGCATTTGAATGTCTTCAGTGCCAAGGCAGAACAGATAGGAGAAATGAAGGCCAGGCCAGAGTTGCACATGTCGATGAAGATGCTAGATCATCAAATTTTGAAGATGCTAAAAGAGGAGAAACGCTAATTAACAGAAGAGTCTTGCTGAGTGGTGAGAATGAACCTAAACAAAGGAGGAGCCTGTTTTGCACTAGATGCAAGTGTGAGGGTAAATGTTGTGATGTGATTATCGATAGTGGAAGCACTGACAATTTGGTGTCAGAAGAGATGGTGACAGAGTTGAAGCTCAAGAGATAGAAACACCCACATCCATATCGGATTGCCTAGGTGCAGGATGACCACAAGGTCATGGTCAGTGAATAGTGCCTGGTAAAGTTAAAGATCGGCGGGTACCAAGATGAGGTACTATGTGATATCATCTCTATGGATGCATGTCATATGTTATTGTGTAGACCGTGACAGTTTGACAGATGTGCTGTACATGATAATCGTGTGAATACCTATTCCCTGACAAAGGATGGAGTGCGACATAAGCTAAAGCCATTGAAGGAGACCAAAGAAAAGGTATGTGGTAATGCAAGAATAACATTTTTTGATGAAAGAAAATTCCTAGATGGTATGAGGCATGAGCATGTGTGTTTTATTTTAATTCCAAAAGTTGGTAAAGAAGAAGTAGAGGATGTACCTGTAGAGGTTGCAGATTTGTTGAATGAGTTTCAAGATATTGTATCTAATAATGTACCTGATGGATTGCCACTGGTAAAGAAGATCAGTCATTAGATAAATTTGATTCCAAGAGCCAGTTTTCCAAACAAGGCAGCACACAGAATGACACCAGTAGAAAGTGCAGAGTTGAACAGATAAGTACATGAGTTGTTACAGAAGGGGTTGATTCAAGAGAGTCTGAGTCCCTGTGCTGTACCAGTGGTATTAGCACCAAAGAAGAATGGAGAGTGGAGGATGTGTACAGATTCCAGAGTAATAAACAAGATCACAATCAAGTATAGGTTTCCATTGCCACGAATGGACGATATTATGGACTGTTTGAGTGGGGCTGTGTATTTCTCAAAGATAGATCTGAAGAGTGGATATCACAAGATTCGGATCAGAGAAGGAGATGAATGGAAGACTGCCTTCAAAACAAAGGAAGGACTATATGAGTGGTTAGTCATGCCTTTTGGGCTAACCAATGCACCGAGCACTTTCATGCGGCTTATGAACGAGGTTTTGAAAGTATTTTTGGGTAAGTTTGTCATTGTTTACCTAGATGATATTTTGATTTTTAGCAAGACATTGGAGGAACATATGATGCATATTCATATGGTGTTTGAGAAGTTGAGAGATGAGAAATTATTGATTAATTTGAAGAAGTGCAGTACTGTGAAGAAAGAGTTAGTGTATTTGGGATTTGTAGTTTCAGCAGAAGGTCTAAAAATGGACCCAGAGAAGGTACAGGCTATCCTTGAATGGCCTACTCCGAGGAGTGCTACTGAGGTAAAATATTTTCATGGTCTAACTAGTTTTTATAGAAAGTTTATCAAAAATTTTAGCAGTATTTGTGGTCCCTTGACTGAGACAATGAGAGGGGATAGAAAAAAGTTTAACTGGACTAAAGGAGCAAAAAAGAGTTTTCAATTATTGAAACAAAAAGTTACAGAACAATCTATTTTAGCACTTCCATATTTTAATAAGGTGTTTTAAGTAGATTGTGATGCTAGTGGTACTGCAATAGGAGCTGTTATGAGCTAAGAAGGTAAACCTGTTGCGTATTTCAGTGAGAAATTAAATGATGCCAAGAGGAAGTATTCTGTTTATGATCAGAAATTTTATACTATAGTTCAGGCATTAAAGAAGTGGAGACATTATCTACTTCCTAAGGAATTTGTTTTGTATACTGATCATCAAGCTTTGTAATATTTGAATAGTAAAGGAAAACTGAATCAAAGGCATTTGAAATGGGTTGAGTTTTTGCAGAGTTATACATTTGTTTTGAAACACAGAAGTGAAAAGTCTAACAGGGTTGCAGATGCTCTTAGCAGAAGGCAACTATTGCTGACAGAGATGTAGATTGAGGTGGTTGGGTTCAAGGAACTCAAGAATTTGTATCCAGAAGATCCTAATTTTGGTGAAGCTTGGAAAGCTTGTACAGAACCTGTTACTCTAGACAGGATGAAATGGTTGGATTTCATCATCCAGGATGATATGCTATTCAAAGGGAGTCAGTTGTGCATTCCACGAAGTTCTATGAGGGAGAATCTCATGAAGGAGAAGCATAGCGGAGGATTGGCTAGATATTTTGGTCGTGACAAAACCTTTTCTTTGGTTAGTGAGAATTATTATTGGCCACAATTGCAGCAAGATGTGAAGAAGTCTGTACAGAGTTGTAGAGTATGTCAGATGGCGAAAGGAGTGAAGCAGAATATAGGGTTGTATCAGCCATTACCTGTACCAGAGAAGCCTTGGGAGGATATCAGCATGGACTTTGTTCTTGGTTTACCGAGGACTCAGCGGGGACATGATTCAATTTTTGTGGTGGCTTACAGATTTTCAAAGATGGCACATTTCAGTCCCTGCAAGAAGACTAATGATGTTATTCATGTAGCAGGATTGTTTTTCAGAGAAGTGGTGAGACTACATGGTTTGCCAAAGACCATAGTTTCAGATCGAGATACTAAATTTGTTGGATATTTTTGGCGGACATTGTGGAAGAAGTTGAAGATAGATTTGAAGTTCAGTTCATCACATCATCCACAGACTGATGGACAGACAGAAGTGGTGAATAGGAGTTTGAAAAATTTGCTGAGATGTTTGGTTGGAGATAAGCCAACAGGATGGGATTTGATTTTACCACAGGTAGAATTTGCATACAATAATTCTGTCAACAGGAGCACTGGTAAATCACCATTCTAGATTGTATATGGAAGTAGTCCAAGAAATGCATCTGAATTGAGGAAGATAGATAAAGGAGAAATAAGTATTGCTGAAGCTGAAGATTTTGCAAAACATTTGAAGAACATCCATGAGGAGGTGAGGAAGCATATTGCCAAGATAAATACACAGTATAAAGCTAACGCAGATGTGAAAAGGAGGCATAAGGAATTTCAGGTTGGAGATGAAGTTATGGTTCATTTGCGGAAGGAGTGGTTTTCGGTTGGTACATATAACAAGTTGAAAATGAAGAAGTTTGGACCATGTAAGATACTGAAGAAGCATGATTCAGGAAATGCATATGAGGTAGAATTGCCTACTGGGCTGAATATTTCACTAGTGTTTAACATTTCAGATTTGACAGAGTATCATGAAGGAGGTGTTGAAGATGAGGTTGCAGCAGCACAGTGGAATATTTCAGCAACCAGTTCAGATATCAAGGAGATTGAAGACATACTGGACAGTCATGTTGGCAGAAGCACAAGGAATAGGACATATGAAGAATATTTGGTCAAATAGAAAGGATGACTTGTTGAAGATTCATCATGGCTAACAAAGGAGGAGGTTAACCGTCTTGGTTTTCCTCTGCACACTTGAGTCGTGATAGGGTCATTCTCAAATTACCTCAGGTGTCTGATGCAGGAGCATCCTTGGTGTAAGAGCAATCTTGCATCACCAAAAAATATTTCTATTTTTATATTCAATAAAGGCTATTTTGTGCAGAACTGCTATTTATGGAAAGTTACTATTTTTGGTAATTTTTGTATGTGCTTAGAATGATCTGATTTCTTTCTTGGAGGTTCATTTTGGTCATATAAGTCTGCCAGCAAAGTTTCATGGCTAGATCAGGTATAGTTTTGAAGATATTGAAGATTTTGGGTATTGGCAGCAGAGTACAAAAACTTTGAACTCAGTTTTGAAGGCTTTAGAGGCCCCAGATGAGGTCAAAAATTTGGGTGACGGGCGCTTGCGCCGATCAAGTCTATAGAGCGCTTCGTGGCTTTTTCAAAATGGGGTTATAATAGTCAATCGGGTCAACTGGTGATGACTTGTGATCTCCGGAAGTCGGGTGACCTAAAATGGCAGAAATAATTTTCCTTCAAAATTTTTGTTCGGATTTCAAAAGTTATTTTGAGCCAACTTTGATGTAATAAATTGAAAAATAAAATAATTCTAAGTTTGGTCGGCCCTTAGGGCTAAATTTTTGGAACCTTCTCGGGCGGTGGAAATTGCCTATATAAGGAAGGCTGTATTATTGTCTTAGGCAATTCAGAATAGTTCTGGGTAGTAGATCTGGGTAATAGTTCGAGGCTTTGTTCTACAGAATATTGTAAGGGAATGCCCATGTGGCTTTGCATATTGTAATCCTGAAAGTTTTTAATTTCACATTTGTGGAAATAATAAGAAGCTAATTTTCTGTTCTTGCATATTGTTGTTGTTTCTCTATATCTGTTATGTGTTTTTGGTATTAAAGGGAGCACCCTTCATCAAGTGGTATCAAAGTAGGAGTTCTTGAGTGTGTAAATAGATCACCGACTGTGAGACAGTTTGCACCAGGATTGTGGTTAGGGTTTCAGGGCGCATCGTAAAAATGCCTCCACGAAAAGAACATGGTGGAAGAGCTGGTGCTGTGACACCTGAGGTTAGAGAGCTGCAGAGACAAGTGAGAGCATTGCAAGAAGAGATTGACAGAGAAATAAATCTTAATGTCAGAGATGAAAGCGAGGATGAAGCTGAAGAAGAATATCAAGAAGTAGAAGTCAAAATTGTAAACCAGGACGAAGAAAGACTTTTTTGGGCCACTTCTAAGATTGGGAAAAGACCTAAAATTGAGGTTCCTACATTTTTTGGAAATCTTAACCTAAAAGAATTGATTGACTGGATCAATGAATGTGAGGAATATTTTTATTATGAAGATGTTGAGGATCCTGATAGGGTCAAATTTGCGAAGGCCAGACTGAAAGGTCATGCGAAGATATGGTGGCAAGAGATTCAGTTGGAGTGAAATAGAAAGGGAAAGGAGAAAATCATGAGATGGGATCGGATGGTGGATAAATTGAAGCAACAGTTCATTCCTGTTGATTATGAGCTTGACCTACTGAAAAAAATGCAAAATTTGAAGCAAGCAGGAAGATTTGTTTAGGAGTATACAGAGAAGTTCTATCGACTTCTCATCAGAACAGGCCATGCAGAAGCTGATAAAGACAAAGTTGCCCGATACCTTAATGGGTTAAGGCCAAGCATTCAGGAGGAGCTGAATCTGGTTCGAATGAATAGTATTGAAGAGGCATACCAGTTTGCCCTAAAAGTAGAGGAAAAGCTGAACAAGAAGTTTGAGAGCAGACAAAACGGAAGAGGTTGCGGTGGATGATCTGGTGGACGGTCATATGGTGGCCGAAATGAAGATCCTAAAAAGAAGGATGAGGCCAGTAGCAGTCAGAATCAGTGAGGAAATAATTCCAATGACTTCCAGGATCAGAATAATAGAGATCAAAGAGGAAGAGGAAAAGGACAAGGATCTGGAAGAGGTGGCTTCCATGGAACATGTTTTCACTGTGGAGAAGAAGGTCATAGGGCATTTGAATGTCCTCAGTGCCAAGGTAGAATAGACAAGTGAAATGAAGGCCAGGCTAGAGTTGCATATGTCGATGAAGATGCTAGGTCATCAAATTTTGAATATGCTAAAAAAGGAGAAATGCTAATTAGCAGAAGAGCCTTGCTGAGTGGTGAGAATGAACCTGAACAAATGAGGAGCCTGTTTCACACTAGATGCAAGTGTGAGGGTAAATGCTGTGATGTGATTATCGATAGTGGAAGCACTGACAATTTGGTGTCAGAAGAGATGGTGACAAAGTTGAAGCTCAAGAGACAGAAACACCCACATCAATATCGCATTTTCTAGGTGCAGGATGACCACAAGGTCATGGTCAGTGAACAGTGCCTGGTAAAGTTCAAAATCGGTGGGTACCAAGATGAGGTACTATGTGATATCATCCATATGGATGCATGTCATATGTTATTGGGTAGACCATGGCAGTTTGATAGATGTGCTGTACATGATGCTCATGTGAATACCTATTTCCTGACAAAGGATGGAGTGCGACATAAGCTAAAGCCATTGAAGGAGACCGAAGAAAAGGTATGTGGTAATGCAAGAATAACATTTGTTGATGGAAAGAAATTTCTAGATGGTATGAGGCATGAGCATGTGTGTTTTGCTTTAATTCCAAAAGTTGGTAAAGAAGAAGTAGAGGATGTACCTGTAGAGGTTGCAGATTTGTTGAATGAGTTTTAAAATATTATATCTGATAATGTACCTGATGGATTGCCACCGGTAAGGAAGATCAGTCATCAGATGGATTTGATTCCAATAGCCAGTTTGCCAAACAAGGCAGCACACAGAATGACACCAGCAGAAAGTGAAGAGTTGAACAGACAAGTACATGAGTTGTTACAGAAGGGGTTGATTCGAGAGAGTCTAAGTCCCTGTGCTGTACCAGCGGTATTAGCACCAAAGAAGAATGGAGAGTGGAGGATGTGTACAGATTCTAGAGCAATAAACAAGATCACAATCAAGTATAGGTTTCTATTACCATGAATGGATGATATTATGGACTGTTTGAGTGGGGCTGTGTATTTCTCAAAGATAGATCTGAAGAGTGGATATCACCAGATTCGGATCAGAGAAGGAGATGAATGGAAGACTACCTTCAAAACAAAGGAAGGACTATATGAGTGGTTAGTCATGCCTTTTGGGCTAACCAATGCACCGAGAACTTTCATGCGGCTTATGAACGAGGTTCTAAAAGAATTTTTGGGTAAGTTTGCCATTATTTACCTAGATGATATTTTGATTTTTAGCAAGATATTGGAGGAACATATGATGCATATTCGTATGGTGTTTGAGAAGTTGAGAGATGAAAAATTGTTGATTAATTTGAAGAAGTGCAGTTTTGTGAAGAAAGAGTTAGTGTATTTGGGATTTATAGTTTCAGCAAAAGGTCTAAAAATGGACCCAGAGAAGGTACAGGCTATCCTTGAATGGCCTACTCTGAGGAGTGCTACTGAGGTAAGATCTTTTCATGGTCTAGCTAGTTTTTACAGAAATTTTATCAAAAATTTTAGCAGTATTTGTGGTCCCTTGACTGAGACAATGAGAGGGGATAAAAAAGAGTTTAAGTGGACTAAAGGAGCAAAAAAGAGTTTTCAATTATTGAAATAAAAAGTTACAGAACAATCTATTTTAGCACTTCCATATTTTAATAATATGTTTCAAGTAGATTTTGATGCTAGTGGTACTGTAATAGGAGCTGTTATGAGCCAAGAAGGTAAACCTGTTGCGTATTTCAGTGAGAAATTAAATGATGCCAAGAGGAAGTATTCTATTTATGATCAAAAGTTTTATGTTATAGTTCAGGCATTAAAGAAGTGGAGACATTATCTGCTTTGTAAGGAGTTTGTTTTGTATACTGATCATCAAGCTTTGCAATATTTGAATAGTCAAGGAAAATTGAATCAAAGGTATTTGAAATGGGTTGAGTTTTTGCAGAGTTATACATTTGTTTTGAAACACAAAAGTGGAAAGTCTAACAGCGTTGCAGATGCTCTTAGCAGAATGCAACTATTGCTGACAGAGATGCAGATTGAGGTGGTTGGGTTCAAGGAACTCAAGAATTTGTATCCAGAAGATCTTGATTTTGGTGAAGCTTGGAAAGCTTGTACAGAACCTGTTACTCTAGACAGGATGAAATGGTTGGATTTCATCATCCAGGATGATATGCTATTCAAAAGGAGTCAGTTGTGCATTCCACGATGTTCTATGAGGGAGAATCTCATGAAGGAGAAGCATAGCGGAGGATTGGCTGGACATTTTGGTCGTGACAAAACCCTTTCTTTGGTTAGTGAGAATTATTATTGGCCACAATTGCAGCAAGATGTGAAGAAGTCTGTACAGAGTTGCAGAGTATGTCAAATGGTGAAAGGAGTGAAGCAGAATATAGGGTTGTATCAGCCATTACCTGTACCAGAGAAGCCTTGGGAGGATATCAGCATGGACTTTATTCTTGGTTTATCGAAGACTTAGTGGGGACATGATTCAATTTTTGTGGTGGTTGACAGCTTTTCGAAGATGGCACATTTCATTCCCTCCAAGAAGACTAATGATGCTGTTCATGTAGCAAGATTGTTTTTCAGAGAAGTGGTGAGACTACATGGTTTGCCAAAGACCATAGTTTCAGATCAAGATACTAAATTTTTTAGATATTTCTGGCAGACATTGTGGAAGAAGTTGAAGACAGATTTGAAGTTTAGTTCATCACATCATCTATAGACTGATGGACAGACAGAGGTGGTGAATAGGAGTTTGGGAAATTTGCTGAGATGTTTGGTTGGAGATAAGCCAATAGGATGGGATTTGATTTTACCACAGGTAGAATTTGCATACAATAATTCTGTCAACAGGAGCACTGGTAAATCAGCATTTCAGATTGTATATGGAAGTAGTCCAAGAAATGCATCTGAATTGAGAAAAATAGATAAAGGAGAAATAAGTAGTGCTGAAGCTGAGGATTTTGCAGAATATTTGAAGAATATCCATGAGGAGGTGAGGAAACATATTACTAAGATAAATGCACAGTATAAGGCTAACGCAGATGTGAAAATGAGGCATAAGGAATTTTAGGTTGGAGATGAAGTCATGGTTCATTTGGGGAAGGAGCGGTGTCTGGTTGGTACATATAACAAGTTGAAAATGAAGAAGTTTGGACCATGTAAGATACTGAAGAAGCATGATTCGGAAAATGCATATGAGGTAGAATTGCCTACTGTGTTGAATATTTCACCAGTGTTTAACATTTCAGATTTGACAGAGTATCATGAAGGAGGTGTTGAAGATGAGGTTGTAGCAGCACAGTAGAATATTTCAGCAACCAGTTCAGATGTCAAGGAGATTGAAGACATACTGGACAGTCGTGTTGGCAGAAGCACAAGGAATAGGACATATGAAGAATATTTGGTCAAATGGAAAGGATGACCTGTTGAAGATTCATCATGGCTAACAAAGGAGGAGGTTAACCATCTTGGTTTTCCTCTGCACACCTGAGTCGTGATAGGGTCACTTCTCAAATTACCCCGGGTGTCTGATGCAGGAGCATCATAGGTGTAAGAGCAATCTTGCATCACCCAAAAATATTTTTATTTTTATATTCAATAAGGGCTATTTTGTGCAGAGCTGCTATTTATGGAAAGTTACTATTTTTTGTAATTTTTGTATGTGCTCAGAATGATCTGATTTCTTTCTTGGAGGTTCATTTTGGTCATATAATTCTGTCAGCAAAGTTTCATGGCTAGATCAGGTGTAGTTTTGAAGATATTGAAGATTTTCGGTATTGGCAGTAGGGTACAGAAACTTCAAACTCAGTTTTGAAGGCTTTAGAGGCCCCAGATGAGGTCAAAAATTTGGGTGATGGGCGCTTGCGCCAATCAAGCTTGTAGAGCGCTTCGTGGCATTTCCAAAATGGGGTTATAATAGTCAATCGGGTCAACTGGTGATGACTTGTGATCTCCGGAAGTCAGGTCACCTGAAATGGCCGAAAATAATTTTCATTCAAAATTTCTGTTCGGGTTTCAAAAGTTATTTTGAGCTGACTTTGATGTAATAAATTGAAAAATAAAATAATTCTAAGTTTGGTCGGCCCTTAGGGCTAAATTTCTAGAACCTTCTTGTGCGGTGGAAATTGCCTATATAAGGAAGGTTGTATTATTGTCTTAAGCAATTCAGAATAGTTCTGGGTAGTAGATTTGGGTAATAGTTCGAGGCTTTGTCTTACAGAATATTGTAAGGGAATGCCCATGTGGCTTTGCATATTGTAATCTTGAAAGTTTGTAATTCCACATTTGTGGAGATAATAAGAAGCTAATTTTCTATTCTTGCATATTGTTGTTGTTTCTCTATATCTGTTATGTGTTTGTGGTATTAAGGGGAGCACCCTTCATCAAGTGGTATCAGAGCAGGAGTTCTTGAGTGTGTAAATAAATCACCGACTGTGAGGCAGTTTGCACCAGGACCGTGGTTAGGGTTTCAGCGTGCATCGTGAAAATGCCTCCACAAAGAGAACACGGCGGAAGAGCTGGTGCTGTGACACCTAAGGTTAGAGAGCTGCAGAGACAAGTGCGAGCATTGTAAGAAGAGATTCATAAAGGAATGAATCTTAATGTCAGAGATGAAAGCGAGGATGAAGCTGAAGAAGAATATCAAGAAGGGGAAGTCAAAATTGTAAACCAGGAGGAAGAAAGACTTTTTCGGACCACTTCTAAGATTGGAAAAAGACCTAAAATTAAAGTTCTTACATTTTTTGAAAATCTTAACCCAGAAAAATTGATCAACTGGATCAATGAATGTGAGGAATATTTTGAGTATGAAGATGTTGAGGATCCTGATAGGGTCAAATTTGCGAAGGCCAGACTGAAAGGTCATGTGAAGATATGGTGGCAAGAGATTCAGTTGGAGCGAAATAGAAGGGGAAAGGAGAAAATCATGAGATGGGATCAGATGGTGGATAAATTGAAGTGACAGTTCATTCCTGTTGATTATGAACTTGACCTACTGAAAAAAATGCAAAGTTTGAAGCAAGTAGGAAGATCTGTTCAGCAGTATACAGAGGAGTTCTATCAACTTCTCATCAGAACAGGCCATGCATAAGCTGATAAAGACAAAGTTGCCCGATACCTTAATGGGTTAAGGCCAAGCATTCAGGAGGAGCTGAATCTGGTTCAAATGAATAGTATTGACGAGGCATACCAGTTTGCCATAAAAGTAGAGGAAAAGCTGAACAAGAAGTTTGAGAGTAGACAAAACGGAAGAGGTTGCGGTGGACGATCTGGTGGACGGTCATATGGTGGCTGAAATGAAGATCCGAAAAAGAAGGATGAGGCCAGTAGCAGTCAAAATCAGTGAGAAAATAATTCCAATCGCTTCTAGGATCAGAATAATAGAGATCAGAGAGGAAGAGGAAGAGGACAAGGATCTGGAAGAGGTGGCTTTCGTGGAACATTTTTTCACTATGAAGAAGAAGGTCATAGGGCATTTGAATGTCCTCAGTACCAAGGCAGAACAGATAGGAGAAATGAAGGCCAGGCCAGAGTTCCACATGTCGATGAAGATGCTACATCATCAATTTTTGAAGATGCTGAAAGAGGAGAAACGCTAATTAACAGAAGAGTCTTGCTGAGTGCTGAGAATGAACCTGAACAAATGAGGAGCCTATTTCGCACTAGATGCAAGTGTGAGGGTAAATGCTATGATGTGATTATCGATAGTGGAAGCAATGACAATTTGGTGTCAGAAGAGATGGTGACAAAGTTTAAGCTCAAGAGACAGAAACACCCACATCCATATCGGATTGCCTGGGTGCAGGATGACCACAAGGTCATGGTCAGTGAACAGTGCCTGGTAAAGTTCAAGATCGGCGGGTACCAAGATGAGGTACTATGTGATATCATCTCTATGGATGCATGTCATATGTTATTGGGTAGACCGTGGTAGTTTGACAAATGTGTTGTACACGATGGTCGTGTGAATACCTATTCCCTGACAAAGGATGGAGTGCGACATAAGCTAAAGCCATTGAGGGAGACCGAAGAAAAGGTATGTGGTAATGCAAGAATAACATTTGTTGATGGAAGGAAATTTCTAGATGGTATGAGGCATGAGCATGTGTGTTTTGCTTTAATTCCAAAAGTTGGTAAAGAAGAAGTAGAGGATGTACCTGTAGAGGTTGCAGATTTGTTGAATGAGTTTTAAAATATTATATCTGATAATGTACCTGATGGATTGCCACTGGTAAGGAAGATCAGTCATCAGATGGATTTGATTCCAATAGCCAGTTTGCCAAACAAGGCAGCACACAGAATGACACTAGCAGAAAGTGAAGAGTTGAACAGACAAGTACATGAGTTGTTACAGAAGGGGTTGATTCGAGAGAGTCTAAGTCCCTGTGCTGTACCAGCGGTATTAGCACCAAAGAAGAATGGAGAGTGGAGGATGTGTACAGATTCTAGAGCAATAAACAAGATCACAATCAAGTATAGGTTTCCATTACCATGAATGGACGATATTATGGACTGTTTGAGTGGGGCTGTGTATTTCTCAAAGATAGATCTGAAGAGTGGATATCACAAGATTCGGATCAGAGAAGGAGATGAATGGAAGAATGCCTTCAAAACAAAAGAAAGACTATATGAGTGGTTAGTCATGCCTTTTGGGCTAACCAATGCACCGAGCACTTTCATGCGGCTTATGAACGAGGTTCTAAAAGAATTTTTGGGTAAGTTTGTCATTGTTTACCTAGATGATATTTTGATTTTTAGCAAGACATTGGAAGAACATATGATGCATATTCGTATGGTGTTTGAGAAGTTGAGAGATGAGAAATTGTTGATTAATTTGAAGAAGTGCAGTTTTGTGAAGAAAGAGTTAGTGTATTTGGGATTTGTAGTTTTAGCAGAAGGTCTAAAAATGGACTCAGATAAGGTACAGGCTATCCTTGAATGGCCTACTCCGAGGAGTGCTACTAAGGTAAGATCTTTTCATGGTCTAGCTAGTTTTTACAGAAAGTTTATCAAAAATTTTAGCAGTATTTGTGGTCCCTTGACTGAGACAATGAGAGGGGATAGAAAAGAGTTTAAGTGGACTAAAAGAGCAGAAAAGAGTTTTCAATTATTGAAACAAAAAGTTTCAGAACAATCTATTTTAGCACTTCCAGATTTTAATAAGGTGTTTCAAGTAGATTGTGATGCTAGTGGTACTGCAATAGGAGCTGTTATGAGCCAAGAAGGTAAACCTGTTGCGTATTTCAGTGAGAAATTAAATGATGCCAAGAGGAAGTATTCTATTTATGATCAAGAATTGTATGCTATAGTTCAGGCATTAAAGAAGTGGAGACATTATCTACTTCCTAAGGAGTTTGTTTTGTATACTGATCATCAAGCTTTGCAATATTTGAATAGTCAAGAAAAATTGAATCAAAGTCATTTGAAATAGGTTGAGTTTTTACAGAGTTATACATTTATTTTGAAACACAGAAGTGGAAAGTCTAACAGGGTTGTAGATGCTCTTAGCAAAAGGCAACTATTGCTAACAGAGATGCAGATTGAGGTGGTTGGGTTCAAGGAACTCAAGAATTTATATCCAGAAGATCCTGATTTTGGTGAAGCTTGGAAAGCTTGTACAGAACCTGTTACTCTAGACAGGATGAAATGGTTGGATTTCATCATCCAGGATGATATGCTATTCAAAGGGAGTCAGTTGTGCATTCCACGAAGTTCTATGAGGGAGAATCTCATGAAGGAGAAGCATAGCGGAGGATTGGCTAGACATTTTGGTCGTGACAAAACCCTTTCTTTGGTTAGTGAGAATTATTATTGGCCACAATTGCAGCAAGATGTGAAGAAGTCTATACAGAGTTGCAGAGTATGTCAGATGGCAAAAGGAGTGAAGTAGAATATAGGGTTGTATCAGCCATTACCTGTACCAGAGAAGTCTTGGGAGGATATCAGCATGGACTTTGTTCTTGGTTTACCGAGGACTCAGCGGGGACATGATTCAATTTTTGTGGTGGTTGACAGATTTTTGAAGATGGTACATTTCATTCCCTGCAAGAAGACTAATGATGCTGTTCATGTAGCGGGATTGTTTTTCAGAGAAGTGGTGAGACTACATGGTTTGCCAAAGACCATAGTTTCAGATCGAGATACTAAATTTGTTGGATATTTTTGGCAGACATTGTGGAAGAAGTTGAAGATAGATTTGAAGTTCAGTTCATCACATCATCCACAGATTGATGGACAGACAGAGGTGGTGAATAAGAGTTTGGGAAATTTGCTGAGATGTTTGGTTGGAGATAAGCCAACAGAATGGGATTTGATTTTACCACAGGCGGAATTTACATACAATAATTCTGTCAACAGGAGCACTGGTAAATCACCATTCCAGATTGTATATGGAAGTAGTCCAAGAAATGCATCTGAATTGAGGAAGATAGATAAAGGAGAAATAAGTAGTGCTGAAGCTGAGGATTTTGCAGAACATTTGAAGAACATCCATGAGGAGGTGAGGAAGCATATTGCCAAGATAAATGCACAGTATAAGGCTAACACAGATGTGAAAAGGAGGCATAAGGAATTTTAGGTTGGAGATGAAGTCATGGTTCATTTGCAGTAGGAGTGGTTTCCGGTTGGTACATATAACAAGTTAAAAATGAAGAAATTTGGACCATGTAAGATACTGAAGAAGCATGATTCGAGAAATGTATATGAGGTAGAATTGCCTACCGGGCTGAATATTTCACCAGTGTTTAACATTTCAGATTTGACAGAGTATCATGAAGGAGGTGTTGAAGATGAGGTTGCAGTAGCATAGTGGAATATTCCAGCAACCAGTTCAGATATCAAGGAGATTGAAGACATACTGGACAGTCGTGTTGGCAGAAGCACAAGGAATAGGACATATGAAGAATATTTGGTCAAATGGAAAGGATGACCTGTTGAAGATTCATCATAGCTAACAAAGGAGGAGGTTAACTGTCTTGGTTTTCCTATGCACACCTGAGTCATGATAGGGTCGCTTCTCAAATTACCCCAGGTGTCTGATGCAGGAACATCCTAGGTGTAAGAGCAATCTTGTATCACCCAAAAATATTTCTATTTTTATATTCAATAAGGGCTATTTTGTGTAGAGCTGCTATTTATGGAAAGTTACTATTTTTGATAATTTTCGTATGTGCTCAGAATGATATGATTTCTTTCTTGGAGGTTCATTTTGGTCATATAAGTCTGCCAGCAAAGTTTCATGGCTAGTTCAGATGTAGGTTTGAAGATATTGAAGATTTTCGGTATTGGCAGCAGGGTACAAAAACTTCAAACTTAGTTTTGAAGGCTTTAGAGGCCCCAGATAAGGTCAAAAATTTGGGTGATAAGCGCTTGCACTAGTCAAGCCTGTAGAGCGCTTCGTGGCATTTTTGAAATGGGGTTATAATAGTCAATCGGGTCAACTGGTGATGACTTGTAATCTCTGGAAGTTGGGTCACCTGAAATGGCAGAAAATAATTTTCCTTCAAAATTTCTTTTCGGGTTTCAAAAGTTATTTTGAGCCGACTTTGATGTAATAAATTGAAAAATAAAATAATTCTAAGTTTGGTCGGCCGTTAGGGCTAAATTTCTGCAACCTTCTCGGGCGGTGGAAATTGCCTATATAAGGAAGGCTGTATTATTATCTTAGGCAATTTAGAATAGTTCTGGGTAGTAGATCTGGCTAATAGTTCGAGGCTTTGTCCTACAAAATATTGTAAGGGAATGCCCATGTGGCTTTGCATATTGTAATCCTGAAAGTTTGTAATTCCACATTTGTGGAGATAATAGGAAGCCAATTTTCTATTCTTGCATATTGTTGTTGTTTCTCTATATCTGTTATGTGTTTGTGGTATTAAGGGGAGCACCCTTCATCACCCATTTTACCATACGGCTTGTGAGAGTTGTCCTTGATAGAAGATACTTGATTGGTTCCACTTTTGAGATGATTTTGATGGTGTGGCTAAGCATGTAATGCCTAATCTTTTGAGTGGTGAAGACCACTATGAGGCATGCTTTTCTTAGGAATAATAGTTCACCAATACAACTTAGAAGGGGGGGATGAATCAGTTGTATGACAAATTATTATATTTTATACTTTGAATAGAAGAAATGTCAAATCAAATGAACACAATGAATGCCAACATAATAACCAAATATTTGTTGTCGAGGAAACCCTATTAAAGGTAAAACCTTGATGGGAATTAACACCCACTAATGATTTACTAGGATTATAGTATCCTTGTTAGAAAATCTAGCCCTGTTAGGAGCTAATTAAAACATTATAGTACATAGTCCTTGTGAGAGCATAGACCCTGTTAGGAGTCAAGAAAAGAAGTAGGCTCACTACCTAGGCTCACTACCCAAAGAAGGTTATGTCCACCTTTGGAACTCATTGTTCACAACATAGGTGTATGTAAAGGAATACACAATCCTTGAATTGGCCAATAGAAATTGTCTTTGATTGATCAGGTCCAATGAAGTATATAAGTTATTATCTACTCTACATCCAGCAGACACATGCTCTCAGCTTCCACAATTCTCTTTTACATCACATACATTCTACCATACATTTTCAAAATAAAATATCTTACAAATATACCCTATTACAAAATAAATGATCAGGTCAGACAATTAGGCTTTCCTAATATACAAATAATTATATAACTCCTTGCTAAAATACACATGGTATCTAAAATAAGTATGCAACAATTTAAATCCAACCATTATGGACCGACATCCATCATCCATGCTCGCCATTCATGATACAGGCTACAACTTTGAAGTCGACTTCTAAATAGGTCTTCTCCATAACACATGCCACAAATGGTGTAATCCTTCTTTTCATACCTTTCTAAGATCAACGAACATTCTTCAGTACACTATCTTTCATCCCTTAAGCTTGTATACACTGAATCCTCATCACCTATAGGATGTACCCAAAACTCATAGACTTACTCTATCAACTTCCACTATCATAGTCCATTAACCAGTCTTCACCAAATCTTCTGTAACTCAACCAATATGCATTATTATATCATGTGATCTTAGATATAAGATCACAACACCTTCCTGTACACAGAACTATTTTTGTATGTTCTGAATCATCTGTACAATCTCTGTACACTGTAATAACCATCATGTTCTCTTCATAGAAATATATATTAACATCAATGACAAAACATAAATGACAACAATAGTAATTCCAACATCACTCAACATGATAACGTAGTGATTAAACATATTAAATTTATCCAATAATCTCCCCCTTTGGCATTGATGGTAATATATGGGAAAATCCATCAACCCAAAAGTATTCTCTCAGTACCTTTATCACATAGTCTCTTTCCCGTAGGATTTTCACATAGTCTCTTTCCCCCTTTGACAACAATGGAAAAGGGTGCCATAAGTCATCAAATATCTATAACAACTATTTTCAATGATCACTCCCCTTGAGGAGTAGATCCATACATCAAGTCCAAAACATGATAAGGCTCTAAAAAACCTCTGGACTGATGCATCCCTGCATCTTTTAATTTTCACTAGGAGGGGCCTGCACCCCAAGCATACCTCTAAGATACTCAAAGGCATCTTTTGGAAATAGTTTTGTAAAGATGTCTACTATCTATTCTTTTTTCCTAATGTATTCCAACCTTATTTCCTTCTCTGCTACCTTATCTCTTAAGAAGTGATACTTAATTGAAATATGCTTAGTTTTGGAGTGCATCACAGGATTCTTTGACATATTTATTGTACTAGTGTTATCACAATGGATAACCACTGGATCAACAAAAGCTATTCCAATATATTTTAACATTTGTTTCATCCAAATAATTTTATTTTAATTAATTATAGTAGCAATATACTCAGATTCGGTAGTATATTGAGCTATACAATCTTTCTTTTTACTTAGCCATGAAACGAATTTTTTCCCAAGAAAAAATACACCTCCACTAGTACTCTTCATGTCATCAATATTCCTTGCCCAATCAACATCAATATAAGGATGAAGTTCAAAGTTATCATTTTTATCATACCATAAGCCATATTCCATTATTCCTTTCAGATATCTAAATATCCTTTTCACAGTAGCTAGATGTGTCTCTTTAGGTTCTGTCTGATATCTAGCCACAATTCCAACAACATTAGCAATATCTGGTCTGGAGTGAGTCAGATATTGTAATCCACCAAATATTGATCTATACTTGGTCTTAAAAATACTCTTTGTCTCATTATTATTTTTCAGTTTATGACCGGTCACCATGGGTGTACCAACTAGTTTACAGTCTTCCATTCCAAACTTTTTCAACATTTCTTTAAGATACTTAGTCTGAGAAATAAAAATGCCATTTTTGCTCTAATTTATTTGCAGTCCAAGAAATAATTTCATTTCACCTATCATGGACATCTCAAATTCATTTTCCATCTCTTTAGAAAATTTCTTACACATTTCATCATTGCCTCTAAAGATAATATCATCAACAAAAACTTCTATTAGCATAATTCCATCTTCACTAGTTCTTAAATACAAGTTACTATTAGCATTACATTATCTGAATCCAAGCCAAAGTAAGTATTTTTCTAACCTTGCATACTAATCCCTTGGTACTTGCTTTAGTCCATACAATACCTTCTTCAACTTGCATACCATGTCTTCATCTTTGGATAGAGGAAATCCATCAGGTTGTTCTATGTATACTTCCTCTTCAAGATCCCCATTTAGAAATGCAGATTTCACATCCATCTGATATACCTTGAAGTCCTTATATGCAACATAAGCTATAAATAATCTCACAAATTTTATCCTAGAAACAAGAGAAAATATCTCTTCAAAATCTATGCCTTCTTGTTTTGAATAACCTTTGCATACTAATCTTGCTTTGTTTCTTACAACAATTCCTTCTTCATTCATTTTGTTTTTGAAAACCCACTTAGTTCCTATCACATTTTTATCTTTAGGTCTAGGAACCAATTCCCAAGTGTTATTTTTCTTTATCTGATCTAACTCTTCCTTCATATCTTTGATCCAAGATTCATCTCTACAAGCTTCATCAGTAGTCTTTGGTTCAACTTGAGAAATCAAACAAATTTATTCTCTTGTCTTTGACCTAGTCATTATTCCTTGACTTGTATTACCAATACTTTGATTTTCAGGATGATTTTTGTTAACATACCTTGGATTCTTAGGATTCTCAGTAGCCTCACTTGTGTCATCATCACAAGTCTCATTTTCACATTCAGTCTCAACAAGTTCTTCTTCTTCTGTGGTGGCAGCCTCCTTGATCTCTGTATTATGATTACAGTCATACATTCTCTCTTGTATCTAAAAATTTTCATCTATCTTCACATTGTTAATTTCAATCATCTTCCTTAATCTCATGTTAAAGTATTTTTAAGCCTTTCTTTTAGTAGAATAACCAAGAAAAATTCCTTCATCACTTCTAGCATCAAATTTCCCTATTTCATCATCTCTTTTGATATAGTATTTACTACCAAATATTCTAAAGCATTTTACAGTAGGAGTATGATTAAACCATAATTCATAAGTAGTCTTACTTTTACCTTCTCTAATTTGAATTATATTCAATGTGTATACTATTGTCCCAACAACTTCTCTCCAATGTACATGAGATATATTTTCTTCTAGCGACATTTTCCTAGCAGCATCCAATATTATTTTGTTTCTTCACTCTGCTATCCCATTTTGCTGTGGAGTTCTAGGACCAAAAGTATGTCTTTGTATTCCATGCTCTTCACAATATGAATTGAATAGGTCTAAAGTAAATTATCCATCTTTGTCTGATTTTAGACATTTTATTTTTAATCCTGATTCATTCTCTACTTTTGCTTTGAATATCTTAAATTTTTCAAATGCTTCTGATTTCTCTTTCAACTAAGTGATCCACATCATTCTAGAAAAGTCATCAATGAAAATTATAAAGTACCTTTCACCATAGTATGATCTTGTCCTTGTAGGTCCACATAGGTTTGTATGTACCAACTCCAACTTTCTTTTTGTTGTATATTATTTACTTTTATATCTTCTTCTAGTCTGTTTTCCCATAACACATTCTCTACACATAGTGTTAGATGGTTTTACAATCTTTGGTAGGTCTCTCATAGCATTAGTCAAGCTTGCCTTCACAATATTATCAAAGTTAACATGAAAAAATCTTATGTGCCACAACTAACTATTAGCTATCTTTGCAACAAAACATGAAGCTTCAGATGTATTTAAATCAAATACATTACCTCTAGATTTAGTACTAGTTGCAATCAAGTTTCATGTCTTACCTCTAATAAAACATTTCCCATCAATGAACTTTAATTGATATCCCTTATCCATCATCTGTCCAACACTTAAAAAATTATGCTTAAGTCCATCAACAAGAAGTACATTGTCAGTATTAGTCCTTCCATCCAAAGAAATAGATCCTACTCCTATGATAGGTTTAGGAAAATTGTCTCTGAATCTTACAACACCACCATCATACTTCATTAGTTTAGCAAATTTTTTTTTGTCTCCAGTCATATGATGTGAGAAACCATTGTCTATAACCCATTCATATTTCTTATCAACATATGATACTAAAGATTTTTCTTCATGTACTGGTTTTTCATCTTTAATAGCAATAAATCCAATCTCTTCATAATCACAATCATCATCATGATAAATACCTTCACTAGCATAGTAACATTCCTTTTCCTTTGAGTACTTACACTCTAAAAACTTAGTTTTGTGCTTAGGAACTCTTGTAGGACATGATGAAAAGTGACCTATCTTACTGCATGAAAAACATTTCAAAGGTAACTTTCCTTCAAATTTACCCTTACCTCTTTTTTCTCTTCTGGTGATCAGGGAAACAAGTTCATCTAGCTTTATTTCTTCTTCTTGTATATGTTCCCATTCATCATCATACTCACCAAACTCTTCTTTTATATTACTACTGTTGGAGCTCACAATTCCAGATATTGTCTTTTTGTGTGTAGATGCCTTGAATGTTGTTTCAACTTTAGGTAAAGAATCTCCCAACTCTATAGCTTCAAAGGTAGTTAACTTTGCAATCAAGATTTATCTACTAAAGTTTTTTGTCAAAGGTAGAATCTCTTCTATAGCCTAAACTTTGGGTTTTTAGATAGGTTTCAATGATTTAAGGATCTTCGCAATGACTTCTTCCTCTTCATAAGTGCCTCCATAATTTATGATTTCAATCCCAACCTTTGTAACTCTTTGTACATAAGCCGTGATATTTTCATCTTCTTTCATTTGAAACTTCTCGATTCTTGTCTTCCAGTTCTGTAATTTTTCTCACTTAGTAAACTTATCTCCTTCATACAATGCTTCTAATCTTACCCAAATTTTGTGTGCTGAATTCAGGTCTTTCACCTTAGTAAATTCTCCTTCAGAGAGTGTGTTGGGGAGTGATTTCCTTGTGACCATGTTATAAGAAAATATCTTCTTTTCATCGTTAGTATCTTTGTCTAATTCATTCTCAATCTTCATGGTTACCTCATTCTTTGTAGTAATCTAGTAGTCAATGCACAAACATAGAAAATGAGTTCGCATCTCATTCTTCCAACTGTCAAAGTTTTTAGGATCAAAATTTGGACTATCCTTCTTATAAAATGTCATCTCCAAGATCACATCAAGCTATTAAGATTTCTCTCTAAGGACCAGTAGCTCTGATACCAATTGTTAGGAATAACAGTCCACCAATACAACTAAGAGGGGGGGTGAATCAGCTATATGATAGATTATTATATTTTAAACTTTGAATAGAAAAAATATCAAATCAAATGAACATAATGAAATCCAACACAATAACACAATATTTGTTGTTGAGGAAACCCTATTAAAGGTAAAACCCTGATTGGAATTAAAACCCACTAATGATGTACTGGGAGTATAGTATCCTTGTTAGAATATCTAGCCCAGTTAGAAGTTGATTAAAAAATTATAGTACATAGTCCTTATTAGAGGATAGGCCCTATTAGGAGTCAAGAAAATAAGTAGGCTCATTGCCTAAAGAAGGTTATGTCCACCTTTAGAACTCACTGTTTGCAACACATGTGTACGTAAAGGAATATAAAATCCTTGAACTATCTGATAGCAATTGTCTTTGCTTGATCAATTCCAATGAAGTATATAAGTTATGCTCTACTGTACATCTAGTAGAAACAAACTCACAGGCTCCACAATTCTCTTTTACATCACATAAATTCTACCATATCTTTTTAAAACAAAAGATCTTACATATTTACCCTATTACAAAATAAATGATTAGGTCATCCAATTAGGCTTTTCTAATATACAAATAATTACATAACTCCTTGCTAATATACACATAGTATCTAAAACAAGTTTACAATAATTACAATCCAACAATTAAGGACTGACATCCATAATCCATGCTTGCCATTCATGATACACGCTACAACTCTGAAGTCGGCTTCCAAATAGGTCTTCTTGAGAACACACACCACAAATGATTTCATCCTTCTTTCTATACCTTGCTAAGATCAACCAACATTATTTAGTACACTATCTATCATCCATTAAGCTCACATACACTGAATCCTCATCGCCTGTAGGATATACCCAAAACTTAGAGACTTACTCTGTCAACTTCCACTATTACAGTCTAGTAACCAGTCTTCACCAAATCTTCTGTAACTCAACCAATATGGATTATTATATCATGTGATCTTAGATATAACATCACAACACCTTCCTATACACACAACTATGTTCACATGTTTTGAATCATCCATACGGTCTCTATACACTATAATAACCATCCCATTCTCTTCATAGAAACATATGTTGACATTAGTGACAAAACACAAATGACAAAAATAGTAATTCCAACATCATAGAATAGAATAGTAGGGGTCAGCAGGGCATCTCTCCTTGCTCTCACTACATTCTCCCCCTTATTATAAAGGGCTAAAGGTTGGGAGGATAACCATTTCTTTGCCAGTCTTGGTGGGTCATATGACTGGAAAACTGATCCATAGGCCCTGGAACATTATAGGGAGCGGACCATCTCTCCATTTCTCATTTTTCTCACCGCTCATAGTAGGATAACATAGTGATTAAACATATTAAATGTATCCAACAATCTCCCCAATGCATTAGAAATATCCAACAACTTTCTCCATTGGTGAGTAGTTGAGCTCATAGCTGAAAAGAGTTTGAATGACATAATAGATGGCTCTCTCTTTGCTGTTGTCATCATGTTGTGCTATGAGTGCCCCTAGTGTTGTAGTAGTTGTTGATATATAGGATCAGAGGGCATTCTAAGACTGGTGGTTCAAGATTGGGAGAGTTGGCCAAATGTTATTTTAGCTTCTCAAAACTTCTTTGGTAGATAGGATCCAATTTGAAGCTTGTGTCCTTGCAGAGTAGATGATTGAAATGTTAGCACTTATCTGCCAATTGTGATATGAAATGTCGCATTGATTATAGTTTTCCTTGTAGGCTTCTAAGTTTCTTGAGTGTTCTGGGAGGAGGCATTTTTTTTATGGCTTTGACCTTTTTGGGATCAATCTCTATGTTGTGCCGTGATATGATGAAGCCTAGCATCTTTTTAGATGTTACACTGAAGACACACTTCTTTGGATTTAGCTTTAGACCATAATGATGTAAATGATTGAACAAAATTTCAAGGATGTCAAGGTTTTCACATCGTGTCTTGGATTTTGCAAGGATATCATCCACATAGTCTTCTAGGGTTTTGTGTATCATATCATGGAAGATGGTTGTCATTTCCCACTGATAGGTGGCCCCTACATTCTTTAGCTGAAATGGCATCATATTGTATGAGAATGTACCTCATGGTGTTATGAACGCTATTTTGAATTGGTCTTCCTCTGCTATTCTGATCTGGTTATACCCTGAGAAGCCATCCATGAGAGACAACATGTCATGAACTATTGTGAGATCCACTATCATTTCGATGTTGGGTAGGGGAAAATCATCCTTGGGACATGCTTTGTTGAAGTCCCTAAAGTTGGTGTAGATTTTGATATCGCCCGAAGGCTTAGTGACAGGCACCATGTTTGAGATCCACTATGAATAATCAATAGCTCTGATGATTTTTTCTTGGAGTAGCTTTTCCAATTCTATTTTAACTAATAGGGATACCTTAGGATGCATCTTTTGAATCTTTTTCTTGACTGGTTGGTGGTTGGATCCACAGAAAGATTGTGAACAACTATCTTTGGATCAATTCCTGGCATGTGTGCATATGACCATGCAAAATTGATGGTGGCTTCTTGGAGGAGTGTTGTAAAAGGAATTTCTTCTACTTCAGTCAGAGATGATGCAATGTAAGTGATCCTTGGATATTCTTCAGTGCCCAAGTTGACTGGTTTTTTTCCTCAATGATGATACATGATTTATCTAGTCTATAATCCTAGATGGGAGGAAGAGGTAATTCCTCATCTTCTAGCACCTTAGAGAGGTTTTCACTAGAAGATACACCCTTTATTTTTTCTTTTTTAGAGTCAGAATGCACCCCAGAGGAGTTTTCACAGGACTCGTTCTTTTCTTTTTCTTTTTCAATTTTGCAGCTAAAGACTTCCTCTTCCCTAAAGTAACCCTTAGGGTTGAGTTTGTAGATGTGAGATGATTCTTGTTCTTGATCTTATTGCTGGCCTGATGCTCCCATAAATCTTAGGAGTTCTTTTGTGCTTTGGAACTCATCGATATGTGTGACTCTTGGTTGATCCTAGTTTATGAGTTTGAGATTGATGAGGAGAAGTTCAATGACATTAATGGCGAGTTGATGGAGGATAGAATTTCCTAGGAGGGTATCATCATCGAAGATGTCATCATAGGATTTACTTTCTTCCTCTTTAAGGATGTCTTTGATTTTTACAAGGTCATCATGGATATTCAAGAGAGTGACATTGGGTAGATTAATGCCCCCAGTTGTGGTATTGGATTCTTGTATGTGCATGTGATAGGTATTAAAGCAAAGGCCTTGATGTTTAGGATTTTTCAAGGCTTCAATTGGGTCTTTTCTTCTACCTTCTTGTGGTCCTAGACAACTGCCTTGATATTTCCATTTCTCTATGGCATAACTGTGTGATGAGGGATATTTCTCCTTGAAGTAACTAAGGAGCTCAATGTTAGGAGGTGTGGGATCTCTGTATAGCCACCTGTTGATGTCAGGGTCCATCTCTAGACTGTTTATGTTTCTATGGGAGACAAAATTTAATGTCCTTGTTACTATATTTTTACTCATTTTTTGGATTGGTGACCTAATTACTAGATGAGGGTATAGTACCCTAGTCTGCATTATTAGGTAATTGTTTAATTTTGTGTTCATTTATGAAAAGATACATGTAAAGGAAAATAAATTTATGCATCTAAATGTTACATGTATATATGCCAAATATATGTATGTGTTGAACAAAGGAAAGAACTAGAAAATAAGATCATATAGGCTCACATAGGTCATGAGCATAGCCAACTTCCAAGAAGATATAAATGAGTACATACATACATTCAATTGATGAACATAAGTATAAGGGTACCAAACATTGCCTGGTAATGAAGTGTTGATCCGGGTTTAATCCAGTGTTCCCCTGTGATCAAGAACCTATAGAGAAGAGGAAAAGGGATGGGGTTAGATCCAATGGATCTAAGAAATGTATGATATCCTAGTACTTACTCCACCTATAGTCATGAATATATATAATAATCCATACACTTCTAAAAAGGGCTATGCTACAGGGCATGTGCAATCAAAAAGATGCTTTAGGAGGAAGAAAATACCATGTTTTACTAACTTGTTTGTTCGATGTGTAGATACAGAAGAATCTTTATCACTATAGCATAGTCTCACCTAGATAGTAGTGGTACTAAGAGGATGGCCTAATCATAAAAAGACCATCCTTAAAGTACTACTGTTGTTTGGACAACAACAATTGTATGGTGCTAGAATCCAAATGAATGATGTTTCCCTATGATGTGGGCTCTTTCAAGAAAACCTTCAAATTTCCTTGAGAGAAACCACATCACAAGCCAAGAGCACCCATGATCACCATCGCTAACCTAGAAGTAGTGAGAAGAGAAACTAGATGAAGCAGTATCAATGGAGCATTCAAAGATCATAAAGGCACAATAAAGAAGCAAAAAGCATGGAAACACAGAACATAGATCAACACAGGAAAGAATGGAGAAAAGGTACACAAATCTGCATAGTTCTATCTCATATTCATGACATGAAGTATGTTTAAATCTTTATTTTGAGCTAAGGAAAGAAGCGACAGATAAAATAATGAATGCATGACATAGAGTGGTACAAATATAATAAAGTATTGAGCTTCCACATGTTGTGTGCTTTGAGCCAATGAAATTATGATCATCATAATGAAAGGACAATGCATTAAGAAGAGATATACTTAAAAATGAACAACACATAATCAAATGATGGAGAAACATCATGAAAATATGAAGTCAAGATAGAGGGCACAACATGGAACCCGTAAACAGTGACATCTGATATCAAAATAAACATGAATTAACCAGTGGTGCATGTGTCAAATAAATGAGCACCAAACAATGTTTCATTAAATGGATCTCAAGCATGGAACATGAAACAGTCATAGATATGTGGTGTAAATAGATGCCAACAATAATTTAATGGAGAAAGAATGGTGCCAACCAAAAGGTAGAGGATCAATGATATAATAATATAGGTCAAGCAGTGCCATGAGGCTCATAGGTTTTCAAGCATCAATAACATCATTTCTAGGAGGCTCACAGGCCCTTAGATCCAAATGGACACCAAGTTGTCGCCATAGGGATAGAAAAGAATAGTAAAAGATCAAAAAATATAAGATGCCTAATCCCATGAATCATCAAGGGTAAGCATAACAGTTTTGGAAGGTATTCATTAATTCCATGAAGATTAAACATCAAATGAAATGTCATTGAACTAGACATTGAACATACTCTAATAGGAACAACAAATATGCAATCAACAAGAAAGCACAAATAAAATGCCTAAACTCATAGCTCACAGCCCTTGGACCAATCAGCTCCAAGATCCTTCATGGTGATGAAATCAACAACATGTAACAATAGGACAAGCTAGAGTCTCTCTAAAAAAGTGAGTAAACAAGTATGAAACATTGGTTTCATAGCTCACGGGTTGGCATATTTCATGCAGTGAGTGTATATAGCTTGGAAATGAAACATGATGCTATGAATCATAAATAGTAAACATAACATACAAAGGAAACAATCAAAAGTATTCAAAGCATTGATGCCTTAAGTTCACGGGCTGTGATAACGTGTTAGCAATAGTAAACCAGAAGAAAAGTAGAAGCAACACATGATGTCCATAAATATCAACAACAAATTATATATGAATTATGGTACCATAAAAAAAAAATAGTAGACATTCAATATGCATTGATAACCCAACGGTGATCTCAAACAAATAGGCATCGTTCCTTATCTCTTTAGCTCATAGGTCACCGAGATGCAAACAACAATACATACAACTCTCAAGCTCTCAATGAATCCAAAATAGTAAGTAAAAAATGGTAAAAATGTGGTGTCTGAAGAAGTTCACGGGCTCTGTATAGTAGCAAAGAGCACTAGTAAATGACATCAAATTTAATGGCTCCATGGATAAACAATAGAATAGATCATTCACGGGCTCCAAGAAATATGAAACCAACAAGAAAAAAAATATATTGATGCCCTATATCTTTCATGGGCTTTCAAAAAGATTACATAGTAGTCAACATTGAATCAAGATTGAATATATATGATGCCATGAGATAGTGAATTCAAATTTTCCCTAAGCATCAACAAGATGTAGAACATTCATACAATGCCAGAAATCAAATGATCAAAAGAACATAGTGCCTTCAATATGCATAAAATATGATGCCATGAATTAGAAATAGTGAGCTTGATCAAATAAAAAATGGTACCATCAAAATACAGAGAGGACAAACAATAAAAGGAAATTCTAGCACAGTGGTCAACAAATGAAAATAAAATGGAAACATAAAGTAATGCCTACATCGATCCAATATGAGGAGCAAGCTTCTAAATCAAGCTCTTGATCACAAAAGAAAAAGGCTTTTAAGACTGCAAGTTTCCAAATCCAAGATGCCAAGCCAGTGAAATGGAAACTTTCCCAAATAAGAAGCAGTGAAGAGTCGATGCTTTTAGAATCCTCTATCTTTTGGGGATCATTTTCAGGATGTTAACTTTTGTTTAAATGGGTTTTCCCCGCAAGGGTTGAGAACTTTATTTATTTAAATGATAAAAATTTATCCCTGGGATCCATTATGTAAAAGTGGATTTAATTTTAAAAGATGTAGATATTTTTGAATATGTTTTCCCCTTTTAAATAATTTAAATTGGGTTGAGAACTATTCATAAAATATGTTTTTAAATCCACATAGAATTAAGGCATAGGGAAAGTATTTAAATCATTGCTTGTGTTATTGTAAGATATTGACAAATGATGTGTTTATAAATCTTTGTCAAATATCATTTATGGAGCATGATTTAGGGGGATAGGATAGATTAAATGCTTATATTTTTTAAGGATTCCACCTTCCCACCTACCCCTACAAATTTGGGAATCTGACATTCGGATTTGAGAGGCATCTTTCATGGGCCCTAAATGTGGATTTTTTCCATTTTTGGTGAGGTTTTTTGGGATATTGCTAATGCATGGGAGGTGATTGAGACATTTAATATGTTTAATCACTACATTACTGAATGGGCACTCATACTATTGTCATTTGTGTTTTGTCATTGATGTCAACATATATTTCTATGAAGGAACCAAACTGGTAATCAAAGTGTATAGACATTTTACGGATGTTTCAGATGCTGTGAAGTTAGATAAGAGTTCAGGTGGATGTTGTGATCTTATATCTAAGATCATATCATTAGATGTTTCATATTGAGAGAGATACATATTTTTTAATGAAGACTGGTCACTAGACTGTGACAGTGAGAATTAAAGAGTGAGTCTCTGGGTTTTTGGTATATCTTTCAGAGGATTTGGATTCAAGGTATGCAAGCTTGAAGGATGTTAGATAGGGTACCGAAGAATATTCATTGGCTAGTGCAAGGTATGGAATGATTGGTGACATCATCTATGGTGTGTGTTTTGGTGATGGCTTACTCTGAAGCTGACTCAGGAAATGAAGTGTGTGTTTTGTTTGGCGAACAAAAATTAAGGATGTCAGTCCTTAATTGTTGTAATGTAATCATTATAGACTTGTCTTAGATACCATGTGTATCTTAGCAAGGGTTTATGTAATTGTTTGTAATTAGGAAAGCCTCATGGGCTGACTTGATCATGGTAAATTGTAATAAGGTATATATGTAGAGTCTTTTCTTTGGAAAAGACAAGGATGGAATATATGTGAGATAAAGAAGTTGGAAAAGCTGCAAGCTTGTGTCTACTATATGTAGAGTAGAGGTTTACTGGTGGACTTCATTGGAACTAATCAAGCAAATATAGTTGCTAGAAATAGTGGAAAATATTTCTTTATATACACCTATTGCAAACTAGTGAGTTCTGAAGGTGGATTTAACCTTCTTTGGGTAGTGCGGCCTCTCTTTTGTTCTTGAATCCTAACAGGGTTTGTCCTCTAACAAGGACTATGTATTGTAATGTTTCAATAAGCTCCTAATAGGGCTATATCTTTGAACAAGGATAACTATACTCTCAGTACATCATTTGTGGGTGCTAATTCCCACCGGGGTTTTACCTTTAACAGGGTCTCCCCGAAACCAAAATATTGTGTTATTGTGTTGGCATTCATTATATTCATTGGATCTAATATTATGGAGCTTAAAATTTAAAGTTTAATATTCTGTTATACAACAGATTCACCCCCCCCCCCTCTCAGTTGTATTGTGGACTGTTATTCCTAACAAGGTTAAGGGTCATGAATGCAAATTCTTAGGTTTTATTTATATACCTCTCACTTAGGTGATTGAGGTTAGTTCTTCATTCTATCTCATTCTAAGATTTGAGTGCTTGTAGCTCTAGAGAAGCAAGCTATATTTTGGCTCCTTTCAATTCAGTAAACATCAATTATCCTTCTTATTCCTATAGTTTTGTGAGTTGTTTGGTGGGTCTTATATCAATGTATTGTGATTAAGGTTAGTCCTTTACTTGATATTTTATTCATTTAGATGCTCATAAACACATTTTATTTCCTAAAGTACTAATCTGTGTTCATTTGAAAGTATTTGGGGTTGTGGTATTCATTCTCCCTTCTCATTTAAAACCAACACCTTGTTATTTCTAAGGGTTTAATTAGAATTAGAGAGAAGTTGTGATGTTCAGGTTATATTTGAATCCCATTGTGAGTTCATTATCAATTTTTGGATCTATCCAAATTTGGTGAATCACCTAGGTTTAATTTTAGTTATTTTAATTTCATGTGTTCTCTCCCTTTTCCTCCAAACGTTAGTCAAGTTTTCAAGGTGATTCAAGGGGAAGTCGGCCCCTAATTTGGAGATCTACTTTTTGATAGGTTGCCCACAACCTGAAAGTAGTCTCATGTTTCACAGGACTTGTAGGTTCATACTTAGCCATATTCAGGTGCAATCCCTAGTGACAACATGCCCCAACTACTTGATTTCATGATCATCTTGAGTAGGATTTCTTTGGTGGCTTGAGCGCTCTTGTGTTTGTGGATCAAGTGGTAGGGTCCCTACTACAAATGCATCATTTAGGCTATAATCACCATAGCCTTGGTTGTTGATCTAAATAGAAGAGAGGGTGGAGGCTAATATTATTTTTGTATCGCTATGGGATCCACTTGAGCTGGAAACATAAGTGCCAATTTTGATTCTAGGATAATGGGTGTAATAGGGGAACAAAGCTTCCAACACACGATAGTATGAAAAGGGTTGGGGACCTGCATGGATGGTGATCTTAGTGCCTTGATGCAGAAATTTAATGCACTAGTGATAATTAAATGGTATGGCTTTGATGGAATGAATCCATGGTCGGCCAAGGAGGATGTTATATGGTAGGTTTAGATCAACAATGTGGCAGATGGTGTCTTGAATCACAGGGCCTAGCTTGATTGAAAACAAAATAGTACCTTCTAAGGTATGCTCCAAGTTATCATAGGCCTTAATGGTGATAACATCATGTGATATGTCAACCTCTATGAATCCCACTTGTTGGATGAATTTCAAGGTACACAAATTTAGGGTTGAACCATTATCTATCATGACCCTTTTGATGGAAAAGTCTCTTACCATGATGGCGATACGGAGAGGGAGATTTTGGTCAAGCTCAACAAATGGTATGTCAAATGGCTTGAAGGAAAGAGCATAGGATCTTGATAGATGTCCCACAAGGTTCTCAAATTGGATGGTATTATTGTTTGGTGGGACATGTCCTTCTTGGAGGGCTTGGTTGAGGATCTCTTGATGGATGGGTGAAGTGTGAAGAAGGTTAAGGATGGATATTTTGGTAGGTGTATTCCCAAGGTGTTCTAGAAGGTTATATTGGGCATTGTGTATAGGCATTAGATTAGGACCATCAACAGATATCCAATCTCTTCATGTGGTAACAACACACTGACTGTTTCCTCCCTTAACATGGATGACATTGACTATAGGCTCAACTTGGGTTATGCATCTGAAAAAATTTTCATAGTTGATCTGAGAAGTAGTATAGTCTTTGTGGTCAGCATGGTCTCCTTGCTTGCCTTTGCCTTGGTTTTGGGATGAAGGATTGGTATTGACATGGTTTTCCCCAACATTGTGTTGAGGGAACACATTTTGATAGATTTGCAGATTGGCATTAGGTGAAGGTTGGGTTGGTGTGTCCACTTGGATCTCTTTTCTATTAATGAGATCTTGGATATAATACTTCACTTTCATACACCTGAGGGTAGCATGTCCTTTAACATGGTGATAGTCATAATAATCATGATCTTTGTACCATGTTGGCTTGGGAGTTACATCATCAAATTTGTAAGTTGGAGGATAGGTAATCAGATTAGCTTTAGCCATTTGATGGAAGATTGCATCCAATGGTTCACCAAGAGGGGTGAAGGTTCATTTTTTATGAGTTTAGATTGGAGGCCTATTCTGATTTGGGGTAGAGGATATGGCATTGGCTTGATTTTCTTGGTTTCCTTAGTTTTCTTATTGTTGATAGTTCTACATAGGCTACTAATTGATTTGAGGTTATTGTTGTTGATATGCAGGAGGAGGAGTAGGACCAGCCACAATAATTTGGATATGCTTAGTGTTAGTGGCTCCATCAGTGACAATGATCTTGTTCTTGTTCCAGTAGCGAGGCTTTTCATTACTGGGCTTGATGTGTGAATCATATTTGTAGTGTCAGATGGTGCCTTCATCTAAGAGGCCTCTTTTGATGTCTATGTTGGAAACTACAATTGAAGCAATTATTGTACTTTCATTGATGTCAAACCTTAACTGGTAAGATTGTTGCTATTTAAGAAAGTACTATATCTATTTGATTGTTGCTAAGGGGAAAGGCAAGGTTGGTAACAATAGCACCTAAGGAAAGGTTGAGTTATCTTGATACTTCAATGAGTACTTGATTATGTAGCACAATGATAAGACAATGTATTGTTTATCTAAGTAAGAATGAAGACTAAACTGGTAGGCTTAACAGAGAAAAAGTGAAGAAATATAGTTTAAGCCGAGTGATGTTAGTGTCGACCGAGCTAGTATATGCTGAGTAAATTCAGTGTTGACTAAACATTAATTGTCAAGAAAGATAGTATTAGCCGAGGAAACAATTTTTGAGGTGACCAAGCTTTCTTAATGAAGATCGAGGAGTTGAACACTGTATTGATCGAGCGTCAGTAATTTACATTTGAGGGAGAATTCAGATTTCTAGCCGACATCGTTGAATTCTTGGTTTATGTAAAATGTGTTGACTTTATTTATAGATTGTATGAAAGCATTTAATGCACTATAAAATGTTTTATTGTAAATCTATTAAGAGATTTGAGATATTTTTAGAAGGATAGCCAACGAACATAAAGTAGGATGGATTAAATGAAGTTGACCTAACCCTAAGATCTATGAAGGAGATTAAGCGGAAAAAGATGTATTGACCTAATGGAGGAAGTATTAAGGAAACCTAAGTTGAGGTTGAAGGAGAGAGGATGCTGGAAGTATTGTTGATATTATTGACTATACAAGCAGAGAAGGTTGAAGGAGAAGTGTTGTGATTTCTTGAAGAGAGTTCCAAGCATATCAGTGATGGAGATAGAAAAGGTTCATAGTCAGTAAGCCAACATATGTGTATGGAATTAGATTTGATATTTGCAAAGTGAGTTGTATGTTTTTCAGATCAATACTACTACTACTTTCTAACCATTGTATCAGTCAAAATCCTTTTAACAGAGGTTGACCTAACATTCATAGGTATAAATCCTTTGAACAAGGTTGCATTCTAATGGAGTGTATGTAAGTCCTATAACAAGGTGCACTTTTAATAAAGTGGTTTAAATTCTTTAATCGAGTCACATTTGACAGTGTGTTTGTAACCTTTGACAAGGTTGTCTTTTCACTGAGCTCACTTTAGAAGAGTGAACATAATAGTAACATGTTACAAAGTGGTTTTTCCCAAATTGGGTTTCCACTATAAATCCTAGTGTTGATACTTGTGTGAATGTTTTGGTTTGAACATTTCTATGTTTTACAAGTTAGATGCTATTGGATAAGTGGACTGCATTGTTATATGTTTATGTTATGCAATCAGTAATGACCGAGTAGCTGTTGGTTAATAGATATAATTTGTAGAAGAGTTTTAAATTTTGTTTTATACATCTAGACTTGAGAACAACTGATTCACCCCCCCTCTCTATTATTCTAAATCATATTAACAATTGGTATCAGAGTTGTTAGTGCTTACAGAGAAAAAGTTTGAAGGTACTTGAAGAAAATAATTAGGATGTATAAGAAGGAGGTACCAAAGCTAAATAAGGAGAACTTCCCTGCATGGCAAAGCTTGATGAAGTTGTATCTAGCCAGTATTGGTGATTCTGCAAAGTATTATGTTGAGCATGACTATGTAATGAAAGCTAAACAAGAGCACAACCAAGCAATGTTGGAGATTGCATCTACCCTAAGTTATCTAGAATTGGAAGACATCAAAGATTGTAGTTTTGCAAAGAAAATGTGGGACACCCTTGCAAACATTTATGGAGGTGACATAAATGTGTTGAGAGCAAAAGTTGAGAGCCTAAGAGGTAAATTTGATGAAATGAGAATGCAAGAAGGTTAGAATATTTCACAATATTGTGGTAGAATAAAAGAAGTTGTAAATGCTATTAGAGGAGAAAATGAAACTATTGATGATGAAACTGTAATAGGAAAAGTATTGAGAACTTTGCATCCTATCTATGCAATCAAAATTTTTGCAATTCAGGAATCTAGATGTAACCCTACCAATGCTCTTATTTTGGAAAGTTTGGTTGGTAAGCTTACTACTTTTGAACTTTCTAACTATGATAACTTCACTATTGGTAATATTGAATCTACTTTTAAATCACAAATGGTTTTGAGTAAGTCAAAGAAGGAAAAAGAAAGATGCATCAGTGAAAGTGAAAGTGAAAATGATAGTGACACATCTGATGAAGAACTTGAGGATCTAGAAGCTCTTATGGCTAGAAGACTGAAAAGGGGAAAAGGAAAGTACAAAGGAAAAGAAAAATGCATTGATATCTTATGTGAAAAAAAATGATAAATGGATTATTGACAGTGGTTGTTCACATCATATGACTGGTGACAAGAGTAAGTTTGATACCTTAGATCATTATAAAGGTAGGAGTGTGAAATCTAGTAATGATGCACCTTGTCCTGTTAGAGGAAAAGGAATGATTAAGCTGACTGATAAGATCACTTGTGAAAATTCTTATTGGGTTGAGGGTTTTAACTATAATTTGCTGAGTGTTGCATAGCTTAATAGCACTAGCTACCAAGTAGAATTTCATCACAGAAAGGCCAAAATATTTGATGCCAATGGCGAACTGATTGGAAGTGAAGAATAAACAAGAGGTAATTTGTTCTATCTAGACATATCTGAAGAAACATGTATGATTGCACAACTTGATGATATTTGGTTATGGCATAAGTGGCTATTTCATGTTAACTTTGATAATCTGGTAGAAATTAGTAAGAAAAAGAAAGTGAGAGGTCTACCTAGATTGAAGAAACCTGAGATGTAATGTGCAAAGAATGTCAGTTGGGTAAGATGACAAAGTCTAGTTTCAAGAGAAAAACTTTTAATTCTGAGAATATCTTAGATTTGGTTCATAATGACCTTTATGGACCAATGGGTGTACAAAACTATTGTGGTGCTAGATATTTTATCCTGTTTGTTGATGATTATACCAGAATGATGCATGTAATGTTCTTAAAGGAAAAATCTAATACTTTTCAATTCTTTAAGTGGTATGTGGCTAAGGTTGAAAAGGAGACAGTTAGAAACCTGAAGTGTCTGAGATCTGATCAAGGTGGAGAATTTATATCCAATGAATTTAATCTATTTTGCAATGATAGAGGGATCAAAAGATAGATATTTGCACCTAGAAATCCTCCACAGAATGGTATAGCAGAGAGAAGGAACAAATATATATTAGATTGTGCAAATACATTAATGATTGAAAAGAATGTTGCACAAAAGTATTGGAAAGAAGCTGTAAGTATAGCTATTTATACTCTTAATCGAGTACAGATCAAAAAAGGTACAAATCTAACACCTTATGAGTTGTGGCATGGGTATGCACCTAATGTAAAGTACTTTAGAATGTTTGGAAGTAAATGCTACATATTAAAGGACAGTAGAAATATAAAATTTGATGCTAAAAGTGATGAGGGTATATTCCTAGGCTATTCCACAAAAAGTAAAGCTTATAAGTGTTTGAAATCTAACACTAACAAAATTGTGGAAAGTGTGAATGTCAAAGTTGACGAGTATGTAGAGAAAAATAAAGCTGACAGTAAAAGAGAACCAGAAGATTATAGATCCTTTGTATATATAGAGGAAGGAGAGGCAGGTGACAGACTTGCACTTGATGCTGAGTCTCGGGTAAGCAATGTCGAGCATCAAGAAAATAATGCTGAGAGAGAAGAATGTGTCGAGCGATAGGAAGAAGCTATCAAGTATTGGGAAGAGGTTTCTAAGCATTCAGAAGCTAAATCTGACAATCTTGTTGGTGAGCCTGATGAGAAAAATGAAAGGAGAGAAGAAACTATTCTAGCACAATATGTAAGGAGACATCACAAGCCTGAACAAATTAATGGAGATAAAGATACTAGAATTTTGACCAAAAGAAAGGCAAGAGATCCAACATGTTTACTATGTGAATTTGAGCCTAAGACAACAAAGGAGGCATTAGAAAATGAAGACTGGATTGAAGCAACGAATGAAGAGATAGACCAGATAGAGAAGAATGATACCTGGACTCTGGTGCCGAGACCAGAAAATAATAATGTCATTGGGACAAAGTGGGTATTTTGTAATTGTTGGAAATTTGGCTAAGTTGGTTACATAGATGTTTTCATTATGGCAACATATGATCTACATGAAGATTGCATAGGTCAGAGAGCTAGTATGTCAGAGCGCAATGTGAAATTATCTAAGTATGAGACAATGTGTTTTTACCAGTGACCCTAAAGATAGTTTTTATTTGCAATGTTGACTGGAGTAAGTTCAGTGCTTGCACACTTGAACATAGACTCTATGGTGACTATTGAAGACTCATCTTAGAGTGCAAGTTAGTATGACATGTATGAAAGAAGTTATGATAGTTTTTCTAAAGAAAATGTTAAGCTGATAGGACAGAATATGAAGACAGAATTGGTAAAGAGTTAAGGGATTATTTTGTTTATCAAAATAATGACTTAACAATATAAAGGGATGACATTATAGATGTTAACCCTTGGATAAAGTTATTTTTTAATATGATAGCTGACTAGAAAGTTATTAATCTTAATAACTTGTATAAATGTAATTGTAAATTGTAAGAAGAAAAAATAATGATGAAGGAACAAATGTATGTAATAGCGATAGTGAAAGAGCAGTGAAAAGATATTGATGCAAGAAGTATAAGGTTATGTACCTTGACCTAATTTTGTAATCAAGGATCCCACAGTCTCTTGTGGAGAAGTATAAAAATGAGATATGTTTCATGGTTGATACTGACTTTACCTACATTGAAGTAATAGAACCTAGAACAGAGTTCATAGACCCTCTTGGCTATGAGATATCTGAGGTAGAGACAGAAGAGTATGTGAGTAGGTAACTTAAGTACAAGTTGGACACTCACTGTAATAGGTTTGGAACCTTTGAGGAGAACTTCAAATCCACAAAGACCTTACTTGAAGAGAAGTAGTCAAAGAAAAGAGTTGAGAGTACTATCAAGAAAATCCTAAAAGATGCAGGGATGACTAAGCATGAATTCTTGGTAGCAAAGAAAATAGTGGCATCAATCAGAGAAGTTTTGTCTGTTCCACCTCTATCATTAATTGCAGCATAGCAAGAAGAAATACAAGTTAAGGTGAAAGTGGAAGAAATTGAGAAGGATCAAGAAGCAAAGAAATCCACTAGATCCACTTCCTCCACACCTAAAAAAAGAGTAAAAGAGAGTGCTAATGGACCAGGTAAAAGGCATAAAACATTAGTGCAACTAGTTCCAAGAAAAATTGTAGAAATCAAAGATGATGTCACTTCTATTAAGAAGAAAACTTGGAAACCTAGAGTTGAGAAGCTTAATGAGCAGATCATTCAAGATGGAGACTTTACAAGAATGAATAAGTATTATGATCTCTATGATTATGTAGAGAGATTAAATCTAGAAAATATAGTGGTAAAGCATATGATTTTGTCTAATAAGAAGTTTGATACAATTTAGGGTAAGATACCTGATGATTTGTACAATAAACTTGTGAAGAGGAAGAAGAGAGCATCAAAATAAGACACATCTATTAGAGAAAAGCTTGTAAGAAAGCTTTGTGTTGTAAAAGATGAAGCACTCTTTAGTCAAATTATGAAAGCTTTAAGCACCCATTTGAGAACCAAGAAGAGAACCATTCAGATTATGGGAGGCAGATATGAAGAAGTTAATGCAGAAATAGAGCAAGCAATCATCAAGGTTATGTCAGAGAATGTTGGAGAACCATCAGTTGCAGTAGAGAAATCAGGTGAAATAGAACAAGAGGACATTCCCTCTCCACTAGCCATAAATATTGAAGATGAAGTCATGAATGTATAAGGAACTAAGATCACCTTGGATATTGATGATAATGTATTCAAGAATCTGGAAAACATTGTTGACAATTTGGCTTTTGAAGAGTAGGAGACTACCAAAGGAGAAGAGAAAATCGAGACCACAGTTGTAGAACCTAGAGTGACAAAAAAATAAGTACCTCATTCCACCAAAGAAGATATCAGTCTTACTCCTGAGACTGGAAAGAAGAATCAGATTGGATCTATGATTAAAAGTTTGGGAAAGGAAGTAGATGATGATGATCAAATGGAATTGATCACATCCTTGAACAAGATCATTGGAAAGAACAAGAAAGTAAAAAGTATTGAATGATTCTTGAAGGAGCTTACTGAGAAGTTACAAGGCATTGTAACTACACAAATTGCAGAAGCTAATCCTTTGGAGAAAGCAAAGAAAGTGATGAACACTTTTGATAGTGAGTTCACAAATTTAACTGATATAGCAAAAGTGAAAGCTCAAGCAGCCGATGAAGCCAAAACACTTTTGAACATTAAGTAGAATATCAGGAATGATATCAACAATCTTGATATCTATATAAAGGACTTGAGGAAAAATTTCCAAAGAGGAAAATCCTTGTACATCTAGTGTACAAAATCAGAGACCTTGATAGCAGAAGAAGATCAAAAGATGAAGATGAAGTAAGCAGAAATTCAGAATGAAACTAACTTTCTTTCATGCCCCAATGTGAAGGTATCTAATGTTGAGAAGAAAATTCTTAAGATATATTATGAAATCAGAATTTTGCAAGATGAAAACGACAGGAAAATGAAAAGATTCACTCTTTTAAGAGAGAACACTTCTATGAAGTTAAGTATTATTGAAGGGCAATTGGAAGAATGTCTTTCAGCCAAGATATCTTTGCAAAAGTTTAGCTTTGAGAACCTCCAAGCATGTGAGATATCATCTTATGGATTATGCGCACTACTTAGTGTGGCATATTCTATTGAGAAATCATGGGAGAAGGAGTTAGAGGCTATAAAGATTGATTTTGTAGATTGTGTTGCAAGCCTACCGGCTTTGCAATATTGAATTAAGGTATAACTTTTTGTGAATATAGTTTTGTAGCCCTCCTTACATTTATTTTGTCATTGTTGTCAAAGGGGGAGAGATATATAGTAGAAAATTGATAAGAAAATGATAAGGATTGATACTCTTAGGGGGAGTACTGTATTAGAGATAAGATTTTTTGGAGTTATAAGGATAGTATATATATTTTATACTATGACCACAATTTTGAGATTTTGAAGTTGTAAGACTTAGCCAATTTTCTCATATGTTGCCACCAATGACAAAGGGGGAGATTGTTGGCAATTTGGCTAAGTTGGTTACATAGATGTTGTCATTATGGAAACATATGATCTACATGAAGATCACATAGGTCAGAGAGCTAGTATGTCAAAGCACAATGTGAAATTGTCTAAGTATGAGACAGTGTTTTTATCAGTGAACCTGAAGATAATTTTTGTTTAGGATGTCGATTGGAGTAAGTTCAATGATTGTGCACTTGAACATAGAATCTATGGTGACTATTGAAGACTCATCTTAGAGTGCAAGTTAGTATGAAATGTATGAAAGAATTTATGATAGTTTTTCTAAAGACAGTGTTAAGCTGACAGGACAGAATATGAAGATAGAATTGGTAAAGAGTTAAGGGATTATTTTGTTTATCAAAATAATGACTTAACAATATAAAGGGATGACATCCTACATTTTAACCCTTGGATAAAATTATTTTGTAATATGATAGCTGACTAGAAAGTTATTAATCTTAATAACTTGTATAAATGTAATTGTAAATTGTAAGAAGAAAAAAGAATGATGAAGGAATAGATGTATGTAATAGCGAGAGTGAAAGAGCAGTGAAAAGATATTGATAAAAGCAGTATAAGGTTATGTACCTTGACCTACTTTTGTAATTAGTAAATATTGTACATTACTTGTTTGGGTAGTGGGCTCATCTGGTAATCACTTTTTGTACTGCCAACTCCTAATAGGGTTGAGGCTTCTAACAAGGCCTATAGTCCCTTAATCAGGACTAAGACACTATATGCATGTAATAGACTCCTAACAGGGTCAACATCCTTAATAGGATACTTTTTATTAGTGGATCTTTGTGGGTACCATCCTGACCGGGGTTTTCCCTTGGCTAGGGTTTCCTCGAGAACAAATAATGTGTTATGAGTTCTTTAGTTTTATTGCTATGCATGTTGTTTAGATTCTTATGTTATGAATGTGTAAAGATAATTTGTTATATCCATAATTGGGCTAAAGTAAAAGTTTTTAGAATACTGATTCACCCCCCCCTCTCAGTATTCCCTATTTCTAACAATTGGTATCAGAGCTTAGTTACTCGGAAAAGAATCATTCAAGGAAAGCCTAGCAGCTTGAGTAAGATCTCTATAGATATGGATCAACTATAGAAGAATCTTGAAGAAGCTCTTAAATAGATTGATATGCTTACTGATGAAAGAGATACTCTGAAAAGAAAATATGATGATGCAAAGAACCTCATTAAGAAACTGAAAAACAAGTTGGAAGATCTGAAATCTAAAAAGGAATCTGAAGTTTTCATTGAAGATTGTGATGACAATTTAGAAAAAGAAAATGAGATCCTTAAGCATGAACTAAAGATAGAAAATCTAAAGCTTAGTTTGAAAGATGGAAATGGAAAGAATGAAGCAAATCTAAAATCTGAGAATGAAAGTCTAAAGACTAAAAATGAAGGACTAAAATCTAAACTTGGTAAAGTAACATCTGAACTTGAGAATGTCAATTTGCAGTATGCTGAACTTTAGAAATACAATGCAATTGTGAAAGGTGAACTAACTCAATCTAAACAACAACTTGAAAGGCTATATTCAACTAGTGAGAAGATTGATGAACAAATATCTTATCAAAAACCATCCTATGATAAGACTGGTCTTGGATTCAACACTTTTAAAGAAAATGAAGAAAGCAAGGAACTAGATCTGAAAATATTTGAAAGCATAGATGAGAAGAAGTCTTATGAGATTAAAAAATTTGAAGATACACCTAAGGAAGAAGAATCACCTAAGCAAGAGGAATCACCCAAAGGTATGCAAAGAGAATTCAAAGGTAGATGTTTTTCTTGTAACACTATTGGTCATATGAAGAGAGATTGCATAGGTAAGAAATTCAAACCTCTTAATGGTAATTGTTAGAATTGTCATGGTTTTGGACATAGAGCTATTGAATGTAGGAAACCTAAATTTATTGAGAATAATAATAGTAGTAGAATGTTTACGAATACTAACAATGCAGATAAGAAACCTACTGAAGATATGAACAGAAGAAATGGAGTAATATGTTATAGACACAACAAGGTTGGACACATTGCTAGAAATTGCAGATCATAGATCAATCAGCTGGGACCAAGATATGGGAACAATGGAATAGTTTGTCAGATATGCAACAAGATTGGACACACAGCAAGGTTTTGCAGAATGAACAATAGAGTTTTTCATACCAATCCTAACCCTAGAAATCACACAAGAAGAAATGAAGATGCAAGTAACAGTCAGAAAGGATGTTGTAGTAATTCAGATGAAGTGAAGTTTATCAAAAGCACAGATCAAGGAGACATATTCAAAATTGAAGGTAATCAGGAAGGTGAAGTATTAAAAGGTAAGAATGAATCTTTACTTGACCCATCTCAAAGTACTTAATTTATGAAAATTGCAGTAGAATAGGAACTTAGATTAGTGCAGAAGTAGATATATGATGAATTGAGTCTTGTGCAGTTAATGGAAGGTAGTATATGATGTTCTAATGCTATGGTTAAGAGTGCAAAGAAAAATATTATGTTTTGCGAGATTGCAAGAAGTTTTAAGTTTTTGCAGGTTAGCAGAATCAACTTTTTGGAAAGAAGTGGCAAAAGAATTGAATGCAATGTTAGATTTAAGGAAGATTGAATTAATAAAAGGTCATGGTTGGTATTATTTGATCATCAAAGAGAATTCAAGTGTTAAGGAGATAAAAAAGAAGTGATTGGAAGCATTTGGAAAGGATTTAGAGAAGAATTTTGTGTCGAATCTACGCAAGCCCTAAATCATGAAATCGAGGTATTTTACTTGGCAGATCTTTAAATCAATAAAGGAATTAGAGGAAATCATGGATGTTTCTTTAATTCACAATGTTAGAGGTAAAAATAGACCTAATATGAAAAGGGAACTAGTAGAACCCTTGGAAGATGATCCTAGGTTCGCTTTATCATCCGTACCAAATGGAGTTTTACATCTAGAGAATGTTAGAAGTTATCTTGGATGCAAACTAGAGAATATCAGTGATAGTGATTTCACCAAGGAATATCAGAAGATCTACAATTAGGACATGACATTGAAAGGAGGATTTGAACATTTGAAATATAATGAGATCATTAAGTATGCATTACAGTATGAATTTGATAATGAAGAATGTACTAATATAATTCTAAGCAGAATTCATAATGGGAAGTTTTGGTTAGAAGATAGAGTGATAGATATCACAGATGATTTGATTCATGAAGTTACTAAACTATCTAAAACTAGAGCCATTCCTTTAAATGAGAAGAACATGAGGAAAATAGTCATAGACAACACAAATTCATCCTATAATGGTAGAGGAATTGTGATTAGTAAGATTGAACAAGATGATGTCAGATACTTATGTAAGATCCTAACCACTAAGTTTTGTGCAAACTCAAGAGAGGATGACATGGTAGCTGGAATGATACATTTAGCTTATTTGATGTGTGTTGATAAAGTGCAAGTTGATATGTGTGAGATTTTGAGAATTCAACTATTTGAGAATTTGGAAAAGATTAAGAAAACTAAGTATACATAGTTTAGATTCTCATCCTTTATCACCTATATGTTTTTTCATCTATTGAGAAGATTTCCTTACACCATTGGAAATGCCTAGAATGATGGCCAAAATATAATGGAAAGGATTAACCTAGTGTACAGAATCCATGTTATTGATAAAGTGAATGAGAGTGCAGTATTGGTAATCAAGACATTTCAGGATATAGTATCTAGCAGATCAAGGATCCCATAGTCTCTTGTGGAGAAGTATAAAAATGAGATATGTTTCATGGTTGATACTGAATTTACCTACATTGAAGCAGTAGAACCTAGAACAGAGTTCATAGACCCTCTTAGATATGAGATATCTGAGGTAGAGACAAAAGAGTATGTGAGCAGGTTACTTAAGTGCAAGTTGGAAACTCACTGTAATAGGTTTGGAACCTTTGAGGAGAACTCCAACTCCACAAAGACCTTACTTGAAGAGAATTAGTCAAAGAAAAGAGTTGAGAGTACTATCAAGAAACTCCTAAAAGATGCAGGGATGACTGAGCATGAATTCTTGGTAGCAAAGCACATAGTAGCAACAATTAGAGATATTGGACAAAAAGAAGTTTTGTCTATTCCACCTCTATCATCAATTGCAGCACAACAAGAAGAAACACAAGTTAAGGTGAAACTAGAAGAAATTGAGAAGGATCAAGAAGAAAAGATACCCACTAGATCCACTTCCCCCACACCTAGCAAAAGAGTAAAAGAGAGTGCTACTAGACCAAGTAAAAGGCAGAAAACATTAGTACAACCAGTTCTAAGGAAAATTGTAGAAATCAAAGATGATGTCACTTATACTAAGAAGAAAACTTGGAAACCTAGAGTTGAGAAGCTTAATGAGAAGATCATTCAAGATGGAGACTTTACAAGAATGAATAATTATTATGATCTCTATGATTATGCAGAGAGATTAAATCTAGAAAACGCAGTGGTAAAGCATATGATTTTGTCTAATAAGAAGTTTGATACAATTTAGGGTAAGATACCTGATGATTTGTACAATAAACTTGTGAATAGGAAGAAGAGAGCATCAGAAGAAGACACATTTGTTAGAGAAAAGCTTGTAAGAAAGCTTTGTGTTGTAAAAGTTGAAGAACACTTTAGTCAGATTATGAAAGCTTTAAGCACCCATTTGAGAACCAAGAAGACAACCATTCAGATTATGGGAGGCAGATATGAAGAAGTTAATGTAGAAAAAAAGCATGCAATCATCAAGGTTATGTCAGATAATGTTGGAGAACCATTAGTTGCAGCAGATCAAGTGGGTGAAACAGAACAAGAGGACATTCCCTCTCCACCAGCCATAAATATTGAAGATGAAGTCATGAATGTAGAAGGAACTAAGATCACATTGGATACTGATGATAATGTATTAAAGAATCTAAAAAACATTGTTGAAAATTCAGCTTTTGAAGAGAAGGAGACTACCAAAGGAGAAGAGAAAATAGAGACCACAGTTGTAGAACCTAGAGTGACAAAAAAACAAGTACCTGATTCCACTAAAGAAGATATCAGTCTTACTCCTGAGACTGGAAAGAAGAATCAGATTGGATCTATGATTGAAAGTTTGGGAAAGGAAGTAGATGATGATGATCAAATGGAATTGATCACATCCTTGAACAAGATCATTGGAAAGAACAAGAAAGTAAAAAGTCTTGAAGGATGCCTGAAGGAGCTTACTGAGAAGTTACAAGGCATTGTAACTACACAAATTGTAGAAGTTGACCCTCTGAAGAAAGAAAATAAAGTGATGAACACTTTTGATAGTTAGTTCACAAATTTAACTGATATAGCAAAAGTGAAAGCTCAAGCAGCCTATGAAGCCAAAACACTTTTGAACATTAGCCAGAATATCAGGAATGATATCAATAATCTTGATATCTATATAAAGGACTTGAGGAAGAATTTGGAAAGAGGAAAATCCTTGTACATCTAGTGTACAAAATCAAAGACCTTGATACAGAAGAAGATCAAAAGATGGAGATGAAGGAAGCAGAAATTCAGAATGAAACTAACTTTCTTTCAAGCCCCAATGTGAAGGTATCTGATGTTGAGAAGAAAATTTGTAAGATATATGATGAAATTAGAATTTTGCAAGATGAAAAGGATAGGAAAATGAAAAGATTCACTCTTTTAAGAGAGCACACTTCTATGAAGTTAATTATTATTGAAGGGCAATTGGAAGAATTTCCTTCAGCCAAGACATCTTTTCAAAAGTTTAGCTTTAAGAACCTCCAAGCATGTGAGATAACATCTTATGGATTATGCGCACTACTCATTGTGGTAGATTCTATTAAGACATCATGGGAGAAGGAGTTAGAGGCTATAAAGATTGATTTTGTAGATTGTGTTGCAAGCCTACCAGCTTTGCAATATTGAATAAAGGTATAACTTTTTGTGAATACAATTTTGTAACCCTCCTTACCTTTATTTTGTCATTGTTATCAAAGGGGGAGAGATATATAGCAGAAAATTGATAAGAAAATGATAAGGATTGATACTCTTAGGGGTAGTACTATATTAGAGATAAGATTTTTTGGAGTTATAAGGATAGTATATATATTTTATACTATGGCCACAGTTTTGAGATTTTGAAGTTGTAAGACTTAGCCAATTTTCTCATATGTTGCCACCAATGACAAAGGGGGAGATTGTTGGAAATTTGACTGAGTTGGTTACATAGATGTTGTCATTTTGGAAACATATGATCTACATGAAGATCACACAGGTCAGAGAGCTAGTATGTCAGAGCGCAATTCAAAATTGTCTAAGTATGAGACAGTGTGTTTTTACCAGTGAACTTGAAGACAATTTTTGTTTGCGATGTCGATTGGAGTAAGTTCAGTGCTTGCACACTTGAACATAGACTCTATGGTGACTATTGAGGACTCATCTCAGAGCACAAGTCAGTACGGCATGTATGGAAGAAGTTATGATAGTTTTTCTAAAGATAGTGTTAAGCCGACATGACAAAATATGAAGACAGAATTGGTAAAGAGTTAAGGGATTATTTTGTTTATCAAAATAATGACTTAGCAATATAAAGGGATGACATCCTAGATGTTAACCATTGGATAAAGTTATTTTGTAATATGATAGCTGACTCGAAAGTTATTAATCTTAATAACTTGTATAAATGTAATTGTAAATTGTAAGAAGAAAAAAGAATGATGAAGGAACAAATGTATGTAATAGCGATAGTGAAAGAGTAGTGAAAAGATATTGATGCAAGTAGTATACGGTTATGTAGCTTGACCTACTTTTGTAATCAGTAAATATTTTACATTACTTGTTTGGGTAGTGGGCTCATCTAGTAATCACTTTTTGTACTGCCAACTCCTAATAGGGTTGAGGCTTCTAACAAGGCCTATAGTCCCTTAATCAGGACTGAGACACTATATGCATGTAATAGACTCCTAAGAGGGTCAACATCCTTAACAAGATACTTTTTATTAGTGGATCTTTGTGGGTACCATCCCCATTGGGGTTTTCCCTTGGCCAGGGTTTCCTTGAGAACAAATAATGTGTTATGAGTTCTTTAGTTTTATTTCTATGCATGTTGTTTAGATTCTTATGTTATGCATGTGTAGATATAATCTTTTATATCCATAATTGGGCTAAAGTAAAAGTTTGTAGAATAATGATTCACCCCCCCTCTCAATATTCCCTATTTCTAACAGTAATAAGTTGAAGGAGCATGGTCATATCATAAGAAATAAAGCTAGGTAGGTATGCAAAGGCTACGCACAAGAAGAAAGAATAGATTATGGGGAGACATTTTCCCCTATAGCTAGATTGGAATGAGTAAGAACTTTACTTGCATATGCTACCTATAAAGATTTCAAGGTATTGATAGAATATGGATGAAGTGACTGAGAGGGGGGGGTGAATCAGTCAACCATAAAACACTTCACAATTATTTCTTTCCAGATCCCTTAGGATATCTTAATGAATATTATCTGTTTAACACTCGGTAAATAGATTGCAGTAACTTGGTAGATGCAAAAAGTATTAGCAAAATTATCTTTTAGATATTCATCACCACTTGTATATGATTAAGATAACTATTAAGAACACAAGAGACACAGAATTTAACATGGAAACCCAATATGGGAAAAACCACCAATGTATCTAGATACTAATTTTCACTTTTCTAAAGTGATGCCCGGTTAGAAGCCAACCCGATAAAAGGTTACAAAACACACTGTTAGGTGTGACCTTGTTAGAGGATTTAATCACCCTGCTAGGAGTGGCCTGGTAAGAGGTCTTGAGAACAATTCAATGGAATTATCACCTTGTTAGAGGATTTACAATATGGTTGTTAAACCAACTTGGTTAAGAGATTTAGAATTCACTGTTACAATGATAAGAAGGTAACAATGAAAATGACCTGTATAATAATGCAACTGCCTTGCTGATTACAGATCTTTGTTCTGTATAAGTGTGATCCTTCCTGATCGAATATATCTCTACTGCTCCTCAAGGATATCTGGTCATCCTTCACAATTTCGCACACACCTTTCCTGTCTTTCTTCTATATATCTTCTTCTATATTCCTTGTTTATTTTTCACATTTGACCTTTTATTTATATGATTTTAGATTTGTCAAATCGACATTACTTAGTATATCAGTCAGCTAAATTAAGCAAACTTTAATTGCAAAGATCCTTCAAGGGCCGACAGTGCTCGGTGACCATAATGAAATCTTCTACAATCTTTTGGAGACCGAGAGAACTCGGTAAACATTGATAATCCTTTTTCTTTGATAACTGACTGAACTTGGTAGATGCTGATTTTTCTTTGACAACCGAGTGAACTCGGTAAATGCTGATTTTCCTTTGATAACCGAGTGAACTCGGTAAATGCTGATTTTCTTTGATAACTGAGTGAACTCGGTAAACACTATTTTTAATGCTAGGTAGATCGACTGAGCTCGATAGGTACTGATTGTTGCGGACTATGACATTGTGTGACATCAAAGATAATACATAATTTGAGTAGCAATTTTCTTCAGATAATTGTTTCCAACAATCTCCCTCTTTGGCATTGATGGCAACACAATATGTCATAGCATAAGAAATTTTGAAAGGATTAGCTCGGTTTAGATTCAAATCTCCCTCTATCAGCAAACTTCCTTTTTCTTAAAAACTCTTCCTCTGACTATTGAAAATTTCTTGAAGTAATAGCAAAGACATAGCAAAGACACTCCCTCTTTGACAACACATGCCAAAGACAATTCACATATTACCGGTGTAAACTAATGTACCTCAAGTACTGATTCATATGCAATGATTCCTTGAGTATGCTGCATCAACTTGTTCATTTTCAATCATGTTCTAGTTGATGCATCACTAAAACTATATTTAGTGAGCCTCGGATAGGGGAATGATCCCTAACTTACCTCTTAGATACAAAAATGCATCCTTGGGTAATGGTTTGGTGAAAATGTCTGCAATCTGCTCTTTTGTATGAATATATTCTAATCTGATTTCCTTGTCCTACACCAATTCTCTGACAAAGTGATATTTAATAGCAATGTGCTTGGTTTTGGAATGCATTACTGGATTCTTTGAAATGTTTATTGCACTTGTATTGTCACAAAATATAACAACTGGTTCTTTGATTTCAACCTTCATACCTTGTAATAACTATTTAAACCAAATAATATTTGAACAATTTACTACAGCAGCAACATATTCTGCTTCAGCTATGGATTGAGATGTGCAATTTTTCTTTTTACTGGTCCAGGATACCAGTCTTTTTCCAAGAAAAAATGCTCCACCACTTGTAATTTTTCTGTCATCAATGTTCCCTGCCCAATCAGCATCAGTAAACACTTTTAAGTCTAGATTGCCTCCAAATTTATACCACAAACCATATTCTTCAGTTCCTCTTAAGTACCTTAAGATTCTTTTGATTGCTATCATATGATTTTCCTTAGGTTTTGCTGAGAATCTTGCTACTATACCGACTTCTAAGGCAATATCAGGTCTTGTATGTACTACATACTATAATTTTCCAATCATAGATTGGTATAAGGTCTGATCTACTTCTTTTGAATCATCATTTTTGGTAAGTTTCAGTCTAGTACACATGGGTGTACCAACTAGTTTTGAATCTTCCATACCAAACTTCTTAAGTATTTCCTTAATGTATTTAGATTGAGTAATGTATATACCATTCTTGCTTTGCTGAATTTGAAGACCAACAAAGAATTTTATTAAACCAAACATAGACATTTCAAATTCTTTGTTCATTTGCTCTAAAAATTCTTTGCACTGATCATCATTCCCTGTAAATATAGTATCATCTACAAATATTTCTGCCAATACAATTTTGTCATCTGGTCCTTCTTTAATATATAGATTGCTATTATCATTGGCTCTTTTGAAATTAATCTGAATCAGATAGTTATGGAGTCTTTCATACCATGCTCTAGGAGCTTGTTTCAAACCATACAATGCTTTGTGTAACTTGTAGACCATGTCCTTTTTATCTGGATCAACAAAACCTTATGGTTGTTCAATGTAGACTTCTTCATCAAGAATTCCATTGAGAAATGCAAATTTTATATCCATCTGATATACCTTAAATCCTTTATGTGCTGCATAAGCAAGTAGAGTTCTTACACCTTCTAATCTTGCAACAGGAGAAAAAGTTTCACCATAATCTATACCTTCTTCTTGAGAATAACCTTTACATACCAATCTAGCTTTATTTCTAGATACTTGACCATCTTCATTTAGCTTATTCCTGAATACCCATTTTGTTCCAATTACATTCTTATCTTTAGGTCTAGGTACAAGAGTCCATGTTTTGTTCTTTTGTATTTGTTCTAATTCTTCATTCATTGCTTCAATCCAACTTTCATTTTTCAATGCATCTTTGATATTTCTAGGTTCAAAATCAGTAAGCAGACATGTACCTTTTAGCTTACTTCTTGTCATAGTACCATCTGATTTGTTTCCAATAATTTGATCTGGTGTATGATGCCTTCTGACATATTTGGCTAGTATAGGTTCCTTGCTTTTTGAATGAGTCATGTTGTTGTCTTCTAGGATCTCTTCTTTAGGTTGCTCTGGCTCGGTAGATATTTGCTTGGTAACTTTAGGCTGAGACTCGGTTTGAATTTCTTCCTGTGACTCAGTTTGAACTTCTTCCTGTGACTCGGTTTGAACTTCTTCCTATGACTCGGTTTGAACTTCTTCCTGTGACTCAGTTACTGTGCTAGGCTTGGTAGATATAGTTTCCTCATTGATAGTTGTGTCTGGCAATGTTTCAGGTTCAATGCAGATGAATCTCTTATAGTTTTCAGGTTCCCTTTTGCTTTCTTCTTCAGTCTTTTCTACAAACTCATCAAATTTTACATGTATACTTTCTATGACTTTGTGAGTAGACAAGTTCAGACATTTGTATGCCTTGCTTTTGCTAGAATATCCTAGGAATATTCCTTCATCACTTTTCACATCAAATTTATTTCTTCTGGATTCTTTTAAGATATAACACTTGCTACCAAATACTTTCATGTAACTTACATTGGGTTTATAGCCATACCATAACTCATAAGGAGTTTTGAATGTGTCTTTCTTCAATTGTACTCGGTTCAAGGTATGAACTGCAGTGTTGATAGCTTCCTTCCAGTACTTTATGGTGATGTTCTTTTCTATCATTAGAGTCCTTGCACAATCCATAATAGATCTATTTCTTCTTTCTGCTATTCCATTCTTCTCAGGAGTTCTAGGAGCTGATACCTATCTTTTGATTCCTCTTTCAATGCAAAAGTTGTTAAATTCATGGGAGATGAATTCACCACCTTTGTCTGATCTTAAGCATTTCAATCTTTTCCCTGTTTCCTTTTCCACTCTTGCCAAGTACCATTTGAACTTTTCAAATGCTTCTGACTTTTCTCTTAAATACATAGCAGTCATCATTCTAGAATAATCATCAATGAAAAGAATAAAGAATTTATCTCCAGTATAGCTTTCTATTCCTATAGGTCTACATAAATCAGTATGCACAATTTCCAAAATCTCTTTAGACTGATAGTTCTTACTCTTAAAACTAGTCTTACTCATTTTTCCAATCTGACAATTCTTACATAGACCAGTATCAGGTTTCTTCAAAGTAGGAATGCCTCTTACCTTCTTGAATTTGCTTATTTTCATCATGTTATCAAAATTCACATGACATAACCTTTTGTGCCATAGCCAACTTTCTTCAATTTGAGCAATAAAGCATGAATATTCACTGAGATCAAGATAAAATAAGTTACCTTTTGTTTGTTTGCCTGTTCCAATGAGTTTTCCTTTTCCATCCAGCAGTCTTGCTTGACTATTCATGAATTCAACCTTGAAACCAGTGTTGATTAGCTATGCTACACTTAGAAGATTATGTTTTAGTCCTTCAACCCAATAAGCATTATCACATATGAGTTCTTTGGTTAATGAGATTCTTCCTTTTCCTTTTATACAACAAGGTTCATTGTTTCCAAATCTTACATTGCCACTATCACAGTCTTCTAGGTATTCAAATTTTGTCTTGTCACCAGTCATGTGATGTGAACATCCACTGTCTATTATCCATATATCATCTTTGCTTATATGATAAATAAGTGCCATCTTATCTTCATCATCATCAGATTCATCTTTTATAGCAATAAAGACAATTTCTTCTTCACTATCATCAGAATCTTTAGCCATAAAACATGTTTTCTTACCTTTATCCTTGAATGATTTGAAATTATTTTTGCCATAGTACTTGTGACCTCTCTTCTCTTCCTTGGCTTGCTTGTTTGGGCACCTAGCTGCAATATGTCCAATTTATTCACATGAAAAATAGATTAAAGGAGTTTTACCTTTATATTTACCTTTCCCTTTAGAGTACTTCTTTGCAAGTTGTGCTTCTACAATTTCAAGATCACTATCAGAACTTTCTTCTGATACTTCTTCACTTTATGACTGAACTTCTTTTATTTTCTTATTCTTCCTTAGTGAAACCTTGGCCTCAAATGCTGACTCAATATTTTTGGAATTTGGAACATAGTTGTCATAGTTGTCTAATTCAAAGGCTGTCAGTCTTCCAACTAAAGCATCCAAAGTTATATTGTGGTTTGTTTCACATCTTCTTTCTTGAATAGCTGATACTCTTATTGCATAGATAGGGAGTAGTGTTCTGAGTACCTTGCTTATAACAGTTTCATCAGAGATTGTTCCTCTAGAAGCTCTAATTGCACTAACACTTGCTTTGATCATTTCAACATATTTTGCAATGTTTTCATCTTCTTTCATATTCATCTTGTCAAACTGTCCTCTTAGGCTTTCTACTTTGGCTCTTTTCACATTTGCATCACCACCATATATTTCCTTTAGTGTGATCCACATTTCATATGCAGTAGTGCATTCTTTAATATCATCAAATTCTTCATAGCTGAGAGCTGATGCAATGTCTATCATCATGGTGTTATGATTCTTTTTCTCTGCAATGTCTTCAATAGTTAATGCGCAAGTAGGAACTGTGTATTCTTCATCAATGTATTTGCATCCTGAATCACCAATGGAAGCTAGATGAAGTCTCATGAGACCTTGCCATGCTGAAAATTTATCTCTATTGAGCTTTGGAATTTCTCTCTTGTAAGACATCCTGATCTTTAGCTTAGGTCCTTGAAACCCTTCTTGCAAGCACCAAAAGCTCTGATACCAATTGATGGAATATGGATGAAGTGACTAAGAGGGGGGGTGAATCAGTCAACCATAAAACACTTCACAATTATTTCTTTCCAGATCCCTTGGGATATCTTAATGAATATTATCTGTTTAACACTTGGTAAATAGATTGCAGTAATTTGGTAGATGCAGAAAGTATTAGCAAAATTATCTTTTAGATATTCATCACCACTTGTATATGATTAAGATAACTATTAAGAACACAAGAGACATAGAATTTAACGTGGAAACCCAATATGGGAAAAACCACCAATGTATTTAGATACTGATTTTCACTTTTCTGAAGTGATGCTCAATTAGAAGCCAACCCGGTAAAAGGTTACAAAACACACTGTTAGGTGTGACCTTGTTAGAGGATTTAATCACCCTGCTAGGAGTGGCCTGGTAAGAGGTCTTGAGAAAAATTCAATGGAATTGTCACCTTGTTAGAGGATTTACAATATGGTTGTTAAACCAACTCGGTTAAGAGATTTAGAATTCACTGTTACAATGATAAGAAGGTAACAATGAAAATGACCTGTATAATAATGCAACTGCCTTGCTGATTACAGATCTCTGTTCTATATAAGTGTGATCCTTCCTGATCGAATATATCTCTATTGCTCCTCAAGGATATCTAGTCATCCTTCACAATTTTGCACACACCTTTCCTGTCTTTCTTCTATATATCTTCTTCTATATTCCTTGTTTATTTTTCACATTTGACCTTTTATTTATATGATTTTAGATTTGTCAAATCGACATTACTTAGTATAACAGTCGGCTGAATTAAGCAAACTTTAATTGTAAAGATCCTTCAAGGGCCGACAGTGCTCGGTGACCATAATGAAATCTTCTACAATCTTTTGGAGACCGAGAGAACTCGGTACACACTGATAATCCTTTTTCTTTGATAACCGACTGAACTCGGTAGATGCTGATTTTTCTTTGACAACCGAGTGAACTCGGTAAATGCTAATTTTCCTTTGATAACCGAGTGAACTCAGTAAATGTTGATTTTCTTTGATAACTGAGTGAACTCGGTAAACACTATTTTTAATGCCAGGCAGACTAACTGAGCTCGATAGGTACTGATTGTTGCAGACTATGACATTGTGTGACATCAAAGACAATACATAATTTGAGTAGCAATTTTCTTCAGACAATTGTTTCCAATAGGCATACCAAATGGATGTTAAGTCTGCATTTTTAAATGGTATATTAGAAGAAGTGTATATTGAACAGCCAAAAGGATTTGTTGATCCAAACAAAAGACACATGGTTTACGAACTTAATAAAGCACTGTATGGACTAAAGCAAGCTACTAGAGCATGGTATGAGAGACTACACAACTACCTAATACAGATTGGATTCTCAAGGAAAAATGACACAAGCAATCTGTACATGAAAGATGAAGAAGGTAAAGGAGTCTTGTTAGCTAAGATCTTTGTAGATGATATTATTTCTGGTGGACAAGATGCCTTGTGTAAGAAATTTTCAAATGAAATGCAAACTAAATTTGAAATGAGTATGATTGGGGAGATCAAATTTTTTGTTGGTTTACAAGTATATCAGATGGAGAAAGGAATTTTCATCACCCAGTCTAAATATGTTCATGAGATACTAAAAACCTTTGTTATGGAAGATTCAAGGACAGTAAGTACTCCCATGGCTAATGGACAAAAGTTGTCTAAAAATGATGATGTTGTAGAAGTAAACCAGACTTTATATAGATCCATGATTGGAAAGCTATAGTGTGCTATACATAGAAGACCAGATATTGCATTAGCTATTGGGATTGTGGCAAGATTCTCTGCCAATCCTAAGGAAAATCACATGATGGCTGTCAAAAGAATAATGAGATATTTGAAAGGAACTGCTGACTATGGATTGTACTACAAGAAGCATGAGAAGCTTGAATTGAGAGTGTATACAGATGTTGATTGGACAGGAAATGTAGATGATAGAAAGAGTACTAGTGGTGGAGCTTTCTTTCTTGGATAGAGATTAGTTTCCTAGACAAGCAAGAAACAAAATTGCATTTCCCAATCTACTGCTGAAGTTGAGTATGTGGCTGCAGCTGCGAACTGTTCAAATTTGATATGGACAAAGCAATTGTTGGTAGGCATGAAAGAAGAAATCACTAAACTAGTTGTCATTTTCTGTGACAACACAAGTGCTATCAACATCTCTAAGAATCCAATGACGCACACAAAGACCAAACACATTTCCATAAAGTATCATTACTTGAGAGAATTGGTACAAGATAAAGAGGTCTGAATGGAATATGTGAATACAAATGAACAACTAGCAGATATATTCACTAAGGCTTTACCTAAAGAAGCTCTTGAATATCTAAGAAGTCAATTAGGGGTCCTTCCCCTAACTGAGGCTGCCTAGTCAAGCTAGGAGCACTGCATCAAATGTGCTGCACAGAATATCTAACAAGTTGATGTAGAGACAGGTCACACTTTAGGAGTAGTCTAGAGTTGTGAAAAGTATAGCAAAGACAAGAATCAGTCATAAGAAAAGATGACAGAGGGAGAAATATTATTACTAAATTGAAAAGATGATATCTACATCTACAAGATGTATGTTTTTAGTTGTTTCTTTGCCATTTTTTTCAAAGAGGGAGATGATCACAGATGAATACACAAAATGAAATTTTTCATGGAAGATCAAGTAAGAGGGAGAAATTTAGTGGACGATCATACAAGCATGGCTAATTGATTCAGTATCAGAATGAAGCTAAGAATATTATAAATATTTCTGATGGATAGATAAGTTTTGGATTGGTTGGTAATTCATGTGATATTCATATGGTGTTACCATCAATGCCAAAGAGGGAGATTGTTAGAAACTACAATTGAAGCAATTTTTGTATTGTCATTGATGTCAAACCTTAACTAGTAAGACTGTTGGTATTTAAGAAAGTACTATATCTATTTATTTTTGCTAAGGGGAAAGGCAAGGTTGGTAACAATAGCACCTAAGGAAAGGTTCAGTTATCTTGATACTTCAATGAGTACTTGATTATGTGGCACAATGATAAGACAATGTATTGTTCTTCTAAGTAAGAATGAAGACTAAACTGGTAGGCTTAATCAAGAAAAACTGAAGAAATTTAGTTTAAGCTAAGTGATGTTATTGTTGACTGAGTTAGTATGTGCCGAGTAAATTTAGTGTTGACTGAACATTAGTTAATTGCTGAGGAAGATAGTATTAGCCGAGGAAATAGTTTTTGAGGTGACCGAGCTTTCTAATGAAGACCAAGGAGTTGAACACAATATTGATGAAGTGTTAGTATTTTACATTTGAGGGATAATTTAGATTTCCAAATGACATCATTAAATTCTTGGTTTATGTAAAACATGTTGACTTTATTTATAGATTGTATGAAAGCATTTAATGCACTCTAAAATGTTTTATTGTAAATCTATTAAGAGATTTGAGATATTTCTAGAAGGATAGCTGATGAACTTAAAGTAGGATGGATTTAATGAATTTGACATAACCCTAAGATCTATGAAGGAGATTAAGCAGCAAAAGATGTATTGACCTAATCGAGAAAGTATTAAGGAAACCTAAGTTGAGGTTGAAGGAGAGAGGATGCTGGAAGTATTGTTGATGTTATTGACTGTACAAGTAGAGAAGGCTGAAGGAGAAGTGTTGTGATTGCTTTAAGAGAGTTCTAAGTAGATCAGTGATGGAGATGGAAAATGTTTATAGTCAGTAAGCTAGCATATGTGTATGGAATTGGATTTGATATTTGCAAAGTGAGTTGTATGTTTTTCAGATCAATACTACTACTACTTTCTAACCATTGTATCAGTTAAAATCCTTTTAATAGAGGTTGACCTAACAGTCCTAGATATAAATCCTTTGAACAAGGTTGCATTCTAATGGAGTGTATGTAAGTCCTATAACAAGGCACACTTTTAATAGAGTGGTTTAAATCCTTTAACTGGGTCACACCTGACAATGTGTTTGTAACCTTTGATAGGGTTGGCTTTTCACCGAGCTCACTTCAAAAGAGTGAACATAATAGTAACATGTGACAAAGTGGTTTTTCCCAAATTGGGTTTCCACTATAAATCCTGGTGTTGATACTTGCGTGAATGTTTTGGTTTGAACATTTATGTGTTCTACAAGTTAGATGTTATTGGATAAGTGGATTGCACTATTATATGTTTCTGTTATGCAATCAGTAATGACCAAGTAGCTGTTGGTTAATAGATCTGATTTGTAGAAGAGTTTTAAAGTTTGTATTATACATTTGGACCTGAGAACAACTGATTCACCCCCCCTCTCTATTTTTCTAAATCATATTAACAATTTATCCCTTTTCCTTTGATGTCTTGGTAGGTTTGGATGCAGTTCATCCTCATGAAATGGGATAGTTTAGGATGCACATTATCGATGAAGATTTTAGTAAGATGCTTCTCAGGTAGTTGATATGATAACCTTGTACTGAGGTTTTTCCATCATTGCAAGTAGTCAGCTAGGCTCTCACCTCCTTTCTACTTTGAGTTGAAAAGGTCTAACAAGGATAGTTCATTCTTGACATTATGGACATATTGGGCTATGAACTTCTCAGAGAATTCTGTAAAGGTTGTGATGGTCCCATAGGGTATCTTGTAAAACCACTCTATAATAGTGCCTCCCAAGCTCTTGGGGAATAGGCACATGAGGAAATTATCACTGTATGCCACTTCTTGGAAAACCATATATAATTCTTCGACATGGCTAACTAGATCTCCTTTCCCGTGATATTTGTTGAACTTGGGGATCTCAAAGTGCTTGGGAAATGGTATTGCAATAATTGATCTATCAAAGGAATAGGGACAAACCTTGTCAAACTTGAAGCCCTTTCTCTTTGTTCTAACCTTGAGCTCCTTGAGAGAATTCTTCATCTCTTCCCATTTTGCATTGATTGGCGTTAGAGTAGGTACTCCCATTGGGAAATGATCTGATGGTACTAGTGAATATGGGTGATTTTGTGGAGGATATTGCGGAGTGGGACATGGAGATTTCCAAGCAAGATATGTAGATTGAAATGGATTTTGGGGTGATGGTTGCTGGGGAGGATATTTTGGCTGATGTACGGGGGTGTATTGTTGTGGAAGATACAAAGTTTCTTGTTGTTGCTGGGGGATGATGGGATGTTTTTGTTGTGATGGATAGGATGATGCTTGTTGTTGTTGGTGGATGATGGGATGTTATTGTTGCTGCACTGGGAAGTATTTCTACTGTGGAGGAGGATGATGGAATGGTGTAGCTTGTTGGTAGGATGGGCCTTGGTGTACTTAGATTTGGGCTTAGCTAATGTATGTGGGATGCATTCTTGCATTGCTGAGTTGTAGAGTGGTTGTTTGGAAGCTGGTGGAAGGAGGTGGTTGTGTGAGGTAGATTGCAAGATGGGTGTGTTGATCCCTAAGTTTTGTTGTCTATTAGTGTCTTACACTTAGTCATTTTCTAGGCAATGTTTGTTGGTGATCATTGTGACTGAGTCATCATGTATAGGATGAGTTATGTGTAGAATTATATATTGTACATTTACCGAGTAGTAGATATTTTTGAGCAATTCAAAGGTCACCGATTATTTCAGTAATAGCCAAACAAGCTTATGCCAAGTTGTGGAGATATGTTAGTGCCAAGCACTAGTATATGAAGAAAAATTAATGCCAAGTGCCAGAGATTTCAAATACTGAGTAAGCCAGATTTGATATATGTGTTTGTAATAGCACAAAAACTTAGGTAAACCATTTTTGCCGACATCTTCACTAAATTTATTATTTGTTGAGGAAATCATGGAGGTGATTATTCTTTATATTTTTAATCATTGATCCCTAGGAAATCTATGTAACCAATCAGAATTAGGGAATTATTAAGCGGCATAAGTAGACAATCTAGATCATTGATCTTGATTTATGGAGTTGATTTGTTTTCTATATAAGATGAGATCCGAACACTAAATAAAGTATTATGAAGAGTATGAAAGGTATGAGTATGAGGGGATCTCATACATGCAGAACAAAGAAGTGTTTTAATCATTAGAGGTAGAGATCAATGACCGAGAAAAGAAGTGAAGGACATAACAATGATATATTTGATAAAGGAGATCAAATCTATATTGGAAGGAGATGATATGTTATCAAAATTATAGTGAAAACCAAAGGAATTGGTATTGAGTCATTATAACAAATGAATAAGGGAGAATCTCTTAAAAAAGTGGTTTTAACAGGCCTAAGTAAATCTCTTAACCAAGTGCTTACTTTGTTGTAAGTTTAAATCCTTTTGCAAGGTAGATTGTATAAGTATTAAGGCTCTTAGCAGGGTAGACCCCTCATAGGGTAGATCATTAGTTTATGATCAAACATTATATCCCTAAGAGGAAAACTTTAATACTGCAGCAGTGAAGATTTTTGGTTGTCATCTCCACCCCAATTTTACCTTTCAAGGGTTTCTAGGTAACCAAAATCTTTGTGTTATGTTTTATTTTTATGGATGAAGATTATAATGTTAGATCTATTTCAGTATTGAATTTGATGTTTACGTTATGCAAGTGAATTTATGTTAAAATGATGATAATAGTAGATATATGATTCACCTCCCCCCCTCTCAGTATATCACTTTCCCATAGTAGATTTCCAACAATTGGTAGCAAAGCTAAGTCTCTTAAAGATGTCTAATCACTTGTGAGTCAAAGATCTTGGAAATGGAGGTTTACAAGTTGGGAAAGATCATAGAGAATTAGAAGATTTACATTCAACTTGAAGCATCCAGAGGTGAACTGAAGAAATCCTTACAAAGAAGGAGAGAATTGGCAATACAACAGAATGAGACTCAATATCAAGAAGAAGACACTAGAGGTCTATTTGACAATGGTAATTCTACTAAAAGTGACAAAGCTATAACATATCTACTAGAGAAAAATAACATACTAAATGAAGACATAAAAAATCTAAAGAGAGAACAAGAAATACAATCAGTAAGATTTTATGAATTTGTTGAACAGAAAAAGAAAGATGAAGAAGACAAGACAATGGCTGAAGAAGACAAAAGACAAATATCTATGAGAATTGATGAAAGAACATGAGACATGTAGAGGTTGAAAAAAAATCAATTGGACATGGTGAGTCAACTATTACTTGCTAATCAAGAGTTGGGAAGGAAAGATGTGGAAATCACAAATTTGAGATGAGAAAATAGTCAACTAAAAAATGAACTAAGATTTGAAAAGGAACTTAATGAGAGGATGAGAAAGCCTAATGAAGCTATGAGATACTTTGAAGAAATTTTAAGGTCACCTAGAAGATCTAGTGATACTTCTAGACTTGGACATGATGAGCACCTGTAATCCACTGAGGAAGGAGAAACATCAAAGAGTGGAGAACAAAGGCATGAAAAGCCAAAGAACAACAAACCTACATGTCATCATTGTGGAAAGCTAGGACACACAACTAATATTTGCAGAAGAAAAAATGGTAAGTCCAATCCTAAACCAAAATTTAATGGAAATTGTTTTAATTGCAAGAAACATGGGCATCAGACACATGAATGCAGGTCAAAGGTTAGTAAACCACCTACCTCATCTAGATTTCAAGGACACTATTTTAAATGTCAAAAATATGGTCATAAAGCACAAGAGTGTAGATCCAAAGCTAAGTGGACATCCAATCAGCAGAAAAAAGTACTAAGGAAAGGTAACACACACAATTAGGATTGAAATACATGGTATATTTGTCATTATTATGGAAAATATGGTCATATTGGAGAAAATTGTTTAGAGACACATTTTAGAGGCAAATCCAAGAGTTGGATGAGTGGAAGTATGGTATGTTACAAATGCAATAAGATTGGTCACTTAAAGAGAGAATGCAGAGCACATATACCAAGCAATGAACAAGTCAAGAATGAAGAAATTGTTGATTAGATGAGGAACTAGATGAATAAGACATGGAAGAAGAAAGAGGAAGCAAGTAGTAGTGGAGCGAGTGAACTTGAGGTCACCCAATCCAATGGATTAGGTGATCACACTACTTCAATCTAAGAAAAGAAGGTATGTGAGGAACTGAATCATATAATGCTTTATTTTACATCAGTTCCTAACATTTGATATGTTAAAGTCCATATTTTCATAGATTAAGATGCATTAGGAAAGATTTGAGAAAGAATGTACATTTTATATTTGATGTTGAGCATCAATATTTTAAGTTCATAGTAACTAAATCACTAGTGTATGTCAACCTCCTATAGTAGATGAGATGTGATAAGTACCGAGCTAAAATTGAATGGTATTATTGACTGAGCTTATGTTAACTGAGTTAACATGAGATTGCTGAGAAAGCTGTATCTTACCTAGAAAGCGTACATATCATTAATGAAGCCCTAATTTGACCGTTTGAAGTCTACAAAGTGGAATGTTACCATTTATTCTCATTTCACTAGTTATTTGAGAACTTGCAAAGTGATTCTAGAGCTACTTTTGCTAAGTGTGATTTACAAATATCTTCACAGCGTATCATTGGCAAACATCTAAGAACTATTTGAACCAGGTATTTATCGATCAATTGATATTCATAAATTAAACCCTATAATTTGAAGACATGGCATCTACATCAGCTATTGTAGCTAAGAAGTAAGGAAAGGAGGTGTTTAACTTTGAACTTGTAAGGAACGATGCGTGTAAATTGCAAAAATTTCAAGCCATTCTTGAAAGTGCAATAATGGGAGATCTTACGGGTGTCCTATCATCTATTCCTCCAAAGGTTCTAATGATTAATGATGTATGCACATGCTACATGTGCAAGATAGGAGAAATATGTGATTATGAGATTAGAGAAGCATATGACAAACTCTACAGCAACGGGTGTTGAAGGTTGAACATCAAAAGGTTTCCGAGCGAGGGTTAGTGCATGCCCTAGACTTCCCACAAAAATTTAAGGTCAATTAGATCAAAATCATGTTGAACTAAATTCATGACATGAAGCTATGGCTGGAGGATGGACCAACTAAGATTACAAAGGAGATAATACACTGAGTAACTAGTTACCCTAGTCTTATAGGAAAAAAGACTATGAGATGTCAAAGCAAGAAAATCTATCAAGCTAACACTTAGGCAGTGTGGAACAAAAGAGGGATGACTATTTCTACTATCACTGATCTAGAAATTAATTTTGCAGTGAGAGTGATATCTCACAAGTTCTACTGGTCTAGTAGGCTAGACAGTGTTCCATGTGTAGCTATTGACCAAGCATGGAAAATGGTGAAGAAAGATCATACCTATGGTCTTTTTGAGTACAACTAACACAACTTGATGAGAACCTCACTTCTATTAGGAAAGAAAATAACTCAATGTGTAAGTTTGGTTCTCTTCTCATTTGTATATTCATTTATGTAAAGAATAGTTTTCCTACTATTGGTGATGTTGTATGGGATAAGAACCGACCTATCACCCTATAGATAAGTGAGTTCATTAACCAGATAGGAGAGAACTTTAAGACTTTGTTGGATAGTTATTTTGTGGATTTTAAGAAGAAAATGAGGAAAAGGAGTAGGATTCGTGTATCACTAGTGGAGAAATACTTTAATGACATATGTTTCCTAGTTGATACCAACTTCACATATGCATAGGCAATTGAACTAAGGGTATCATGGCTTAGGCCATTACCTTATGAAGTTAACATAGATGAAACAATAGCAGCAATAACAACCCTATTATCTAAAGAAATTGACAAAAAGGCTAAATCTTTTGGGACTTATGAGGAGGAAAAGTCCAAGATAACAATGGGATTGAAATCTGCAACCATGGAGAGAAAAAGGAAGAAGATAGTAAAAAACCTAGAGAAGATTAAAGGAAAAGGAGATAAGGAAAATGGACCTCTTTTATTAACAGAAGGGTTAGGAGAGGATAAGTCAAGTGAGTCAGAAGAGAGTGAAGAGGAGGAGACCAAAGTCACCAAGAAAGGCAAGAAGGCATCATTTGTGAAGCCTAGTAAGAAACAATAGAAAAATCCTTAGCCCACTCCTCCTATAGTATCAAGACCAAGAACTAGAGAAACTTCTACTATTATAGCTACTGAGCCACATAAAAAGATCCCAATATCAGGGAAGAGGAAGCTAGTCTAGGCTAAGGCTATGTCGAGCAATATAAGGAATAAATCAAGGAATCTAATCTTGCAGAAAGATGATGATGGTGATGAGGAAACTAATACAAATGATAATGTAAAGAAAAAGGCACCATCTCAAAGGAAACAATTGATTTTGGATGAGATATGCCACAATATCAAGAGAACTGCTGGATCAGCAAGCTTTAAACAAGTAAAGTTTGAGAAGTTAAGCAATGGAGATAAGGAGAAAGTAGAGGAGGCTATGCTTGAAATGCTATGTACTTTCAAAATGACACCATTATAGATGGGAAATTTGATACCTAAAGAATTATTTCAAAGGATAGATCAGAAATGGTAGTATGCCATGATGACTGAGAAGTAGATAAGAGAGAGCACTCTAGCTCAAGTAATACTTGATCTAACCCCACAATACATACAACAATATATGGAGCAATATAGAAACATGTTTGTTCCCAATCTCTGAACATACTCCATTATACAACATAAGGTTGAAGATGTTGTACAATAGAGCACAAGGATATGGAAGATTATCTATGGAATAATAGTCTACAAGAGCTCAAAACTGAGTACATCTAGTGGAGTGGAATTGGATAACAAGGAGGACATTAAAGAACCACAAAATGTAGAGAAGGAAGCTAGACAAAAGGATGAAGTAAGTGAATCAAAGGATGTGATCACTATTGTGGATATCATTGAGGATACTCTAGTGAAAAAAATGTATTAACTAAGGAGGAAATACAAAAACAAATACTTGTCAAGGCAGCCTCAGATAATTTTTTACTGAGCACCAATCTAGTACTGATTCAAGTACAAGATTATCCATAGATTGAGAGTAAAAAAATTGTTGAAACTACACCAAAAATCTCTCATATGGTCACTATTTAATTTCAAGCCTCACAATGTACTCCTGTTGAGAAACAAGACAAGCCGACAATCACAACTGAAATTACACCTGCCGAGGAAGGAAAGAAAGAACAAGCCAAGGAGACTCTTAAAGAGAAAGAAGATAAATCTACATTAATTGTAATAAATCCTCATGTGGAGGACAAATGAAATAATAAAGATGAAAAAGAAAAGGAAAAACCTGAGCCTGAGGAGAAAGAGGCTGTAAAAGCTCTTATAGAGATGTCGAGTGTAAACACACCGAGGAAGAAATCATAAAAGAAGAAGGAGAAATCTCCTGCAACAAAGGTAACACTCAATGAAGTTATAGTGATTCCTAAGTGGGAAACTGATAACTTGACCTATGAACAAATGTGGATATTGCAGGATGTTTTGAAGAAGAAGAGAAAACATGAAGTGTTGAGAAGAGAACATTAGCAAAAGAAAGTATTGCATGAGATTTAAGGTATTTTTATTGATGCTTTCAAAATGAATGATGTGAATGAGTCTACACCTATCCTAGATAAACTTGTACAAATTGTTAAGAAGGTGAACAATGATGATAGTGAGGAAAATGACAAGATTTTACAGTGGTCTGACATAAAATTTGAGACCAAGGTACTAAACAAGGTTTCAACTGATATTGCAGTCAAACAGGTAGAACTTTCTGCCTTAGTAACAAACTTAGAAGAAGTTGTGCATAATTATCATTCTCTGTACAAGAAATTATGCAATTTTGAAGAGTTAACCAAGGATAATTAGCATTTGATAGAAAAATTATAGTTAGAATTAAAGTCTATAGGTCATTCATTGAGCATGGATGCAAGTTCCAGCTCCATCCACTTCACAAGATTGTTACATGCACAAGGTCGATTAGCCAAGTTGGTGACTAATGATGGAAAAATAAGGGCTAGACTAATTTCAATCCAAACAATGTTGACACCTCATCTCAAGGTTATGTAGGAGTTAGTCATGGAAAAGGAGTTAGTGCAGAAAGACCCTCATCTTTCTATTGCCAAGAGCTTAGATGAGCTAGCTGCCAGGCTAGAAATTAAGTCACAGGTTTTGGATTCTGTAAGGTCTAGTTGGGACAATGCATTAGGTATGGTAATGCAACTCCATAAACAATTTTTGGACAAATATTTCAAAACCCCTATACCCCAGGAACTTCAAGTGACAAAAACAAGGGGGAAATGACATGACAGAATATAACAGGGGAATGATAAGGGAAAATGAAAAAGTTTAGAGTTCTAAGCAGAAATAGGGACATAGTGGAACTAATGGTATGACATAATATTTTTGTAATGTATATATTCATTTGTATGTCAAAAGAATCTTATGTACATATATGTGTAGAATCTTTTGCGGACCGAGTCAAAGTCTTAGGGGGGTATTCATATAGGAGTTTTTTTTCATATTACTAAGTACTCATGTAATGTAATGTAAATGTCATGAAAAAGTGTTTTTTCCACTAATGTCAGAGTAGATTGTTGATCCCTAAGTTTTGTTGTCTATTAGTGTCTTACACTTTGTCATTTTCTAGGAAATGTTGGTCGGTCATCACTGCAATCGAGTCATCATGTATAGGATGAGTTATGTGTAGACTTATGTATTGTACATTTATCGAGCAATAGTTATTGCTAAGCAAGTCAGAGGTCACCAAGTATTTCAATAATAGATGAACAAGCTTATGACGAGTTGTGGAGATATGTTAGTGTTGAGCACCAGTATATGAAGAATAGTTAATGTCGAGTGCCAGAGATTTCAAATGTCGAGTAGCCAGATTTGATATATGTGTTTGTAATGGCACAAACACTTAGCTAAACCATTTTGGCCTACATCTACACTACATTTATTGTTTGTTGAGTAAATCATGGAGGTTATTATGCTTTATAATTGTAATCATTGATCCCTAGGAAATCTATGTAACCAATCAAAATTAGGGAATACTTAAGCGACATAAGTAGACAATCTAGATCATTGATCTTGATTTATGGAGTTGATTTTTTTTCTATATAAGATGATATATAGACCCTAAATGAAGTATTATGAAGAGTATGAAAGGTATGAGTATGAAGGGGATCTCATACAAGCATAATAGAGAAGTGTTTTGATCATCAAAGGTAGAGATCAGTGACTGAGAAAAGTAGTGAAGGACATAAAAAAGATGTATTTGATAAAGGAGATCAAATATATATTGGAAGGAGATGATTTGTTATCATCATCATAGTGAAAACTAAAGGATCAGGTATTGAGTGATTATAACAGTTGAATGAGGGAGAATCTCTTAACATAGTAGTTTTAACAAGCCTAAGTAAATCTCTTAACTGAGTGCTTACTTTGTTGTAAGTTTAAATCCTTTTGCAAGGTAGATTGTATAATTCTTAAAGCTCTTAGCAGGGTAGATCCCTCATAGGGTAGATCATTAGTTTATGATCAAACATTGTATCCCTAACATGCAAAATTTAATACTAGAGTAGTCAATATTTGTGGGTGTCATCCCCACCCTAGTTTTACCTTTCAAGGGTTTCTGGGTAACCAAAATATTTGTGTTATGTTTTATTTTCATGGATGAAGATTAGAATTTTAGATCTATTTCAATATTGAATTTGATGTTTATGTTATGCAAGTGAATTTATGTTAAAATGGTGATAATAGTGGAAATCTGATTCACCCCCCCTCTCAATATATCACTTTCCCATAGTAGATTTCCAATAGGGTGGAACTTTGATTTTGTGGTGGTGGAACTATTTGAGTAGTGGTGGGAAGTACAGATAGATAGTTGGTATATGAAGGAAATGATGAAGCTAATGGAGGTTGTGATGGTTGTTGTTGCGTTGCTTGAGGGAAAGTTTATTTTTGGTTTGTGGTAATGGATATGTGGGATTAGGTTGATATACCCAAGGCATGCATTTTGGCTTGGGTGAGGCCCCACCAAGAGCCTATTTATGGTGGGAGTTGTGATGCAAAGGATGCAGAAGTGATGATGGGATCTTGGGATGTAGATGGTGGATTTTGAGGGCCCATAAAGGGAATCCCTATTATGAATGCAGTTTTCTAAGCTTGTGTGTTGGAAATAAAAGGTGCAGGTGGAATATATGCTTGTGTGAATGCTTTTTGAGAGGAAAAAGACAATGCTTGTGTTCCCCATGGGAAGGATGGTGCTGACATGGAGGCTTGCTGAGGGAAGGAGGGAAATGGTTGTGTTTCCCCTGGAAAGGAGGGTATTGATGTGGAGGCTTGCAAAGTGAAAGAGGGGAATGATTGTGTTGCCCCTGGAAAGGATGATGTTGCTTGGATTATGGAAGGGGGAGGAACTTCTTGTGTGGCAAAATGCATGGGAGGTGGAGTTTGAGTTTGTGAAAATCTTTGGGCCTAAGTGGTGACTTGAGATGTTGTAGATGATGGTCGAGTTCACATGATGGAAAAGGGAGTGGATTGTGTTTTTGTTTGTGTTGTGGGACTTGTGAATCTTCTTTGCAAGAGATGGGGGATAGGTGAGGCTACCTAAGATATTTGCAAGTCAGGATCGTGGATTTGTTGGATGATGGGGGTATATTTTTTAGCTGGGATATGGATGTTTTTTATGGGGATGAGGGGATGAAGATGTGGTGGAATGGAAGTACCCACTTGTGCAAAGTTTTCCAATGTAGCTCGTTGATTCTGATCAATGATTGCACTTAATATTTGTGCATGCCATGGATGGCTCATAAATGCTTCCATGGAGAATGACGTGGGCGTTTCCTTCAGATCTTCCCATACATTCTCAACTTGTGGGTTTTGTGGATTATAAGTCACCATCACCCTAGTAGGTTTCTTTGGATCAGATGAACTAGTGGCCAGGTTGGGATCCATATTCCTTCTCTTCCTAGATCGTGTCTTGGTAGGCATGAAATGCAGATCTAAGGATGAAGATGTTGATGATGGGTAGATGAAAAGATGCTTCTAAGAACTTCTAAGGATGGTGAATGCAAATCTAAAGAGTCTCTAAGGATGGTGATTTCTAGGATATGATGCAAGGACTTGGATCAACTGAAGGATGGTGGGATGCTAATTAGACTAAGGATGTTGGAAGATTTTGGATTTGGAGGATTACTAAGTGTTGGCAATTAGTTGTTTCTTCCTGATGTAGGATAAAAAAGGATTGGATTGTCAACCTACGATAGGATCCTTGCCAGTGTATGCCAATCTCTTGCTCAAGATGATGAGACCTACAAAGACAAGTACAAGATGCCCTAGACAATGCTTAGTCAAAGGGTAGTGCTGGGATGGTTCTAATTTAGGATAAGGATTGAGAAACTCAAAAGATAGGACACAAAGTGGATAATGTGACAACTAGATTTGGTTCAAGGATGTTAGGATTCTGACTCAAATGTTGGATTTTGAATTTTGGATCAAGGATGATACAAGATGACTACTGAATGATGCTATTCTAAGAGGATGACCTAGATGCAACTAGGAAGATGATAAGTAATGCAAGGATGCATCTAGGAGGATGAACTATGATGCAAGCTAAAGGGGATGATGATGCAAGTAAGGATGAGTTTAGGATGCAAGGATAATGAGATAGGTTTGTGGGATTTTAAAAGAATGATGGATATGTGATGGGCCACACTAGTCTTCTCTTTATAGGTTGACATAGCGATGATTAACTTGGAATTGGGCTACAAATTGTTTCACTCTTGCATTGTAACCCACATTGTCCATTTTATCTTAATAATTTTTGAATGAGGTGAAATGGTATACATGTAAAAATGAATTTGGGAAAATATGAGATCTACTTCTAAATCCAAATTCCCAAAGGAGAGATCCAAATTGATCAACCAAAAGGTTAATACACAAAAGAATCAATCTATGGAGAATATGAATGAAGAAGAAAACCTTATATTTTTCTATGAATAGTATATGCTTGAAATCAAAAATAATTGAAAGGCAATTACTAACCTCAAAATAGGGAAAATCTGGAAAATGCTGATTTCTGATGTTTGTGCATAGTTTCAGGTAATTCTGCAACCTATTTCAGACTGGAAATGCCGAGATGAAGAAAACCTAGAAAATTTTTGTCTTTCCGGAAGCAAGTAGTCATTGACCCCGATAAAAGGTCAAAGACTACTTCAAGATTTTGAAGGTTGACTTTGACTTTGTTTGCAGATCTCAAAAGTTCACCAAAAAGGGTATCCAGATCCAAGCTCTGATCTGCAGTCTTGCACCTGTACTTGTAAGAAAAAGAGGTTTTTGTTGTTTGGATGGGGGGTTTGACTTGGTAAAACTCCAATTTAGGAATTAACCTTGAAATTGAATTTAAATTGTAATGTAAATAAACAAAGTAAATGAAACAATTCACCTTTCTTATGTTGAAGTCCTTGTGGAGGATTCAAATCCTTGAATCCACAAGTAGGGCTGCTCTAAATATATGTAGAAATGAATGTAGGATGTCTCAAATAAATGGAATTTGATCTTCAACACCAATCTTGAATGGATCTTTTCATATGAGGAGGCTTCGATGAATGTGGATGGAGAAATCTTCAAAGGGGCTCCAAAGAGATTGAATCCTTCAATGGCTAACAATGGATCTCCTTGATGGATGGTTGAATTCTTGAATGGATGCTTGAATGCTAGGCTTGAGGATGAATGAATGCTTTCTTGCTTTCCTTCTCCTTCTTTCTTGCTTGATTTTACTTGAGAGCTTGAGAGATTATGAGATGAGATTGCTTGAAAACTTGATTAAGAGATGGATTGAAATGAGGGAGGAAGGCTTCCTTTTATAGTGATCTAGGGCACAAACCTCTAGAGAAGGCTGACATTGGAGAATTAAATCCCAATTAATCTTTACCCCTAGAAATGGACCCATATTAAATGTACTTTAAAGATTTACCATTCTGAAACCTGAAATGGCCGACCCGGAAGCGGGAAAAGAAATATTTCTGAAACTTGACACCTGGAAATCATGGGACCTTGAAATTTGAACCCTAGGTCAAGGATGAGGTAGACCCCACCCTAGATTAGGGTCAAGGTCTCCATTGACCCTCAAGGTCCTTTTTGACCTTGAGGTCAAAAACCTCAAGACCTCAATCCAGAGTGCTAGGAAATGCAAACATAAAGTGAAAACAGGTGGAGAGAGAAGCAAAATGGGGGGAGAAAGCTAGATACATGCAAAGACCTAATCAAGGTTCTTAACATGACCCCAAACCACTCACTCAGAGAGCTAAACACTCTTATCATGGAAGTACTTCCATTTTAAGATGATACATTAAGCCCCCACTTTAGCAAGGGTATGGACTCGATGCAAACTCTTGGTAAAGGAGATCATAATGAAAAGATAATCTTATCATAATCAAAGGGACAAAGAGAAACCTCAAGCCCCTAGGGACTCAAGTCTTCATCAACTCCAAGATCATAATAAGAGAGACATCTCTAGAGAGAGAAAGAGAGGGTGTGATTATCTCACCCAATGAGAACTTATGTTCCATTGTGAACCACACAAGAAAATGGCGCAACTGGAAAGATGGAATTGAACATCCTAGTGAATGTGGCTACTCACTAGTCAACCCATCAAGGATTCACCCTTAGGAATATTCTATTCCATAAAAATAAAACCAAAAGAAAAAGAGATCGAGTCTTAAGGACACCTCCAACCTTAAGGGATCAAAAATTTGAAACTGGCAGGATCAAGAGATCCTGAAATATAAATCCATGCTTTAAGGATTAGTCACTAATCCAAAAAGGGAGAAAAGGTATCTTGAAAAATAATATATGTGTATCAAAAAGTGCGTGTGTGCAATAGGTGAGAAAAGCATATGCCCCCATGTTAAAGTCATTGCTAACACTTTAATAGGAGCAATGGCTTTAACAGAAACATAAACAACTCCACTGATTATGTTTCCACTACGAGATGCCCCCAGATGAAGACAAAACAAGGGAAATACCACAAAAACATATAGAGAACACAGAAGGGATCTACCTACCATGGAGTGACTATGATCATAAGATAATATATATATGATATTATTGCAAATGGATTGACATCATTCCCCAAAGAAAGTAGAACTACAATCATAAAGGAGGAAAGATCACATAAGATATACGAAGAAGAATATTTTCAGACCATGACATGGAGACCAAAAAGAATTAGTGCTACCACATCTTGGATCCAAGTAGATTACATAAGGAAACTATTGTGTCCCACAACCACGCTCCCCTTTTTTTATCCTTTTGGTCTAAGGGGCCCCCCTTTATTTTTTTTCCTTTCTGCTTAGCTTGCTTCTTGTTTTCATTTTTTAGTTGTTTTGTTTATTTTCGGCCTTTTCAGCCTTGTCACATTTTCATGCTTTGGGATGTCTGAAAGTGTGAAGAGGCTGAAAGTGTGAAGATGGAGTAGAGTTGCAAAGGTTGAATTTTTGGTCTTTTCAAACATATCGCCTTTCAGAATTTTTGAAGGTTTGAAATCTCAGAGGTCCGACTCTTGCAGTGGAGTCAGCCTTTCAGGTATTTCGGCCTTCAGAGGTCTAACACCCCTAAAAGGGCTGAAAGGATGACATTTGGGGTGCTTATGTTAGTCACCAAGAAGGCCTATATAAGGCACAAGTGAGTTTTTTCTTGTCACTTTTTGCACTCGCCTTTTCACCTCCAGCTCGTTTTGCTCACCGCTTCTTGCTTTTCACCCTTTCAATCTCTTGCCTTTGTTAGTTGTCCTCCAGTTTGTCATTTTAGAGGTTGGTCATCTTCTCTTCTTCCTTTTGTTTGTTTTTGGGTCTTAGCTTAGGGTTTTGGTCCTTTCATCCTTTTTGGCCTATCTTAGTTTAGGGTTTGTGTTTGTTAGGGCCTTTTTTCAGCCCTGCCCTTTAGTCTTGATTGTTTATGGCTGGCCTTTTCAGCCTTGGGGATCGAAAAGGTAGTCACCTTGCATCCCCTTGATGAATTTTTGGTCAAACTCATCATCGCACTCATTTTGAGTCTGACTGTGAAACCCTAGTTTTGGACTTGCGAGGTCCAAAACTTTCGGCACCAGCATGGAGTTTGTTTTTCACCAAGTGTTGGACCATCTTCAGTGTTTTAGTGTTATCGCACACCAAAACATCTGTTACTCAAAAATGCCAAAACCTCACATCTAATTCATTGTGCAACTTTGGTATTTTCTACCTTTTTGACCTTTCACTTGCCGATGTTTTCTCTATCCCCAGATTGCCAAGGTGCTTAAACCCTACCAAGACACCTCTTGGCCTTTTCAGCATTGTTGACCTTTTCAGCCTGCAAGGGTTTTCTCAACTTTGACTTGCTGAAGTGGCTTTAGAATTTTTCAAGCTGTTCCAATGGACCCCCCCCCCCCCCCCTTTTTTGGCCTTTTCAGCCTTTTCACCCTTTTGGAGGTCCGACACCCCCGAAAGTCTGAAAGGCCAAAATTACCTTTTATGGCCCCTTTTGAGATTAAAATTGGTAATATACTTTACTTTATGAGTTTTTTTTCTCCTACTATGTTGTTGATTCATGTCTTGTCCTCTCTATAGATATGACCAAAAAGGTAGTAGCATCACCAACAATGAAATATCAATTCAAAATCTATCATCCACCTTCTAAAGTGACCAACTTGCATGTAGGCATAACAGACACTGATATTAGGAATGTAAGCTGGAATGGCTACCTGAATAAATGTGCTTAGTTGGTAGGACATTTAGAGGACTACACTTCATTAGTCTACTGCTCTCTAGTGAATGCGGTAGCTCACCCAGTTTCCATCCAATCGACAAACCTAATCAATACATTGGCCAACAACTACGTGCCCGATGAGCACATGGTAAAGAACAATATTGGTGAAGTGGTCTTGGACCTGAGGCCTGACAACATTGAGGATGTTTTCCATCTACCCAAAGGGGTTGACAAGCTTTTTAATTTCAACATCAATAAAGGGATGGAGTTCTACAATAAAGACATAAAAAGGGCTCACAACATTGTCCATAATGAGTACCTGATGTAGTCATTGCCCAAGAACAAATTGGATAGGATTGATATGAGAAGAGGGTATATGCAAGAAGATATTCAGGTGGCCATAAAAATGATCAGCGGGGTGTACGGGCTACCTAAGTCCTCTCAGCTGGAGCCATGGATGATTTTCCTGATACAAAAGATAAGAGAAAGACAAGCAAGGTTCGATTAGGCCTCTATTTTAAGTGATAATCTAGATGAGCAATTGGTTCAGCTTAAGACACACCCTCATTTCTACATGACCTCTTATGTTGTGCACCTACTAGCCACTAGAGAAAATTACCTTGGATTGATCAAATTTGGGATGATAGAAGAATAGAACATCTGGTCATTTACTCTATACCCTCAATTAGTGAGGAAGGACTTCTATATGCATAATAGCTTGGACTTTAGAATAGTCAATGATGCCTTCATTTTCATGATCATACACTCCATTGAGGGAGACTATGCCAAAATACTATCCACTGAAGCAGTTGCTAAAGTAAAGGCCCAGGGGGCTTTCTATATACAATTCTGGACCTTCACTTACATTCAAATGGCAGGAAGCACCCTGGCACCAAAGAAGTTACTAAGGTACCCTTCTGATAGAGTAGTCCTCCTAGAGATCACAAGGCAACTATCTGATGCACATGAGCACATTAAGCACAAGAAGAAGCATTGTTGGGATTTTCCCATTTCCATTGGCCCCACTACATGCTAGATATGAAGGTCCACAAGTCTTTGACTTGGGAGTGGGATGAATTCCCACTGTTAACTTACAACCTAGTGAGGCCTCACATTGATCCCATTGGTACATACAACCACATAATGGGGAGGCACTATGTTCATGAGCTATACATGGAAGACTAGTGGGCAAGCTATGTTGATGATTATGAAGTAAGGGTCTGTGATTATTACCGGATGAGTCTACAGCTGGCATAGGGTACCCTTTCATTGAAGATTCCGTAGAAGGTGGTAGATGTTGATTCAAATAAAATTTTGGATTCTATATATAATATGGACAATGTGTTCACAAGGGCCATCTTGAATGCAGAAGTAGATCGGGATGAGAATGATAGTATAGAATTCAGAGCCCGACATGTGGTTAAATTGACTAGATCATGGATTGCTCATCCTTTCCAAATGCAGTCGGTTCTGATGAAGCAACTCCTGGAGCAACCCTCTCAAGAAAAGAAGAAGGGAGAAAAAGTTTTGAAACCATAGTTCAAAGAGTCTACTCCTCTAAAACTAGAAACTGTATATCAGCATGAGCACCCTATTGCATATGGTCTAGCCATGCACTCCAAGAAGGTTAAAACCAAAATGACAGGGAGCATCACCCCACTAGATATACCTTCATCGAGTAGCCATGATTCTCCTAACATGGCTAAGAAGAAAAAATTCAAGATCATAGGACCTAAGCCATCCGGAGTAATCAAAGGTCATGTGTACAAGAGAAAGAGAGGCTCAACACCCACACAAATGTATACCCTAATAGAGGATGATGAAGATGAAGTAGATGAAGTCCCTCTTAATAAAAGAACCCAATCTATGGGATTCATGAAGAAGAGGAGAGTAATAGACAATGATCCTAAGAACATGGGAGGGGCTACTCAGGATGAGCCAGTAAATCTAGATGCTCTTGGTGATTATGAGTTCAACCTCATAGATTTTATAGGGCTACATGGTTTTAAAGAGTCCAAGCAGCAAGTTTCAGTGCATTTTACAAGTCTTTTTAGTGACATGGGAGAAGTCCTACAATCAAGACCTCTAGGACAAGATGATGTTGAGATGGCCGAGTCCCAAAAGGTGACTGCTAAGCTAGAAAATGACTCTTTTGTTGGGGTCACCTCTAAAGAACATGTAGCTACATAGGTCCCATTGGTCTCATCCATTCCACCTCCTCCTCCACCTCAAAACCATCTGACTCCACCTTCAGTTCCACTTCAAACACCTCCTACGACTCCACTTTTCACTCTAGTACAGAACACTTTATTGCCTCAACAACCTTCTTCATCTCATGTTCCCCTTCCAACTCCATCTCCACCAGCTCATTCAACCACTCCCCATGTGTCTCCCATGCCTCTCTCACTTAAAATTCCTCCAAAAGTCCCTATGCCTTCACCACAAGTTCATGATAAGTCAATGCCATAAATCTTGTAGGAGCCAGAGAAAGAAGTAGAGGTCACTGGTGAAGAGAAGATGAAGGAAGCTCACACAGGGTCTGAGGAGCCAGATGACAAGGGAGAATCATAGGTAGAAGAAGAGCCACATACTAAGAAAGAAAAACAACAAATAGATATAGAGGAACAAACAGTTGATGAGAAACAAATAGATGATGAGGAGGAACACACACGGGAGAAAGATGAACATAACACTAGTAATGAATAGGAATCAAGAGAACAAGAGGAGAGTTAAGAGGAAATAGAAACAAGGCACTTGAAAACTTCTTCTACATTGGCTGCTCCATATGAGCCAATAAATGCTTTCTCCAAGCCCACTTGGTTCACTAAAGAAGTATAGCCAAGAGTCAGAGTGTACACAGATGATGAGGTTGATATGACCATGTTAGAGTGTGCCTTCCACCAAAAAACATCAGTTTCCCAAGCAAGAACCATGCCTTGTGTGACACAAGACCAAGCAAGAAGGTGGAAAGCACAAGTGGTTGTTCCCACAATGGATTTCAGTGTAAATGAGATCACTCTGGATGACTATGTGTTGGAGGAGGTGGACTTGGGGGAACCCACCAAAGAAGGTAGCAAAACCTTGGCTACATTGGGATTGAAGCATGCTCTAGGCTTCATGAATAAGGATGAAGAGAGGATAAAGGCTCTGGTAGAGCATAACAAAGCTATGAAGAGATTCATTTTGAAAACAGCAGGTCCAATTGACCTAGATAACCCCGAGGCCTCATTACAGGCAATTTTGGAGAAGAAGGGGGAAATAAATATGGATGTTCCACATTCTTTTGTACAGGCTTGTGCTGAGTGGAAGCTTGACTTTGAAAAGTTTTCTAGCTTATCCCTCCAGAGGATCCTGAGGCCCTTTAGGAATATTTTGGTGGGAGTAACTTCCTTGGTGGAAATTATGAGTGAGGAAAATGGTGTAGAAGAAACGATCCTAAATTGGCAAAAGGTGTTGGATGAGCTGACAATGATAAGGAAGTAGTGCTTCTAGGTTTTGATAAAGATATATGAAGTATCAGAATTGGATAATTTTGAAAAGTGGATCCAAGAGATAGCTGCAGCATTGGCCATATTTGAAAAGGTTCTCAAGAGGTTAAACAAGAGAAGGGATGACAACACACTTTTTGCAAATGAGTTGCAGGAGTTCTTTGAAGGCCTAGACCTGGATCTTTTTTATGAAGATGATGAGAAGACCATGTATTCAGTAAATGACATCATCAATTAGAACTTAGGGATATTCTAAGGGGTGAAGACTAAAGAAGACCTCTAGCAGATGTTTTACCAGAAGGAGGAAATTTAGAAAGTACTATCTCGTGAAGAAGAAATAAAAGCTTTTGCAAAGGAGTTGATTGACTTCCAAGATAGGTAGCAAGAGATCCTTCAAGGGATTAAGATGCTGGACTTTGATGAGGTGTTGGAAATAGTAGATAGGTTCAAGAAAGAACATCCAAAAGTGCCTCCCAGCCAGTAAGCCTCTAGTCCAAGATCTGCCAAATTTTGGGTACAGAAAATCTAGTTTTGACACAGCCATTTTTGTAGAGCCTGATTTTTGGCATTTCAGCCATATGGGTTTTTTTAGCCTCCAAAAAGTTTGCAAGTCCAAAATGTTGGAGATGGAGGACTTGGTACTTAGTCAATTTTGGGTCTTGAGTTTTTCGGACCAACTGTCAGGATTTGGGTGTTTTTTGGCACATCCCAAAGTTGACTCTAATTATCTTAGAGATCATTTTCCAGTCATCTAGGCTTTCTTTTTGGGATCGTTTGTGCATGATTTTGGGATCTCTTCTAGTTGGGTCCACATGGCGAAGTCAGAGCCAAGGATCAAGGGTAGAAACATGGAGATTATCAAGTGCATGCACGAGTTCTAGCTCCATTTTTAAGTTATCTAATGCATAATTTATTCAAAGATTTGTAATGCATGAGGTTTAATTCCATCCTAGGATAATTTAACTAAGCTTTAGAAGTAGTTCCTTTAATGCAAGCTTTAGTTTAGATTTACTTTCAAGTTTTAGTTGCAGCCAAACCCTAGCTACAAAAATAAGAGCCCAACTCTATAAATTGTAATAAAATGATGTAATGAGGGTCGATTTGATCATTAATATAACATATACAGTTGGTGCTTCATTGCTGGTGTGATTTATCTACTATCTATGAAAAATTTATGAATGTGTGAATTGCTCATTCTTTATTTCAAAGAGCCAATTGGTTGTTTAATGATTTTAAGTCTGTGATCTTTTAGTTCGATGTTTGCTAGTATTGCATTGTTGTGTTGTGATGAATTTTTGAGAAGATTATTATTTGGTGCCTGAAGATTAACTTGTCTCATGTGTATGCACATCTAGGGTGATTTCATAATCTGATGAGTTTTGGCTTATCATACGTCTACATTTGTTCAATACCATTGATGATTGCATCCATTCAGCTGAAGATTGTGACATGATATGATCTCTATTTTTTGGGTTTCTTCATCTTCTTGGTTATTTTAATTTGCATGGTGTTGTGATGCTAGCATATGTCCAATAGGTTTCTTTTCATCAAATTCATTTAAAATCTCTTATTACCCTACATCTTCTAACCCTCCTTACAAGTTATTTTTAGTAGATTAATTAAATTAGCATTTCTTTCATTCTTAAATCTGAAAATCGTATAAAAAAAGAGATATCTTGGAATCCTAAAATTTGTTTTACAATTTCCCTTGAGAGAAGAACTAGCAAAGCCCTCATTTTTAAAAAATTCACATTTGTCTTCCATTGAACTATCCAAGTAGTTGAAACATAGCCAAAAGGAACCTTGAGATTGATTCCACCAGTCTTCCAAGAGGGGAAGTTGCTCACGCAAATTCCTAGCCATTGTCTTCATGTCAAAATGACACTCAACAAAAGTGGTGCTAGAAGGAGGGCCCTCAAAAGGGACACCCTAGAATATTGGATCATTCTCTCCCAAGAGATTTCAATGAGCCCTTAGATCTTCACCCAACAAAGGGGAGTTCCTTGAACTTACAGAGTTTTACAGACCTCACAGCAGTAAAAAAAAGCACAAAGAGGATACTTCAGATCATATGAACCTTCCTCCAATTCCAACCATTTCTGCCCTACCTACTGCTCCTCCACCACCAGCCCCAATGGTATTTGTTACAAATGCTCAAAGTTCACCACTGAACTTACAAGGAAAGCTCCATTAGCTGCCCAAAAATCTAGGAAAGTTATGTCCACATTTCATCTATGGAGAATCCAAGACACCTGAAGAACATGTTCACGGATTTAGGGAATTGTGCAATCAAAAAGAGATTTCTCTTTAAGACGTTATGTGTCACCTTTTTCCCTACACACTGGGGGAGTTTGCATATAATTGGTATCTAAATCTACCACAAGGATCTATTTCTACCTAGGGGGAATTTGAAACAAAGTTCCTAAATCAATTCAAATTGTATGTGGATCCGGAAACTCTTCATCACCAGTTCATCTTGGTGAGAAAAGACCTCAACAAATTGATCGCTATGTTCAATCATCATTTTCACAAGATGTACCAGAAGCTTGAAGCTCTATACACTATACCAGTTGGTGCTTCCATACAACTGTACTTACATGCATTAGACCCATTAATGTCTATATTCTTGAAAAGGCTACCTCAAGGAGATATTGACACTTTGGAGAAAGTGTGCAATGAAGCTATCAGTTTTACCCAACAAATGGACCCACAAGTGGGTGGGAATTATGGCATTCCACCAACATTGGGGAAAACTATTGCAACTGGTCCATTCATAGAAAACAATCAACTTCCAATACAACAAGCCCCAAGAATCAATCAGGTACCAGCTTCGTATGTTGCTGCCACACCATTGGCCATCACATACCCGAGATATGATACACACAGGGCTTCCTTGTGCGAATAAAAGGTCATTGTCCCAAATGAGTTAGATGCCATGAAGAAGATGTTGTCCCAGTTAACTGGAGAAATCACCCGGATGAAGCTCAACCCAACTCCAAATCAAGGAAACTACCCATACCCAGCTGTTGTCCTGAATACATACTCTTAAAATCAGAATCATAATTATGGAAATTACAAAAACAATAATAACAATGGAGGAGATTATGGGAATGGCTCTCAAGACAAATAGTTTGGGCAACAATAGGTAAATAGGACATGGAACACACATCCAAATAATGGTAGTATCCCCACAGACAATACCAATTTCTTCAGTTCATCAGAAGTCAACTGCACCCAAGGTCCTAGCATGCATCAACCAAATTATGAATATAGAGGGGAGTCTGACAATCAACAAACTTAGGATCCTGAGAGTTCCTAGGCCCATTTCAGTGCCATGTCTTTTGATTCATATGATCCAAGTTCAGATGAAACTCCAATCAATAACACTTCAAAGGAAGAGTTCATCTTACCATTCAATCAAGAAAACCAACTGAAGTATTCTGAAGTCGATGCTTTCCAGAACAACAACATAAATACCTATAACTTGAGGAAAAGAAGAGATCCTTTAATAGATGACATTCCTCCAAGTATGTAGCCCACTCCACCTGATCCAAAGGCTAGCAATAATCCTATGCCCCTGAGGGGACCCAGTACCACTGTTGTTCAAATAACACCATATCAACCTACTATGTTGAAAAATCTAGTCTGGGCCAATGAAAAATATAGCGTAGTAGAGGAATTGAAGAAAGTTAGAATGAATATTTCGATGTATGATATGCTATAGAGTTTCCCCACTCAAAGAGAGGCTCTCCTAAAGTCCTTGGATAATTCCAAATCAACCTCATCTAGTAATAATACTAGGAATATATCTAACGTAAATGTCATAGAGGCAATTCTGACTATGTTCAAAGATAGGGTAGAAGTGCCCCTACTCCTACTTAGCCTCAAAATATTTGGAAGGAACTTGCACAATTGTTTAATCAATTCAAGAGCTTCATGTGACATGATATCATTGTCCATATGCCAAAAGGTAGGGATGAACCCCCAACCGACCAATAGGGTGGTGATCCAACTTGATTAAACTGAGGTCAAAGTCATCAGGGTCTTGAAAGATACATGCATACAATTCGTAGCTAACCTTAGGATCCAAGACTACATTGACATACATCTGGTGGACATCCTAGAAACTTATGGCATACTGCTCAGTAGAGAATGGACTTGATCTTTGAGAGGGTGGTTCTCCATGGACTTTACCCAACTATGGTTGCCATGGAAAGGGCTCAATAACTAGATTAAGATAGATATAGAACCCAAGATCAAACAAATTATAACTGAGTACAACACTCTGAATGAGGTTTTATTCTCATAGCTGACTTGGGAGTGTACCATTTTGACAAGGCATTCACATTTCAACTCAAGGAAGAAGGAGACTTAGATAGTAGCCCTATTCAGGGGTTAATAAATGTCCAGATCCCTGAAGAGATTCTCATGGAATTCATAAATGGTATGAAAAAGAATATGAGACATCTAGGCCAAGACATTGATCCCAACATATTGACGCTACTAGGTACTGTCATCTTCATCAGATGAACCACTCAGAGTTTACATGCCAAGATGCAGTGGTCCAAGTTATGAACCAGATATCAGATGTATCTAAACCTCCCAAGAATACAATGACATGTTTGAGTGAGGATGAATCTCCCCTCAATGAAGAACCTTAGGGTCCCATAGCTGAACACTTTATACAAGAGGAGTGGAGCCCTTTTGATGATGGCTACCTGCCCCCATGCCATGAGGTTTGGTGCAATGTCAAGGAAAAGAAAAAGATGAAGTGGGTCCAACTTTCATAAAGAGAAATTTTAGAGGAGGGTAAGTCAGAAACTTCAAGTAAAGAAGGCCTATCATCACTCATGGCCCTACAGAACCCCAAACCAAGATGCCTCTACCGAAAGTAATCCCAAAACCCCAAGTCAAAACATCTTCCAACAAGAATCATTCAGTATGGAAAATTTGGTTTGATGGCTCCAAGTGAAAACTGGGAGCAGGAGCTGGGATCAAATTAGTTAACCCTCATGGGGTTTCATACTATGTTGCCTACCGGTTGCAATTCTACTGCACTAACAATGTTGCCGAGTATGAGTCTCTAGTCTGGGGTCTCCTTCTAGTACATGAGAAGAAAGTGAAAGAAATAGTAGTAGAAGGTGATTCACAATTGATAGTCTAGAAAATCAAGAGCCAGTACTTCTAGATCAACAAACGATTGGTCTCGTACCGCAACTACATCTAGGACCTAATCAAATATTTTGAGGCCTTTAACATTCAAAGTGTCACAAGAAGAAAGAATACTATCACCGATGATTTAGTGGTATCTACAAGTTCTTTACAACTACTAGAGAAATCCACATTGAATAAATTATCCATGGAACTGGTGGCTATACCGACTATCCCTAATAACATCAAAAACCTCTAGGTATTCCAAGATGATCAACAAATCTTGGAATTTATCATGAACACCAGGATCTTTGACAAATAGAGCATTGATGAAGAAGAGGATGAAATAGAAGAATCAGATGACTTAGGGATTTTGAACTTGAAAACAAATTCCATTTTGAAAGGTATGGTAGCTCTAGAGAGGATTTTTGATAAAGATGAACATGCTTGAGAAAGAGGGAAAATACTAGTAGTGGGCAGAGATGATTGTGAGCTCTACAACTTTGGTATGCAACTCAAACCTAGGGAGGTCCATATAGGGAAAGTAGGCATGCCAAAGGAAAAGAAATAGATGGTCGAGTTACTCACTGAATACAAATACATCATAGCATGGTGCTATGAAGATTTGAAAACCTATCACCCCAGCATTATTATCCACAACATTCCACTGAACCCAGATGCTAAACCTTTCCACTAGAGACAAAGACCATTGAACCCCATGATTGAGCCAGTGATTCAAAAGGAAGTGCAGAATTTTCTTGATGCCAAGATAAATTTTCCCATCCAGCATTCAACTTGGGTCACCAATCTTGTCCTTGTGAGGAAGAAAAGCGGAGAGGTTCAGCTCTATGTGGACTTTAGAAATTTGAACAGGTCCTCTCAAAAGGACAACTATCCTTTGCCTTCTCTTAAAAAAGTGTTATAGGTGGTCAACAGTTCCCAAATGATGTCATTTTTTGATGGCTACATAGGGTACAACCAAGTCATGGTGAAGGAAGAAGATCGCCTGAAGATAGACTTCACCACAAAATGGGGGACATTTTCCTACCGTCACATGTCATTTGGTCTAATCAACATAGGAGCCACTTTCCAACGGGCTATGGATGAGGCATTCAAGGGTCTAGTTAACAAATGCATTATTATATATATGGATGATCTCATAGTTTTCTATAGGAGTTGGGCATACCACATTGAAGATTTGCAAAAGGTTTTGAAGAGGTGTCGACGTTATGGGATTTCTTTAAATTCTAAGAAGTTTGTCTTTGGGGTGACTCAAGGAAAACTTCTCAGGCACATCATATCCAAGACAGGAATCCCAATTGACCCTGAAAGGGTTGAAGCTATCCTAGGTTCCACCAAATAGCAAGAAGGAATTTAAGTCCTTTTTTGGGAAAATCAACTTCATCAGGAAGTTCATTAGTGGGTTTGCAGAAATAGTGTGTCCTTTAAATGATATGTTGAAGAAAGATGCTAAAATTGAATGGAACACCCTGACTAAGGATGCCTTCAAAGAAATCAAGACATCCATTTCCATTACTCCAGTCCTTGTCAATCCTGATTATCTTCTATTGTTTAATGTCTACTCATTTTCTTCGAAACATTTATGCGCAGGAATCCTCACACAGAAGAAAGAGGGTGAAGATGAACAACTGATTGCTTTCATGAGATGTCCACTAAAGAATGTAGAACTCAAATATCCTATTTTGGAAAAACAATCTTTCACCTTGGTCAAGGTTGTCAAAAAGTTCAGACACTACATACTTCGGAGTAAGGTCGTTGCTATTGTTCTGGATCTAGCAATCAAATCCTTACTGATGCAAAATGAACTTGGAGAATGAAGAGGCAAATGGATGGAAATATTGCAAGAATTCAACATTGAGATCCAACTGATGAAATTGGTGAGAGGTCAAGGCCTCACCAAGATGATGGCTGAAATAGAATAAGGTTTGGTATGACAGGTGTACACCAATAAAGGAGCAATCACTAACATATGGTATCAATACATAGTTTACTACTTGTTGCAAAATGGTTTCCCAGATGGATTGAATGGTTCCCAGTGGAGAGCACTTAAGAATAAGAGCAGTTCGTACATGTTGAAAAAAGGGGAGCTCTAAAAATGCAATTATGATGGATTGTACCTACAATGTTTAGATTGAACAGAAGCTGGATAGGTTCTCACATAATTTCATGATAAGTATGGTACTGGGCATGGATCAGTAGAAGCTACAACTCATCAGATACTGAGATCTAGCTATTACTAGCCAACTTTGTTCAAAGATACTCATGAGGATGTCTTCTCTTTCCATGTTTGCCAAACCAGTGCCATTCGAGAAAAACATCTGGTGATGCCCCTACAACTAGTATATGAAGTGCATCCGTTCACCTAATGGGAGCTAGATTTTATGGGAATGATCAATCCTCCATCCTTTGTTGGCCACTGGTACATCTTGACTGCAACCAATTACTACATGCGCTGGACAAAGGCACAGGTTATGAAAAATTATACCACTGAGGTGATCACCAAATTCATAGAAGAATTTAGCATCATGAGGTTTGGCATGCCTTTTTTATTGGTATGCGATAATGCCCCCTACTTTTCATCAAAAAATCTCATTCAATGGCCTTTTGATAATCAGGTAATCTTAAAATTCTTATCTAATTACTACCCACAAGGGAAGGGAGTTGCTGAGTCAACCAACAACAACCTAACAATGGTAATCAAACATCTTTTGGATGACAATCCCAAAGACTAGCACACCCAGTTGAAATATGCACTATGGACAGATCATGTCAGAGTCAAGAATGCTTTAGGGACCTCTCCCTACTAGTTAGTTTACAGTCTGTGACCAGTCTTTTTGATGAACCTAAAAATACCAATCTTGAGATTCATGGATCAATACGTCGAGGGTGAGGATCGGGTGCAGATTTGCCTCATGAATTTTTTGAACCTTGAAGAGAAATGAACTATGGCCTTGGAACACATAGCCAAACACCAAGTTGTTGTCAAGTGATGGTTTGACAAAAGAGCAACTGTAAAAGCCTTTAGAATTTCTAATCTGGTCCTAATGTGGGACAAAGAAAAAGAAAAACTAGGCAGCCACACCAAGTTTGAACATTTGTGAATAGGCCCATTCCAGATCCAGAGATCCTGGGAGATAATACCTTTTGGATTAGTTCTCTTGACAGAGAATTGGTCCTGTTACCAATCAATGGCCAGTTTTTGAAGCATTATTTTGCGTCTTGATTGGCCCCTTGTACTTTATTATATATTCTTGTACTTTATTATCTTTTCTTGTTTTTTTGTCGGTCTTGTCATCCGTGTCTATTCTTTGGGTCTTTTTTTGTAGGGGGTAGGTGCTTTCAATGTTTTGTTTCCCATTCCAGGTAGTCCAGGCAATAGATGTGAGTTTCCCATGGTTAGAACCTTGGAAGTAGTTTCATTTTGCAATGAGCCAGAGACAGTGATCAGAGGTGAGGCACTTTCTTTTTAGACGTCTCGAGGGATTTTACCAGAATCAACCATCCTCAACACTAAAATGCATATTTAAAGAAAATCCCAAGCCATGAGCTTCTCAAGGTAGGATTCCAACTAGCATCAGGAAATGCCCATGGTCACAAAGGAAGCCCAAAGGTTGAAACCCTTTCTGAGCTAAAATATAGACTAAAAGAAAGGAGCAAGAAAATAAAGGAGGAATGCATAGAGATGAGATAAATAGAGGAATGCTCGAGACTGGGGCAACATAGTCTAAGCACTTCCCCAGTTCCAAAAAAAAGAGAGAAAATAAAATAATAAGAATAGAGCAATAAGGAAAAATACCTAAAGGAATATTGAAGAAGCCAATGTTGAACAAAAATGGGTCGATAATAAGATGCTTTCAAAAGGAACAAAGTTTAAAGCTAAAGATAATCGAGTCTAAGATCCCTCCTATGGAGTCTAAAGACTTCTGCCAAAGCTCATCTATAGTTTGAAGAGGGTGATTTTAGCAACCTTTATCAGGGCTATAAATGCCTATCTGGCAATAGAGCAAGGTTAAATCAACTTATGGCTAACTTTGGATTAGTAGACAGCAATCTGACAATGATGGGTTGATCATTGGTAGGAGCTTATGGCAAAGGGTTTCCAGGGAAATTCAAACACACATGCTCACACACTGGATGTAGACATTATAGTTTTTTCCACTTGGATGATGATAAGAAACATGCTCAATTTGAAGATTTTGTACTTGGCTCATTGTAAGGTGGGATTGTCTCCAAATGGATAGGCTTTGGGAATTTTAGGTTTTTTCCCTTTCTTTGTCGGGCTATTTGTTGTAGTCCCACAACCATGCTCCCCTTTTTTTAGCCTTTTAGCCTTAGGCCCCCCCCCTTGTTTTTTTTTCTTTCTTCTTGGCTTGCTTCTTGTTTTCATTTTTTATTTGTTTTGTTTATTTTTGACCTTTTCACCTTGTCGCATTTTCGCACTTTTAGATGTCCAAAAGTGTGAAGAGGCTGGAAGTGCAAAGATGGAGTAGAGTTGCAAAGGTTAAATTTTTGGTCTTCTCAGACATATCGCCTTTCAAACTTTTCAGAGGTCTAACTCTTGCAGCGGAGTCAACCCTTTGGGTATTTTGGCCTTTCAAAGGTCTGACACCACCAAAAGGGCTGAAAGGTCGACATCTGGGGTTCCTATGTTATCCACCAAGAAGGCCTATATAAGGCAAAAGCGAGTTTTTTCCTATCACTTTTTGCACTTGCCTTTTTGCCTCCAGCCTATTTTTCTCGCCACTTCTTGCTTTTCACCCTTTCGGTCTCTTCCCTTCGTCGGTCATCCTCTAGTTTGTCATTTTTGAGGTTGGTCATCTTATCTTCTTCCTTTTGTTTTTTTTTTGGTCTTAGCTTAGGGTTTTGGTCCTTTCAGCCTTTCCAGCCTGTCTTAGTTTAGGGTTTGTGTCTGCGAGGGCCTTTTTTTGGCCCTACCCTTTAGTCCTTGTTGTTTGAGGTTAGCCTTTTCAGCCTTGGGGATTGCCAAGGTAGTAACCTTGCATCCCCTTGATGAGTTTGTGGTCAAACTCATCGCCAGACTCATTTTTGAGTCTGACTGTGAAACCCTAGTTTTGGATCTACGAGGTCTGAAACTTTCAACACCGGCATGGAGTTCATTTTTCACCAAGTGTTGGATCATCTTCAATGTTTTGGTGTTGTTGCACACTGACACATTTGTTGCTCCAAAACACCAAAACCTCACATTCAATTCATTGTGCAACTTTGGCATTTTTGGCATTTTCAACCTTTCCCTTGCCGATGTTTTCTCTATCACCGAATCATCGAAGTGCTTAAACCATACCAAGACACCTATTAGCCTTTTCAACATTGTTGGCCTTTTCAGCTTGTGAGGGTTTTCTCACCTTCAACTTGCCGAAGTGGCTATAGGAGTTTTCAAGTTGTTCCAGTGAACCCCCACTTTTTTGGCCTTTTCGGCCTTTTTGTCCTTTCGGAGGTTCAACACCTCCTGAAAGTATGAAAGGCCAAAATTACCTTTTGTGGCCCCTTTTGAGCTTAAAATTGGTAATATACCTTGCTTTTTGAGTTTTTTTTCTCCTACTATTTTTTTGATTCATGTCTTATCCTCTCTACAGATATGGCTAAAAAGGTAGTAGCATCACCAATAATGAAATATCAATTCAAAGGATATCATCCACCTTCCAAAGTGACCAACTTGCATGCAGGCATAACGGACACTGATATTGGGAACCTAAGCTGGAATGACTACCTGAATAAATGTGCTCAGCCAGTAGGACATTCAAAGGATTTCACTTCATTAGTCCACTTCTCTTTAGTGAATGCAAAGCTCACCTAGTTTCCATCCAATTGGCAGACCTAATCAATACATTGGCCAGTAACTATGTGCCCGATGAGCGCACGGTAAAGAACAACATTGGTGAAGTGGTCTTGGACTTGAGGCTCGACAACAATGAGGATGTTTTCCATCTACCCAAAGGGGTTGACAAGTTCTTTAATTTCAATATCAACAAGGGGATGGATTCTATAATAAAGACATACAAAGGACTCACAACATTGTCAATAATGAGTACCTGATGCAGTTGTTTCCCAAGAACAAACTAGATAGGATTGATATGAGAAGAGGGTATATGCAAGAAGATATCTAGGCAGCCATAACACTGATCAAAAGGGTGTATGGGCTACCTAAGTCCTCTTAGCTAGAGCCATGGATGATTTTCCTAATCCAAAAGATAAGAGAAAGACAAGCGAGGTTCGATTGGGCCTCTATTTTAACTGACAATCTGGACAAGTAATTGGTTCGGGTTAAGATAGACCCTCATTTCTACATGACCTCTTATGTCATGTACATGCTAGCCACTAGAGAAAATTACTCTAGATTGATCAAAGTTGGGATGATAGAAGAACATAACACTTGGTCTTTCACTCTATACCCTCAATTGGTGAGGAAGGACTTCTATATGCATAATAGCCCAAACTTCAGAATAGTCAATGATGCCTTCATTTTTGTGATCATATGCTCCATTAAAGGAGACTATGCCAAAAGAATGTCCACTAAATCAGTAGCTAAAGTAAAGGCCCTTGGGGCTGTTAGCATGTGCAAAAAATTTCATGGCCTTGGCATCTTTCCCCTGGTCTCTATATCTTTTTTCAGGTCTCTGCCTTTAGCCCTGGTTCAAATTTTTGAAAAACTAGCCGTTACATGCAAAATCCTTTGAAAATCCTGGCCCTTTTCTATTTTGATGTTACTTTTTGTGGGTCACTTAAGGGTCCTAATTTTCACGTGCTTTATATTTTTGGCTAGTCCCCGTTTTAACTTTTCCTAAGTTTCTACCCTGGTGGCCTTTAATATTTCCTAAAGTCCCCTGCGCCTAATATTTTTCCTGAAAGCCTAAGTCTTAGCGTTTAATTTTTCCTATGTTTCGGCCTTAGTGTTTTCTAGGCCTGATCTTTTGACAACATTTCCATTCAACAGTTGGCGTAAGTTCTCATAAGATGTGTCAGACGCTTGAGATCTTACACTGATTGTTGATCTTTCCTAATGACGTAGCCTTTCTTTTCATGCGGGTCCACTGCTATGTTGGCACAGTTGGCATTCTCTCATTGGTCAGTGTGTTGCTGAGAGGGATCCTAAAAGTGGGGCCTGCAGTGAAGGCTTTTCAATCTATGGTCGGTGCATGATCTTAAGGAATATTCTTCTCCTTTGAGATCATGTGCCATTTGTTGATTTTGAATCTTACTTAGCATGTGTCAGTGGGACCTAATTTTCTGATGGGTCAGAGGGTCCTAACATCCATAATCCATCCAACGATGGGCATAAGTTCTCATGAGTTTTGTCAAAGGCTTGAGATCTTACGCCAGCCATTGATTTCATTTGTCTCAAATGTATCTTTGGCGGTGGTCCCGATGTAAGGTGGAGCTGATTTGGAGGTTTTTTATTGGTCCACATTGTGTGAGCTAGACATGTTGTCAGGAAGGCTTGGTATCTAAATTAGAAGATTCAAGATCAATGGCGGGTGCTTGATCTCATGGAATCTTCCAAGCCTTTCAGATCTTGCACCATCCGTTTAATTTTCCAGGTGGTATGTTGTTCTCAGTGGGGCCATTTTCCAGGTGGTGCAGGGTTGTTCAAATTTGATTGGTTGACATGGATGATGTGGCAAGGTGGGGTCATTCTTAGAGAGATCAGTGATGAGGACATGATCTACGATCGATGTAAGTTCTCATGAGTTTTGTCAGAGCTATGAGATCTTATGCCTACCGTCCAATTATAAGGCTTACATGGGTGGGTCCTGTGTCAGTGGTGACCGAGTAGTGATAGTGAATGATGTAGTGACAAATGGCATAAAGAGGGCCTAGATGGGGGTCTAAGGTCTAGCAGTCCAGATAAATATGTTTAGCGGCCCGACAAATTTTAATGGGTTTCACTCATTCGCGAAGAAAAGTGGTGGTGCTCCAAGTTGATTGGTGATTCAACAAACAAGCATTCGTATAACCGCTAAACTAAATGGCGAAGAGACAAAGTGTTTCATGAACTGGTGGAAACCTTTGTTGCCAGTTCGCTAAATTTGACTGGGGCCCTTTTAAGAGATAAATCATAAAAGACCGCGAAAGGGAGAGATCTAATGGCCATGACTTAAAGTTAACCTGATTTCAAATTTTAACTTTTGATTTGCTGCAAGCACCATGAAAGTAGCCGTTTATTTTCAAATTTGAATTTTCAAAGGGTTTCAGGTGATAGAAGGTACAAAAATTTATGGTTTTAATGGCCGGTTTCAATTGATTTGGTGGTGCTGGTTGTTGTAGACTGGTCTGAGGGTCCCTGTGGTAGGTGGTATGATGTTTTTGTGCTAGGAGAAGTATGGTTTTGTGCTCGAGATATGTTTGTAGGTGGTTGATTTGATTGGTGTTCATGGAAATAACTTGTTTTGTACTGTCCTCACAGATTTTGATGATTGCAGATCCATTTGATATTCATTTTCTCTAGGTTGCTTATGTTTTTTCCCCTGCAATAAATTATGATGTAGTTTTTGGTTGGTATAGCGGTTGTAACCCTAACCCTAGTCACCCTAAGCTTCATGTAATCTCTTTGAGATTCCCAAGGTGGCTAGTGGTATAAGTTGTTAGTTTTTGATAGAGTCAGGATTCAAATTTTAATCAGTCCAAGGGTTCTGATTTGGATTAGTTCCAGGGAGTTGTAGCAGGGTTGATCACATTGTATGAGGTTGAATAGAAAATCCTTGTAGTCTTTTGCAGGTTATTGAAGTGGTTTGATTCTCTATCCTACTTTGAATATGTATGTGCCTCATCATACTTAATATAAATGTTTCAAGCTTTCAGGTCTCTCCTTGGTGCCAATATTGTGAGTTTTGGATTTTCTGATCCATTGCATAGGGTTACCTTTGCATATGTTCTTTTCTTTAGTTCTTGATTTAGGATCAGGTGAAATATACTTTAGAAGGGACATAGATTCATTTGTTTTGTCTACAGAAGGATCTTATAAGTAGTGGATGGGCTGGAATGTTTATATTTATGGCTATGAGTATTTGACAATAGTTGGTTCATATTCAATGTGTGTATCTAAAATCTGCCCAATGGATAATGGCACTGATTAAGGATTAGTATATTTAGTTGAGTTCAATGCTTAATTAATTCTTGTTTACTTCTTCCCTTCCTCATTTATCAAGACCTTTTAAGTTTCAGTTGTTGTTTGGTTGATGGTAGTAATACCCTTCACAAGGGCATTTTACCCTATAGTAATGGAGAGTCAATGAATGTGAGGTTAGCATTTAGCACTTTCTTACTATTCAATCTATTGTTTGGACCTAGTCTTTGGTGTGTGAAGTATAGTTTTCACTAGGCTAGGTGCACCCGCCTTGGTTTTGTAGAGCTAGAAGTGAAGAGGGTAGTCTTGTCCCTCTAGTTGGTCCAGTTACCCTAAGATTCTTATACATTTTAGAACTAACCAATCCTAAAATCAACCTGAGGGTATATTGGTAGCCTATGAGCATAAGCATCCATTTTGAACACCAACAAGATGGTGACTCTACTGGAGAAGTGTTACACAAGTCTATAGTAACTAGAAGATCATCATTGAAAAATAGGGTCATTCTTGTCCCTTGTCTTATAGTCTCATTTGGATATTTGTTAAGTGGTATTGTAAGATTCCCAATATACTTGGGTGGTGACTCAAACATCTTTGTAGTAGTGCTAGTCAGTAGATTTTTATTAAATGAGTTATAGAGGTACTAGGTGCTGGAGGAATGAACATCCTAAAAACATAATGGAAGAAGGTATTCCAAGCACTTCCAGGCCTAGTCAGACAAGGGGAGGAAAGAAGAAAATAAATCTTTCTCATGCTTGGAGAAATAAAAAGGATACAAGACAAGAAACTCAAACCAAGCCTAGTCAAGAAGAAAATATTTCAGAATATGAAGAGGCTATTGATTTGGGATTGAACCAGTATGAGGATGAATTTCAAATGGGAGATGATGAGTCTGAGACTACTCTCCCTAAATCAGAAGATATCTTTGAGTAGGTCTATGAATTGGAAAGAAGAGTCCACGAACAAGTTTCTATCAGGCAACAAAGAGAAAAGGACAAAGAGGATAGAGTAAGACAAGCAATGATAAGGGTTGATCAGCTAAAGAGGCAGTTGTTAGATTTGGAGACAATTAATTTTGTCCCAGAGCCTGAAAGAGTAGGGGAATAGCCTATTGTGTATAAAACACATGAGATAACTAGGCCTAGAGATAAGGGAAAACCAAAAACTATTGGAGTACAGATTAGTGAATAGATTCATGTGGAAAACCCATTAGATCAAGGGTTGAGATTAGATGAGAGGGCTAGAAAAGAGAAAGAAATGCAGGCTAAAGAACTAGAGAATGTAGAGTTGGAGGCTACTACTACAGAAATGAGGAAGAAGATTGATTTTCTCAAGCATACATCAGGACCTTCAAATGTTGTTGCTTCTTTCTTGGGGCAAGGTGGAAATCATGGTAACCTTGCAGCTCAGACAAATGGCATTCTGGGTGCTGCTAAAATTCTTGATGGTTCAAACACAAGGACATCTACATCTCAAGGAATGGATCTGCCACATGGAGTTCTTGTTCATGAAAGGTACAAACAACTTATCTTTTTTGGTATTCCTGGTTATCCTAATGTTTTTCCTAATGAAATTAGAAAGAAACTCCCTAAGTTTATTGGAAACAATGTCATTAAATGTGAAGAAAATCTAAAAAAATTTATGGATGTAATAGATGACTATAATGTTGAACATAATGATGTTGTAATGAAGTTATTTGTACAATCTCTGACTGAGGATGCTAGGGATTGGTTTAGAGGATTGCCCCATGCTAGTATAGGATCTTGGAATGAATTTAAGAATTGTTTCAAAGAGCATTATGGAGATAAAACAAATGAGGGTTTTATTTTGAATGAATTCAATAACATAAAAAAAAATTAGAACGAAGAGGTCCTTTAATTTAATATAAGGTTCCAAAAGGCTATGCATAGGCTACTGCAAGTTATCAGATTAGATGATAGGGTGTGTCTTGTGACATACTTAAATGCTTTTGATGCAAAGATGGGTTACCTCTTAAGGGATAAGAACCCTAGAAATCTTGGGGAGGCTTACAAGTTGGCTATCAACATAGAAAGTAATAGAAGAATATTAGGAAAATTAGGGAGAAGAGATGATTATAGGCCTCAAGTGCAAAACAAGAAAGAAATGGGAAGGTCTACTAATTTTAAGCCTAAGGAGGAGGACAATCTAAAGTAGATCCTAAGTGCTTTAGAGAGTCTAAAGCCTGATGAAAAAACAAATAATAAGGTTGCAACAAATGACAGACAAGCTTCAAGTAATTTTAGCAGGCAACCAAGAATGTAGAATTACCCATACAATACTCAGTGGAAGGATGGCAAGCCCATTTTTCCAGTTAAAAGGGATAGGCCTGATGATAGGATTCCTGACCCTTTGCAAATAAATTCAATTAACTTGAATGATGATATCCCATGGTGTACTATTTTTCAATCTCCCCATAGTCTAGAGCATTGTGTTATTGCTTTGAATTTACCTGATAACCAAGAACAAGATGAGAAATATGATAGGAGTGGTTGTGGAATGACTTCTTCACAAGCATGGGATGAGGTTGAATCTACTGATGATGAGGAGGAATAATTTGATGATGTTGGATGTGGTGCAGTGAAGTGTGAGGAACATGTTTCCTTAAGGAGACCCTCTGATGAGGAAATTACACAAATCACTACAGACATGGTCACTCAAGCTAGGAGTAATTACAATTTGAGAAGTAGGATGGTTGGAGGCACAAGTGGTAAACCAGGTAGCATGTTTATCAAGAATTCTGAAAGGAACACACAACAACATGAGGAAAAGGAAAAGGGTGCTGGTGTTGTCAATCAGGTTAAAATAAAAAAGAAGAGTGGGCCTATTGCAATACCTAAGGGTAAAGTGAAGACATCAGAAGTAGCTATCCCCATACCTCAAAAGGAAGATGAATTTGTACAAAAGAGTAACTCTAACTTGATTGTCCAAAAGGAGGATAAAGGTATCTCTAAGATTAAGGAAGATATGGGAAACCATTCTTATGTTCCCATTGATATGACTAAATTGCTTTCACAAATAACTGTCAAGGTTCCATTGTTAGAAATGATGAGAATAGAAGAGCACAAGGTCAAGGCCTTGGATTGGGTAAATGGTGCCTCTTCCATAAAGGTCCAAGAAATGAACAGAGGTGACAAGCATGTGGCTACTTTAGATGACACACCTGATAGTAAAAATGAATAAATTGTCTTTGAGATTCCTCAGAAGTATTTGGATGCAAACATTGTAAATACTGCATCAGGGACAGTTGATCCTTTTTTCTTGTCCCTTATGATAAATGGAAAATTATTAAAGAATTGCATGATTGATTCTGGAGCATCAAACACTATCATGCCTACAGAGATCATGAAGTCACTGGGACTAAAGGTTGATACACCTCATGGAAGATGCCAAGCTATGGACTCAAGAGAGGTGCCAGTTATTGGTACCATTAAGGCTTTGCCTTATAAATTAGCCGCATTTCCTAACAAACAATTAACTATGAGTGTTCTTGTAGCCAACATTCCCCCTGAATATGGAATGTTGAGTGCCTCCATGGGAGGAAGTATTCAATGTGACTTGTCCTTTGCCACTTTTAGCATTGAAGGTGAAAGTGTGAAAGTTTCAAGGGAAGCTAGAACTCCACATATGATTGAGGAGGATGAAGAGGACAATATGAATTGTTTTGTGGACACTGACATTGGTTCTTTCCAAGTTCAGGAGAGAGAGATGCAAGAGAAGGTCAGGCCTATCTTTCTGGCTAATGATAAGAGTAACATGGTAGAAGGTAATGTATTATGGACCCTGTATTTTGATGGAACAAGTTCAAAGGAAGGTGCTAGAGCAGGAGTGCTATTGATATCCCCAAGTGGTAAGACTTTTAAGTTTTCTTTCACTCTCTTGTTCCCTTGCACAAATAATGTTGCTGAATATGAGGCCCTACTGATTGGTTTGAGACAAGCATCAAAACATGGGATCAAACATCTTAGGGTGATTGGTGACTCTGAGTTAATAGTTTCTCATATTAGATCAAAGTATGCATCGAAGAATCAAAGGCTGAAACAATATAGAAATGTTGTTTGGGATGAAATTGAAGGTTTCAGTGCCTTTGGTGTTGATTGGGTGGATAGAAGCCAAAATAGGATGGCTGACTTACTAGCAAACATAGCATTAAGGCTAGAGGATATCACCTTTGTAGGGATATCTAGGATTGAGTGAAAGTCTCAGCCTTCTATCCCAGACAAGGTTGAAAATTGGCAGGTGTTTTCTGATGATTATGATATACTAAGGTTTTTGCAATGTGAATCTCATTTTGATGGTCAGGAGATGGATTTCAGCACTTTTGTTGACATCAGAAATGGAAAAGAGAGTGTTCTTGGGAAGGAAGTTTTGCAATTAAAATCAAATAGGATCCCAAGGGGACTGGTGGCTCTTGAGAGGGCATTTGATGATAAAGAAAGGACTTGTTTTCCTAAATTTGTTGATAAGACAAATGATTTGGATGAAATAAATTTAGGAACAAGTCAAATACCCAAAAATGTTTACATAGGTAAATGTTTATCCAAAGAACTAGGAATAATCTGATTGATCTTCTCAAAAGATTCATACATGTCTTTGCATGGTCTTATGATGATTTGAAAGCCTATAGAGAAGATTTATTCCAGCATGAAATACCATTGAAGGAAGGAACCAAACCTTTTAGGCAAAATTTAAGGCCTGTGAACCCTACTTTGGCACCAAAAATGCAAGATGAACTCAAAAAGATGATGGATGCTGGCATTATCAAGCCTGTCAGACATTCTACTTGGGTGTCAAATTTGGTTCCGATTAGGAAGAAGAATGGTGACATTAGGTTATGTGTTGATTTTAGGAATTTGAATGTCAATTCTTTGAAGGACAATTATGGTTTGCCTAATATGGAGAATATGCTACAGAGGGTTACTGGTTCAGAGTTAATGTCCATGATGGATGGTTTCTCTAGATATAATCAGGTCATGGTCAAGGAATCAGAACAATTTAAGACTACTTTCACTAACCCTTGGGGAACATATGTTTATGTTAGAATGCCTTTTGGTCTGACAAATGTAGGAGCTAATTTTTAGACTATGGATGTAGCCTTTGCAGACTTTATAAAAAAATTTCTAGTGGTGTATCAGGATGATCTCATAGCATATTCAGCTAAGGAAAGTCAACATTGTGAACATCTTGAGAAAATTTTTATTAGGGCCTTGGAGTATGGGATCTCTTTGGATCCAAAGAAGTGTTCTTTTGGTGTTGTGGAAGGCAAGCTCTTAGGACATATTGTGTCCAAGGATGGAGTGAGAATTGACACTGAAAGGGTTATGGCTATCGATAAACTTTCACCACCTAGAAATATTAAAGGAATACAGTCTTTCTTTAGGTAGGTAAAGTTCCTAAGGAGATTTGTTACAAATTTTGTAGAAATCAGTATCCCTGTCTCTAGGATGTTGAAAAAGGAGGCAAAGATTGAGTGGAATGAAGAAGCAGATGAATCTTTCAGAAGTATCAAAAGGGCCATCAAGGATGCTCCATTTTTAAGGACACTTGATTATGGTAAGCCCATGCAGATATTTTCTTTTTCTTCTTATCATATAGTTGTAATAGTTTTATTACAAAAGAATTCAGATGGATATGAACAAACCATATCATTTTTTAGCAAATCCTTACAAGAAGCAGAATTGAAATATGATATTACTGAGAAATAGGCTTATGCCTTAGTCAAAGCAGTCAAGGCTTTTAGATGTTATCTTGTAGGAGCTAAGGTGGTTGCTTATGTTCCTAGTGCTATAGTTAAGGATATATTGGTTCCACAAGAAGTTTTAGGAAAAAGATGTAGATGGATCAATAGGATCCAAGAATTTAATATTGATATCCAAATTAAAAAATTGGTAAGAGGCTTAGGTCTTGCAAATTTGATGGCACAAAGCAATTTAGTTGCAAATCATGTGAATGTGTTAGAAGAAGAACAAAGGCCATACATTTGTGATATGGATTATTATGATTGGTACAAAGATGTTATTGGTTACTTACAGAAATTGGTCCTTCCCCCTGAGATGGATGAAAATAGAAGGAGAACTGTCAAGTTGCAATCTGCAAGGTATGACATTATACATGGTAAGTTGTGGTCGAGAAGCAATGAAGGAGTATTGCTAAAATGCATAGACCATGAGAGGTTTGAGGCTCTATTAAAGGAAATGCACCAAGGTGTATGTGGAGGAAATTATATGGCAAAGACCATAGCCCACAAGATCCTTAGGTCTGGATTTTGGTGGCCTATAATTTTTAAGGATACCCATCAGTTTGTAAGAAAATGTGATGCATGTCAGAGATTTGCTTAAAAGTTGAAGTTTAATGGGAATTTACCACTTAGACCTGTTGCAGTTCAGGCTCCATTCTAGAAGTGGGGTATTGACTTCATTGGGGAAATTCCAAATAAGTCTAGTGGTGGACATTCTTACATACTAGTGGCAATAGACTATTTTACTAAGTGGGTTGAAGCTATCCCCACTAGAAAGGCTACTAGAAAAGTGGTGACAGATTTTATGATGCAAAACATCCTTACCAGGTTTGGTTGCCCAGAGGTAATTGTGGTTGATAATGCAATGTGTTTTAGATAATAGGAATTTAGTAATTTTTGTCAGCAGTATGGGATACATATTTCATTTTCTTCTCCATATCATCCACAATGAAATGGCCAGGTTGAGTCCAGTAATAAAAGTCTAATTAAGATTCTCAAGAGAGTGTTGGACAAGAATAAGAAAGCCTAGGACTCAAAGTTATGGTGGGCACTGTGGGCTGACAGGGTAACTGTAAAGAGGGCCATAGGTTGTGCTCCATTTGATTTGGTATATGGAATAGGTGCTAGATTGCCTCAAAATAATCTATTGCAAATGTACAAATTTATCCAAGCATATGATGAAGACTTGAATGATGAAATGAGAGTAAGAATGGATGAACTGATCCAATTGGAAGAGGTAAGGAGGGATGCACATGAAAGAAATGAGGCATTGCAAAGACAATGTAAGAATTTGTTTGATAGGAGGGCCACCCAAAGAAGTTTTGAAATTGATGACCTCATCTTGATGTGGAATGCAAGGTTGGAAGATAAGGGGAAGCATGGAAAGTTTGATCCAATTTGGTTGGGCCCTTATCTTATTGAAAGAAAATGGGGGACAGATTCTTATGTTTTGAAAGATTTAACTGGTGGTACTTTGGAATTGCCTGTTCATGGATAATTCCTAAAGTTTTACTTCTCCTGAAGTATCTTTTCCATGAGTAGTATTTTAGGTTTTCCCTTGTGCAGTCATTTGTTTTTTTGCTTTTTGTGTGTCGAATTTTTGAGTTGGTTTTCTCTTCCAAGAGATTCTAGCTTGCTTGTTGTATCTGCAGGAGATACATGTCCCTGAGTATGAGCCACTATTAGCATGTGCAAAAAATTTCATGGCCCTGGCATCTTTCCCTTGGTCTCTGTATCTTTTTTCAGGTCTCTGCCTTTAGCCATGGTTCAAATTTTTGAAAAACTAGCCATTACATGCAAAACCCTTTGAAAATCCTAGCCCTTTTCTATTTTAAAGTTACTTTTCGCGGGTCACTTAAGGGTCCTAATTTTCACGTGCTTTATATTTTTGGCCGGTCCCCATTTTAACTTTTCCTAAGTTTCTACCCCAACGGCCTTTAATATTTCCTAAAGTCCCCTGCGCCTAATATTTTTCTTGAAAGCCTAAGTCTCAGCATTTAATTTTTCCTATATTTCAGCCTTAGTGTTTTCTGGGCCTGGTCTTCTGACAGCATTTTGATCCGATGGTTGGCGTAAGTTCTCATGAGATGTGTCAGATGCTTGAGATCTTATGTTGATCATTGATCTTTCCTAATGACATTTCCTTTCTTTTCATGTGGGTCTACTACCATGTTGGCACAATTGGCATTCTCTCATTGGTCAGTGTGTTACTGAGAGGGATCCTAAAAGTGGGGCCTGCAGTGAAGGCTTTCCAATCTACGGTCGGTGCATGATCTTAAGGAATATTATTCCCCTTTGAGATCATGCACCATTCATTGATTTCAAATCTTACTCAGCATGTGTCAGTGTGACCTAATTTTTTGATGGGTTAGAGGGTCCTAACATTTGTAATCCATCCAATGATGGGCATAAGTTCTCATGAGTTTTATCAGAGGCTTGAGATCTTACGCCAGCCATTGATCTCATTTGTCTCAAACATATCTTTGGTGGTGGTCCCGGTGTCAGGTGGAGCTGATTTGGAGGTTTTTTATTCATCCACATTGTGTGAGCTAGATGTGTTGTTAGGCACGCCCGATATCTAAATCAGAAGATTCAAGATCAATGACGGGCACTTGATCTCATGGAATCTTCCAAGCCTTTCAAATCTTGTGCCATCCGTTCCATTTTCCAGGTGGTACATTGTTCTCAGTGGGGCCATTTGCTAGGTAGTGTAGGATTGTTCAAATTTGATTGGTTGACATGGATGATGTGGCAAGGTGGGGTCATTGTTAGAGACATTAGTGACGAGGACATGATCTACAGTCGACGGAAGTTCTCATGAGTTTTGTCAGAGCTATGAGATCTTACACCTGCCGTTCGATTATAAGGCTTAGGTGAGTGGGTCCTGTGTCAGTGGTGACCGAGCAGTGACAATGAATGATGTAGTGAGAAATGGCATAAAGTGGGCCCATGTGGGGGTCTAAGGTCTAGCAGTCTGGATAAATATGTTTAGCAGCCCGAGAAATTTTAATGGGTTTCGCTCATTCGCGAAGAAAAGTGGCGGTGCTCCAAGTTGACTGGTGATTCAACGAACAAGCATTCACCTAACAGCTAAACTAAATGGTGGAGAGATAAAGTGTTTCATGAACTGGCGGAAACCTTTGTTGCCTATTCGCTAAATTTGATTGGGGCCCTTTTAAGAGATAAATCATAAAAGACCACGAAAGGGAGAGATCTAACGGCCATGACTTAAAGTTAAGCTGATTTCAAATTTTGACCGTCGATTTGCTGCAAGCACCATGAAAGTAGCTGTTTATTTTCAAATTTGAATTTTCTAAGGGTTTCAAGCGACAAAAGGTACCAAAATTTATGGTTTTAATAGCCGGTTTCGATTGATTTAGTGGCGCTGGTTGTTGCAGACTGGTCTGAGGGTCCCTGTGGTAGGTGGCATGATGTTTTTGTGCCAGGAGAAGTATGCTTTTGTGCTTGAGATATGTTTGCAGGTGGCTGATTTGACTGGTCTTCATGGAAATTCCTTGTTGTTTTGTACTATCCTCGCAAATTTTGATGATTGTAGATCCGTCTGAGATTCATTTTCTCTGGGTTGCTTATGTTTTTTCCCCTGCAATAAATTCTGATGTATTTTTTGGTTGGTATAGCGGTTGTAACCCTAACCCTAGTCACCCTAAGCTTCATGCAATCTCTTTGAGATTCCCAAGGTGGCTAGTGGTATAAGTTGTTAGTTTTTGATAGAGTCAGGATTCGAATTTTAATCAGTCCAAGGGTTCTGATTTGGATTAGTTCCAGGGAGTTGTAGTAGGGTTGATCACATTGTATCAGGTTGAATAGAAAATCCTTGTAGTCTTTTACAGGTTATTGAAGTGGTTTGATTCTCAGTCCTACTTTGAATATGTACGTGCCTCATCATACTTAATATAAATGTTTCAAGCTTTCAGGTCTCTCCTTGGTGCCAATATTGTGAGTTTTGGATTTTTTGATCCATTGCATAGGGTTACCTTTGCATATGTTCTTTTCTTTAGTTCTTGATTTAGGATCAGGTGAAATATACTTTAGAAGGGACATAGATTCATTTGTTTTGTCTACAGAAGGATCTTATAAGTAGTGGATGGGCTGGAATGTTTATATTTATGGCTATGAGTCTTTGACAATAGTTGGTTCATATTCAATGTGTGTATCTAAGATCTGCCCAATGGATAATGGCACTGATCAGGGATTAGTATATTTAGTTGAGTTCAATGCTTAATCAGTTCTTGTTTACTTCTTCCCTTCCTCATTTATCAAGACCTTTTAAGTTTCAGTTGTTGTTTGGTTGATGGTAGTAATATCCTTCACAAGGGCATTTTACCCTATAGTAATGGAGAGTCAATGAGTGTGAGGTTAGCATTTAGCACTTTCTTACTATTCAATCTATTGTTTGGACCCAGTCTTTGGTGTGTGAAGTATAGTTTTCACTGGGTTAGGTGCACCTACCTTAGTTTTCTAGAGCCAAAAGTGAAGAGGGAAGTCTTGTCCCTATAGTTGGTCTAGTTACCCTAAGATTCTTATACATTTTGTAATTAACCAATCCTAAAATGAACTTGAGGGTATATTGGTAGCCTATGAGCATAAGCGTCCATTTTGAACACCAACAGGGGAATTCTATATACAATTCTAGACCTTCACTTACATTCAGGTGCCAGGAAGAACCCTAGCACCAAAGAATTTACCAAGGTACCCTTCTGATAGAGTAGTCCTCCTAGAGATTGCAAGGTAGCTATCTGACGCACATGAGCACATTAAGCACAAGAAGAAGCATTGCTGGGATTTTCCCATTTCCATTGGCCCGCATTGCATGCCGGATATGAAGGTTTGCAAGTCTTTGACTTAGGAGTGGGATGAATTCCCATTGTTAACTTACAACCTAGTGAGGCCTCACTTTGATCCCATTGGTACATAACCACATAATGGGGAGGCACTATATTCATGAGCTACACATAGAAGACCATTGGGCAAATTGTATTGATGATTATGAAGTAAGGGTCCATGATTATTGCCGAATGAGTCCAGAGTTGGCACAAGGCACCCTTTTGTTGAAGATTATGTAGAAGGTGGTAGATGTTGACTCAGATAAAATTTTGGATTCTATATATAATGTGGACAAGGTGTTCACAAGGGCCATCTTGAATGCAAAAGTAGATCAGGATGAGAATGATAGGATGGAATTCAGAGCCCAACATGTTGTTAAATTGACTAGATCATGGATTGCTCATCCTTTCCAAATGTAGCCGGTTCTGATGAAGCAAATCCCAGAGCAACCCTCTCAAGAAAAGAAGAAGAAGGGAGAAAAGGTTTTGAAACCATAGTTCAAAGAGGCTTCTCCTCTAAAACTAGAAACTTTATATCAACATGAGCAGCCTACTGCATATGGTCCAGCCACGCACTCTAAGAAGGTTAAAATCAAAATGACAAGGAGCATCACCCCACAAGATATACCTTCATCGAGCAGCCATGATTCTCCTAACATGGCTAAGAAGACAAAATTCAAGATCATAGGACCTAAGCCATCCAAAGTAATCAAGCATCATGTGTACAAGAGAAAGAGAGGCTCAATGCCCACACAAATGGATACCCTGATAGAGGATGATGAAGATGAAGTAGATGAAGTCCCTCTCAGTAAAAGAACCTATTCTGCAAGATTCATTAAGAAGAGGAGAGTAATAGACAATGATCCTAAGAACATGGGAGGGGCTACTCAGGATGAGCCAGTAAATCTAGATGCTCTCAATGATGATGAGTTTGACCTCATAGATTTTGCAAGGCTACATGGTTTTAAAGAGTCTGAGTAGCAAGTTCCAGTGCAGTTTACAAATCTTTTTAATGGCATGGGAGAGGACCTACAACAAAGACCTCCAGGACAAGATGATGTTGAGATGGCCGAGGAACAAAAAGGTGATTGCAGAGCCAGAAAAGGACTCTTCTATTGGGGTCACCTCAAAGGAAGATGTAGCTACATAGGTCCCATTGGTCTCATCCATTCCACCTCCACCTCCACCTCAAAACCATCTGACTCCACCTTCAGTTCCACTTCAAATGCCTCCTACCACTCCAATTTCCACTCCAGTAAAAACCACTCTGTCTTCATCTCATGTTCCCCTTCCAAATCCATCTCCACTAGCTCATTCAACCACTCCCCATGTGTCTCCCACACCTCCCTCACTTAAAATTCCTCCACAAGTCCCTATGCCTTCACCACAGGTTCATGATAAGTCAATGCCACAAAGCTTACAGGAGCCAAAGAAAGAGGCAAAGGTCACTGGTGAAGAGAAGATGGAGGAAGCTCATGTAGGGTCTGAGGAGCTAGATGACAAGGGAGAATCATAGGCAGAAGAAGAGCCATATACCAAGGAAGAAAAATAGCAAAAAAATAGAGAGGAACAAATGACTGATGAGAAGTAGATGACTGATGAGGAGGAACACACATGGGAGAAAGATGAACAAAACACTGGTAATGAACAAGAATCAAGAGAAGAAGAGGACAGTCAAGAGTAAAAAGAAACAAGGCACCTAACAACTTCTTCTACATTGGCTACTCCATATGATCCAATAACTACTTTCTCCAAGCCCACTTGGTTCACTAAAAAGGTACAACCAAGAGTTAGAGTGTACATAGATGATGAGGCTGATATGACCGCATTAGGGCATGCCTTCCAACAAACAACATCAGTTCCCTGAGAAAGAACCATGTCTTATGTGACACAAGACCAAGAGGGAAGGTGGAAAGCACAAGTGGATGTTCCCACAATGGATGTTAGTGCAAATGACATCACTTTGGATGACTATGTGTTGGAGGAGGTGGACTTGGGGGAGCCCACCAAAGAAGGTAGAAAAACCTTGGCTACATTGGTATTGAACCATGCTTTGGGCTTCATGGATAAGGATGAAGAGAGGATAAAGGCTCTGGTAGAGCATAAAGAAGCTATGAAGAGATTCATTTTGAAAATAGTGGGTCCAATAGACCCAGATAACCCTGAGGCCTCATTACAGGCAATTTCGGAGAAGAAGGGGGAAATAAATACAAATGTTCCACATTCTTTTGTATAGGCTTGTGCTAAGTGGAAGCTTGATTTTGAATAGTTTGCTAGCTTATCCGTCAGGAGGATCTGAAGGCCCTTTCAGAACATTTTGGTGGGAGTAACTTCCTTGGTGGAAATTATGAGTGAGGAAAATGGTGTAGAAGAAATGATCCTGAATTGGCAAAATGTGTTGGATGAGCTGACAATAATAAGGAAGTAGTGCTTCCAAGTTTTGATGAAGATATATGAAGGATTAGAATTGGATAATTTTGAAGAGTGGATCCAAGAGATAGCTATGACATTGGCCATATTTGAAAAGTTTCTCAAGAGGTTAAACAAGAGAAGGGATGACAACACGCTTTTTGAAAAGGAGTTGGAGGAGTTCTTTGAAGGCCTAGACCTGGATCTTTTTTATGAAGATGATGAGAAGACCATGTATTCATTAAATGACATCATCAATCAGTACTTAGAAATATTCTAAGGGGTGAAGACTAAAGAAGACCTCCAGCAGATGTTTTACCAGAAGGAGGAAATTCAGAAAGTACTATCTCATGAAGAAGAAATAAAAGCTTTTGCAAAGGAGTTGATTGACTTTTGAGATAGGTAGTAAGAGATCCTTCAAGGGATTAAGATGTCGGACTTTGATGAGGTGTTGGAGATAGTGGATAGGTTCAAGAAAGCACATCCAAAAGTACCTCCCAGCCAGTAAGCCTCCAGTCCAAGATCTACCAAATTTTGTTTACAGAAAATCCAGTTTTGACACTTGGCCATTTTTGTAGAGCTTGATTTTTGGCATTTGGGCTTTAGCATGAGCATGATGCTTCTTACAATGTTCATTAGCAGATTGATTATTCTTTTCTTTACTTGAAATAGGTTGAGAACTAGGAGGAACAATCGTAGGATCCTTCACAGGTTCTTTAGGAAGATCAATTAGATTATCAACAATAGTAGGAACTTGATTAATAGAACTAGAAGCCATAGTTAAAGGAGGTATAAAAGGTGTAGGAAAAAGACCATGACTAAGATCCATAGGAGGTATGCTTAATTTGAGAATCTTACGATGCTTATAGGCTTGATATGAGTGGAAAAGATTATCAGGTCAAGGAGGACATGAATTAGGTAATGAAGGCCAAAAGAAATCGAGAGCTGCACAATCTCTAGGCCTATAAGGTTGATATAAACTATGATTAACCATATTCACTTCTTCATCATGAACAAATTTAAGACATTTATGGATAGGTGAAGCAATAGCATGCATGGAATTTAACCACAACAAACCAAGCTTAACTTGAAATTGATCAGAAGTAGGAACAACAACAAAGGTAGTGTTCACAATTTTTCCACAAAGTTCAATCGGCAAGTTAATAGAACCAAATGATGGATAAAGAAAACCATTACAAGTTTGAATCCACACATTTGATGTATCATAAGAATTGCATTGCCAATTTTTCATAAAAAGATTTTCTTCTATAATAACATTAAATAAGGATGTAGGATCAACAAGACAACTGCAAGTAGGTTTCTGAGAAATCCTAGCATAAATGTAAAGGGGACCATCAGGAGCTTTAATAGTCTCAGAATCATCAAAGGTAATCAAAATTTCCCAAGGTCTTTTATTCTTAAGTTGTTGTCGAGGTTTAGGTTGAGTTTTCAATTTAGGCTTAGGTTTTGGTTGAGGTTGAGACTGAACTTGAGGTTGAAACTGAGGTTGAGATTGAGGTGGAGATATAGTTTGACCAATATGCTCTACTTGATTAACAACATTATTGAGATCATCCATCTTTGAATCATACACAATTTCCATAGAAGATGGCTGAGCAATGGTATTAGTATCATGTGTAGGTAAAGGATTCGTATAGATTTGAAGATTTTGATTAGGAGGAGAGATAGATTTGTTCCTAATACCATCAAGATTATCAATAGATAAGGCATTAGAATCAATTAAGTCTTCAACCTTATGTTTTATAGAATAACACTTCTCAGTATCATGACCATTCTGACAATGATATTGACAAAAAGCTTTAGGATCAAAATATTTAGATGCAATCGTAGCAAGTAAAAGAGGTCGAATATGAGGTAAAGTAATCATATTAGTAGTTAACAACCTATTCATAATAGAATGTAAAGATTCAAAAAGAGGAGTAAACATACAATTTAATCGAAAAGAAGTGGATGCAGAAGTGGCATTGTGAGATGCAACAACAACTTGATCAGCAACTACATTCGCTTGTTTGTTTATCTTGACATAGTTGTTAAATTTTTGAATTTTTTTTGGATTAAGAGCAGCATCACTTTTATCAACTAAAACAAGATCCATTGGAGTGGTGCTCTCAAATTGACTCACTTTTAACTGATAATGATGAAGCGTTGCACAAAGTTGTTGAAAAGAGGAAAATTTAGTAAGCAGAATCTTATCTCTAATATCTTTTTGCAAATTTGAAATAAACATATGTTGAATATCAATATCAAGAACATGATAGGAAATCTGAGCATGTAAATGCTTAAATCTACCAATAAATTCAGTTAATTTTTCCTTAGCACTTTGTTTACAAAGCATCAAATCAGTCAAAGACACTTGCGGGCCAATTTTTTTTTGAAATTGTTGAATAAAATCATTGGAAAGTTGTGGAAAGGATTCAATAGAATAAGGAGGCAAGGAACAATACCATTGTAAGGCCTTGTCATGAAAAGTTCTAGCAAATAGTTTGGCTAAAATCCTATGGTCATGAGCATAATCACTACAAAGGATTTGAAATTTTTAACATGATGAATGAGATCTCCTTTTCCATTGTAATTATCAAGATGAGACATATCAACTTGCTGAGGAAAAGGAGTACGAATAATGTCTTGGGACAAAGGACTTCCCATGTCACATGTAGGAACACTAAACTTGTTTTGAGTTAAGGAAGCAAGCTGTTGTTGTAAGGAAGACATAGTTTGAGCCAAACTGATGATTGTTGAATCATTAGAGGAAATAGGAGGAATAACAACATTAGAAACACTAGGTATAGTATAAGAAGCTATAGGAATTCATGACACAACTGGAGGAACACTTGGAATTACAGTTGGAAGTGGATTGGAATAAATAAAAGGAACAGTCTGATATGAAGGTTGCGATGTAGGAAGAGAGACATGAGGAACACTCATAGGAATAGAGGGAACTATCACAATCACCAAAGAAGGATTATAGGTAGGAACATTAGGTAAAGGATTAGAAGAGGGTTCTACACTAGTGATAGGAGGAATCAAGCCTAAATCTTGAGCTTCTTGAGCTAGAGGTTTAACATTTGAATGCATGAGGTGAGTAATACCATGCAAGAGGTTAAAACCTTGATCACTATCATGAAGAACTTTCTTAAGAGCCTCTATAGCTTGAATAGAATCTTAATTATGGTTTTCTTGAATAAGCCAATTACCCATTTTATCAAGTTTAGTTGAAAGTTTTTGGACTTGTTCAGGAGGAACTCTTAAAGCATCATCCTCATCATGAGATGAGTGAGAATAATTTTTCTCCATAATAGGATTGGAATCATGAAGAATCAAATTATCATCCAGGATCCTAAGGAAAGGAGAGGAAGATTCGGGATCAAAGGAACCCATGAGTCTACGACTTCTTCTAACCAAAATGTTATAAGTAAGACTTGTGGTAGTAAAGCTCATAAACCAATGCAATGCAAATGAACTAAACTAAGAAAACATAAAGCATGAATATTTTTGTATTTTGAAAGAAATTTTGCAATTTTTTTGTATTTTTGAAATCTAATTAGCATGCAATATTTAACACAAAGGAGAAATCTAATACCAAAAAGATAATATAAAGGGATATTTAACACCAAAAATAAAGAGAGTAAGCTACTCGTCTTCACCAAAATGAATGAGGTGAAATGGTATACATGTCAAAATGAATAGGGGAAAATATGAGATCTACTTCTAAATCCAAATTCCCAAAGGAGAGATCCAAATTGATCAACCAAAAGGTCAATACACAAAAGAATCAATCTATGGAGAATATGAATGAAGAAGAAAACCTTATATTTTTCTATGAATAGTATATGCTTGGAATCCAAAATAATTGAAAGGAAAATACTAACCTCAAAATAGGGAAAATCTAGAAAATGCTGATTTCTGATGTTTGCGCACAGTTTCGGGCAATTCTGCAACCTGTTTCGAACTGGAAATGCCAAGATGAAGAAAACCTAGAAAACTTTTGTCTTTTCGGTAGTAGGTAGTCTTTGACCCCAATAAAAGGTCAAAGACTACTTTGAGATTTTGAAGGTCGACTTTGACTTTGTTCGTAGATCTCAAAAATTCATCGAAAAGGGTATCTAGATCCAAGCTTTGATCTGCCATCCTGCACCTGTACCTACAAGAAAAAGAGGGTTTTGTTGTTTGGATAGGGGGTTTTCCTTGGTCAAACCCCAATTTAGGAATTAACCTTGAAATTGAATTGAAATTGTAATGTAAATAAACAAAGTAAATGATTTATTCACCTTGCTTATGTTGAAGTCCTTGTGGAGGATTTGAATCCTTGAATCCACAAGTAGGGATGCTCTGAATGTATGTAGAAATGAATGTAGGATGTCTCAAATCAATGGCATTTGATATTCAACACCAATCTTGAATGGATCTTTGCATATGAGGAGGCTTGGATAAATGTGGATGCAGAAATCTTCAAGGGGGCTCCAAAGAGATTGAATCCTTCAATGGCTAACAATGGATCTCCTTGATGGATGGTTGAATGCTTGAATGGATGCTTGAATGCTAGGCTTGAGGATGAATGAATGCTTGCTTGCTTTCCTTCCCCTTCTTGCTTGCTTGATTGCACTTGAGAGCTTGAGAGATTATGAGAAGAGATCGCTTGAAAACTTGATTGAGAGATGGATTGAAATGAGGGAGGAAGGCTTCCTTTTATAGTGATCTAGGGCACAAACCTCTAAAAAAGGCCAAAATTGGAGAATTAAATCCCAATTAACCTTAACCCCTAGAAATGGACCCATATTAAGTGTAATTTAAGGATTTACCATTGTGAAACCTGAAATGGCTGACCCAGAAGTGGGAAAATAAATATTTCTGAAACACGACATCCATAAATCATGGGACCTTAAAATTTGAACCCTGGGTCAAGGATGAGGTAGACCCCACTCTAGGTCAGGGGTGAGGTCATCTCTAACCTAGGTCAAGTTTGAGATCATCATTGACCCTCAAGTTTGTCTTTGACCTTAAGTTCAAAAACCTCGATACCTCAATCTAGAATGCTAGGAAATGCAGAAATAAAGTGAAAACAAGTGGAGAGAGAAGCAGAATGGGGGGAGAAAGCCAGATACTTGCAAAGACCCAATCAAGGAGCTTAACATGACCCCAGACCACTCACTCAGAGGGCTAAATGCTCTTATCATGGAAGTGATTCCATTTTAAGATGATACACTTTTCTTCTACTTGGATTGCCTTTAGGGAAGGTTGGTGATATTTTAGGTCTCTTTCTGCAATCTTCTTCTCTTGATGGACTCGAGAATTGTGAATCTTGGCTTTCTTATGTTTGATCAAATCATACATTTCTTTGAAAGATTTGGAAATCATTGTGAATCAATGCTCTTGAATGAATTGATTTTTTGATAGGTTCCTGATTTGATTTATAGTTTTGATTTGTCTCCAATGGAGAAGGACAAAAAGACTCAAGATATATTTTGAAATCAATCCTGATTAAGGACAAAGAATCTTTGTGGGATACAAGCAAGTGATGACCATTGAATTTTGATTGTGTTCCTGAAAAATGTGTATGTTCTAACAGATGTTTGTACTGAGGTTGGAACTTCAAAAACGCTTCAATGAGAACTACCTAAGGATATGCTAGTATCAAAATCTTTTCCCACAACTTGGTACCCCAAAAGGGATACATATGGTGAGTAATCTTCAAGTGATCTGAGAAACCACTTGGATCGATCCTTGCACAGAGATTTTGATACCTTTAGGAGTAGATTGGTAAGCCTCTGATTTAACAAGTATCTAATTTTGTCTGTGGTGTCCTACCAATCAGTTTGTATGTGTGTGACTCACTTAAGGGCCTAGTTGACCATGCTGAAATAGTAGGGATATTCACCTACCTTGGGCTACCATCAAAACACATCACCCGAGCTTGAGGGGATGAAGCGATAGTTTGCTCAATGCTTTATTTCTATACCAGTTGGGAAAGTACCAGTTTGAGATCGTTCTCCAAAGAGGAAGTGATTTTCTCTTTGGAAAGGCCTCTCTAGAAGTATAACAAATGAACTTGTCCTAGTTGAGTTTGTTTTACATCACTTAGTCTAAATAGGATTTGCAGAATTGAAAAAAAACTCCTAGAAGCACATCAAAAAGAGTTCATTTCCAAATTGATTAAGTGTTTTCTATGCCAACATCTTCAAGCACACATGTTTAGGATTTGGTTTGTTCTTTCCTTGAAAAAAGAAAAATCTCTTTGCAAGACATTCGTAAGTGCTTTATTTTGAGCATTCAAGATTGAATTTTTCCTTATTTCTTTTTAGAGCCCAAAATGAGATGTTTTTACCTTGATGTTGCTCCAAATTTTTACTAGTGCACTCAAGATTGAATGTGATTTAGGACTCAAATAAAAATAGCTTAACTTTGATTGGTTCAATCCATTTGGCATTCAAGATTTGGTTGTCACCCTAAAAAGAGAAATTAGAATTGTTTTCTATTGTTCTTTCCATTAGACATTCGAGATTGGATTTTAGGGTTTTTTTTAAGCCCAAAAGATTGAAGTGTTCCTAGATTGCTTTTAGGATTGCATGGAAACTTTGAAAGATTGAAGATTTTTAGATGAAGTTCATTTTAAACCTTAATCCAAAGTGTGATGATGCAAATTTTCATTTTAGGATTGATTTGGATTGAGTTTTAGTCCTTTAAGAAGATATGCATATTTATGTAGTTTAGGCATTCAAGATTGAAAAAAAGTTCATTTTAAGCCTAAATGAAGATGCCTTTTTCCCTAAACCATAAAATAAGGTTAGTAGGCTTTAGGACTTGGATGTTTTGATGACCAATTTGATTTTTAAGTATGACCTGCAAAAATGAAGTTAGATCTTGCAAGACCGAATGTTAAGATTAATAAAAAAGCATGAAATTGCCCCTAATTGGTATGAATGCATAGTTACAGAGAATAAATCTATAGCTCTAAGTGACAAATACACAACTTTTCAATCTTGCACATATGCACAGTAAACGAATATGTATGCGCAACTTATCTATTTTGCTTAAAATGTGCATAAAATGCAAGTTTTTTGAAAAAACAAATGCATAGCTTTACTTCATGTGACTTTGGGGTCAAAGGATGAGGATTATCTTAAGAGGGTTAGGAATCCCTCCCTAAGCCAGGTTAGGGAGTGATTAGGAAAGGGTAGATAGGTTTAGGGTTTTCTAGAAGTTTCTAGGATTTTAAGGTTTCAATAAATTATTTATTTATTTGAAGGGTTGTGACACAATTTATTAAATAGAAATTTAACAAATAGGGGATTATCACTTAAATTGAATTCAAATGATTTTTGGGAGGGATTCTTTATTAAAATAGGAGAGATTAATGGTATAATAATTAATTAATTAATTAATAAATAATGATGTCATCAACAATTTTTGCAAAATAAAATATTTTTATTTGGCAAAGGGATTTTAGGTGTCTACACATGCATATCATAAAAATCTCCCCAAGCTCTCAATTTGACATATTCATACTTCTAAATCCAATCACTTGGACCCATAATCATGGGAGGGCCTCTATTTTAAAATTTTCTATCAAATTGATTCTTCAGGTGATTTATGAATCTATGATGTAGTGGTAGAAAATACTTGTTGCTTGCATAAATAAATTTATGTAGATCTTTAGAATAATACCCTTGAAAAAAAATTTACATCTTGGACGTACAAATATCCCCTTTTTTTTGAAGTCATGCAATTCATTAATAAATAATGTTAAATACATCAAAAAATTAGTATAAAACTAATTATGAAAGTTGGAATGAAAATAAATTATGAGCATAAATACGTAAATATTTTATCTCACCCAAATAAACACCAAGTCTTGGGAAATCTTGTATAGTCCAACATAGCAAACTATACAACATGAAGGACCTATTTGATGGAGGACATGATATATCATACATTCTTATGCATTTCCATAGCACTTTTATCTCATCAACAAAAGACACAAGATAAACATCCATGTTTTTAACTTGATGTCTCCTCAAACAATGAGAGTCAACATAAGTTTCTCCTTTATAATACTCATCAATGGGGGAATATTGTATGCTATCAATCTGACTAGAGAAACACTATAATTTGAGATTAGGAAATAGAATGCGCACACTACATCAATTAAAAGACCGAACCTGATACTATGGGGTTCATCTTTGAATTTTCTTTGCCATTTTTCCTTTATGTGTTTCATTGCTTTTGAGTTGGCTAGAATTTGCATGAATTCATCTTTACTCTCTTTCTTTGTGTGTCAGTCCATCAATTGTGCAAGTGACTTACAAAAAAAATTCATTGAAGTCTATTTATAATGGGCATGTGACATAAAACCTTCTTTGGAACTATAGGACCTTGTACATCTATACAATATCTCTTCTTTTTGCATACATGGAATTCTATCTTATTTTGATTGTCACCTATGTATAAAATGAAAACATTTATGCATGAATGAATTTTCTTTTATTCAATCCCCAAATCAACCAACAATAGACATGCCTCTCTAGAATTTGATGACAACATATTCTCTTTAGAGAATATTTTAGTTTTTAGTGACCTGTAAGATTGCCAAAGATTAAATAAATTGAATGTTTGACTTATGATGAACATGATTCACATGTCAATCTATACTAGGACTATTTATATATAATATATTGTTTAAAAATCCTATTAAATATTTATAAACAAAGTTGATGAATGTTTACAAATTATGTACACCAATTGACAATGCAAAGTAAGAAATGGATTTCAACTCACTTTAGTAGGGTAGTGAATCTTTTGTCTGACCAACCAAATAGTGACTTGATTTCTAATAATATTAATGTGCATGCTAGTTTTGAGGTTCCACTTACACCCTATCTAAACATAGGTGTCTTCTATGCTTGGTTGATGGAATCTTTGATGTTTTTATCATTAGCATCATGTTGGTGGTTATTACCCCTTCTATTATCATTACTGTCAACCATATGATTATTATTATCATTATTATTTCCATCCCCAAAGAAACTTGTAAGCATTTGATTCAATCCTTCTTCAAGCACTGCATTTTCGCTATCATAATCATTAAGGCTAGGTGGCATGTCATCAGTGTATGGTTATCTCATAATATCTTCAAATTTATTAGCTTGTAACATTCTTTTCAATGTTTCTCTTCTCACACTAGTATGATTTAAAGGACGGTTTGGATAATCCCATCCAAATAATAATAACCCAGTTGGATCTTAAGTATTAGTATGTGTTTCATCAACATCTTCTACATATCAAAAAATGCAAGAATTATTTAATATTTGGTGATAATTGGATAAGTCATAAATGTAACAATTTCAAAGAAATATAATAAATTATGGCTTAAAAAAATTAAAATATAAATTGTATGAACATATATGTACATCAATTGAATAGCAGAGCATTATTTTATAGAGTAATTCTTTTATATAATAATTTAAATAAAACACAATTTTGATAACATAGTATATAAAACATCATTCCACACTCATTTATTATTCTTTGATTTTCTTCCCTTAAGAAAATCCTTAGGGAGACCTTATTCTTGTCTTTTTCTTTCCTGTATGAGTTCATTTTAAGAAGCGATAATCAATCAATAACTCATCCCCAATGGTAAGGTCCATAATAGCCTCAACCATTATCAATCTATCAACCTCTCTTTCCATATCTCCATCTTTATCATTTATAACCTCAACAAATTGACAATTCCATTTTACAGTGGGGTCCCTTCCCTTTTCTACTATTTATAAATCCTCTAATATTTTTGTGTGTATGCATGTCCATCTATATACAACCTTTGCATGTTCTCCAATCTCTGTCTAAAATAATCAACAAAATGCATTAATTGTGATGAAGGGTGCTCCCCTTAATACCACGAACACATAACAGAAATAGAGAAACAACAACAATAATATGCAAGAACAGAAAATTGGCTTCTTATTATCTCCACAAATGTGGAATTACAAACTTTTAGAATTACAATATGCAAAGCCACATGGGAATTCCCTTACAATATTCTATAGGACAAAGCCTTGAATCAATACCCAGATCTACTACCCAGAACTGCCCTAGACAACACTACGGGCCTTCTTTATATAGGCAATTTCCACCGCCCGAGAAGGTTCCAAAAATTTAGCCCTAAGGGCCGACCAAACTTAGAATTATTTTATTTTTCAATTTATTACATCAAAGTCGGCTCAAAATAACTTTTGAAACCCGACCAAAAATTTTGAAGGAAAATTATTTTTCGCCATTTCAGGTGACCTGACTTTCGGAGACCATAAGTCATCACCAGTTGACCCAATTGACTATTATAACCCCATTTCAGAAATGCCACGAAGTGCTCTACAGGCTTGACCTGCGCAAAGCGCCCATCACCCAATTTTTGACCTCATCTAGGGCCTCTAAAGCCTTCAAAACTGAGTTCAAAGTTTCTATACCCCGCTGCCAATACCAAAAATCTTCAATATCTTCAAAACTAGACCAGATCTAGCCATGAAACTTTGCTGGCAGGCTGATATGACTGAGATGAACCTCCACATGTAAAATCAGAACATTCCAAGATTGTAAGACCAACTTACTAAAAAAAGCAAGTTTCCATAAATAGCAACTCTACACAAGATAGCCCTTATTGAATACAAAAACAAAAAATATTTTTGGGTGATGCAAGATTGCTCTTACACCCAGGATGCTCCTGCATCAGACACCCGGGGTAATTTGAGAAGTGACCCTGTCACAACTCAGGTGTGTAGAGGAAAACCAAGATGGTTAACCTCCTCCTTTGTTAGCCATGATGAATCTTCAACAGGTCATCCTTTCCATTTGACCAAATACTCTTCATATGTCCTATTCCTTGTGCTTCTACCAACATGATTGTCCAGTATGTCTTCAATCTCCTTGGTATCTGAACTACTTGCTGGAATACTCCACTGTGCTGCTGCAACCTCATCTTCAAGACCTCCTTCATGATACTCTATCAAATCTAAAATGTTAAACACTGGTGAAATATTTAGCTCACTAGGCAATTCTACCTCATATGCATTTCCCGAATCATGCTTCTTCAATATCTTACATGGTCCAAACTTCTTCATTTTCAGCTTGTTATATGTACCGACTGGAAATCACTCCTTCCATAAATGAACCATGACTTCATCTCCAACCTAAAATTCCTTATGCCTCCTTTTCTCATCTACCTTAGCCTTATACTACGCATTCATCTTGGTAATATGCTTCCTCACCTCCTCATGGATGTTCTTCAAGAATTTTGCAAAATCCTCAGCTTTAGCACTACTTATTTCTCCTTTATCTATCTTTCTCAATTCAGATGCATTTCTTGGACTACTTCCATATACAATCTAGAATGGTGATTTACCAGTACTCCTGTTGGCAAAATTATTTTATGCAAATTCTGCCTGTGGTAAAATCAAATCCCATCTTGTTGGCTTATCTCCAACCAAACATCTCAGCAGATTTCCCAAACTTCTATTCACCACCTCTGTCTGTCCATCAGTCTGTGGATGATGTGATCAACTAAACTTTAAATCTATCTTCAACTTCTTCCACAATGTCCGCCAGAAATATCCAACAAACTTAGTATCTCGATCTGAAACTATGGTCTTTGGCAAACCATGTAGTCTCACCACTTCTCTGAAAATTAATTCTGCTACATGAACAACATCATTAGTCTTCTTGCAGGGAATGAAATGTGTCATCTTTAAAAATCTGTCAACCACCATAAAAATTGAATCATGTCCCCGCTGAGTTCTCGGTAAACCAAGAACAAAGTCCATACTGATATCCTCCCAAGGCTTCTCTGGTATAGGTAATGGCTGATACAACCCTATATTCTGCTTCACTCCTTTCACTATCTAACATACTCTGCAACTCTGTAAAAACTTCTTCACATCTTGCTACAATTGTGGCCAATAATAATTCTCACCAACCAAAGCAAGGGTTTTATCACGACCAAAATGTCCAGCCAATCCTCCACTATGCTTCTCCTTGATGAGATTCTCCCTCATAGAACTTCATGGAATGCACAACTGACTCCCTCTAAATAGCATATCATCTTGGATGATAAAATCCAGCCATTTCATCCTGTCTAGAGTAACAGGTTCTGTACAAGCTTTCGAAGCTTCACCAAAATCAGGATCCTTTGGATACAAATTCTTGAGTTCCTTGAACCCAACCACCTCAATCTGCATCTCTGTCAGCAATAGTTGCCTCCTGCTAAGAGCATCTGCAACCCTGTTAGACTTTCCACTTCTATGTTTCAAAAAAAATGTATAACTCTGCAAAAACTCAACCCATTTCAAATGCCTCTGATTCAACTTTCCTTAACTATTCAAATATTGCAAAGCTTGATGATCAGTATACAAAACAAACTCCTTAGGAAGTAGATAATGTCTCCACTTCTTTAATGCCTGAACTATAGCATAAAATTCCTGATCATAAACAAAATACTTCCTCTTGGCATCATTTAACTTCTCACTGAAATAAGCAATAGGTTTACCTTCTTGGCTCATAACAGCTCCTATTGCAGTACCACTAGCATCACAATCTACTTGAAACACCTTATTAAAATTTGGAAGTGCTAAAATAGGTTGTTCTGTAACTTTTTGTTTCAACAATTGAAAACTCTTTTCTGCCCCATTAGTCCACTTAAACTCTTTTCTATCCCCTCTCATTGTTTCAGTCAAGGGACCACAAATACTACTAAAATTTTTGATAAAATTTATGTAAAAGCTAGCCAAACCATGAAAAGATCTTACCTCAGTAGCACTCCTTGGAGTAGGCCATTCAAGGATAGTCTGTACCTTCTCTGAGTCCATTTTTAGACCTTCTGCTGAAACTACAAATCCCAAATACACTAACTCTTTCTTCACAAAACTGTACTTCTTCAAATTAATCAACAATTTATCATCTCTCAACTTCTCAAACACCATATGAATATGCATCATATGTTCCTCCAATGTCTTGCTAAAAATCAAAATATCATCTAGGTAAACAATGACAAAATTACCCAGAAATTCTTTCAGAACCTCGTTCATGAGCCGCATGAAAGTGCTCGATGCATTGGTTAGCCCAAAAGGCATGACTAACCACTCATACAGTCCTTCCTTTGTCTTGAAGGTAGTCTTCCATTCATCTCCTTCTCTGATCTGAATCTAGTGATATCCACTCTTCAGATCTATCTTTGAGGAATACACAGCTCCACTCAAACAATCCATAATATCATCTATTTGTGGCAATGGAAACCTATACTTGATTGTGATCTTGTTTATTGCTCTGAAATTTGTACACATCCTCCACTCTCCATTCTTCTTTTGTGCTAATACCACTGGTACAACACAGGGACTCAGACTCTCTCGAATCAACCCCTTCTGCAATAACTCATGTACTTGTCTGTTCAACTCTTCACTTTCTGCTGGTGTCATTCTGTGTGTTGCCTTGTTTGGAAAACTGGCTCCTAGAATCAAATCTATCTGATGACTGATCTTCCTTACTGGTGGTAATCCATCAGGTACATTATCAGATACAATATCCTAAAACTCATTCAACAAATTTGCAACCTCTATAGGTACATCCTCTACTTCTTCTTTACCAACTTTTGGAATTAAAGCAAAACACACATGCTCATGCCTTATACCATCTAGAAATTTTCTTCCATCAACAAATGTTATTCTTGCATTATCACATACATTTTCTTCGGTCTCCTTCAATGGCTTTAGCTTATGTCGCACTCCATCCTTTGTCAGGGAATAGGTATTCGCATGACCATCATGTACAACACATCTGTCAAACTGCCATGGTCTACCCAACAACATATGACATGCATCCATAGAGATGATATCACATAGTACCTCATCTTGGTACCCGTCGATCTTGAACTTTACCAGACACTGTTCACTGACCATGACCTTGTGGTCATCCTACACCCAGGCAATCTCATATGGATGTGGGTGTTTTTGTCTCTTGAGCTTCAACTTTGTCACCATCTCTTCTGACACCAAATTGTCAGTGCTTCCACTATTGATAATCACATCACAATATTTACCCTCACACTTGCATCTAGTGTAAAACAGGCTCCTCCTTTGTTCAGGGTCGTTCTCACCACTCAGCAAGACTCTTCTGTTAATTAGCGTTTCTCCTCTTTCAGCATCTTCAGAATTTGATGATCTAGCATCTTCATCTACATGTGCAACTTTGGCCTGGTCTTCATTTCTCCTATCTATTTTGCCTTGGCACTGAGGACATTCAAATGCCCTATGACCTTCTTCTCCACAGTGAAAACATGTTCCACGGAAGCCTCCTCTTCCTGAACCTTGTCCTCTTCCTCTTCCCCTCTGATCTCTATTATTTTGATCTTGGAAATGATTGGAATTGTTTCCTCTCTGATTCTGGCTACTACTGGCCTCATCCTTCTTTTTCGGATCTTCATTTCAGCCACCATATGACCGTCCACCAGATCTTCCACCATGACCTCTTCCATTTTGTCTGCTCTCAAACTTCTTGTTTAGCTTTTCCTCTACTTTTAGGGTAAACTGGTATGCCTCCTCAATACTGTTCATTCAAACTAGATTCAACTCTTCCTGAATGCTTGGCCTTAACCCATTAAGGTATCGAAAAATTTTCTCCTTATCAGCTTCTGCATGGCCTATTCTCATGAGGATTCGATAGAACTCCTCTGTATACTCCTGAACAGATCTTCCTGCTTGCTTCAAACTTTGCATTTTCTTTAATAGGTCAAGCTCATAATCAACAAGAATGAACTATCACTTCAATTTATCCACCATCCGATCCCATCTTGTGATTTTATCTTTCCCTCTTCTATTTTTCTCTAATTGAATTTCTTGCCACCAGATCTTCGCATGACCTTTCAGTCTGGCCTTCACAAATTTGACCCTATCAGGATCCTCAACATCTTCATAATCAAAATATTCCTCATATTCATTGATCCAGTCGATCAATTCCTCTGGGTTAAGATTTCCAAAAAATGTAGGAACCTCAATTTTAGGTCTTTTCCCAATCTTGGAAATCGCCCGAAAAAGTCTTTCTTCCTCCTGGTTCACAATTTTAGCTTCTCCTTCTTGATATTCTTCTTCGGCTTCATCCTCGCTTTCATCTCTGACATTAAGATTCATTCCTCTATGAATCTCTTCTTGCAATGTTCGCACTTGTCTCTGCAACTCTCTAACCTCAGGTGTCACAGCACCAGCTCTTTCGCCATGTTCTCTTTGTGGAGGCATTTTCATGATGCATGCTGAAACCTAGCCACAGTCCTGGTGCAAATTGCCTCATAGTCAGTGATCTATTTACACACTCAAGAACTCCTTCTCTGATACCACTTGATGAAGGGTGCTACCCTTAATACCACAAACACATAATAGAAATAGAGAAACAACAACAATAATATGCAAGAACAAAAAATTGGCTTCTTATTATCTCCACAAATGTGGAATTACAAACTTTCAGAATTACAATATGCAAAGCCACATGGGCATTCCCTTACAATATTCTATAGGACAAAGCCTCGAATCAATACCCAGATCTACTACCCAAAACTGCCCTAGACAACACTACGGGCCTTCTTTATATAGGCAATTTCCACCGCTTGAGAAGGTTCCAGAAATTTAGCCCTAAGGGCCGACCAAACTTAGAATTATTTTATTTTTCAATTTATTACATCAAAGTCGGCTCAAAATAACTTTTGAAACCCGAACAGAAATTTTGAAGGAAAATTATTTTCTGCCATTTCAGGTGACCTGACTTCCGGAGACCATAAGTCATCACCAATTGACCCGATTGACTATTATAACCCCATTTCAGAAACACCATGAAGCGCTCTACAGGCTTGACCCGCACAAAGTGCCTGTCACCCAATTTTTTGACCTCATTCGGAGCCTCTAAAGCCTTCAAAATTGAGTTCAAAGTTTTTGTAGCCTGCTGCCAATACCAAAAATCTTCAATATCTTCAAAACTAGACTTGATCTAGCCATGAAACTTTGCTAGTAGGCTGATATGACTGAGATGAACCTTCACATGTAAAATCAGAACATTCCGAGATCGTAAGACCAACTTACTAAAAATAGAAAATTTTCATAAATAGCAACTCTGCACAAGATAGCCCTTATTGAATACAAAAACAAAAAATATTTTTGGGTGATGCAAGATTGCTCTTACACCCAGGATGCTCCTGCATCAAATTGTTGGAAAGAGACACTGCTATGGTGTTGGAAAATGTAATTGAAGCAATTGTTGTATTGTCATTGATGTGAAACTTTAACTGGTAAGACTGTTGCTATTTAAGAAAGTATTATATCTATTTGATTGTTGCTAAGGGGAAAGGCAAGGTTGGTAACAATAGCACCTAAGGAAAGGTTGAGTTATCTTGATACTTCAATGAGTACTTGATTATGTGGCACAATGATAAGATAATGTATTGTTTATCTAAGTAAGAATGAAGACTAAACTAGTAGGCTTAACCAAGCAAAAGTGAAGAAATCTAGTTTAAGCCAAGTGATGTTAGTGTCGACTAAGCTAGTATATGCCGAGTAAATTGAGTGTTGACCGAACATCAGTATTAGCCGAGGAAACAATTTTTGAGGTGACCAATCTTTCTTAATGAAGACTGAGGAGTTGAACACTGTAATGACCGAGCATCAATAATTTACATTTGAGGAAGATTTTAGATTTTCGATCGACATCGTTGAATTCTTGGATTATGTAAAATGTGTTGACTTTATTTATTGATTGTACAAAAGCATTTAATGCACTATAAAATGTTTTATTGTAAATCTATTAAGAGATTTGAGATATTTCTAGAAGGATAGCTAAAGAACATAAAGTAGGAAGGATTTGATGAATCTGACCTAACCCTAAGATCTACGAAGGAGATTAAGCAGCAAAAGATGTATTGACCTAATTGATGAAGTATTAAGGAAACCTAAGCTTGAGGTTAACAGAGAGAGAGGATGCTAGAAGTGTTGTTGATGTTATTGACTGTACAAGTAGAGAAGGCTGAAGGAGAAGTGTTCTGATTGCTTGAAGAGAGTTCTGAGCATATCAGTGATTGTGATGGTAAAGGTTCACAGTTAGTAAGCCAACATATGTGTACATAATTGGATCTGATATTTGCAAAGTGAGTTGTATGTTCTTCAAATTAATACTACTGCTACTTTCTAACCATTGTATCAGTCAAAATCCTTTTAATAGAGGTTGACCTAACAGTCATTTGTATAAATCCTTTGAACAAGGTTGCATTCTAATGGAGTGTATGTAAGTCCTATAGCAAGGCACACTTTTAACAAAGTGGTTTAAATCCTTTAACCGGGTCACATGTAATAGTGTGTTTGTAACCTTTGATAGGGTTGGCTTTTCACCAAGCTCACTTCAGAAGAGTGAACATAATAGTAACATGTTACAAAGTGGTTTTTCCCAAATTGGGTTTCCACTATAATTCCTAGCGTTGATACTTGTGTGAATGTTTTGGTTTGAATATTTCTTTGTTTTACAAATTAGATACTATTGGATAAGTGGACTGTACTATTATATGTTTCTGTTATGCAATTAGTAATGACCGAGTAGCTATTGGTTATTAGATCTGATTTGTTGAAGAGTTTTAAAGAGTTTTTTTATACATCTAGACCTGAGAACAACTAATTCACCTCCCCCCCCTCTCTGTTGTTCTAAGTCATATTAACATGTGGATGGTCTATATGTTTTAATTGATAGAAATGATACATGATTATCATGGTCACTTGTCAAATTTTATGATTACTAAAATTTAGATTGATAATTTGGCTAAGGATGGAAGAATAGGAACATTATGCATGCTTCATTAAATGGATCAATACAGGTAGGTACAAATGAATTTTGAGTAGTGAAGATAGAAGAAGATTCTAAAGAGTATATTTTATGTTATTTTATGATCTCACCTATTGATGTTATCATTTGTTTGAGTTATGGAGTTCTGAGTATCAAGTATGTTGTGAATTGTGAAGAATAGTGATAGTAATTGTTGGATCAATCAACAAATTATTGATTTGATCAGTTTGAGAGTTATAATTGATAGAGCCGACATGTTTTATGATTGATAAGTAGGAGATATTTTCCACAGCAAGTCAAATTGTGATATTGCTATTAGGATTTAACTGTGTAGTTTTTTTGAGTCAAACTCATTAACCCATGATTCATGAGTAGTGGTTCACCGAACCCATCTCTCATGAGAATGAAATGGAACACTTAGCACTCATTGGATCTAGGTGATGCTCATAGAGGTGAAGCACCAGGACTTCCCGAGAGGTCACCCATCCCAGTACTACTCCAGCTTGAGTGTGCTTAACTACAGAGTTTCCTCCATGGTTAAACCCACTCTACTTGCATCCTCATTTGCAAAACCTTCACCAAGTGTTGTGCCTTATGAACCATTCATTAGAAAGCCCCTTAAGCTCATCAATTGATAAGTATGAGATATTTTCCACAACAAGTCAAATTGTGAAATTGCTAAGTGTTCCATTTCATTCTCATGAGAGATGGGTTCAGTGAACCACTACTCATGAATCATGGGTCAATGAGTTTGACTCAAAAAAACTACACAGTTAAATCCTGATAGCAATATCACAATTTGACTTGCTGTGGAAAATATCTCCTACTTATCAATTGATGAGCTTAAGGGGCTTTGTAATGAATGGTTCATAAGGCACAACACTTGGTGAAGTTTTTGCAAATGAGGATGCAAGTAGAGTGGGTTTAACCATGGAGGAAACTCCATAGTTAAGCGCACTCGAGCTAGAGTAGTACTGGGATGGGTGACCTCCTGGGAAGTCCTGGTGCTTCACCTCTATGAGCATCACCTAGATCCAATGAGTGCTAAGTGTTCCATTTCATTCTCATGAGAGATGGGTTCGGTGAACCACTACTCATGAATCATGGGTCAATGAGTTTGACTCAAAAAAACTACACATGTTTTATGATTTTTATATATTTTTTCAAGGTTACCATGAATGTTTAATTATTGATTTGGTTGATGTTCTACATGCTATACTTTATTTTCTTGAGGCTGACTAGTTGAAATATTATTTTTGCAATTGGGTATATTAGATCAGTTTTTTGAGTTGATTGGAGAGAGTGAAGTATAGATTTAATATGTGGACATGTATGTAAAAAGAACCTAAATGAATAGGATAGGTTTATGGTTTTGTATTGTACCTACATGGAACTGTATAGGCATAATTTATTCTATTTCTCAGTTCACTTTATTGGATTTTAGTCCAATCCTTTTGTATGGCAGTGAGTCTTTATAGATTTTAATATGAGAAGTGAGCTCTAGGAAGTGTGACTTAATGCAAGTCCATTCCCCTTTTTTTACTCAAACCTTTAACAAGGTTATTACTTCTACAAAGTAATCATTTTTGGGCTCCATCCCCATTGTGGTTTTTCCCTTAATTGGGTTTCCGTGCAAAAATTATGGTGTCATAATGTTGTGTATTTTTTGTTTATGATTTTGTTGTTTAATTTCAATTATATTTGGTTTACATGGTTTTGAAATCAGTTTAAGAAGGTTAAAGAAATTAGAACACTAATTCAATCCCCCTCTCAATGTTCCTTAATCCTAATAGTAGGTATCAAAGTTGTGTGCCTTGGAGGAAGTATAATAGCTTGAGGAAGATCGTAATGGGTGATTCAATAGTTTCTCGAAGTGTGCATATATATCTCTTGATTGCACTTGAATATTTGGACAATTCAAATTATCATAATATTTAATTGGAAGTAAAACTCAAGGAGGATTAAAGTTTCATTGAGAATTTGAAGGAACAATTGAACAAATCTAGGGACAAAAGGAAATATATTGTTGAGAAGCTAAAGAAGAAAGGAAGCATTGATGATTCACAAGCCTTGAAGGAAGAAAATGAAAAAATTGCAAAAGAAAAAGATAATATGAAGCATGAAATGGAAGCTATGTTAATTAAGATGAATAAGGAGGTTAAATAAAGGAAAAAGAATGAAGAACATCTTGAGAAATCCTTGAAGGACAAGAGTGATGATTGTCATAAAGTAAATGGTCATATTGGACAATTGCAGCTTGATCTTGAGGATTCCATGCAAAATGAACAATATATTGAAAGGGTTAATGAATTTCTTAGGAGTGATCTTTCTATTGCTAGAAAATTCAAAGACAAATTCAAAGCTAGTTCAGTGAATCTTGATGAGAAACTTGGGAGTCAAAGACCTAAAGGAAATACTCAAGGACTTGGATTTGAAAAGGGAGAAAGATTTGGATCTAGAGAAAAAAACCATATATCATAAAATTAGATTGTGGAGCCTAAAAAGAAACCTATGAGACAACCTAATGGATAAAACTTCAATGAGATATGTTTTACTTGTAACAAAATCGGTCATAAGGAAAATCAATACAAAAGAAGACCTAATACCACATCCTTTTCTAGTTATTTCTTCACTTGTAACAACTATGGACACAAATGAAGTGAATGCCAAGAAAAGGTGAATAATTATGTGAACTAAGGAAATATAACCTATTACAAATGCAATAACTTTGGTCACATAGAGAAGCAATGCAAACTGAGGGCAAATCAAGGGAATCCAAGATATGGAAATTCAAATTTGATATGTTTAAAATGTAACAATTCTAGTCACATTGCTAGGAATTGTAGATAAAATAATTCTAATGTGAATATGAGATATTTGGTAGAGAGAAACAATGTGAAAAATGATACAGGGAAATACAATGTTAATGTAGAAGAAGTTAATAAGGAAACAAGTAATATTTGGGTCAGAAAATAACAGATTGATGCTACTAGAAATATCACACCAGATTTTGGTGTGAAAATATCATCAAATAATTGATTAATTCAATGATCTAAGGGGGAATTTTCATGAGAACACATTTATCTTACCCATGAATCTAGAGGATCGATGGAAGTAATCGATATGGTTAGATTCACAGAATTGAATTTAGACTTCAATGGAATCACTCTTGATGAATTATGATCAGTTTTGGAGAATCGCATTTGGATTTTTGGTCATAGCTGATATGCAAATTTTTGAGCTAGGGTTCAATGCAGTAAATTCAATTACCATTTTGGGCTTGCAAAGGATTAGAAAGGCATTTTGAGACTTCACTTGAATCTATACTATTTGGAGGATGAGCTTGAAGAGATATTTGAAGTGATTTGAGAAGAGATTGAAATATTTTTTTGAGATCACACCTGAAACCCTTTTTTTCAACATGAAAAGGTATTTCTTACTCCCCAACTTGGTAATTTGATTCAAAATTAATGGATACACCTCAGATAATTGATGTTAAGGATAGGCCTCAACCTAAATTCAAGAAAAATACCTACAAGTCTATGGAAGATGATCCAAAGGGTACATTTTCTAGGGTAGCTTATGGATTTTTACATGTAGAGGATATTAGGGCATATATCCATTATAATCTTGATGAATTAGGGAAAGATTCAATATATAAGATGTATGAATCCCTATATAAAGATGAAAAATTAAAGATGAGTTCAAAACCTTGCAAACCATGAATATTCTCATGTTATGGAGTTTCACACACTTTTAGGCAAAGTGTGTAGAAAGGTGGTAGAAAAGGTTCCCAAGAATGGATTAATTTGAGGGGTTTAGGCACTTCAAGCCTACTAGCCTCCAAGGCACCCCAAATAGCCAATGCTCTCCGAACAACTCAAGAACCTTCCAAATTCCCAAAGTGGATGACCAAGGGTTCAAAAAGGTGGGTTTAGTGAGTTTCAATCAGTTTTAGGCTTTCAAGAAACTCCCAACAATCAATTTGTTCAAACTGGCTACTAGGCCTAATTGCCTTCCTAGTAGGTCACCAACGATACAAACATGAACATAACTTTGAAAACATCCAAAAATACTAAATCAAAAAATTGCATTTATAGACACCCTTTTCACCATACTTTAACATACTAAAAGCTTGCAATGAGGTAATTTGGACCAAACATCCCAAAACCTGACTGTGCCCTATTTTTAAGGGTTGAGAACATGCAATTAAAAAAGGAACTATGTTTCAAACATACCCAATGATCATGAAACCTTAAAAAGTACAAGTAAATTACTCAAATACACCAAATATCCAATCAATTTGGACCTTGGACCTTTACAAGCATAAAAGCCCCAAATATGACCCAAAAACCTATATAAACTAGGGGTGGCACAATGTCACACTTCCCAATGTTAAGAATAATAGTCCACAATAGAACTAAGAGGGGGGGTGAATCAATTGTATAAAAAATTATTAAACTTTAAAATTTAAGCTCCACAATATTAGATCCAATAAACACAATGAATGCCAACACAATAACACAATATTTTGGTTTCGGGGAAACCCTGTCAAAGGTAAAAACCCCAGTGGGAATTAGCAACCACAAATGATTTATTGAGAGTATAGTAATCCTTGTTAGAAGATATAGCCTTGTTAGGAGCTTATTTAAAAATTATAGTACATAGTCCTTGTTATAGGACAGACTCTGTTAGGAGTCAAGAACAAAAGAGAGGGCTCACTGCCCAAGGCTCACTACCCAAAGAAGGTTAAATCCACCTTTAGAACTCACTAGTTCACAACAAGTGTATATAAAGAAATACACAATCTTTTAAACTATTTTCTAGGAACTATCTTTGCTTGATTAGTTCCAATGAAGTCCACTAGTAAACCTCTGCTCTACATACATCAGACATAAGCTCGCGGCTTTTCCAACTTCTTTATATCATCTATGTTCCATCCATATCTTTTCCAAAGAAAAGACCTTTTATTTATACCTTATTACAATTTACCATGATCAGTTTGGCCCATGAGGATTTCCTAGTTACAAATAATTACATAAACCCTTGCTAAGATACACATGGTATCTAAAACAAGTCTATGATGATTACATTACAATAATTAAGGACTAACATCCTTAATTTATACTTGCCAAATAAAACACATGCTTCATTCCCTAAGTCAGCTTCAGAATAAACCATCGCTAGAGCACATGCCATAGATGACATAACCAATTATTCCATACCTTGTGCTGACCAATGAACATCCTTCAGTACCCCATCCATCATCCTTCAAGTTCACATACCTTGAATCCAAATCCTCTGAAAGATATACCAGAAACCCAGAGACTAACTCTGTCAATTCTCACTATCACATTCCAGTGACTAGTCTTTACCAAAATAGTTGTAGCTCTCTCAATATAAAAAATCTAATGATGTGATCTCAGATATAAGATCATAACATCCACCTGAACTCTCATCTAACTTCGTAGCATCTGAAACATCCGTACAGTTTCCATACAATTTGATTACCAGTCTTTTTTCTTCATAGAAACATATGTTGACATCAATGATAAAACACAAATGACAATAGTATGAGTGCCCATTCAGTAATGTAGTGATTAAATATATTAAATTTCTTGATCTCCTCCCATGCATTAGAAATATCCAATAATCTCCCCCTTTGGCATTGATGTCAACATATGGGAAAATCTTATCCCAAATTTATATCAATCCAAAGTCCTGCAACCAAACAATCTTCTCATATAGTAGGGATTTTCTCATAGCAACATTGCCCCTTTGACAAAAATGGAAAAGGGTGCCATGAGGCTTTGGCTTCCTTCATAGATAAACTTTCTTCCAAGATCACTCCCTCTGAGGAGTAGATCTCTGCATCCAGTCCAGATAATGATAAGGCTTTGAATACCTCTGGATTGATGCATCTATGCATCATTTAGTTCTGACTAGGAGGGGCTAGAAACCCTTGCATACCTCTAAGATATTAAAAGGTATCTTTCAGTAGTGGCTTTGTGAAAATAGCTACAATCTACTCTTTTGTACTGACATATTCTAGTTTGATTTCCTTTTCTACCACCTTGTCTCTCGAGAAGTGATACTTGATAGAAATGTGTTTAGTTTTAGAGTGCATCACTGGATTCTTTGACATATTTATTGTACTGGTGTTATCATAATGGATAACCATAGGCTCATCAAAAGTTATTCCAATGTCTATCAACATTTGTTTTATCCAAATAATCTGATTGCAATTTATAGTGGTAGCAACATACTCTAACTCAGTAGTAGATTGTGCTATATAATCTTATTTCTTACTTAGCCAAGAAACCAACTTTTTTCCCAAGGAAAAATGCACCGCCACTGGTACTTTTTCTGTCATCAATATTTCCTACCTAATCAGCATCAGTATAAGCATGAAGTTCAAAGTTATCATTTCTATCATACCATAAGCTATAATCTATGGTTCTTCTTAGATACCTTGGTATCCTTTTCACGGTAGCTAGATGTGTTTCTTTGGGTTCTGCTTGATATCTAGCCACAATTCCAACAACATTAGCAATATCTGGTCTGGTGTGAGTCAGATATTGTAGTCCTCCAACCATTGATCTATACAAAGTCTGAAAAACATACTTTGATTCATCAGCAATCATTATCTTGTTGCCAGTTACCATAAGTGTTCCTACTATTTTACAATCTTCCATTCCAAATTTCTTAAGCAATTCTTTGAGATACTTGGTCTGAGAAATGAAAATACCATTCTCATTCTGAGTTATTTGCAATCCAAGAAAGAATTTCATTTCACCTATCATGGACATCTCAAATTCACTTTCCATTTCTTTAGAAAATTTCTTACATAGATCATTATTACCTCCAAAGATAATGTCATCCACAAATACTTCTACTATCAGGATTCCATCTTCAGTAGTTCTTAAATACAAATTACTGTCCACATTACCTTTTCTAAATCCAAGCCCAAGTAGATACTTGTCTAACCTTTCATACCAAGCCCTAGGAGCTTGCTTCAACCCATACAAAGATTTCTTCAATTTGCACACCATGTCTTTATCTTCACATAGAGGAAACCCATCCGATTGTTCTATATAGACTTCTTCTTCAAGATCTACATTCAGGAATGAAGATTTAACATCCATCTGATACACTTTGAAGTTTTTATGTACAACATAAGATAGGAACAATCTTACTGCCTCTATTATAGAAACAGGAGAAAATATTTCTTCAAAGTCTATGCCTTATTGCTATGAGTATCCCTTACATACTAGTCTTTCTTTGTTCCTTACAACAGTTCCTTCTTCATCCATTTTGTTTCTAAAAACCCATTTTGTTCCTATTACATTTTTATTTTTAGGTCTAGGAACCAATTCCCAAGTATTATTCTTCTTTATCTGATCCAATTCTTCTTTCATAGCATTTATCCCAGATTCATCTTTAAAGGCTTCATTTGTAGTTTTTGGTCAACTTGAGAAATAAAACAAATTTCTTCTCTAATTTTTGATCTAGTTAGCACTCCCTGACTGGTATTGCCAATAATTTGATTTTCAAGATGGTTATTTTTTACATACCTTGGAGTTTTAGGAGTCTTGGTAGTCTTTCTTGTACTAGCATCACAAGCTTCTTTTTCACTTTCTTCCTCAACAAGTTCTTCTTCTTCTGCAGAAGTACTGGTTTCTTTCATCTCTAAAATCTGATTACTGTCATACATTCTTTCTTATATCTGAAACTTCTCATCTATTCTCACATTGTTTCTTTCAATCATCTTCCTCAATCTCAGATTGAAACATTTTTAAGCCTTAATTTTAATAGAGTAACCAAGGAAGATCCCTTTATCACTTCTAGCATCAAAATTCCCTATCTCATCATCCCTTTTGATATAACATTTACTACCAAATATTCTAAAATATTTTATAGTAGGAGTATGATCAAACCATAGTTCATAGGGAGTCTTGTACCTTCTCTAATTTGAATTATGTTCAATGTGTATACTATTGTTCCAATAGCCTCTCTCCAATGTACATGAGATACATTTCCTTCAATCAACATTGTCCTAGCAGCATCAAGTATAGTCCCATTTCTTCGCTCTTCTATCCCATTTTGTTGTGGAGTCCTAGGAGAAAATGTTTGTCTCTTTATCCCATGCTCTTTGCAATATGAATTGAATAAGTTTGAAGTAAATTCTCCACCTCTGTCTGATCTTAAACACTTGATCTTTAAATGTGATTCATTTTCTACTTTTTCTTTGAACAACTTGAATTTATAAAATGCTTTTGATTTTTCTCTTAAATAAGTAACCCACATCATTCTAGAAAAGTCATCAACAAAGAGTATGAAATACCTTTCACCATAGTATGACTTTATTCTTTTAGGTCCACATAGATCTGTATGTACCAGATCCAACTTTCCTTTTGATGTATATGATTTTCTTTTATGACTACTTCTAGTCTCCTTTCCCATAACACATTCTCTGCATACAGTGTTAGATGGTTTCACAATCTTTGGTAGATCTCTTATTTCATTAGCCATACTTGCCTTCAAAATGTTATCAAAATTGACATGACAAAATCTCATATTCCATAACCAACTTTCATCTACCTTCGCAACAAAACAAGAGGCTCCAGATGTGTTTAGTTCAAATACATTACCTCTAGATTTTGAACTGGTAGAAATCATTTTTCCTTCTTGCTTTTGATAAAACATTTACCATTAACAAAAGTTAACTAAAAATATTTATCCATCAACTGGCTAACACTCAACAAATTATGTTTTAGTCCTCCAACTAGTAATACATTGTCTATATTAGTCTTTCCATCTAGAGTAATGGATCCTACTCCTATGATGGATTTAGGGAGAATGTCCCCAAACCTCACAACACCTCCATCATAATTTACTAATTTAACAAACTTGTTCTTATCACTAGTCATATGATGAGAACATCCACTATCAATTATCCATTTAGTTTTCTTGTCAACATGAGATATTAATTCTTTTTCTTCATGTACTGGTTCATCTTTAATAGCAACAAATCCAATCTCTTCGTAATCTAAATCATCATCATCATCAGAGATTCCTTCACTAGCATAATAAAATTCTTTGTCTCTTCTAATATTTGCATAATCAGGTTTGTACATAGAAACTCTTGTAGGACATCTAGATGAAAAATGACCTACCTTATTGCATGAAAAACATTTCAAGGGTAACTTGCCTTCAAACTTTCCCCTACCTCTTTTTTCTCTTCTAGAAATTAGTGCAACAAGTTCATCCATCTTTCTTTCTTCTTCCATTATCTTTTCCCATTACACAACATACTCACCAAGCTCTTCTTTTAGGTCTTCTTTTCTTGTGCTCAGAAGCGCAGATAATTTCTTGTGTGCAGATGCCTAAAATGCAAATTCAACTTTAGGTATAGCTTATCCTAATTTCACAATTTCAAAAGTAGTTAGCTTAGCAATAAACATTTCTCTGCTAAAGTTTGGAGTTAGAGGTATAGTTTATTCAATAGACATAGCCTTGAACTTGTAAGCAGGAGTTAGAGATCTAAGAATCTTTGCAATAACTTCATCTTCATCATAAGTTCATCCACAATTCTTGATTCTAACTAAAACTTCTATAACTCTTTGAACATAGGCCCTAATTCTTTCATCTTCATTCATTTGTAGCTTCTCCATCTTTGTCTTCTAGTTTTTCAACTTTTCTTGTTTGGTATACTTGTCTCCTTCATAAAGTGCCTCTAATCTATTCTAAATTTCATGTGCCAAATCCAGATCTTTAATTTTAGTAAACTCACCCTCAGATAGTGCACTGATAAATGCTTCTCTTGTGACCATGTGCATGAGAATAACTTATTTTCATCATTAGTGGCTGACTCCAAATCATTCCTAGCCTTTAGAGATTCCTTTTTCTTTACAATCATCTAGTAGTCAATGCCCAAAGATAGCAGATGTGTTCGCATCTTGTTTTTCCAACTGTCAAAGTTTTTAGGATCAAATTTAGGACTATCCTTCCTATAGAATGCCATTTCCAAGATCACCTCAAGCTGTTAAGCTTTCTCTCTGAGGACCATAAGATCTGATACCCATTGTTAAGAATAATAGCCCACAATACAATTGAGAGGGGGGTGAATCAGTTGTATAATAGAATATTAAACTTTAAAATTTAAGCTCCATAATATCAGATCTAATGAACACAATGAATGCCAACACAATAACACAATATTTTGGTTTCGGGGAAACCCTGTTAAAGGTAAAAAATTAGGTGGGAATTAGTACCCACAAATGATGTACTGAGAGTATAGTAATCCTCTTTAGAAGATATAGCCCTGTTAGGAGCTTATTTAAACATTACAATACATAGTCCTTGTTAGGGGACAGACCCTATTAGGAGTCAAAAACAAAAGAGAGGGCTCACTGCCCAAAGAAGGTTAAATCCACCTTCAGAACTCACTAGTTCGCAACAAGTGTATATAAATAAATACACAATCTTTTGAACTATTTGCTACCAACTATCTTTTCTTGATCAATTCCAATTAAGTCCACTAGTAAACCTCTGCTCTACATACAACATACACAAGCTTGCAGCTTTTCCAACTTCTTTATATCATCTATGTTCCATCCATATCTTTTCCAAAGAAAAGACCTTTTATTTATACCTTATTACAATTTACCATGATCAGGTCAGCCCATGAGGCTTTCCTAATTACAAACAATTACATAAACCCTTGCTAAGATACACATGGTATGTAAAAAAATTCTACAATGATTACATTACAATAATTAAGGACTGACATCCTTAATTTATGCCTACCAAACAAAACACACACTTCATTCCTTGAGTCAGCTTCAGAATAAACCATGTCCAGAGCACACACCATAGATGACATCACCAATCATTCCATACCTTGCACTGACCAATGAACATCCTTCAGTACCATGTCCATTATCCTTCAAGTTTGCATACCTTGAATCCAAATCCTCTGAAAGATATACCAGAAACCCAGAGACTAACTCTGTCAATTCTCACTGTCACAGTCCAGTGACTAGTCTTTACCAAAATAGTTTTAACTCTCTCAATATAAAACATCTAATAATGAGATCTCAAATATAAGATCAAAACATACACCTGAACTCTCATCTGACTTTGTAGCATCTAAAACATCCATGCAGTGTCTGTACACTTTGATTACCAATCTATTTTCTTCATAGAAACATATGTTGACATCAGTGACAAAACACAAATGACAATAGTATGAGTTCCCATTCAATAACGTAGTAATTAAACATATTAAATGTCTTGATCACCTCCCATGCATTAGCAATATCCAACACCCAATTCTTCCTCCAAATACTTGGAGTTTTCACACCATAACCTTGGTGTACTCAAACAACTTCAAGAAGAAAATGGGGTCCTCCAATTGATGGATCTCCTACTACTTCTCCATAGCCACACATTTCAAGGCCATTTCATGCCTCTAAACACAAGTTGATCACTTGAATGATCACCTAAATTTATCAAATTGATCCTAAAATGTTAGGCACAAATACATATTGTAGAAGTTAATAATCCATCCCCATGCCACAGTTATAATAGTATGCGGATAGTTACTTCATTTTGCTTAATGAAAATAATGGAAATATGACTGTTACAACCCTTTTGAAAATATAATTAATTTTTCAGAATGAAATCCTTAAATAATGGATCAAAAAAATGTTAGAAACATCCCTCGACACATTCCAATGATCAAACAATGGAAACCAATCAAACAAGAACTCAAAACATGTAAGAAATCATGGATTTTATTAAAAAAAATTGTATAGTTCATACTTTCTCTTCACCAGTTCATAGTCTTCTATCTCTCAAACATCTAAGACTATTTATAAGTTATTCCTAAACCTCCTTAATTGATCCCAAGTGGTTGGGAATGAGTCATACTTGTTTAAACCTCCTAATTGTCATTTCCCACCAAAATACAACTAGTTGTTAACATTCAAAAATTTGAATTGTTAACTTGTGTTATTTGGTGTTTCATTTCATCAAAATTATTAAAACTTAGATGATTCAATCCCTAGGACCTATTTAACCTTTCTCAAGAAATCCTAGACCCTAATTGAACCTTTGGAGTACTATTGACCCAATTTACATCATTTTGGTCCTAAGTCCTTACCAGGACTTCTAGGACATTTGACATTTAAATCATATTATTTGTTACAAATTTCCATAATAGGCTTTAAGATATCCCAATTAACCTTTAGGGACTCTATAGATCCACTAAATCCATGATATCCCAAGGTTTCCTTAAGTCTTTGGATAGGTTATCCTACACCATACACCCCACCCTCAAAATGACTCTTGTCCCAAGAGTGCAAGAATTTGGTTTTGTTTGCACCCATCCTTCTAGATGGATGTTTGAAAATCTTCATCACAAACTTAGCATCTTTCCTCAGCTTAGTACCTACATTCAAAGTGTTAGAAAAAAAAAAAAAACTTTATCCTTGTTACCATTCATGATGACATTATGTTTTGCTGATTGGGAATAGTCATCTTGTGACTTCACAAAATGCTCCTTTGTCTTCATATTACGATGAAATAGACCCTTTCTCTTGTCCTCCATGGCTATGGTACTATCAACCTTCCTCTTTGATACCATAGGACACCATACACTTCCAACCATGATCTCATTTGGCCTCTCAATATACTGCTTCACAGTCAGCCCACTATGACTGTCACAAAGTCCAGATTTCATCACCAACAAGGTTATCTTTTATTTCAAACCTGATGCCATCCACTTTCTTCTATAAATCAACATATGTCTTTGCACCAAATACAATTATATTCCTACCTTCTTCAACAACTTGGTTAGGTAGGGCTGTGAGGGTATATTTATTTCCATCTTTATGCATAATATAAGTATTTTCCAATCCATAGTGAATGGTTTGTGTTGAGGCCTGCCATGGTCTTACCAAGATTATGTGACAACAAGTCATGGGAACCACATCACACAAGACCCTATCACTATATTATCCAATAGAGAAATCAACATAAGCCCTTTCCTTGATCACAATGTTTTGATCACTACTGACCCATGATGTCCTATATGGTCTATCAATAGGAAATGTATGTAAATTCAATTTATTCACCATTTCACAAGACACAAAATTATCAAAAGAACTATAATCAACAATCATCTTGCAAACCTTTCCATAACTATTGCAATTTGTTCTGAAAATTGATACCTCTAATTTCTTTTTCTGTTGTGTTTTTGTTCCTCTTCTCAGCATCAAGAAGTCTCCTTCTAAGATTAGATATGTTGGAAGGGATATCCTTTCTACCTTATTTTCCTCTTCTTAATCTTGTATCAAGGTGAATCTCCTACCATTCTTCCTAGATTCTTATTAAGGAAACTTGTATAATGGATGTCCACCTTCACCACATTTGTAGCATTTCCAAGGAAAATTATTTCCTATACCACTATTTTGTTCTCCTCTTTGATATAGGACCTTCTCTTTGCCCTTCTCACTTTTCTCTTAGCTTGGGTTCACTCCTTTTCCTTTTCTTTTTTATCCTTTTAGATTACCTTGCCTCTCTTGCCTTGTCCTAAGATTATCCTTAGCCTTCATAACCAACTTGAAGCATTCTTCTAGGGTTCTAGGTGTAGCCATGATCATCTCATCATGGATATTGAAACTTAACCCTCCAAGATACCTAGCCACTTTCTCTTCCACATCTTCATCATGAGATTCCCCAATGTCAAGCTTTTAGAAATCCTCTATGTACTTAGGGACATCCATGTCCTTTTGTTTCAATCCTTGCATCCTCTTATACAATTGGACTTTGTAGTCTTCAATAATGAACTTATCTTTCATCTTCTCCATCATTCTTGGCCATGATGAGATCTTAGACCAAAATTTATTCATCGTATTATCCTACAAGTTATCCCACCATAATAATGCATGTCCTTTCAATCTAGACTTAGCAATATTTACCTTCATTCTATCCTCAACATCATCACTATCAAAGAAATTTTCAAGAACACTGAACCAATCCAATAAAAGTTCATCATCAATCCTTCCATCATACATAGGAAGTTAAAATTTTACCATTGAGTCTCCAAGATTCATAGACTTCAAGATTCTTTCTAATCTTGCATCCTCAAGATCAACTAGTTCCTTTGTTAGTGCTTCAAATTCTTCATCATATTCATGGTTTTATCCATGACCTTTTGTGTTCACAAGGTTTATCAACCTTTCAACTTCTCTTAGCCTTATATTATCTTCCATTTGTTCCCTCACCAAGTTAGCAAGTTATGCATTTGTGACCCTCTGAGGGATCCCATCCTCTTCTCCTTCTGACATCTCTGAGGTATAGATCAACTCTAGAACACTCAAGGAGGAAATGGACACTCTAAGGCCTCAACAAAGGATCAAGTACTCCAAAGACACCAAAATTACTTCTCAATATTCTCACCTAGGATACTCCTAGGCTCTGATACCACCTAACATAGAGTGTGTAGCAGGGTGGTGGACAAGGTTCCCAAGAATGGATTAATTTGAGTGGTTTAGCCACTTCAAGCCTACTAGCCTCCAAGGCACCCCAAATAGCCAATGCTCTCCAAACAACTCAAGAACATTCCAAATGACCAAAGTAGATGACCAAGGGTTAAAAAAGGTGGATTTAGTGATTTTTAATCATTTTTAGGATTTCAAGAGACTCCCAACAATCAATTTGTTCAAACTAGCTACTAGGCCTAATTGCCCTCCTAATAGGTCACCAACGATACAAACATGAACATAACTTTGAAACCCTCCAAAAGAATAAATCAAAACATCAAATTTCTAGACACCCTTTTCAACATAATTTAACATACTAACATCTTTCAATGAGGTACTTTGGACCAAACATCCCAAAACCTGACTGTGCCCTATTTTTAAGGGTTAAAAATATGCAATTAACAAAGGAACTATGTTTCAAACATACCCAATAACCATAAAACCTTTATAATTATAAGGAAATGACTCAAATCCACCAAATATCCAATCAATTTGGACCTTGGACCTTTGCAAGCATAAAATCCCCAAATGTGACCCAAAAACCCCTATAAACTAGGGTTTGATGCAATGTCACACTTCCCAATACTTCCTCCAACTTCTAAGAGTTGTTACACCATCACCTTGGTGTCCTCAAACAACTTCAAGAATAAAATGGGGTCCTCCAATGGATGTATCACCTACTGTTGCTCCATAGCCACATATTTCAAGGCCATTTCATGTCTCTAAACACAACAAGTTGATCACTTGATTGATCACCTACATTTATCAACATTCTCTTGCAATTTTAGGCACAAATACATATTTTACAAGTCAATAATCCATCCCCAAGCCACAATTACAATATTATGGGGATGGTTACTTCATTTTGCTTAATGAAAACAATGGAAATTTGACTGTTACAACCCTTTTGCAAATATAATTGATTTTTCTGAATCAAATCCTTAAATGCTGGATCAAAAAAATGTTAGAAACATCCCTTGACACATTCCAATGATCAAAAAATGGAAACCAATAAAAAAAGAACTCAAAATATGCAAGAAATCATGGATTTTATTAAATTTTTGTGTACAGTCTATACTTTCTCTTTACCAGTCCATACTCCTCTATCTCTCAAACATCTAAGACTATTTATAAGTCAGTTCTCAACTTCCTCAAATGATCCCAAGTTGTTGGGAATGAGTTAGACTTGTTTAAACCTCCTAATTATCATTTCCTACCAAAACACAACTAGTCGTTAACATTCAAAAATTTAAATTGTTAACTTGTGTTATTTGGTGTTTTATTACATCAAACTTATTAAAACTTAGATGATTCAATCCCTAGCACTTATTTAATCTTTCTCAAGAAATCCTAGACCCTAATTGAACCTTTGGGGCACTATTGACCCAAGTTACATCATTTTGGTCCTAACTCCTTACTATGACTTCTAGGACATTTGACATTTAAATCATATTGTTTGTTAGAAATTACCATAATAGGCTTCAAGAGATCCCAATTAACCTTTAGGGACTCTGTAGATTCACTAACTCCATGATATCCCAAGGTGTCCTTAAGTGTTTGGATAGGTGATCCTGCACCACACTTGATGAGCTAGAATGGATAAAAATTCTTCTTAGTAGGATGCATGATCAGTTCCTATGGCTAGATAAACCACACAAGATCACTAAGGAAGTGTTGGAAGATGTAACTAGTTTTAATGCAAATGGATAAGATCCTTCCCTAAGGACTATCAAGAAGTATATTGTGAAAAAATTGATAGAATCATAGTGGGACAAGAGAGCCATGACAGTGAATGATATCAAACAACCTGATGTGAATTTTGTCTCAATGATTTTAGGATACAAAGTGTACCATTAAAGAAGGGAAAACTCTATTAATAGCACCATAATCCATGCTTCTTATTAGATGGTTGAGGAGAATTATTACTATGGTATCCATGAATCTCTAAGAGTGCATCTCTTAGAGAACTTGAAAAATATTAAGAAAGACAAGAAACAAATTTTCAAGTTTGTTTCTTTGATTATATTTTTTTTGTTAGTATCAGCTTCTGGATTTGATTGTGTAGAATATTTTTTTTCTATTTTATGAACTAATTTCCTAGAGTTGGTAATATCACTTGGAGGAAGGATATTCCTATTGAAAAATATATTATTAATTACTATCAGATGCTTGAAATTTATTCTAGGATAAGTACAATCTAGGAGTACTTCAAAGATTTTTAAGAGGAAATGAAATCGAGATGCATAATTCCTAGGGAGCTTGTTGAAAAATATGAGGACACTATTTTCTTTATGGTAGAAATTTATGAATGTCTAATGGAGGTAGTTGATCCAAGAACATCATGTATCATGCCTATGGGATATGAAGTAGGTCCTATTGTAGTTGAAGGTCATGTGAAAGATTTTTTTGACAATTCAATTGACCCTAAGGAGGAGAGGTTCGATACTTATAAGGAAAAGAGCCTAAAAGTTCATCTTGAACTTAACAAACCTAAAAGAGATCAAAGTGTGAGAAGAGAGGTGGAAATAATGGGTGAAAGGATGGGATTTACCAAATATAAAGTGGAAGAATCTAGGAGAAAACATGAAGAGGAAGCGAGGAAGAAGGATGAAGTAGAAGATCCTATTGATATTGATGCTAATGCACCTCCACATTTCATACATATTATATCACCATTAGAGAGTAGATAGGCAAGAAGTTTAGTGATATCATCAGTGATTCCATTAAAGAAGAAGCCAAAAGTTGAAAATAAATTAGAGACCCCTAGATCACCTACACCAAAGGATAATAAACCCAAATATTGTTCCTAATCTAGAAGCAAAAGGATTAAGATAAAGAACAAAAGATCATATGAAAGAACCATGGATGGCCATGAAAAAGATGAAGCTATTGATTCAGATGATTTAGTGAAGATATTGAGGATTGAAGGAGCCAAGGAAGATTGAGTAGTAAGTGGTCCTACACCTAAGGATGATTATGTAGCTAAGAAGCCTGAAATTGTTACTAGTAAGCCACATTTCACAGTAATGATGCATTAAAAAATATGATAGTTCATGGTATAATAGTTCAATTAAAGAAGTACTATAGTAGATATGATTAAAAGGACAAGATATTTTTAGAGGATGGAGTGATTACCTATTTGAAAAATTATAATAGAGCTTTGGTTGAGATCAAAGGGGACATCCTTGATGATCTATTTGACATTCTTGAAGCAAGAAGATTGACAAAAGTATAAGAGCATAAGAGGATTAAGGAGATGACTTTGGCAAGGCTCTATTCATTAATTTCAAGAGATGAAATGAAATATATCCTTAAGGAATCCAAGAAGGAGCTGATGAGTACAACAAGGGTAAACATGCTCATGGTTTGGAAGAAAAAAGAAGTAATTGAGGAGACAGAGGAAGTGATGGAAAAAATATTATTGAGAAATTGGCATGATGTTCCATATAAGGATGATAAGAAAGAGATACATGTTGATGACAATGAGCCACTTGATACTATAGACACTTCATTTCAAATGACTAATAAAGAACCATATTTATTTATCTTTTGTGTACCAATTCAACTTTTAGTTATGAATTATGATGAGGGAGATATACCTAGAGTCCCAAACATCAAGTTTACTATGAAAAAATGAGAGTATATTCTTGATGAGAATGAAAAATAAGAAGCGGCAAAAGATAACTCAAAAGATCGGACAACTGATGGGTCAAAGGAATAAGATGTCGATGTAGATGTAGACAAAGGTTAAGTTGAGGCAAAGAGAATACATGATGATAATCAGATGGAAGATGAAGTGAGAAAAGAAAGACACACAAAGTGAGAGAAAACTCTTGAGGGAGTTGAGGAGATAGCTCCGAAGGTAAATATTGAGAAGGATGAGGAGGCAAGAGACACTGTGGAGGTAGTGGCTAAAATCTTGGAAGAAGATAACACTGAAATGGAGGACATGTAGATCTATGAATGACATAATAAGACTTTCAAGTCCACTCGGTTAAGAGATTTTATTTGATTACAATGGTTAAACTGTAACAGTAGGTGATATGATTACAATGCAACTTGATTTGCAGATATTCAGATCTATACTAAGCCCATAAAATCCACTGATCAATATTTCATATTCAGTTCATCAACATTGAATAAATTACTATCCCTCAGTAAAGCTTTATGATGCTCGGTACTGTTCTACAGTTTGGTTCTTCTTCAACCAGTATGATCAGGCATGCATGAAGCTTGTTCATGTGATATCTTTGCAGTCTCCTTCTTCTGGAATAAGTTTCACTGTGAAACCCTAGACTCTTAAATAGACAAGTAAACCATTTTCTTTTCATCCATCAGATTTTTCTGCTTAATCTCCTTCATTGATTTTTTTGCTTAAACCTTCCTCAACTGATGTGTCAGTAACATGTTTCAATTCTATCCTTTAGATCTTCTTTGAATTTTTTTAGTCATAGATCTTACAACAAACTTTATCTTTCCACCTCGTAATCATACACTTTACAGCTCATCGATTTCTGTCGGCTAAACTAATCATTTAGTTCTTTTGTCCATACTCGGTTAACAAAGAAATGCATCGATGAACACAGGCTCGGTTGATACTATCACTGGGTATACACTACACTAGCTCAGTGTATACTGGAATGCTTCATTAACTGACCACACTGCTTTGTAACATTTTGCTTCTATCTTAATAACAGATTAATTCAACATAATCAAGTCAACAATATGAAGTCATAGACTCATCAATAAGTTACCAAGAGTATTCCTTATCCTCATCTATCATATCCATCTTCCTCTATGTAGATATCTTGGTTCTTTATCTTTTCTCTCCTTTCTACAGATGTTTAGATATTTGCAACTACCATGATAAGTATTGTCAAACTAGTTGACATCAATGACAACATAATGACTGATTCAATTATCTTATATAACAATTTAGTGCTCGGTGATCTCTAATCACTTGTTCTTCATCAATCAGGTTCTTAATCAGTTGAAGTTCATCAATATCGCCCTTTGGAATTGATGGCAACTCAAGCAATATGAAGTATACCATACACATACCAAACATGTATTTTACAAATCCATAAGAAAATGTTGTAGCTCGGTAAGCTCTCCTTATCTTAATATGTTTAATCACTATGTTACATGAGAGCATTGCAAATGAAGACTTTCCTCTGTAGATATGATCTTTCTAGTTCTCAGATTCCTTCTTTTCTTAGCAACAAATCTTCAAAACTCTCCCTGACTTTCTCAAATTGTCTCTCCCTTAGATAGATGTTCCAGTAATCTCCTCATTTATCATATTGTTTATATCTCCCTTTGAAAACAATGCCAAAGAAAAACATAAACATACAGCTCTATATTAGCCATGTGACTCTATTGTCTAATGCATACAATGTATCTCTGTATCTCAGTATACCGATATACAAATCTCTGTTCCTGAAATATTTTACAACCTTAGACAGAATCCAAAGTGTGAACTATGCTGCATCAACATGAATGATCTTCTAATAGGATTAGGTTGATGCAACCTCCAGATCACATTAGTGACTGGTAGACAGGGGATGGACCCCAAGTCTAGTCCTCAAATATTCAAAAGTTTCCTTTGGTAGAGGCTTGGTAAATATGTCAGCAAGTTTCTATTTTGATGTAACATATTCCAACTTAACTTGCTTCTCCTGTACTTGTTCTCTTAAGTAGTGATACTTAATAGAGATGTGTTTGGTCTTTGAGTACATTACAAGATTCTTTGAAATGTTTATTGCACTTGTGTTATCATAGTATATAATCACTGGCTCAGTGATTACATCGTTCATCCCTTCCAACACTTGTTTGATGTAGGAAATGTTTGAATAGTTTGTATCAACCACAACATACTCTCCTTTGGCAGTAGACTGATAAATACAAGGTTTTTTCTTACTTGTCCAAGTAACAAGTCTTTCACCAAAGAAAAATGCTCCTCTGGTGGTACTTTTCCTATCATCTATATTTACAGCTCAATCTACATGGGTGTAAACTCTTAGTTCAAACTTCCATATATTGGAATTAAGTATGTTTGTCATTAGTGACAACACTTATTCAGACTCTATGTGTTTACCGAGCAGACAGGACAGTGTTTACCGAGCAGACAGGATAGTGTTTATCGAGTAGACAGGACAATGTTTATCGAGCAGATAGGACAGTGTTTACCGAGCAGACAGAATAGTGTTTACCAAGTGATGAAATGAGCAGTGTTTACCAAGTGCCAGCATGGTAAATAGGGAATTCAATTTCTACCAAGGGACACTATATCTATCGAGTTTGAAACTACAACCAAGTGGTTAGTATGGACCGAGCCTCCACTTCTACCGAGAGCATGATGATGCCGAGTAATATAGTGGATGCCGAGTATCAGAAAGTCACCAAGTTAGTTTGTAGTAACTAAGTAACAATATTTGGGCCAACTCAGTAATATTTGTGTTAAGAGCTAACTTTGTAATTATTTTGTAATTGTTTTGGATTGATATATAAACAATGTTTTGTATCATATCCAAGGTGTGAAGTAGCGAAGCATGAAAAAGAGAGAAAGGTAGAGATAAGCAAATTACAAAGGGCTACAGTAGTATAAGAAGCAGCAAAGATCTATCCATCACAGAAGGTGATCAGTATATTAGAGAATCTCAATTAGCAAGTACAGTTGCAAGTAAGAGATCTACTGTTTCATCCTATTAGGTGAATCAGCTTAAAATCCTTTAACCGGGTAGACTTAACGGTCTTTGTAAAATCTCTTAACCGAGTGCATACTTTATTGTATGTTTGTAAATCCTCTAACAAGGTGAACCTAGTAGTCCTTATTTCTCCTAATAGCGTAGATCATCAGAAGTGATCATTGTAAGCCTTAACCGACAAAATTTATACTACAGTATTGAAGTTTTGTGGGTATCATCCCCATCCTAGTTTTACTTTCTATTTGGAAGGTTTTTGGGTCACCAAATCTCTATGTTCAAAGTGTTATGAATGTTTTATTCTTTCTGTTACTCATACATGCAATCAGATTATCAATCTAATGTTATTTGAAATATGGTTAAGATCTAAATTTGTTAAAAGTTTTGAAGTTACTGATTCACCCCTCCCCTCTCAGTAACCTGGATAGTCTTAAATATTTCCAACAATTGGTATCAGAGCTTTGTGGTTCTCAGGATAAAGTTTGATAGCTTGAGAAAAGATTCAGGACAATGGAGATATTCAGACTTAACAAAGTAATTGAGAATGAAAAGCTAGATCTGGAAATGGCCATAACTCAACTCAAGGAAGCAAGAGAGCATCTTTCCAAATCCCTAAAAAGAAGGAAGGAACTTGCAAATCAAATTAATGACCACCAGTATGTTGAAGAAAAGATTGAAGACTTTTTCCCTTCAAGCAGCTCAAATGAAGCAAACAATGCAATCAAAGAACTTCTAGAAAAGAGTGGATCTCTGCAAGAAGAGATAAGAAAATTGAAAAGAGAATAGGAAATTTAGTCAACAAGATTTTGTGAAATCTTGGAACAAAGAAACAAGATGAAAGATGAAATAGATGGAAAGAAAAATGAAATCCAGAATCAAACCCTTCAGCTAGAAAACCTTATTGATCGAGTCTCCAATGCAAATGAAGAAATCTTGACTTTGAGATTAGAAAATGAAAATATAAGAGAGGAGCTGAGATCTGAAAAGCAAATCAATTTAAGATTGGTGAATGACTTGGACACTGAAAGGCAAATCAATGAGAGAATGTTGAAATCTCAAGAAGATATAAATTATGTGTATGAACGAAACCTTCATAGGAAAAAAGGAAAAGCAGGACTTGGATACAAAGAGGAAGGTGAATCCTCAAACAAGGTACTCAAAAGAATCAGAAACCCACTTGTAATCACTGTCACAAAATTGGCCATACTTCAAACAAATGTTGGAGCAATGGAAAAGCACAATTCAATGGAAAATGCTACAATTGCAATCAGCATGGTCATAAAGCAAATGAATGCAAGGATAAACCAAGATTTAAAGGCAAATGTCACAAATGTAGCAAACAAGGTCATAAGGTATCAGAATGCAGAACTAAAACACCCAATCCAGCAGAACAAATTATGAAAGCAATGTTTGGTTGGGATTACAACACTTGGTGTAGATGTCATTGCTATAGAGAATATGGGCACATTGGCATGAATTGTGTAAGGCATCACTTGAGAAAAAGGGATACTACCATACGATGTTATAAATGCACGAAGCTTGGTCACATAGCTGAAAATTGCATGAATTTAGGCAAAGTTGAAGATGAAAAGAAAGCAAAAGAAAATAGCATCAGGAAGTAGATGAGACAATAGTGGATTCCTAAACCTACCAAGCAAACCAGTCCAAGTAATGAAGTCACTCATGAAGAGAGTGGCTCTATCAACTCTAACTAAGTCTCCAAGAAAGCACTGGAACTGTATCTTCATAGACATATTCCAAACAGTTCCTAAACTGAAAGGAAGAAAGATCCAAATCAGTATGCAAGATACAATAGGATCACAAGAAGGTCGGTATCAGTTACCACCGAGCAAGGTCAAGTGTAACCTAATTTCATTTGGTTACCGAGTAAGGTCGGAGTAGTATGAATTTGTATGTTCTCTGAGTTGTGAAATCTTCACCGATCATTTATTGCATAGTGGATGACAGTCTGTCGAATTCAATAACCTAATTCCTACGGAGCATTAATGACAAAATTTTAACAAAAAGCATGAAATTGAGTTCATTCTTCACCGCGAATATTAGCATATTGAGCAGAGAAATTTCTAGTGCGATCAAGCGATTCGAAGCAAAATTTGGTAGCAGAAATTTCTTCGAAGAATTTTTCTTTTTCTATCGAGCTACCATGACATCATCCAGCACCAAAGTAAAGAAAGGTTCAAAAATTTTAGTTCAAGGAGAATGGAAAGCACTGGATTTCAAACTCATGCCCGTGATTGCAGAAACCCTAGATCTGAGTGGAGCTCAATCTCAAATTCCTCCAAAGGTACTTCTTGTTAACGACATTTGTAGTCATTTTAAAGGTACAATTCAAGAGCTTGGAACCTTAGAGATAGATGTTGTTCATGATGAACTGTGTGTTGATGGTGTTCTCAAATCGGAACATAAACATTTGGAAGATAAGGGTTTGACACATATCACCCACTTGCCTCAGAGTTTCCAAATAAAATGGATTAGATATATCCTAAGCCGAGTGCACGAAGGTAAAATTTGGCTTGAGAAACCAATGGAAATAACAAAGAAGATGATTCACCAAATCACTGGTCTTCCCATGCTTGCCAAGGCTAAATCTACAAAAACCCTAGGTCGGGTAGAGCTAGAAAAGAAAACCCTAGCCGAATGGGATGATAGAGGTATGAGAATAAATAGTATTACCGATGTAGAACTAAAATTTGGCACATATGTCATAGCTCACAAGATATACAGTTCAAGTGGGTAGAATAGTGTTCCGTGTGAAGCAGTTGACCTAGCTTATAAAATTGTGAAGAATAATCTGTCATTTGACCTAGCAGATTTATTGTTGAAACAGTTCAACAAGAATATAGCGAGCATTCAAACCTCAAAGAACAATCCATGTAAGTTTGGCTCGCTGTTGGTTTGTTTATTTTTCTATGCTCAAAAGTTTTTCCCATCAAAAGGCACGGTAAAATGGAGAAAGGATGTGCCTGTTCTTTATCAGATAAATGAGTATATTGCAGAAATAGGTGAAAATTTTGTAAGCATAATGGATAACTATTTTGAATCTTTTGAAGAAAAGATGAATAGTAGATTTCGGATTCCACTAAAGCTGGTGGAAGATTATAAAGATGATGTTTGTTTCATGGTTGATTGTGATAGAGTATACATTCAGGCAGTACGGCCTAGGATTGTATGGGTGAAACCTCTTCCTTATGAGGTAAACATTGATGAAACAAAGGATATAATTGAAGCCCTAGTAAATCAACCTATTGATCCAAAGGCTCCATACTTTGGAACATATGATGAAGCTAAGATAAGAATTGAGCTAAGCATAAAACTTCCACAGGCAATTAACAAAGGCAGAAAGAGGATGGCCAAGATGTAATCTAGCACACCTCTAATGTTAACTGAGGGCATAGGAGAGGATATTGTAGAAGAAGAAAGAGATAAGGAATATAAGACCATTGAGGATGCCAAGAACATTTTGGCAGAAACAATAGGTGTTGAAGTTGATTCCTCTCAACACATTTTGTTGCAGTTGGCAGAGGTAGTAAACAAGTTCAATGAGGATTCCTCTAGATCAAATAAGTTTCTTGAGAAGGCTAAGAAAAAGTTTGAAAATAAAGTGCTTGAGCACATTGCTTAGCAAATAGCTATCAATCACGTAGGGTTATCTTCAGTTTTGACTAGCATTGAGTCCTCCTATTCCAAGGTAACATCATTTTTTGTCAGAGTATGTAATGTTGCCGAGTTCTCAAAGGAGATTAAAGACAAAATAAATAAGATTGATGAGGATCTGAAGATCAGTGCACAGAAGTTGCAACTTGAACCTAGTTCAAGCTCTACACATCATATGACAGTCAAATTCCTATCTGATAAGTAGTCAGAGTTATTAAAAGAAGATGCAAGGATCATATCAACATTAATAGATATTCAGAACATGATCCTTCCCATCATGGATACAATGTAGAAGCATATTGCATACTCAAAAACATTGATCCATGACAATCAGTTTTCAATTGCAGATCACATGATTGAACTCTCTGCAGAAGTCCAAGTTGCACTCCATACATGCAAGATTCTGCAAGATGCATTCTAGCACTCTAGCACTAATTGGAAAAATGCATTCTAATTTTCTCTCACATTTTGGTATCTCCATGTAAAATATTTGTATATACACCTTTGGCATTATTATCAAAAAGGGGGAGAAAGTATATGAGATATGAAAGGGGGAGAAAGTATATGAGAGAAATAGGAAATATGAGTATGAGGTGAAATAAGATATTTGTATATATACTGTATAAGGGAGACATGACATGTATATATAGCAGTATGACAAAGACAAATTTTTGAAAAATCAAAACTAGTATCAGCATGATTGTGTATATAAGTTTTGGGCAATAAGTGTTTTGTCACTAATGCCAAAGGGGGAGATTGTTAGCATTAAGTATGTTTGTCATTAGTGACAACACTTATTCAGACTCTATGTGTTTACCGAGCAAACAGGACAGTATTTACCGAGTAGACAAGATAGTGTTTACCAAGAAGACATGATAGTGTTTATCGAGCAGACAGGATAGTGTTTATCGATCAGATAGGACAGTGTTTACCGAGTAGATAGAACAATGTTTACCGAGTGATGAAATGAGCAGTGTTTACCGAGTGCTAGCATGGTAAATAGGGAATTCAGTTTCTACCGAGTGACACTATATCTACCGAGTCTCCAGTATATACCGAGTTTGAAACTACAACCGAGTAGTTAGTATGGACCGAGCCTCCACTTCTACCGAGAGAATGACGATGCCAAGTAACACAGTGGATGTCGAGTATCAAAAATTCATTGAGTTAGTTTGCAGTAACCGAGTAACTATATTTGGGCCGACTCAGTAATATTTGTGTTAAGAGCTGACTTTGTAATTATTTTGTAATTGTTTTGGATTCATATATAAAAAATGTTTTGTATCATATCCAAGGTGTGAAGTAGCGAAGCATGAAAAAGAGAGAAAGGTAGAGATAAGAGAATTACAAAGGGCTATAGTAGTATAAGAAGTAGCAAAGATCTATCCATCATAGAAGGTGATCAGTACATCAGAGAATCTCAATCAGCAAGTACAATTGCAAGTAAGAGATCTACTGTTTCATCCTATCAGGTGAATCAGCTTAAAATCCTTTAACCCGGTAGACTTAACAGTCTTTGTAAAATCTCTTAACCGAGTGCATACTTTATTTTATTTTTGTAAATCCTCTAACAAGGTGGACCTAGCAGTCCTTATTGCTCCTAACAGGGCAGATCATTAGAAGTGATCATTGTAAGCCTTAACCAGCAAACTTTATACTGCAGTATTGAAGTTTTGTGGGTATCATCCCCACCCCAATTTTTCTTTCTATTTGGAAGGTTTCTGGGTCACCAAATCTCTGTGTTCAAAGTGTTATGAATGTTTTATTCTTTCTATTACTCATACATGCAGTTAGATTATCAATCTAATGTTATTTGAAATATGGTTAAGATCTGAATTTGTTAAAAGTTTTGAAGTTATTGATTCACCCCTCCCCTCTCAGTAACCTGGATAGTCTTGAATATTTCCAACACCATAGTCCTCTATTTTCTTCAGGTATCTTAAGATTCTTTTAGTTGCAATCATGTGTGACTCCTTCAGATTTGCAGAAAATTTAGCAATAATTCCCACAACATGTGCAATATCTGGTCTACTATGCACTACATACATCAACTTACCAATCATAGATTGGTACAATGTCTGGTTCACCTCTATAGTTTCATCATCTTTAGTTAGTTTGTAGCTTGTGACCATTGGTGTTCCAACTGGTTTAGAATCTACCATGACAAATGTTCTTAGTACTTCCTTTATATACTTTAATTATGTGATGAATATTCCATCATTCTATTGAATAACCTACAAGCCTAGAAAGAACTTAATCTCTCCAAACATAGACATTTCAAATTCTTTACACATCTCATCAAAAAATGATTTACATATATGATCTTGTCTTCCAAAAATAATATCATCTACAAATATTTTAGCAATCAAGATAGTATCATCAGTATCTCCTTTCATATACAGATTGTTGTTCTCACTAGTTCTAAGAAAACCAATACTTAACAAATAAGTATGTAGCCTTTCATACCAGGCTCTAGGTGATTTCTTTAAACCATATAAAGCTTTATGTAGTCTACATACCATATCTTTCTTATCTAGATTGACAAACCCTTCTAGTTGTTCGATGTAGACCTCCTCTTCTAGTATCCCATTCAGAAATGCAGACTTAAAATCCATTTGATAAACTTTAAACTTCTTATGTGCTGCATATGCAAGTAACATTCTGCATCCTTCTAGTCTAGAAATAGGTGCAAAGGTCTCACCATAATCTATGCCTTCCACCTATGCATAACCCTTGCATACAAGTCTAGCTTTATTTCTTATAACCTCTCCATTTTCATTCAGCTTGTTTCTAAAAATCCATTCAGTACCGATAACATTCTTATCTTTAGGCCTGGGTACTAAATTCCATGTCTTGTTTTTCTCTATTTTTTCTATCTCTTCATTCATTGCATTTACCCATTCTTCATTCTCCAATGCAACCTTAACATTTTTTGGTTCAAACTCACAAACTAAGCATGTACCTTGTCTCAACTTACTTCTTGTCATCATGCCAGCTTGCTTGTCACCAATGATTTGGTTCTTAGGATGATGTCTTCTGACAAATCTAGCCAATACTTGATCTCTTCTTTATTGTTCATCCTGTTCAGGTTCATGTGCATGCTTGGTAGGTCCTTCCTGATCGTCGGTTTCTCTTTGTTGTTCCTTGGTGTTGTTTTCCTGATGACCGGTTGACATAGTCTATGGCTTCGGTAGGTACTTTGGTTGTCAATGTAAGTGAATCTACCATAATCTTCTAGCTCCCTAGTGCTTTCTTCACTGATCTTAGTATCAAATTCATCAACCCTAACATTATTACTTTCAATGATTTTATTAGTAAATTTGTTCAAACAGTTATAGGCTTTGCTTTTAGTGGAATATCCAAGAAATATCCCTTCATCCCCTTTAGAGTCAAACTTTCCATTTCTTTCATCTTTTAGAATAAAATATTTGCTACCAAAAACTCTGAAGTAACTTATAGTCGGTTTGTGACCAAACCATAGCTCGTAGGGTGTTTTGTTTGTGTCCTTCTTCAATTGTACTCTTTTTAGAACATAAACAGTTGTGCTGACTGATTCTCTATAGTATGTCTAAGCAACATTCTTATACAACATCAGTGTCCTTGCATAATCAACAATTAATTTGTTCCTCCTTTCAGCAATCCCATTTTGCTAAGGTGTTCTTGGTGCAGAAACCTATCTTTTTATACCATGCTCATTACAATAGTTAGTAAATTCATCAGAAATAAATTCACCACCTCTGTCAGATCTCAAGCATTTCAGTTCCTTGTCGGTTTCTTTCTCTACCTTTTCTTTATACCATTTAAATATCTTAAATGCCTCTAATTTCTCTTTTAAAAACATCACAGTCATTAATCTAGTGCAATCATCAACAAATAGAATGAAGTATCTATCTCTATAATAGCTCTATGTTCTCATGGGACCACATAGGTCGGTGTGAACTAGCTCCAAAATTCTCTTTGTTGAATAATATTTACTCTTAAAACTAGATTTTGTCATTTTACCTTTTTGACATTCATGATGCATAACATGATCCGGCTTTGCTAGGCTAGGCAGACCTCTAACCTTTTTCTTTCTACTAATTTTAATCATGTTATCAAAGTTTACATGACATAACCTTTTATGCCACAACCATGCATCCTCATTTTTCATTATTAAATAGAAAGACTTATCATTATAAAGATAAAAAAAAGTTAGCTTTCATTTGTGCTCATGTTCCAACAAGTTTTCCTCCATTGTCAAATATCTTAACCTTTTTTCTCTCAAAAGCTACTCGGTGACTTGAGTTCTTAAGTTGTGCCACACTTAGCAAATTGTAATTTAGTCCTACCCAATAAGCATTATCACATTTGATTTTGTCATTTATTAGTAAAGATCCCTTTCCTCTAACCATACAAGGTGTATCATTACCCATTTTTATAGATCCTCCATTATATTACTCAAGATGATCAAATTTTTCTTCATCACCAGTCATGTGATGGGTACAACCACTATGAATGATCCATGTATCATTTTTATTAACCTTAAAAATCAGTGTTATCTCTACATACTTTTCTTCTTACTCATAATCATCCTTCATAGCAACAAATACTACTTCTACATCATCATCTGAATCAGTATCAGTATCAGTATCATTCTCTTCAGCATGGTAACATACATTTTTACCTTTTTCATTGTTGCCTTGGTTATCTCTATTGTGGTGTTAATAAATTTTGTTGTTTCTCCTCCCATAGCTTCCTTCACTAGATAGATCCTTGTTTATGTCATCTTCTTTCCTATTCGAGCATCTAGCAGCAATATGACCAACATCTTTGTAGTTAAAACATGCTAAAGGTAATTTACCCCTATATCTACCTTTACCTTTAGGTAACCTCCTGGCCATAAGAGCTTCAAGCTTATCAAGCTCATCATCAATGTTACTATCATTATCATCATTATTGCTTCTACTATGAGACTTACAAATCCTTAGAGAAGTAATGAAAGCAGACTCAATAGGCGGTACAACACTATTATCATAGTTGTTCAATTCAAAAGTTATCTTACCAATCAAATTATCAAGAGTGAGAGTGTTGCCAGGTGCAGACCTCATTTCATGTATTGCAGATATTCTGATTGCATAAACAAGAAATAAGGTTCTAAGAATTTTGCTTACTAGTGTATCTTCTTTAATGACACCATTAGATCCTCTGATAGCATTAACTACCTCCTTTATTCAATTTGTATATTGCACTATATTTTCTCCTTATTTCATTTTTATATCATCAAATCTTACTCTTAAACTTTCAGCTTTGGCTCTCTTGACATTATCATTACCACTATAAACTTGGGAAAGTTTATCCCACATTTTCTTTGAAGTAACACAATCCTTGACATCTTCAAATTTGACATCTAATAGAGAAGCAACAATCTCCATCATAGTAACATTATTCTCATGGCTATCTCTTAATTGATCAAGAGTCAAAGGTCCTATAGGTGGTGCTAATTAGCCATTATCCAATAGGGTGAGGGCAGAATTCCCAATCCTAGATATATGAAGTCTCATTCGGCTTTGCCATATTGTAAAGTTGTCCTTATTCAGCTTTGGCACTTCCCTCTTATACATTTTGTGATCTTTCTACTAAAGTCCTTAAAACTTTGTTCCAAGCAACCAATATGCTCTGATACCAATTGTTAGAATAATTGAGAGGGGGGTGAATCAGTAATCCACAATCCCAAATACAAAATGTATATCACAAAACAAATACAACTAATTCTGTAGCTCGGTAAACATGAAATACTAATCAGTCTATGCTTTTACTGATTACCAGTTAATTGCTCATAGTGATTACCGACCAAATCAAATATGCAACATGTAAAGTATGATAACCAAATAATCACCACATAAACACATAACACAAGAGATTTAATGTGGAAACCCTATAAAGGGAAAAACCACCTGGGACTGGTAACCCAAAAACTTTTCACTCTTTTGAAGTGAGCTCGGTGAAGAGCCAACCCTGTTAAAGGTTACAAAACACACTGTAAAGTGTGAACTTGTTAGAGGATTTAACACTAACAGTTATCGTCCAACCAAAATTCACTATGGGGTTGATAAGATAATAATGTACATTCTATGAATGACATAATAAGACTTTCAAGTCCACTCAGTTAAGAGATTTTATCTTATTACAATGGTTAAAATGTAACAACAGGTGATCTGATTACAATGCAACTTGATTTGCAAATATTCAGATCTATACTAAGCCCATAAAATCCTCAGATCAATATTTCATATTCAGTTCATCAACATTGAATAATTTACTGTCCCTCGGTAAAGCTTTCTGATGCTTGGTATTGTTCTATAGTTTGGTTCTTTTTCAACTAGTATGATTAGGAATGCATGAAGCTTGTTCACATGATATCTCTGCAGTCTCCTTCTTCCGGCATAAGTTTCACTGTGAAACCCTAGTCTCTTAAATAGACAAGTAAACTATTTTCTTTTCATCCATCATATTTTTCTACTTAATCTCCTTCATCGGTTTTGCCACTTAAACCTTCCTCGGTTGATGTGTCAGTAACATGTTTCAATTCTATCCTTTAGATCTTCTTCAAATTTTGTTAGTCGTAGATCTTACAACGAACTTTATCTTTCCACCTCGTAATCATACACTTTAGAGCTCATCAATTTCTGACGGCTAAACTAATCATTTAGTTCTTTTGTCCATACTCGATTAATAAAGAAATGCATCGGTAAACACAAGCTTGGTTGATACTATCACTCGGTATACATTACACTGGTCGGTGTATACTAGAATGCTTCATTAACTGACCACACTACTTTGTAACATTTTTCTTCTATCTTCATAATAGATTAATGCAACATAATCAAGTCAACAATATGAAGTCATAGACTCATCAATAAGTTACTAAGAGTATTCCTTATCGTCATCTGTCATATCCATCTTCCTCTATGTAGATATCTCAGTTCTTTATCTTTTCTCTCCTTTCTACAAATGTTTAGATATTTGCAACTACCATGATAAGTGTTGTCAAACTAGCTGACATCAATGACAACATAATGACTGATTCAATTATCTTACATAATAGTTCAGTGCTCAATGATCTCTAATCACTTGTTCTTCATCAATCAGGTTCTCAATCAGTTGTAGTCATCAATAAATACTCATTTTAAATCTTCGGAGAAGTCTACAACAGTGAAAGTTCTAAATGAATTTAATACAAAAATATATAATTATTTGAGCATAATGATTTACAAGGATAAAATATCATTGGGAGTTTATATTTAGAAGTTGAAAGTTCCTTATTAGAAGGAGGTAAAATTTGTAAAGCTTGTATTGAATATCCCAAGTGTTATTTTTTTGTTGATAAGATCATTAAGGATAGTGAAAGGAAGCTAACAGAAATATCAAAAGAATTTGATCCTTTGAATTAATTAGCCTTAGACCATGTAGTTCAAGTGACATCTCTAAATGATAAGATCAAACACTTGTTACTGAGAGGGAGAGAGAGTTAAGGGAAGTATTTGTGAATTGATAAACTTAATTTCTCCCATGCTTCATATTTTGTTGAGAGGTTTGAAGGAAGCCATTGCTACCCATGAATATCATGATGCACATGATTTGGTTGAAGTATAAAATTTGGCCTATGCCATTTTTGGTCAAATTCATATAGCAGAGAGAATAAAGAAGATTTGGGATATATATTTTTCTTCTTCGAGAAGTAATTTCCTAGATGTATTTAAACTCTGATAAGTATATTTTTGCATACTTTGTGTATATAGATGGAATGCATAGGATTTTGGTAGATAATTTTTCTGTTTCCAACCTTTTCCATTAATGTCAAATGGGGAGAGATAAGAAGTGAAAAATTAGATATTCATCTTAGGGAGAGCACATAATTTTAGTTAGGGAGAGATCTTTTTGGAGTTTGGCATTTTGTTTGGATACTTAGTCATTTTTTACTAAGTGTTTCCATCAATGTCAAAGGGGGAGATTTTTGGCAAGAGACACTACTATGGATGATTTGTATGTTTTTATTAATGGAAACTATACATGATTCTCATGGTCACTTGTCATATTTTATGATTATTGAAAGTTAGGTTGATAATTTGGCTAAGTATGGTAGAACAAGAACACTGTATAGACTTCACTAAATGGATTGGTATAGATATGTACATATGAATTTTGAGTTACTAAGCTAGAAGAAGATTCTATAGAGTATATTCTTTGTTAGTCTATGATCTCACCCATTTATTTTATCATTTTTTTGAGTTATGGAGTTCTAAGCATCAGGTATGCAGTGAATTATGAAGAACAATGATAATTAGTTGTTGGATCGATCAACGATCCTAAAAAATCAATGATATGATCACTTTTAGAGTTATAATTGATAGATATGACATTTTTTATGATTTATATATATTTGTGCAATGTTATCATGAAGATTTAATTATTGATTTGGTTGATGTTCTACATGATACACTTTATGTTCTTAAGGTTGACTAGTTGAAATATTGTTTTTGCAATCGAGTATATTAGATTGATTTTTTGAGTTGATTGGAGAGAGTGAAGTATAGAGTTGATATGTGGACATTCTATATGTGCAAAGAACCTAAATGTAGAGGATAGATTTATGATTTTTTATCGTACCTACTTGAAACTGTATAGGCATGGTTGATGTTATTTCTCAATTCACTTTATTGGATTGTAGTCCTATCATTTTGTATGGTAGTAAGTCTTTATATGTTTTAATTTAAGAAATGAGCTCTAGGAAGTGTGTCTAAATTCAAGTGAATTCCCCTTTTTGTACTAAAACCTTCAACAGGGTTATTACTTCAGCAGAGTAATCATTTGCGGGTTCCATCCCTACCATGGTTTTTCCCTTAACCGGGTTTCCATAAAAAAATCATGGTGTCATAATGTTGTGGTTGTTTTGTTTATTCTTCTATTGTTTACTTTTAGTTATATTTGGTTTATGGTTGTGCAATCAGTTTAAGAAGGTTAAAAAGTTTAGAACATTGATTCACTCCCCTCTTAGTGTTCCTCAATCCAAACATTAATTTATGTCAAGATTAGATAATAGATTATAAATTTCAAGAAAAATATGAAAAAAGATGGACATATCACAAAATGCCATCAAACCATTTATTCGTAAGTAAAAATTTTAGTACATGATGTCTGTTGGATACAATTGTCTGAAGGAGATTGTTGGATTAATTGTGTGTTGTCTTTGATGTCACACAAATGTCATATCAATTATCATGCTCATTTGGTCAGCAAAGTAGTTCCCAGTGATTACCGAGCTCAGTCGGTCAGCAAAGCAGTTCCTAGTGATTACCGAGCTCAGTCGGTCAGCTAAGCGATTCTCAGTGTCTACCGAGCTCAGTCGGTCAGCAAGGCAATTTTTTGTGATTGCCGAGATCTCTCGGTCACCAAAGGAATTCTTTTCAGATTAGTGTTTACCGAGAAAGGTCGGCCCAGTAAATAATTTTTTTGAGGAATAAAGTTTGTTTATTCAACCGATTGTGGTAATGATCAGTAATGTTTTTAATGATTATTAGTGCCGACTTGACAATCTGAATGGACAATCTGAATGGTATATATAGAAGGTCAAGTTGTGAATTAAAAGTGTGCAAGTGGAAAAGAGTGAAAGTGTGGACAAGTGTGAAAGAGGAAGAGTGTATGGATGAGTGAACATGCAAATCATTTTGAAGGAAAGTATGAGTGAATTTTGAAGGATGGTTAGATATCCTTGATGAGTAGTAGAGATATATTTGATTAGGAAGGATCTAGTGAAGCAGAACATAGATCTATAATCAGCAAATCAGTTGCATCATTATTCAGGTCATTTCATTGTTACTTTCTTACCATTGTAGCAGTGATTTCAAAATCTCTTAACAGAGTTGGTTTAATAGCCATTTAGTAAATCCTCTAACAAGGTGACAGTTCTATTGAATTGTTTCAAAGACCTCTTACAAGGCCACTCCTAACAGGGTGATTAAATCCTCTAACAAGGTCACACCTAACAGTGTGTTTTGTAACCTTTAACCGGGTTGGCTCCTAACAGGGTTCACTTCAGAAGAGTGAAAAATAGTAACTAGTTACATTGGTGGTTTTTCCCATATTGGGTTTCCATGTTAAATCTGGTGTCTCTTTTGTTCATGTTATTTTCTTTATGCATGTTAATCACTGATGAATACTTAAGAATAGTTATAATTAATACTCACTGCAATAACTGAGTTTTAGCATTTTCTCTGTATGTTTACCAAGTGACAGTAGTAAATGAATTAATAGGACATCTAAGGGATCTATGGTAATATTTTTGTGGTTAACTGATTTACCCCCCCTCTTAGTTAATCCATCTATATTTCCAACAATTGGTATCAGAGCATTTGGTGCTTGCAGGAAGGGTTTCAAGGACATAAGCTAAAGATCAGGATGTCTTACAAGAGAGAAATTCCAAGGCTTAATAGAGATAACTTTTTAGCATGGCAAGGACTCATGAGACTTCATCTGGCTTCCATTGGTGATTCAGGATGCAAATATCTTGATGAAGAATATACAGCTCCTACTGGCACATTAACTGTTGAAGATATTGCAGAGAAAAAGAACCATAACACCATGATGATAGACATTGCATCAGCTCTCATCTATGAAGAATTTGATGAGATCAAATACTGCACAACTGCTTATGCAATGTGGAACAAGCTGAAGAAAATTTATGGCGATGATGACAATGTGAAGAGAGCCAAAGCAGAAAGCCTAAGAGGATAGTTTGATCAGATGAAAATGAGAGAAGATGAAAACATTGCAAAATATGTTGAAAGGATCAAGGCAAGTGTTAGTGCAATCAGAGCTTCTGGAGGAAAAATTGATGATGAAATTGTTATAAGTAAGGTTCTTAGAACATTACTCCCTATCTATGCAATAAGAGTATCTTCTATTCAAGAAAGAAGATGTGAAGAAAATCACAATATAACCTTGGATGCTTTAGTGGGAAGATTGACAGCCTTTGAGTTGGATAACTATGACAACTATGTTCTAACTTCCAAAAATATTGAATTAGCATTTGAGGCCAAACTTTCACTTAAGAAGGGCAAGAAAATTAAGGACATCCAGTTAGAGAGCGAAGAAGAATCAGAGGAAAGTTCTGATAGTGATCTTGAAGTTATTGAAGCATTACTTGCAAAGAAATATACTAGAGGCAAAGGTAAATACAAAGGTAAAATTCCCTTAATCTATTTTTCATGTGAAGAAATTGGTCATATTGCAGCTAGGTGCCAAAACAAGCAAAGAAAGGATGAGAAGAAAGGTCACAAGTACAATGGCAGGAAGAATTTCAAATCATTCAAGGATAAAGGTAATAAAACATGTTTTATGGCTAAGGATTCTAATAATAGTGAAGATGAAATTGTCTACATTGCTGTAAAAGATGAATCTGATGATGATGAAGATAAGATGGCACTTATCTCTCATGTAAGAAAAAATGATACATGGATCATAGATAGTGGATGTTCACATCATATGACTGGTGATAGAACAAAGTTTGAACACCTTGAAGACTATGATGGTGGTAATGTAAGGTTTGGAAACAATGAACCTTGTTGCATAAAAGGAAGAGGATGAATCTCATTAACCAAAGAACTTATATGTGATAATGCATATTGGGTTGAAGGACTAAAGCATAATCTTCTAAGTGTAGCATAGCTAATCAACATTGGATTCAAGGTTGAATTCATGCATGGCAAAGCAAGACTGCTGGATGACAAGGGAAAACTGATTGGATCAGGCAAACAAACCAAAGGTAACTTGTTTTATCTTGATCTTGGTGAATGCTCATGTTTTATTGCTCAAATTGAAGAAAGTTGGTTATGGCACAAAAGGTTATGTCATGTAAATTTTGATAACATGGTGAAAATAAGCAAATTCAAGAAAGTAAGAGGCATTCCTACTTTGAAGAAACCTGATATTGGTCTATGCAAGAATTGTCAGATTGGTAAAATGGGAAAGTCTAGTTTTAAAAGTAAAAACTATCAGTCTAAAGATATTTTGGAAATTGTGCACACTGATTTATGTGGACCTATTGGAATTGAGAGCTATACTAGAGAAAAATTCTTTATTCTCTTTGTTGATGACTACTCTAGAATGATGACTATTATGTATCTAAGAGAAAAGTCAGAAGTATTTGAGAAATTCAAATGGTATTTGGCAAGAGTAGAAAAGGAAACAAGGAAAAGAATGAAGTGCTTGAGATCAGACAGAGGTGGTGAATTCATCTCCCATGAATTCAATAATTTTTGCATTGAAAGAGGAATCAAAAGATAGGTATCAGCCCCAAGAACTCCTGAGCAGAATGGAATAGCTGAAAGGACGAACAGATCTATCATGGATTGTGCAAGGACTCTAATGATTGAAAAGAACATTGCTATGAAATACTGGAAGGAAGCTATCAGCACTGCAGTTCATACCTTAAACTGAGTATAGTTGAACAAAGACACATTCAAAAATCCTTATGAGTTATGGTATGGCTATAAACCTAATGTAAGTTACTTGAAAGTATTTGGTAGTAAGTGTTACATCTTAAAAGAATCTAGAAAAGGAAAATTTGATGTGAAAAGTGATGAAGGAATATTCTTGGGATATTCTTGCAAGAGTAAGGCATATAGATGTTTGAATTTGTCTACTCACAAAATCATAGAAAGTGCACATGTGAAAGTTGATGAGTTTCTAGAAAAGATTGAAGAAGAAAGAAAAAAGGAACCGAAGGATTACATGAGATTTGTTTACATTGAACCTGATACATTACCAGACACATCTGTCAATAAGGAGACTGCATCTACTGAGCCTAGTACAATAACTGAGTCACAAGAAGAAGTTCAAACTGAGTCACAAGAAGAAGTTCAAACTGAGTCACAAGAAGAAGTTCAAATTGAGTCACAAGAAGAAGTTCAAACCGAGTCACAAGGACCTGAGTCTCAGTCTGAAGCTACCAAGCCAATATCTACTGAGCCTGAGCAACCAGAACCTGAAGATGAAATTCAAGAAGATGACAATATAACTCATTCAAGAGGCAAGGAACCTGTATTGGCCAAGTATGTCAGGAGCCATCATACACCAGATCAGATTATTGGAAACAAATCAGAAGGTACTATGACAAGAAGTAAGCTAAAAGGTACATGTTTACTTGTTGATTTTGAACCTAGAAATGTCAAAGATGCATTGGAAAATGAAAGTTGGATTGAGGCTATGAATGAAGAAATAAAACAAATAGAGAAGAACAAAACATGGACTCTTGTACCTAGGCCTAAAGATAAAAATGTAATTGGAACAAAATGGGTATTTAGGAATAAGTTGAATGAAGATGGTCAAGTATCAAGAAACAAAGCTAGATTGGTGTGTAAAGGATATTCTCAAGAAGAGGGCATAGATTATGGTGAGACTTTTTCTCCTATTGCAAGATTAGAAGGAGTAAGAACTCTACTTGCATATGTAGCACATAAAGGATTTAAGGTATATCAGATGGATGTAAAATCTACATTTCTCAATGGTATTCTTGATGAAGAAGTCTACATTGAGCAACCTGAAGGTTTTATTCATCTAGACAAAAGGAATATGGTCTGCAAGTTACACAAAGCATTGTATGGTCTAAAAAAAGCCCCTAGAGCATGGTATGAAAGATTACATAACTATCTTATTTAGATTGGTTTCAAAAGAGCTAATGATAACATCAGTTTGTACATCAAGGAAGGACTAGATAATAGAATTGTTTTGGTAGAAATATTTGTGGATGATACTACGTTTACAGGTAATGATGATCAATGCAAAGAATTTTCAGAGAAAATGAACAAAGAATTTGAAATGTCTATGTTTGGTCAAATAAAGTTCTTTGTTGGTCTTTAGATTCAGCAAAGCAAGAATAGTATCTACATTACTCAATCTAAATACATCAAGGAAATACTTAAGAAGTTTGGTATGGAAGATGCAAAACTAGTTGGTACCCCCATGTGTACTGGACTGAAGCTTACCAAAGATGATGATTCAAAAAAAGTAGATCAGACCTTATAAAGATCAATGATTGGAAAATTATAGTATGTAGTTCATACAAGGCCTGATATTGCCTTAGCAGTTGGTATAGTAGCAAGATTCTCAGCAAAACCCAAAGAAAATCATATGATGGCAATCAAAAGAATCTTGAGATACTTGAAAGGAACTAAAGATTATGGCTTGTGGTATAAATTTGGAGGCAATCTAGACTTAAAAGTGTTTACTGATGCTGATTGGGCAGGAAACATTGATGACAGAAAGAGTACAAGTGGTGGAGCATTCTTTCTTGGCAAGAGGTTGATATCTTGGACCAGTAAAAAGCAAAATTGCACATCCCAATCCACAGTAGGAGCAGAATATGTTGTTGCAGTAGTAAAGTGCTCTAATATTGTTTGGTTTAAATAGTTATTGGAAGGCATGAAGGTTGAGATCAAAGAACCAGTTGTTATATTTTGTGATAATACAAGTGCAATAAATATTTCAAAGAATCCAGTAATGCATTCCAAAACCAAGCACATTGCCATAAAATATCACTTTGTCAAATAATTGGTGCAAGACAAGGAAATTAGATTGGAATATATTTATACAAAAGAACAGATTATAGATATATTCACCAAACCACTACCTAAGGATGCATTCTTGTATCTAAGAGGTAAGTTAGGGGTCATTCCCCTATCCGAGGCTCACTAAATAAATTTTTAGTGATGCATCAACTAGAGCATATTGAAGATCAGCCAGTTGATGTAGCTTAGTCAAGGAATCATTGCATATGAATCAATACTCAAGGTACATTGCTATTCACCTCGTATGTGTTGTCTTTGGCATGTGTTGTCAAAGAGGGAGAGTTTGCTGTCATATTTCAAGAAATTTCTTAAGATTTCTAAGAGGGAGAGTTTTCTTGGAAAGTTTGAGAAGTTTGCTGACAGAGGGAGTTCTCATAGATGAGAATCTGAATGAAGCTAAGGATATGTTCCTTACTCTATGTTTTCTATGAAATTTCATTGTGCTATGACATGTTGTGTTGCCATAAATGCCAAAGAGGGAGATTGTTCGATACAATTGTCTAAAGGATATTGTTGGATTAATTGAGTGTTGTCTTTGATGTCACACAAATGTCATATCAATTATCATGCTCAGTCAGTTAGCAAAGCAATTCCCAGTGATTACTGAGCTCAGTCGGTCAGCAAAGCAGTTCCTAGTGATTACTGAGCTCAGTCGGTCAGCTAAGAGATTCTCAGTGTCTACCGACATCAGTCAGTCAACAAGGCCATTTTCTATGATTACCGAGATCTCTTGGTCACCAAAGGAATTCTTTTCGGATTAGTGTTTACCGAGCAAGGTTGGCCTAGTAAAGAATTTTTTTGAGGAATAAAGTTTGTTTATTCAGCCGACTGTGGTAATGATCAATAATGTTTGTAATGATTATTAGTGCTGACTTGACAATCTGAATGGACAATATGAATGGTATATATAGAAGGTCAAGTTGTGAATTAAAAGTGTGCAAGTGGAAAAGAGTGAAAGTGTGGACAAGTGTGAAAGAGGAAGAGTGTATGGATGAGCGAACATGCAAATCATTTTGAAGGAAAGTATGAGTGAATTTTGAAGGATGGTTAGATAACCTTGATGAGCAGTAGAGATATATTTGATCAGGAAGGATCTAGTGAAGCAGAACAAAGATCTATAATCAACAAATCAGTTGCATCATTATTCAAGTCATTTCATTGTTACTTTCTTACCATTGTAGCAGTGATTTCAAAATCTCTTAACAGAGTTGGTTTAACAACCATTTAGTAAATCCTCTAACAAGGTGACAATTCTATTGAATTTTTTCAAAGACCTCTTACAAGGCCACTCCTAATAGGGTGATTAAATCATCTAACAAGGTCACACCTAATAGTGTGTTTTGTAACCTTTAACCAGGTTGGCTCCTAACAGGGCTCACTTCAGAAGAGTGAAAAATAGTAACTAGTTACATTGGTGGTTTTTCCCATATTGGGTTTCCATGTTAAATCTGGTGTCTCTTGTGTTCATGTTATTTTCTTTATGCATGTTAATCATTGATGAATACTTAAGAATAGTTATAATTAATACTCACTGCAATAACCAAGTTTCAGCATTTTCCCTATATGTTTACCGAGTGACAGCAGTAAATGAATTAATAAGACATCTAAGGGATTTGTGGTAATATTTTTGTGGTTAACTGATTCACCCCCCCTCTTAGTTACTTCATCTATATTTCCAATAGATGTCCTACTTCATCCATTGTGTCCTCATTTGATATGACATGGATTTTTTTCCATGGCCTCATCTGGCTCCTATAATACACCATAGTAAATGATATCATTTCTACAAATATTCTATCCAACACAAAACCTCACTTAGTCATATATTTGACACATTGATATCAAGTTTTGGCCTTGCTAATTTTCAAACTTTTTCTTTTATATAGAATCACGTTTAATCACCATTCGTATAAATTTTAAACCAATAAGTTTGACCTCAGAGGCCTCATAGAAAAAAATGACTTTATCTCCTCTATTCATAAAAACCTTCCTCCTTTGGTTGAGGTTTCCTTCTATACTTATCTATATTTCCACCCACTTTACTCTCTGTGATTTAGTAGTTCTACACTATCCACTTCCGCTATCCATCACCTCCTTTGGATCCTATAATACATAATAATTATAATAGAGAAATAGAGAGATATATAACGAGAGAAATAGGGAGAGAGAGGGAAAGAAATGAGAGAATTAGTGGTAAGAAAAAGGAGAGATAAATGTAATGGGAATGATTTTTTCTAAATGTTTATTTTATAGAGTTGTAAATTTATTAAATTGATGTTAGTTAATATTTTTATTAAAATATTCTCCTCATTTATTATTCCATCGAATTAGGAGGTTTAATCTTGAAATTAGAAATATATGGTTATAACATAGATCAAAAGAATATTTTTCTCATGTGATTTTTAACTTCTGAATTAGAACCTTGGTAAAAAGTAACTTTCTTACTAGGAAATAGAAAGTATATATCACTTTGAAGAAATTAATAATTTTGGTAATTCTTTTCTTTGTTGAGTGGTGAATGTAGATAGATGGATTGGGGTATAGAGAGGAAGTGCATGAGGGAGAGATAGAGACAAGGGAGATGGAGAACAAGGAAGAGAAAGGGAAAGCGATAGTAGAGGGGTAGAGGAGAGTAGATACAAGGGTGGAGGGAGAGAGATAGCTAGAGAAAGATATGCATAGAAAGAGATAAAGGGGGAAGTGAGAGGGAGATAAGAAGAGATAACTAGAGATATAAATATACAATAAGATGGAGGGAGATATGGAGGGGAAGGGAGAGATATTGATATATAGATAGAGAGGGAGATATATATGTAAATATATAGAGTAGAGATAGAGAAAGGGAGAGAAATAAATATTTGTATAAATAATTAGAGAGATATAGAAAGAGAGAGAAATAGGGAGAGGGGGAGAGAAATGAGAGAAATAGTGGTATAAAATAAAAGAGATAAATGTAGCAATAATGATAGAGGGTGAAGGGAGAGATGTAAGGAGAGGAAAGGATATACAATCAAATAACATTTTAACTCTTTTAAAACATAACATTATTTCTAATTAAACCTTATCCTTAATTCATAACCTTAAATAAATACCAACCTTAACTTTCAACCTAATGTAATTATAACCTTTAAACAAATTATCAATCTTCAAACTAAAAAAAATAAATTGAATCTTAAACCTAATAGTAAATAAAACTAAATACAAATATCCAACAATATTAAACCCTACACATAACACTAAAAAAATAAAAACTTAGTTTCCTAACAATAAACAAAAATAAACCCAAAAACTAAACCATATTGAATCATGATTGTAACCTTAAAGAAATTTCAACCCTAATCAAAATATAAATCAATAGAACATATAATTAAATTAAATCCTAACCCTTTTAAAAGATAACCTTAAACATAATTATTAAACTCAAATCTCACTCCATAAGGTTAAATAAATACCAACCTTAACTTTGAACCTAATGTAATTATAATCTTTGAACAAATATATTAATCCTATAACTAAAAATTAACCAAATTGAACCTTAAACCTAATTGTAGACAAAGCTAAATCTAAACCCCAAACCAAATAAACCCCACCCCTAACACTTAAAATCTGGAAAAAAAATTCCATAACAATAAAAAACCCTAAATCTAAACCAAAATTAATTGTATTCAAAACCCTAAAGAAAGTTCAACCTTAATCATAAAACTAATTGAATTTCAAACCAAATTAAACACTAACCCTAACTCAAATTTTACCCTAACCTTACACTAAAACAAATTGAACACTAAACCTAATCAAAAGTATAATCAACTATTGGAAACTATAGTTGAAGCAATTATTGTATTGTCATTGATGTCAAACCTTAACAGGTAAGACTGTTGCTATTTAAGAAAGTACTATATCTATTTGATTGTTGCTAAGGGGAAAGGCAAGATTGGTAACAATTGCACCTAAGGAAAGGTTGAGTTATCTTGATACTTCAATGAGTACTTGATTATGTGGCATAATGATAAGATAATGTATTTTTTATCTAAGTAAGAATGGAGACTAAACTAGTAGGATTAACCAAGAAAAAGTGACGAAATCTAGTTTAAGCTGAGTGATGTTAGTGTTGACCAAGATAGTATATGCCAAGTAAATTCAGTGTTGACCGAACATCAGTATTAGCTGAGGAAATGGTTTTTGAGGTGACCGATCTTTCTTAATGAAGACCAAGGAGTTGAACATTGTATTGACCGAGCGTCATTAATTTACATTTGAGGAACAATTCAGATTTCCAGCCGACATCGTTGAATTCTTGGATTATGTAAAACGTGTTGACTTTATTTATTGATTGTATGAAAGCATTTAATGCAATGTAAAATGTTTTATTGTAAATGTATTAAGAGATTTGAGATATTTCTAGAAGGATAGCCAAAGAACATAAAGTAGGAAGGATTCAATGAATCTAACCTAACCCTAAGATCTACGAAGGAGATTAAGCGGAAAAAGATGTATTGACCTAATTGAGGAAGTATTAAGGAAACCTAAGCTTGAGGTTAATAGAGAGAGGATGTTGGAAGTGTTTTTAATGTTATTCACTGTAAAAGTAGAGAAGGCTGAAGGAGAAGTGTTGTGATTGCTTAAAGAGAGTTCTGAGTAGATCAGTGATGGTGATGGTAAAGGTTCATAGTTAGTAAGCCAACATATGTGTATAGAATTGGATCTGATATTTGCAAAGTGAGTTGTATGTTTTTAGATCAATACTACTGCTACTTTCTAACCATTGTATCAGTCAAAATCCTTTTAACAGAGATTGACCTAACAGTCATTTGTATAAATCCTTTGAACAATTTTGCATTCTAATGGAGTGTATGTAAGTCCTATAACAAGGTGCACTTTTAATAGATTGGTTTAAATCCTTTAACATAGCGTGTTTGTAACTTTTGACAGGGTTGGATTTTCACTGAGCTCACTTCAGAAGAGTGAACATAATAGTAACATGTTACAAAGTGGTTTTTCCCAAATTGGGTTTCCACTATAAATCTTCGTGTTGATACTTGTGTGAATGTTTTGGTTTGAACATTTATGTGTTTTACAAGTTAGATACTATTGGATAAGTGGACTACACTATTATATGTTTATGTTATGCAATTAGTAATGACCAAGTAGCTGTTGGTTATTAGATCTAATTTGTTGAAGAGTTTTAAAGTTTGTTTTATACATCTGGATCTGAGAACAACTGATTCCCCCCCCCTCTATTGTTCTAAATCATATTAACAATTGGTATCAGAGCTTCTGGTGCTTACAGAGAACAAGTTTGAAGGTACTTGAAGCAAATGATCAGGATGTATAAGAAGGAGGTACCAAAGCTGAATAAGGATAACTTCCCTACATGGAAAAGCATGATGAAGCTGCACCTGGCTGGTATTGGTGATTCTACAAAGTATTATGTTGAGCATGATTATGTCACACCTATTGCACCTTTGACTGCCGAGGAAATGAAAGCTAAACAAGAGCACAACCAAACAATGTTGGAGATTGTGTCTGCCCTAAGTTATCTAGAATTTGAAGACATCAAAGACTATAGTAATGCAAAGAAAATGTGGGACACCCTTGAAAACATTTATGGCGATGACATAAATGTATTGAGAGCAAAAGCTAAGAGCCTAAGAGGTAAATTTGATGAAATGAGAATGCAAGAAGGTGAGAATATTGCACAATATTGTGGTAGAATAAAAGTTGTAAATGCTATTAGAGGAGCAAATAGAACTATTGATGATGAAACTGTAATAGGAAAAGTATTGAGAACTTTGGGTCCTATCTATGCCATCAAAATTTCAGCAATTCAAGAATCTAGATGTAACCCTAACAATGCTCTTACTTTGGAAATTTTGGTTGGTAAGCTTACTGATTTTGAACTTTCTAACTATGATAAATTCACTATTGGTAATGTTGAATCTACTTTTAAGTCACAAATGGTTTTGAGTAAGTCAAAGAAGGAAAAAGAAAGATGTATCAGTGAAAGTGAAAGTGAAAGTGACAGTGACACATCTGATGAAGAACTTGAGGATCTAGAAGCTCTTATGGCTAGAAGATTGAAAAGGGGAAAATGAAAGTACAAAGGTAAAATCCCTATTATATGTTTTTCATGTAATAAAGTTGGTCATATAGCTACTAGATGTCTTGACAAGGATGATAAGGATGAAGAAAGAGACAACAAGGACAAAGACAAAAGAGAAGATAGAGGTTACTGAAGATACAAGGACTACAAAGTAAAAGGTAAGAAATCCTGCTATATTGCCGAAGAAGAGACTAACACTGATAGTGATGTTTTGAAATTGAGGTTGTCTATGTTGCAATGAAAGATGAATCTGATGAGGATGAGAAAATTGCATTGATATCTTATGTGAACAAAAATGATAAATAGATTATTAACAGTGGTTATTCACATCACATGACTGGTGACAAGAGTAAGTTTGATACCTTAGATCATTATAAAGGTAGGAGTGTGAAATTTGTTAATGATGCACCATGTCTTGTTAGAGGAAAAGGATTGATTAAGCTGACTGATAAGATCACTTGTGAAAATTCTTTTTGGGTTGAGGGTCTTAACTATAATTTGTTGAGTGTTGCACAACTTAATAGCACTAGCTACCGAGTGGAATTTCATCACAGGAAGGCCAAAATATTTGATTTCATCGGTGAACTGATTGGAAGTGGAGAATAGATAAGAGATAATTTATTCTATCTAGACCTATCTGAAGAAACATGTATGATTGCACAACTTGATGATATTTTTTTATGGCATAAGCAGGTATGTCATGTTAACTTTGATAATTTGGTAGAAATTAGTAAGAAAAAGAAAGTGAGAGGTCTACCTAGATTGAAGAAACCTGAGAATGTAATGTGCAAAGAATTTCAATTGGGTAAGATGACAAAGTCTAGTTTCAAGAGAAAAACTTTTACTTCCAAGAATACTTTAGATTTGGTTCATACTGACCTTTGTGGACCAATGGGTGTACAAAGCTATTGTGGTGCTAGATATTTTATCTTGTTTGTTGATGATTATACCAGAATGATGCATGTAATGTTCTTAATGGAAAAATCTGAAGCTTTTCAAAATTTTAAGTGGTATTTGGCTAAGGTTGAAAAGGAGACAGGTAGGAACCTAAAGTGTCTGAGATCTGACCGAGGTGGAGAATTTATATCTAATGAATTTAATATATTTTGCAATGATAGAGGGATCAAAATATAGATGTCTGCACCTAGAACTCCTCCACAGAATGGGATAGTAGAGAGAAGGAACAGATCTATCTTGGATTGTGTAAGGACATTAATGATTGAAAATAATGTTGCACAAAAGTATTGGAAAGAAGCTATAAGTATAGTTGTTTATACTCTTAACCAAGTATAGATCAAAAAAGGTACAAATCTGACACCTTATGAGTTATGGCATGGGTATGCACCTAATGTAAAGTACTTTAGAATTTTTGGAAGTAAATGCTACATACTAAAGGACAATAGAAATAGAAAATTTGATGCTAAAAGTGATGAGGTTACATTCCTAGGCTATTCCACAAAAAGTAAAGCTTATAAGTGTTTGAACTCTAACACTAACAAAATTGTGGAAAGTGTGAATGTTAAAGTTGATGAGTATGTAGAGAAAAATGAAGCTGACAATAAAAGAGAACTAGAAGATTACAGATCTTTTGTGTATATAGAGGAAGAAGAGGCAAGTGATAGACTTGCACCTAATGCTGAGTCTCGGGTAAGCAATGTCGAGCATTAGGAAAAAAATGTCAAGAGAGAATAAGAACATGCCAAACGACAGGAAGAAGCTACCAAGTATCAAGAAGAGGTTGTTGAGCATTCAGAAGCTGAATCTGACAATCTTGTTGGTGAACCTGAAGAGAAAAATGAAAGGAGAGCAGAACTTGTTCTAGCACAATATGTAAGGAGACATCACAAGCCTGAACAGATTATTGGAGACAAAGATACTAGAGTTCTCACCAAAAGAAAGGCAAGAGATCCAACATGTTTACTATGTGAATTCAACCCTAAGACAACAAAGGAAGCATTAGAAAATGAAGACTGGATACAAGCAATGAATGAAGAGATAGACTAGATAGAGAAGAATGATACCTGGACTCTGGTGCCGAGACCAGAAAATAAAAATGTCATTAGGACAAAGTGGGTATTTTGAAATAAGTTGAATGAGCATGGTCAAATCACAAGAAACAAAGCTAGGCTAGTATGAAAAGGCTACACACAAGAAGAAAGAATAGATTATGGGGAGACATTTTCCCCTATAGCTAGATTGGAAAGAGTAAGAACCCTACTTGTATATGTTGCCTATAAAGATTTCAAGGTATACCAAATGGATGTTAAGTCTTCATTTTTAAATGGTATATTAGAAGAAGAAGTGTATATTGAACAGCCAGAAAGATTTGTTGATCCAAACAAAAGACACATGGTTTGCAAATTGAATAAAGCATTGTATGGACTAAAGTAAGCTCCTAGAGCATGGTATGAGAGACTGCACAACTACCTAATACAGATTGGATTCTCAAGGAAAAATGACATAGGCAATCTGTACATGAAAGATGAAGAAGGTAAAGGAATCTTGTTAGCTAAGATCTTTGTAGATGATATTATATTTGGTGGACAAGATGCCTTGTGTAAGAAATTTTCAAATGAAATGCAAACTAAATTTGAAATGAGTATGTTTGGGGAGATCAATTTTTTTGTTGGTTTATAAGTATATCAGATGGAGAAAGGAATTTTCATCACCCAGTCTAAATATGTTCATGAGATACTAAAAACTTTTGGTATGGAAGATTCAAGGCCAGTAAGTACTCCCATGGCTACTGGACAAAAATTGTCTAAAAATGATGATGTTGCAAAAGTAAATCAGACTTTGTATAGATCTATGATTGGAAAGCTATAGTATGTTGTACATAGAAGACCAGATATTTCTTTATCTGTTGGGATAGTGGCAAGATTCTCTGCCAATCCTAAGGAAACTCACGTGATGGCTGTCAAAGAATAATGAGATATTTAAAAGGGACTTCTGACTATGGATTGTATTATAAGAAGCATGAACAGTTTGAACTAAGAGTGTATACAGATGCTGATTGGGCAAGAAATGTGGATGAAAAAAAGAGTACTAGTGGTGGAGCTTTCTTTCTTGGATAGAGATTGGTTTCCTTGACAAGCAAGAAACAAAATTGCATTTCCCAATCTACTGCTGAAGCCGAGTATGTGGCTGCAGTTTTGAACTGTTCAAATTTGATATGGATAAAGCAATTGTTGGTAGGCATGAAAGAAGAAATCACTAAACCATTTGTCATTTTATGTGACAACACAAGTGCTATCAAAATCTCTAAGAATCCAATGATGGACACAAAGATCAAACACATTGCAATCAAGTATCATTACTTGAGAGAACTAGTAAAAGATAAATAGGTCCGAATGGAATATGTGAATACAAAGGAACAACTAGCAGACATATTCACTAAAGCTTTACCTAAAGAAGCTCATGAATATATGAGAGGTCAATTAGGGGTCCTTCCCCTAACTGAGGCTACCTAGTCAAGCTAGGAGTGCTATATCAAAAGTGTTGCAAAGAGTATCTAACAAGTTGATGCAGAGACAGGTCACACTTTAGGAGTAGCCTAGAGTTGTGAAAAGTATAGCAAAGCTAAGAATCAATCATAAGAAAAGATGATAGAGGGAGAAATATTGTTACTTAACTAAAAAGATGATATCTGCATTTGCAGGATGTATGTTTTAGTTTCTTCTTTGGCATTTTTGTCAAGGAGGTAGATGATCACAGATGAATACACAAAATGAAATTTTCATGGAAGATCAAGTAAGAGGGAGAGATTCAGTGGATGGTCATACAAGCATGGCTAATTTATTCTGTATCAGAATGAAGCTAAGGATATTATAAATATTTCTGATGGACAGATAAGTTTTGGATTGGTTGGTAATTCATGTGATATTCATATGGTGTTGCTATCAATACCAAAGAGGGAGATTGTTGGAAACTGCAATTGAAGCAATTGTTGTATTGTCATTGATGTCAAACATTAACTAGTAAGACTATTGCTATTTAAGAAAGTTCTATATCTATTTGATTAAATTTCTAAGGGGAAAGGCAAGGTTGGTAACAATAGAACCTAAGGAAAGGTTGAGTTATCTTGATACTTCAATGAGTACTTGATTATGTGGCACAATGATAAGATAATGTATTATTTATCTAAGTAATAATGAAGACTACACTAGTAGGCTTAAACGAGCAAAAGTGAAGAAATCTAGTTTAAGCTGAGTGATGTTAGTGTCGACCGAGCTAGTATATGATGAGTAAATTTAGTGTTGACCGAACATCAGTATTAGCCGAGGAAATAGTTTTTGAGGTGACCGAGCTTTCTTAATGAAGACCGAGGAGTTGAACACTAAATTGACCAAGCATCAGTAATTTACATTTGAGGAAGAATTCAAATTTCCAGCCAACATCGTTGAATTCTTGGATTATGTAAAACGTGTTGACTTTATTTATTGATTGTACGAAAGCATTTAATGCACTGTAAAACATTTTATTGTAAATCTATTAAGATATTTGAGATATTTCTAGAAGGATAGCCGAAGAACATAAAGTAGGAAGGATTCGATGAATCTGACCTAACCCTAAGATCTACGAAGGAGATTAAGCAAAAAAAGATGTATTGACCTAATTGAGGAAGTATTAAGGAAACCTAAGCTTGAGGTTAATAGAGAGAGAGAGGATGATGGAAGTGTTGTTGATGTTATTGACTATACAAGTAGAGAAGGCTGAAGGAGAAGTGTTGTGATTTCTTGAAGAGAGTTCCAAGCATATCAATGATGGTGATGGTAAAGGTTCACAGTCAGTAAGCTAGCATATGTGTATGGAATTGGATCTGATCTTTGCAAAGTGAGTTGTATATTTTTCAGATCAATACTACTGCTACTTTCTAACCATTGTATCAATCAAAATCCTTTTAACAGAGGTTGACATTACAGTCATTTGTATAAATCCTTTGAACAAGGTTGCATTCTAATGGGGTGTATGTAAGTCCTATAATAAGCCGCACTTCTAATATAATGGTTTAAATCCTTTAATCGGGTCACACCTGACAATGTGTTTGTAACCTTTGACAGGGTTGGCTTTTCACCGAGCTCACTTTAGAAGAGTGAACATAATAGTAACATGTTACAAAGTGGTTTTTCCCAAATTGGGTTTCCACTATGAATCCTAGTGTTGATACTTGTGTGAATGTTTTGGTTTGAACATTTTTGTGTTTTACAAGTTAGATACTATTGGCTAAGTGGACTGCACTATTATATGTTTATGTTATGCAATTAGTAATGACCGAGTAGCTGTTGGTTATTAGATCTGATTTGTTGAAGAGTTTTAAAGTTTGTTTTATACATCTAGACTTGAGAACAACTGATTCACCCCCTTCTCTATTGTTCTAAATCATATTAACATCAACATGACATACAATCAAATCAAATCCTAACCCTTTTAAAACATAACCTTAAACATTATTAAACTCAAACCTCACTCCATAAGCTTAAATAAATACCAACCTTAACTTTGAACCTAATGTAATTATAATCTTTAAACAAAAATATTAATCCTATAATTAAAAATTAACCAAATTGAATCTCAAACCTAATAGTAGACAAAGCTAAATCCAAACCCCAAACCAAATTTAACCCCACCCCTAACACTTAAAAATTTTAAACTTAGTTCACTAACAATAAAAAAATAAACTATAAACCTTAAACAAAATGAATTATAGTCAAAATTCTAAAGAAATTTCAACTCTAATCATAAAACTAATTAAACATTAAACCAAATTAAACTTTAACCTCGACCTAAATTTAACCTTGACCTTACGCTAAAACAAATTGAACCCTAACACTAAGTCTATTTGAACACTGAAGAAAATTAAACCCTAAACCTAAACCTAATCAAATAATATAGTAAATTAAACCTAAGAATTATCAAATTTGTGTTGTTCCTTTAATCCCAAGCCTATTTATAATTACATATCTAACCAAAAAACTAAAATAGTTTGAAATAGTGAATCAAAGTGAAACGTGGTGATAAAAATAAAAGTGTATAAGAAGTGATATATACAGAGAGCTAGAAAAAGAAAAATATGTATGGAGACAATGTGTTTAAGAGAGTAAGTTAAATAAGGGATATATAGATAGATGTGGAAGTGGATATGGGAATACGGAGATAGAGGGATATGTGTATATGTGTATGAAGAAGAGAAATAAATAGAGAGATGAAGGATATATAAATGTAATGGGAATGATTTATCCTAAATTTTTATTTTATAGAGTTGTAAATTTATTAAATTTATTATAGTTAACATTTTTATTAAAATATCCTCTTCTCACTTACTATTGCATCAAGTTAGGATGTTTAATTTGGAAATTAGAAATGTATGGTTATAACATAGACCAAAATAATATTTTTCTCATGCGATTTTTAACTTTTGAATTAGAACCTTGGTAAAAAGTAAATTTCTTACTATGAAATAGAAAGTAAATAGAAATTTTAAGAACTTCATAATTTTGGTAATTCTTTTCTTTTTTAAGTGGTGAATGTAGATAGATGGATTGGGGGATAGGGTGGAAGTGCAGGAGGGAGAGATAGAGACAAGGGAGATGGAGAGCAAGGAAGAGATGGGGAAAGATATAGGTAGAGGGGCAGAGGAGAGTAGATGAAGAGGTGGAGGGAGAGATATAAGTAGACAAATATATACATAGAAAGAGATAAAGGGGGAAGTAAGAGGGAGATAAGAAGAGATAACTAGAGATAGAAATATATAGAAAAATAGATGGAGAGAGATATGAAAGGGAAGGGGGAGATATTAAGATATAGATAGATAGATAGGGAGATATATATGTAAATAGATAGAGTAGAGATAGATAAAGGGAGAGAAATAAACAATTGTATATATAAATAAGAGATATAGAAAGATAGAGAAATGGGGAGAGAAGGGGGGGAAATGTGATAAATAGTGGTATAAGATAGGAGTGATAAATATAGAAAGAATGATAGAGGGTGAAGAGAGATACAAAGAGAGGAAAATAGGTAGAATCAAATAAAATTATAACCCTTTTAAAAGATAACCTTAAACCTAATTACACCCTATCCTTAATCCATAAGCTTAAATAAATACCACCTTGACTTTGAACCTAATGTAATTATAACCTTTAAAAAATTGCTAATCTTCAAACTAAAAATAAACCAAATTAAGTCTTAAACCCAATAGTAAATAAAACTGAATCTAAATACACAACCGAATTAAACCCTACCCATAACAATAAAAAAATCAAAACTTAGTTCCCTAACAATGAACAAAAAAAATCCTAAAAGTGAACCAAATTGAATTATGATTGTAACCTTAAAGAAAGTTCAACCATAATCATAAACCAAATTGAGAACTAAAACAAATTAAACACTAACCCTAACCTAAATCTTATTCCAACCTTACACTAAAACAAATGGAACCCTAGCACTAAGTTTATTGGGACACTAAAGTAAATCGAACCCTAACCCTAAAACTAATATAGAGAGATCCATTGAGAGAGATATATAATGTAAAGAGAAGAGGGAGAGAGATAGATAGATATAGATAATGAGATAGAGTGATAGAGATATAGAAGTATAAGGAGGCACATATATGGAGGGGGAAAGAGATAGAGATATAGTGAAAAAAAAAGAGAGAAAGAGAGAGATAGAAATATATTTGAAGAGAATGAGAAAATGAGGTAAATGTAAAGAGATAGGTAGGGGGATAGGGATGAAGTGTGGTGGGGAGAGATAGAGAGGGAGGAATATAAAGGGAGAGAAAGATAGGTATAAGGAAGAGTAGAGTACATGGGGGTAGAGGGAGATAGATATCTAGAGGGGGGAGAAGAGAGGGGATGGAGGGAGGGAGAGAGAAGATCAATAAGAGTCAGAGAGATCTAGGTAGTATGGTAGGAGAGATAAGGAAAATAGAAATTATTTTTTATTGTCATATATCTAAAATCCTCCTTTAGGATGTATTTTCCTATTACACTTCACATATTGGTCAAAATACATACAATCAAACCATGATCCCCAACCAAAAGATCAAGTGAACTACAACCTTTATAAAAGACTAATCACAATTGAACCTTAACCCTTATTAAATCTTGATGCAGTCAAGGATGGAGGATCCAATTAAGGACTATCCAAACTTGCAACCAAATCACAACATGACAGAATTACACAATAACATCACTAGATCTGAGAGAAAACAAGTATATTTATCCATCAACAACTGATTACATGCAATGTGTCAGGCTGTAAGGCCTTCCCGGTTATGGCCAATTACAAAGCAAGAACAGTTCTACAAGATCATGTAGGATCCAACACATCTCTCAGCTAGTCCAGGTCTGTAACATGATAGGACACTGGTAGGTCCACCAAGGAAGATCTAAACTTGTGCACACAAGCGACCAAGCAATCTTCTTGTGCCTAAGCTCACAAGCTACTAACTCTGCTATATCTCTAGATCCAACTCCAAATCTCTCATCTAACTCCCACTTATCTCTTAATGATTTCCCCTTCCACACAACTACCTAAACATCTATTTAAATACTAATTCCCAGCCACAAGTTAGCTTCCAAATATACAAATATTAAATGCAAAACATGTTTTGCTCTCATATTGCAGCCAATTCATCCACACAACCAAGTCGGTCTGCAAGAACACCAAGTGCCAGAGAAATAATCAAGTGCTAGTGAACCGACCATGCCAAGCATCATCAAGCAACACAGTTATCATCAAGCGCTAGGAGTAATCGATGCCTTCAGTTATTGAGCGTTCTTCAGAGATTGAGAACCCTGGTAACCACAAAAACTGAGCAACCAAACTCCAAAACCAAGAAAATACTTCACCAACTAAGATCAAAACTACTAATCTACCTTTCAAAACAAACATATTTTTGGTTGACACAGGATTTCCAAGAATCTGAGGATGCTCCTGCATTAGACACCCGAGGTAAAGAAGATTTTCTCATAAGGAAATCAAGAATGCCTTAAGGGAATCAGAACAGGTATGCCATATTTGTTCTTAACCCATATCTCCTATTATCCTTCATTCCAAGTTGTCTTCACTTCATCCATTATCCCTTGCAAAAAATTTTCTTTCTTCCCACTTCTCTTATCTTTTATGTCTGCAATTGATAACAACCGACTCTGACCATTCCTTCCACTGTCAATCACATCAGTACCTTGGTAAATATCATCCTCTCTGGACTCCTCAATCAACTCAGCATCATCCACATCTCTCTGTGTCACAAATGTCATTATCTACTATACTATTTCTGTCAGAAAGACCATCTACCTCTTAATCTCAACAAACTCTTCAGATATATCATTCTCCTTCTCTTTCAAACTAAGCTTTGTAGGAATAGGTTCATCAATCCTCTACTCTGGAGGTTTTTCATAAGGACAACACCTGATAACTCCACACCCCTTAGCCCCTATCTCCTGTAAAGGTAACATCTTATGCCTAGATCCTTCATGCCTAACCACATAAGTGTTTGCACGACCATCAAACAAGACATTTCTATCGAATTGCCAAGGTCTCCCAAGAAATAGGTGACAAGCATCCATAGGCAATATATCACACAATATTTCATCATGAAAAGATCCAATCTAAAATTTAACCAAGCATTGTTCTTCAATCCTAATGTTAGACACATCTTGTATCCAACTAATTTGATAAGGATTAGGATGTTTCTTTCTTTCCAAATTCAACTTACTAACCATCTCTTCTGAAACAAAGTTCTGCCACCATCAACTATAATATTACATACCTTATCCTTGCACTTACATCTATTTTTGAACAAATTTCTTCTTTGCACTGGTTCCTGGACGCATGTAGCCAACCTCCTAGTGATAAAAGATTCACCTTTCTCTGCAACATTCTCAATGTCTTCCTCGGCAGTCAGTGCAACTCTTTTCTTAGGACATTGAAAAATTATATGACCTGCCTCACCACATTGGTAACAAGTACCGGTGAACTCATTTTTCCACCTTCCTCTCTATCCAGTATTGAAATTATTAGTGACTTGACCACTGCCAAGTCCCACATCAGTATTCTTAGGATTCTCTACCACATTACCTTCTGCAACTATTTCACCAATCTTACCACCTCGGTTCCTATTTTTTTGTCTTCCTTCAAACTTCTTATTCAGCTTCTCTTCAATCTTTAATGCCATCTGATAAGCATCTCCTATTATTGTCATCTGAACAGTAAGTAACTCTTCCTAAATACTAGATCTCAAACCATAAACATACCTAGCAACCTTCTCTTTATCAGCTTCAGAATGACCAATCCTAATCAGGATTCTGTAAAACTCCTTAGTGTACTCATGCACTGATTTGTTAGTCTGCTTCAAGGCTTGCATCTTCTTAAACATGTCTAACTCATAATCCACTAGAATGAATTGCTTCTTCAACTTGCCAACCATTTGGTTCCATTTAGTGATCTTTTCCTTTCCTCTCCTACTTCTTTCCAACTAAACTTCCCTCCACCAAATATTTGCATGACCCTTCAACTTAGTCTTTGAAAATCTAACCCTATCAGGATCCTCTATTTCTTAATACTCAGAGTATTCATCTATCTCATTAATCCAATCAATCAACTCTTCTGGTCTAAGGCTTCCAACAAATACAGAAACTTCAATCTTAGTTCTTTTCCCAATTTTAGACAGCTTTTAGGATTCTATTTTCTTCAGGATCTCTAGCTTCTTCTATAGCTTCTTCAAAATGATCTTCTTCCTTAGATTCATCATCACTATCTTCTTTTGGTGTAGTCTTCTTATTTCTCAATTCTGCTTGCAGATCTTGCACTTATTTCTACAAAGCTCTAAAATCATCAAGACTGAATTCTCTAGTATCTTCCTCTTCTAAGATCTCATGAGATCTCCTCATAGGCATCTTCAATCCAAGATCCTAGTGCAAACTGTATCTCCTCGGTGATCTGTCCACACATTCAAGATCAACTCGCTCTGATACCACTTGATGCAGTCAAGGATGGAGGATCCAATTAAGGACTATCTAAACTTGTAGCCAAATCACAACACAGTGGAATTACACAATAACATCACCAGATCTAAGAGAAAACAAGTATATTTATCCATCAACAACTGATTACCTGGAATGTGTCAAGCTTTAAGGCCTTCTTGGTTATGACCAATTACAAAGCAAGAACAGTTCTACAAGATCATGTAGGATCCAACACATCTCTCAGCTAGTCTAGGTTTGTAACATGACAAGACACTGGTAGGTCCACCAAGGAAGATCTAAACTTGTGCACATAGGCTACCAAGAAATCTTCTTGTGCCTAAGCTCACAAGATACTAACTCTACTATATCTCTAGATCCAACTCCAAATCTCTCATCTAACTCCCACTTATCTCTCATTGATTTCCCCTTCCAAACAACTACCTAAACATCTATTTAAATACTAATTCCCAGCCACAAGTCAGTTTCCAAATATATAAACATTAAATGCAAAACATGGTCATCTCTCAAATAGCCTTACAATAAATAAATTATCCATGTCGGCCTCCAAATCCACATAGGAGAATGCAACATGCCAAATCTAGGTCCCCACATGTCTAACGGTCAATCCATAACTTGAGGAACACGACCAAAATTAAATGCACCAGTCGGCCAAGATGATTCATCCACACAACCAAGTCGGTCTGCAAGAACACAAAGTGCTAGAGAAATAACCAAGCGCTAGTGAACCGACCATGCCAAGCATCACTGAGAAACGCAGTTATCACTGAGCGCCAGGAGTAACTGATGTCTTTAGTTACCGAGTGTTCTTCAAAGATTGAGCACCCCGGTAACCACAGAAACTGAGCAACCAAACTCCAAAAGTGAGAAAATACTTCACCAACTAAGATCAAAACTACTAATCTACCTTTCAAAACAAATATATTTTGGGTTGACATAGGATTGCCAAGAATCCTAGGATGCTCCTGCATCAAATCTTAACTCAAATCTAACCATTCAAAATCTAATAAAATAGGAAACCACCTAGAACATCTAATTGAACCCTAAGCCTACATCTAAATGAACACTGAATAAAATGAAACTATAAAACTAACACTAAAAAAATTAAGTTATAAAATTAACATTAAAAAAATAAACCCTAACCCTAGCACTAAACCAAATTGAACCATAACACTTACTAAATTAGGCTTAATATTTACTTTAACTCTATTTCTATATATAATATTATTAACAAACCATATCCCTAGACCAAATTTACCAAAACCACAATCTTCAACATAATTGAACCATCAACCATATTGAACCTAATCCTACTTGATCAAAGTAAATTGATTCCTAATTGTGAACCTAATTTAATATTTTACCAATTTTAGTCCAAAATTTAATAAAAATATATCCCTTATAGTAAACCAAAACATAAATTGAACTATAACCCTAATCCTGTTGGCATTAAGGGATGGTAATCGGTAAGCTTACTACCGGTACATGACAATTAAGTATTGTCATTGATTGGAAAAATAGGAAAGAGGTGTTTGACATCTCAATCTAAGGTCTAAGGATCTAAGGAGGACACCAGTGTTAACTTTGTGAATTCTGTGTGTAAAGAGACTGGTTTGACAACTGGTGACATTGTGCAATGCACAAGTGATTATTTCTATTCATCAAATGCACCGGTTTGTAAGAAAGAGGCAACCGGTAAACAGTTCTAGAAACTAGGGAAAGGGTGCAACCGATAAGAAGAGGAAGGAAAGGTGACAGGTCAAAGCTCTTACCTATTCACAACATAGGGATCTTAACTGATCAAGTAAAGATTTCATCATGATAAGATGAACTAGGGAAGTCATATTCAACTATTTGTTAACCAAATCTTTGAACATGATTTACTGCACTAAATCTGGAAGACTTTGAGTTCACATGATGATCGGTATGAGGCGTGTTTGAAGGTTTTAAAGATGGAGTTTGTGGCTTTAAAACATGGAGTTATCTCTTGTGAAGGAAAGGTGATTGACACACATCTATCATTTTCTTCATAAAGAAGATAAAGCAAGAGCATGCATCGGATGTTTCCTGACTAAACTAATACTCCACAGAGTGATGAATTTGAAGGAGATCTATAAATAGGTCATGCATGAGAAGCGTAATTAAGGCAAGGACTCTATATATTCTTCTTCCTATTAAGAATATAGTTTTCCCTCATTCTGCCAAAGAAAAGAGTGAACCTGTATGCTAAAGAAGATAAGGTGAATAGAAAGGAGAAGAGAAAAGAGTGTGTAGAGAAGCACAACAAAAAATGAGAACATACTAGCAGTGACTAGTGATGCTTCTCAGTTGAGTATAACAGAGATCTTATCAGGCTATGCAAAGCCATTTGTAAAAGGTCAATCCTTCTATTATTTTCTAACAATTACAATAGCTAAATCCTAGTATTTTGGGTGGACATTAATAGGTCCCTTGTACTAAATCCCTTAATTGGGTGACATCTTTTTAGGTGTTCTAAGTCCTCTAACTAGACAGGCACTAACCGGCCTTATTATATCAAATCCCTTAACTGGGTCGCATCTAATAATGTGTTGTAATCTTTTAACAGGGAAGGCTCCTAACATGGCACACTTCAGAAGAGTGCAAAATTTGTAAGGTCTCCTCACACTATGGTTTTCACCTGATTTGGATTTCCACGTGATAAATCTAGTGTTACTTTGTGGTTGATTGCTTGATGCTATTCTTGTGCTTGAATCTATTTTTCTCATAGTTACAAATACACTCACTCCATCAGATTTATTTTATAATTTTTTATAGGTGTGGATTCACCCCTCCCCTCTTAGCACTGGTTGGGACTATCAATTGGTATCAGAGCCTCAGTTTCTTTTCTTTATTACCTAACTGCAAAAATAAAAATTCAAGATGATGAGAAAGAAAGGACCAATGTTTTCAAAGGAAAATTTTACCATGTGGTGTAGCAGAAAGAAGTTGTACATGAACACCACTGGAGACCAATATTGGACTCATGTAACCACTGATTACAATGAACCCACCGGTACCCTAGCTTCTGATAAATTAAATATCAAGATAGAGCACAGAGCTTCCATGGATATGATAGCCAACACGCTGCCAGATTATGTCTATGCTGAGATTGAAAATCTGGAAACTACTCACAAGATGTGAGCCAAGCTGCAACTAGTTTATGGAGGTGACCCAAATGTACAAAGAGCTAAGGTTGAGAGCCTCAGAGGAAATTATGATGACATGAGGATGAATGAAGGAGAAGACATTGAGCAATATAGAAATGGAATCAAAGAAGTGATCAACTCCATCAAAAGAATTGGAGGAAAACTTAGTGAAGAGGAGGTGGTTAGCAAGATATTGAGAACACTCAGACCCCAGTATGCCATAAAGATCTCTTCCATTCAAGAGCTCAGATCAGTGACCACATATCAAGTCACTCTAGACTCCCTAATCAGTAAGTTAACTGTATTTGAATTAAGCAATTTTGATAATAGCTTACCCATTCAGGAAGCTGATTTTAAGTCTTCTGTTAATACCCCTTCCACTAAGAAAGGAAGAGAAACTAGTAACATCTCTACCGGTAAAATTGGAAGTCTTGTTGAAAATATTCTTTCAAAATAGATGGAGCAAGATGAGTTTGAAGCATTCATCGCTAGAAGATTTCATAGAGGAAAAGGGAAATACAAAGGAAAGATTCCTTTGAAATGTTTCTCTTATAATAAGATAGGACATATTGTTGCAAGATGTCCACACAATGACAACAAAGACAAGAGCAACCGATTCAAGAATAAAGCAAAGGAGTGCTATCTTGCAGAAGGAGTCATAGACAATGAATCTGAAGACTCTGAAGATCCAGAAATTATATTTGTTGCAATAATAGAAGAGAGCCCAGTGGTAAGTGAAATGACACTTATCTCAAGATCTCATTAGCATGATGATTAGATCATTGACAGCGGATGTACTCACCACATGACCGGTGACAAGAACAAGCTTATCAGCTTAAATCTCAATGATGGTGGATCAGTAACCTTTGGAAATAATGCTCCATGTGCTATCAAAGGTAAAGGCTCTATTGCACTCAGCAAAAATGTTGTTTGTGAAGATGTGTACTGGGTAGAAGGACTTTAGTACAACCTAATGAGCATTGCACAACTGAACAACAAGGGATTCCTATTGGAATTTAGGAAAGGTTCTTGTGTTGTCAAGAATCAATCTGGAGCACATGTTACCACTAGTAGATAGATAAAAGGGAACCTTTTCTACCTGGACTCAATGGAAGGAGCTTGTCTAATAGAATCATACAAAGGAGAATCAAGAAATATTTTTCTTGTATCCAAAGAAGACAATAGCTGGTTATGGCACAAAGGCTCTACCACATAAAATTTGACAGTATTGTCAAAGTAAGAAAGAAGAAATCAGTAAGAGGACTCTCTGAGATCACAGAACCTAAAAGAGGTATTTGTAAAGATTTTCAGTTAGGAAAACTGACAGGAACAAGTTTCAGTAGTAAATCCTTCTCTACTGAAAATGTTTTAGATCTTGTGCACACAGATTTGTGTGTACCTATGAGAACCAAGAGCTACTACGAAGACCGGTACTTCATATTTTTTGTAGATGATTTCTCAAGAATGATGTGGACACTCTTTCTTAGAGAAAAATTAGAGGCATTTCACATGTTTAAAATTTACAAGGCTCAAGTGGAGGAGACCGATAAAAGCCTAAAGTGTTTGAGATCAGATAGAGGAGGTGAATACACTTCTCAAGAGTTTACTCACTACTATGAGGAACAAGGAAAAAAAGGTAGTTATCTGCACCTAGAACTCCTCAGTAAAATGGAGTAGTGGAAAGAAGAAACAAGACATTGATTGATTGTGCTAGAACCCAAATGATTCAGAAGGATCTTCCCCATCACTTCTAGAGAGAGGCTATCAACACTATTGTTTATACACTAAACTGAGTTTAAGTCAAGAAAGGAATCGGTAAGACCCCCTATGAACTATGGTTCAATCATACTCCTAGTGTAGGATATTTTAGAATCTTTGGTAGCAATTGTTACATTAAAAGAGATATGTACTCTGGGAAGTTTGATCCCAAGAGTGACGAAGGTATATTTATGGGTTATTCTACCAAGAGCAAAGCCTACTGGTGTCTAAATAAAAGGATAGAAAAGATAATGGAAAGAATCAATGTAAAATTTGATGAATATTCAAAACCAAGTAAGAAGATCTGTCATAAAGAACATAACGGTCTACAGGGTCACAATGATGAAAATCCTTTGGATTTTAATGAAGTGACAACTGGAGATGAAAGAGAAGAACATGACAATAGACCTATGGTGCAAGAGGCTATACCTGAAGCTAACAAACCAACTCAAGATGATGAACAAGAAGTTTTTCATGACCATGCTAAAGAAATTGCTCAACTAGAAGAACTTGACTAGGAACAAAGACGGGTTCTCCCAAGGTATGTCACATATCACTCAACTGATAATATAATTGGTGACAAACATGAAAATGTCTTAACTAGGAAAAAGGCTACAGAGAGTATCTATTTGTTTTCCTGTATAGAGCCCAAAACCACCAGGGAGGCTCTAGATGATGAAAATTGGGTCAAAGCCATGGAGGAAGAGATTGATAAAATAGAAAAGAATGATACATGGGTGCTCGTGCCTAGACCACAGAAAAATAATTTCATTGGGACAAAGTGGGGCTATAGAAACAAGCTGAATGAAGAAGGAAAAGTAATAAGAAATAAAGAAATATTGGTTTGCAAAGGATATGCTCAGGAGGTTGGACTAGACGATGGAGAAAATTTTACACCTATGGCTAGATTGGAAGGAGTAAGAATTCTTCTTGCCTATGCTTCTCACAAGAAATTCAAAGTATACCAGATGAATGTCAAGTCTGCATTCCTAAATGGAATATTGGAGGAGGAAGTTTAAATTGAACAACCGGAAGGCTTCACATCCACACAAAAGGGTGGTATGGTCTGTAAACTAAAAAGGCTCTTTATGGGCTAAAGAAGGCTCCAAGGGCTTGGTATGAGAGGTTACATTAATACCTCCTGACTATAGGATTCACAAGAACCGAGGACAACAACAACATGTATCTCAAGACTGGAAAAGATGGGAACCTGATTGCTGAAATCTTTGTGGATGATATCATCTTTGGAGGAGATGATAGGATGAGCAAAGCCTTTGATGAAGAAATGAAGAAATAATTCAAATGTCTATGATAGGAGCCATACAATTCTTCATAGTACTACAAGTTCATCAGCTAAAGGAAGGTATCTTTATTTCTCGGTCCAAGTATGTAAAATAAATTCTTAAAAATTTTGACTTAAAGAATCCAAACTGGTTGGTACACCGATGATAAATAACCTCAAGTTATCAAAGGAAGATGATGCAAAAGAAGTGACTGAAACATTGTATTGGTCTATGATAGGCAAATTACAGTTTGCAATACATAGTAGACTAAACATTACACATGCGGTTGGCATAGTAGCAAGATTCTCTACAACTCCTAAAGAGACCTGTATCTAATAGAAATGAAAATAATTTTTCAGATACCTAAAGGGGATTGAGGAATATGGCTTTTGGTTTCCTCACAAGGGAGGCTTCCAAGTAAAGGTTTACACAGATCTAGACTAGACTGGCAATATTGATGACAGAAAGAGCACAAGTGGTGGTGCATTCTTTCTCGGTGAGAGGATTGTGTCATGGACAAGAAAGAAACAAAACTACATTTCATAGTCTACATCGAAAGTTGAGTATGTTGCTGCAACAATCAATTGCACATAGGTAATCTGGATCAAACAGCTACTGGAAGGAATCCAAGAATAGATACCTAAACCGATTGCAAATTACTGTGATAGTACAAGTGCAATAAACATATCCAAAAATTCTATCATGCACTCCAAGACAAAGCACATTGCCATCAAGTATCATTACTTGAGAGAGATGGTACAAAATAAAGAAGTACGATTGGAGTATGTTCCCACAAAAGAACAAATTGTTGATATCTTCAAAAAGTAGTTACCAAAGAGTACTTTTGAGTATCTTAGAGGTAAATTAGGGGTGATACCCCTACCTGATCATCAGTAAAATTGCAAATAGTGTTCATCAGTTCATTATGCTTCAACAGAGGAATTCACCTCATTTTATCTGGACTGATGAAAAGGACTGTTTCTCAAAGGGGGAGCATATTTCATTAAGGTAGTCTTTATGAATAGCCTTTGACATTATTGTCGAAAGGGGGAGAGTTTGGAAATAAACAGGTAGATGACCGGCAATGGAAGTGCACAAAGATACAAACATAGGAAAGGTGACATGATTTCCTATTAAGGTTTTTTCATCAATGCCAAAGGGGGAGATTGTTGGTATTAAGGGATGGTAACCGGTAATCTTGCTACCGGTACATGGCAATTAAGTATTGTCATTGATTGGAAAAAGAGGAAAGAGGTGTTTGACATCTCAATCTAAGGTCTAAGGAGCTAAGGAGGACACGAGTGTTGAATCTATGAATTATGTGTGTAAAGAGACTGGTTTGACAACTGGTGGCATTGTGCAATGTACAAGTGATTGTTTCTATTCATCAGATGCACCAGTTTGCAAGAAAGAGGCAACAAGTAAATAGTTCTAGAAACTGGGGAAAGGGTACAACCAGTAAGAAGAGGAATGAAAGGTGATAGGTCAAAGCTCTTACCTATTCACAACATAGGGATCTTAACCGATCAAGTGAAAACTTCGTCATGATAAGATGAATCGGGGAAGTCGTAGTCAACTATCTATTAACCAGCTCTTTGACTAGGACTTATTGCACTAAATTTGGAAGACTTTGAGTTAACATGATGATTGGTATGAGGCGCATTTAAAAGTTTTAAAGCTAGAGTTTGTGGCTTTAAAACATGGAGTTATCTCTTGCGAAGGAAAGGTGATTGATATGCATCTATCATTTTCTTCATAAAGAAGATAAAGCAAGAGCATGCATCGAATGTTTCCTGAGTGAACTAATACTCCACTAGGTGATGAATCTAAAGGAGATCTATAAACAAGTCATGCACAAGAAGCGCAATTAGGGCAAGGACTCTATATTCTTCTGCCTGTTAAGAATATAGTTTTCCCTCATTCTGCCAAAGCAAAGATTGAACTTGTATGCTGAAGAAGCTAAGGTGAATAGAAAGGAGAAGAGAAAAGAGTGTGCAGAGAAACATAATAGAAAATGAGAACATACCAGTAGCGACTGATGATGCTTCTCAGCTGAGTATAACATAGATCTTATGAGGTTGTGCAAAGCCATTTGTAAAAGGTTAATCCTTCTATTATTTTCTAATAATTACATTAGCTAAATCCTAGTATTTTTAGTGGACATCAATAGATCCCTTGTACTAAATCCCTTAACTGGGTGACATCTTTTTAGGTGTTCTAAGTGCTCTAACCAGACAGGCACTAACCGGTCTTATTGTATCAAATCCCTTAACCGGGTCGCATCTAATAGTGACTGTAATCTTTTAACAGGGAAGGCTCCTAATAGGGTGCACTTTAGAAGAGTGCAAATTTGTGAGGTCTCCTCACAATGTAGTTTTCACCTGATTTGGGTTTCCACATGATAAATCTGGTGTTACTTTGTGGTTGATTGCTTGATGCTATTATTGTGCTTGAATCTATTTTGCTCACAGTTACAAATACACTCACTCCATCAGATTTATTTTATAAGTTTTTATAGGTGTTGATTCAGCCCTCCCCTCTCAGCACCGGTTGGGACTATCAAATCCTAAATATAATTATACCCTAAACTTAGGACTAAATCAAACACAAATCAAAATCCAAATTGAACTATAACCCTACCCCTAAACCCTACAACTTGGAATTCATTCTATACATATTCTTAAACCTAACACTAAATTAAATTAAACATTAACCTTAAATTTAATTAAATTGTAACTCTAACTCTAAACAACAACCCAAATTTTAGGCCTTATCATAAAGCTTTCTCAATAGTACAACTTAAACCATTACCCCAGTCCTAGAAAAAAATGAACCCTAAGTCTAATGTAAAAATATATTGAACCCTAGCCCTTACACTAAATAAAATTAAACCCAAACCCTATAGCTAACTGAACATTAAAACCAATTTGAACCCTGATCATAAACCAAAATAGTGTAATACTAACAAAAAGAAACCTAATTAAATATAATTAAGCACTAAACCTTCTTTTAACCTCTAACTCCAACCCTAGCCATATTAGTAAACCAAATTTAACCTTAATCATTTAAACCTTATAAAATGTAATCCTAAACCTAAACTAGATTGAATCCATACATTAAATAAAATTGAAACCTAGCACTTAACTAAATTTAACCATAAATCTAAACCTAATTATATCATAAACCAAATTATACCATTAATCTAAACTAAATTAAACCCAAATCTAAAAAAAAATTGAACCCTAACTATAAGACAACTAAATAGAATGATAACTGAAAACCTAATTGAACATTAAACCAAAATAAATCCTAATCCTAAATAAAATTATGCCCTAAAGATAATAGTAAACCAAATTGAATCTAGATTGTAAACCAAATTATAAACTAAAACTAACACTAAACCAAATTGAATGTTAATCGTAATAATAAAATAAATTGAATTATAACCCTAAACCTAATTGAACATTACACCAAATTGAAACCTATCCCTAATATCAAACTAAATTAAACTCTATAAAAACCCCAACCCTACACAAAATTTAAAGAAAAAAATCAAATTATAATGCTAAAACAAACTAGATCTAAAATCTTATGATTACAAGATGAGCACAAATTCAAATCAAAATTAGGCACTGAATTAGGCAAAATTTACACCACCCCTAGTGCCCCAAATAGGCTACATTTAAGGTTTAAAACCGACATCGAAATAGGCAAACGTAACACCAACTTTAGCATCCCAAACATATTACATTTCTGGGTCAAATTCAATGATGAAGTTGGTGTCAACCACTGTGTTGTTAAACACAAAAAACCACCGCGACATTAAACATTTCATATTTTTCAAATCCCAAATAATTGCATTAGATTTGCAAGAAACATTCACTATAGCACCCACTAATGAATAAAAATATTAAAAATTCCTGCCTACGTTAAAGTTACAACCATATGCCGCTCTAATTTTCTATTTCAACTATTTTTTGTTTGTTAAGTTGGTCTTGTTGATCTTTTAGTTTTTATTTTGGTTTCTCACTTTTATTTTGTTGCAAGATACAAAGCATAGGATAGACGATGTTTACAATGTTTGTTTCCTGGATTAATTTTTTTGTGAGATAGAGGGTAGAGGATAAATGGATATAAATCAAACCCCTGATTTTGATTTAAAAGTGAAAACCAGGGATGTTTTTCCTTTTGGTTCAATTTGAAACCAAATAAATATATTTAGATAGAATTTTTATAATAGATTTATAGAAAAGGGATTTCACCTAGTAGATGTTGAAAGAATTTAATTCCAACAACTTTCGGTGCATTATCGTTGACTGTCACCCAGCACATGGAGAGTTGACTGTCACTCATAAACATGTTTTAAATGGAGTCACCGTCCAGTACTTGTTGCACATGCCTGCAGTCCAGCATTAAGTAATGGTCTGAACATGTTTTAAATCTGTCCACCGTCCAGCCCTCCTTCTTTGACTATCTCAGTCTTCTTATGCCATATGAATGGCATTCTATATTGTTATATATTCTGCTCTTTGATATGAATAATGTGTGAAGTTTAATTGTTTTTTTTCTTTTGCTGAATCTTGTTCATTTTTGCTCTGTTTTCTTTCTCTTGCTAGCAGCTCTCAGCTCTTTTCCTCTTATGCAGTCATAGCTGAAATTCTACAGTAGAGAATGGTCAAGCTTCGGTTGATTTGGGTTATTCTTATTTTTGCATTATTCATTCTATCACAGGGTTTCAATTCTTAGGAGATATCTCATAAGTATCTAAATCCAGAAAGAAAGTAAATCAAGGTAAATCTTGCTCATTAATCGACCATTTCTTTTAGATCGCCCATTTTTATTAATTTATTTGATTTGTGGCTTGCTTTCATACCACAAAAAAAAATTCATACCACAAAACTAGACGAAAACTTTCATACCTAGCAGTGTGTGCTTTGTTTTCCTCCACAGACTAGACGGAAATAAATTCCCTAGGTCGCCTCCAAATGTCTAACAACAGAGGGAAAGGAGCAAACTCTGACCACAATGAGATAATACATTGTCAATTTATAGATTTGTAAATGTTTCTATTGTTTCTTTAGTTTTTAGTTTTTTATTTCTAAATTTAAAATAATTTAGATCATGTTCTACACCAGTCTTCTGAAGTTTTTGAATTTACATAATCTTATTTTGATATGTGGGACATTTGAAAAGTTTCTAGACGCAAGCCTCTGTTGGATTTGGTTTCTTAGTTCATCCATCACCATCCAGACCCCTCTAATCCAACTCCCTGCCCATCGATAATATGTATGCTGGCTATTCTATAAGCCTATCACACCCCCTCCAAGGTTACGTGGCTCGCCATCTAATCCAAATCCTTTAGTCGATTGCCCCATTTTTTCTTACTGCTCTTCTTCTGTGAAAAGTTATTTGATCTTGATAACTTTTCAGGTTAGATAAGTAGGTGAATATGGCCATGAAAAAGTTGGAAATGAGTTTCCAAACTCCACGCAGATGGCGTTTGGCAACCGTGGAAGAAGCGAAAGACAATCTAGCATGGATAAAAGATAATAATATGTTAGCGGAATGGGATAAAGCCCGTCTTTTAGATGTCTAGATCGGAGGCTTGGGATATGACTTCAATGTCCAAGTGGGTTTCAGAAGTTGTCTTGGATACATGTTAGTCATTGAGTCACAAACTCCCGAGATATCCGACGCAGCTCTGTATTGCGTCTTTTGTCTTTATTAACTCGAATACAAAGTAGTTGGATAAAGATTTCCAAATATGTCTACTTAAAATTTCAAAGCTTCAAGTTAGTTACGATGTTGCAATGTAAAGATTAGGCTGACTCTTCTTGTATGTTATCCCCAAAAGATGATAGGAATGCTGTCGCATATTCACAGATAACTGAAATGAGTAAAGAGGGACGAAGTGCCACTTTGTTCTTGGGTTGTGAAGATTGGAAGGTGGAGGTCATTGATTGGTTGATGCGAGGAGGGACAGAAGAGGGAATGGCAATTTTGATCGCTAGTGGATCCTTCTTCCTAAAGGGATAGATGTTGTTTATAGGCAATAGACTGTGATCATTCTTCAGGCTTTCATCATTGACACATGAACTAATTCTTTATGCAGGACCCCTATTCTCATCTTCCCTCTCCTGTTGGGGGCATCTATGTAATCATTGGGGGTCACATATATTCATCCTTCTATCCTTATTCTACTAGTGCATTTCTTTTGTTTTCACTTCTTTCTTTCTTTCTCTTTCTTTTTTTTTTTGGAGAGGATTGTTTTTCAATATGGCTTTTTCCTTTTATATGGGTATGGAGATTCATTTATTTGTACATTGGTACTTCATTATGGCTTATAGCCAAGTACTATTCATGCATTTGTATCACATTCTTATTAGGTTTTTAGCTTCTCCCTAAGTTGATCTTAAGGAGAGGTGGTGTTGGAGTAAATAGATTACCACCTTAGTAATTAATCAATCAATCATTAATTACTTAGGTCCCTTATTACTTTATTACACAAGAGAAATTTAGGAAAGCTTTTCTATATTCACATTGAGCTAATTTTAGGTCATATTATCTCATTACATAAGATGATGACACTTGTCATTCTTTATATTAATCCTCATCTAAGGTTTTATCTTTATGCTTTTATAAGAATTCATTGTACGTATTGTAATCTCTCTAATTTATTTACATATTGGTCTCAATATTAGATTTATTTTAAATAAAGGTTGGATGAACATATCAATGGAATTTTCTCAGTAGATATTTTTTATCATTAAAGCAACCTAGCAAAGGGGCTAACCCTTACACTAATACAATCCAAGGGCCGTCCAAAACAACTATTTACAACAAGGTCAAGAAAGACCTTTAACAACATACTAGAAACACAAATTCTAAACCACCACAAGAATGGATAGACAACTCACTAGCAACCCATAGTAGAGGGAGGAGAGTGAGATACTGTAGAGTATTCTTCCTTCGCCAGTGGACAATTGTCCATACAATACTATTAGAAGGGTCCCCATCACAAAGGGATGGTATTGGAACCCCTAAAGAGAGATAATCAACACTAGCAACAAGAACAAAGTGTTGATAGTTTTGAACTTCAACAACCATAGGTTGGGGTAGGACATGAGAAAAAACACTTGGAGAAGGGTCCACACTGTCAGAGGGGACTGTAACAACGACAGGAGGTGGAACAATAGGAGAATCCTGGGGGGAGACATCATCAACCTATAAAGAGTCATTAGAGGAAGAGTCACAGGCCAGAATAGTCAAATGATCATTATTTGCATCTTTCCACCTAGTGGTAGTACCTTTTTTATGTGAGAGAGAACAATATGTAGCCAGATAACCCATAGAGAAACACTTCCTACATCAAAAGGGGAGGCCCTCAAAACCAAGTGATCGGGTCCAAGGCCTATCCCCAACCATAAGAATTACATCCCTCGAAAGGGATGTAGAGATGTCAATGTCAACCAAAATGTGAGCAAAGTTAGAGGAACTCACCACAACTGTAACCACATCCACATTTAAGAAATGACCAATAGAATTGCTAATGGCCTCAAAGCAAGAATTCTCCCAAAAATGAAGGGGAAGATTGGAAAGACAAACCCACATTGGACGCACACTAAGCGGTTCAACAAGAGGGTTACAAGATATTGTCTAGGGTTTGGCAGAGAGAGAGTGTGTGATTCCTCCAAACCCACACATTTCTCAATATCAAATCATGTTCTTCCTCAAAAGTAAAAACAATAATAAAAAAACCCTTTGCACAAGAGAAGAGTTTAATGTCACTAAATGATTTCCAAGAATTTGTCACCCAATGATGCAGATCTAGAAGAGAGGGCTAGAAACCAGTAAATCTACAAATCAACCCACACTGTTGATAAAAATCCACATTATCCACCACATTTGGGCCCCACACCACCACATGGGAGGTCTTGACATAGGCAATGGGATGAGTTTTCACCTTTGGAGAAGTTGCATCAGATTTGGCATCCCAAGCATAGCTCCGCCCACTAGTAGCAGTAGCATTTGGAAGGGAAGCCCCAACCCTCACAACCTCCATAGTAGAAACCCTACTACCACTTGACCTTGGAAGAGTCTTTGAGCCTCCCACAAGAAGAGGTCCAAGAACACCCACCCCAAGGAGGGACATGTTTGGAGCTCCAACTAGTATGGTAGAGGGCTTAGCTAAAGTCCCCACCAGAACCAAAAATGTAGGAGAAGCAACAATGGACCCAAGCAAATTTGAAAAGCCCGTTGAGCGGGAACCATTAGTAGTGACAATGTCCATTGCAATTTGTTTGTACCTCATTCTCTCCAATAGATATTATATTTTGGTTATCGTATTTTTGGGAACTTTGGAGTTAACTATCAACTTCAAAATTGACAATAGATTTCTCACATACTAGATTGTTTCAATTTCTCTAAATAGGCATGATGTCCAAAACTAATTTCCTATTGCAGTGCACATTATTCACTTATGGAAGTTCTAAATTTTGTATTCATTATTTGTTGTCCCAACAACTAAGTTGCCCAATATGAGAATGTAGCCAATTCAATCTCTTTTATCTTTTGGAAAAAATCATGTGAAATAATCAACACAATTGGTCAAATAGACCAAATCTGTATTGAATACTGGATAGACAATAGTAATGGCCATATAGTCCTATAGAAACAAGAAATGTTAAATAGCTCCAAATAAAATCTTTAACTCATCAAGACCAATCTAGATCTTGAGTAACTTATAGGAGATTTCTCAACATTCTCTTGATATTGCGTTGAGGATCTCTACAAGTTTATAAATTCAATGATCTTGTACTCTACCTCAAGTTTTGAGATACAAACCAAGTACTTGCCCCAATATTCTTAGGGATTATTATGAATATCAGAGAGAGTTTTTTTTTCATATCTTTGTATTTTTTTTCTTTATTCATAAATTCCATCTCACAATAATGAAAAAATATATAATATATTCCTATATTTTTTGTAGTTGAGTATTAGAAATATCTTTCATCATACACTCTTCCTATATACCTTGTGTCCACATGATCTGTTAATTTATTGTAGCTGTGGTCAGAATCCATAGGCCGACATAGATATCAAAAAGGTTGTGATTATATTTATATTATTAATTGTGTGAGAATATAATTATATTATTATTTGATTTAATATAATTATATTATAATTATATTGTATAATTATTATATTTAAGCCGATAGGATTTTTCTTATGGGCATCACCCACTGACGGAATTGTCTGATACAGGAAAAAAATTCTATCTGTCATTACCGGTCAAATTTTTTCATCTGTCCACAACAAGTTACGAAACTCTGCAGAAAGTTATGGACCAATCATGCAACTCCAACTCAAAAATCACCTAACTTTTAGTTATCAATTCTTCAGATATTGCGAAAGAATGTTTTACAGTAAATGACAAGGCTTTCGCTTCACACCCACAACTTTACATAGGAAAATATATGGGCTATGACTATAAACTTTTGGGTTGGGCTCCTTATGGTTCCTATTGGTAGGAACATTACAAAAATTTGCAGAGTGCAGCTTTTCTCTGCAAGCAGAATCTGATCCTTCAAAGGCATTCACCATGAAGAAACCTCTACTCAAATCCATTCATTGTTTGAGAGTTGTGAAGAAAATAGGGTTAGAGCTACTGCAAACATGAAATCCAGGCTTTCCCAATTGACTTTTGATATTATTATGTGTATGGTGGTCAATTGTATTTCACTGGGAGTTGAAGAATATAAAGCGGTGTAGAAATTCAAAGAGATGATTGATGAGAGTTTCACTAGTAAATTTTAGCTTTTTTTTCGATGAGGAATAGTCAAATTTTTTATACCAATTGGTCGACCAAATGACCAAAACTGTTGTCAGATTTTTTTCGTCGCTTATATGACATGCTAAACAATTGTCGCAATTCTGACATCCGTAGTGGATGAATTATCGATGGACCCATCGTCAAAATAATCGCTTCAACCTGGAAGAATTATCGCTTCAACCTAGAATAATTATCGATCATACCTTCCATCTATGTGACCAATGTCTATCTAAATTGTGACGCGTTAGGGTCAAAACTATCGTCGAGGGTTCAGCATTCTCGTCAAAATGCCAAAGAATGTTTGTCTCTCTTTCAACACAATTTGGACGAAATGCCAAAGAATGTTTGTCTCTCTTTTGACTAAATTTGGTCGGAATAGTTGTCGAGCATATAGCATTCTCGTCGAAAGGACTATTATTGATACATCGATAAAGTGACCAATAATAATTTTTGGTTAAAAAAAATAAAATATATTATCAAATTAATTAGGGCCAATAGAATAAATTACAACAATTACATCAATTAGCACTATTCATGATACGCTTGCATAGATCACTAAATCCACCTTTCCTTATCATATCGTAAATATCACATAAAATAATAGTCTAGAGAAGAGCATAATATTCAAGCCATTAATGAATATCAACTTATATTTTTATTATTGGAAACACAAATCAAAGCTACAAGAATAATTTATTTCCATTACTCACAAATACAATTTATAAATCTCAAGGAAATGTATTTAGAACAAAAAACCTCCTTTTTTTTACAGTTTGACTGGTAAATGACAAAACTAGGCAACTCGGATCAGAATGGCATTGTACAAGAGGTGACTCTATTTAAAATTCATGTGTTTTCCCCATGTTCTTTGACCACAATATTAGAGCCCTTCTATAAAATACTAAGGATAACTTTACTACCGTATATCAACTAATCGGCTTCTCTTGCATTGGATTCTCATTATAAGATATACAGGAAACATTTTTAAATGGCCAAACAGTAAACTGACATTTGAGATAAAAATTTCAATATATGTTTACAAACCACCTAAAAAATCCCAAGGCTAGTACTATTTTTCTAAATGTTGTACAATTACAGCATTTCCTCATCTTTTTATAAATATATTCAAATAATGAAGAATGATGTAAGGCACGCCTGAATCTATCTGAGAGAAAAGTGCCAATCCTTACTCATAAATATTAAAAAATATAATGCTTTGGAAATTCAATGATTCAAACCTTGTTTTTGAACAATATTCAGAAATTCAAACTATTAAGGATTACATACGGCACATCCAAACACAACCAAGAGAAAGGTGCCAACACTTACCGCCAAAACTAGGAATAACTCCAAGAGAAAGCTCTGGAAACCCAAGTTGTGCTTTTGGCATTGAAATATGAGCATGAGAAAACTTCAAAAACAGAATGAATTGGAAACTTAAGACAAATCATGTAATGCAATGAACCTTTGGAAATATAAAATAAGAAACTAAGTGTCATTGCTCCATAGTCCATACCATTGCTAATTCTAACCCTCCACCAAGTGCAAGCCCTTGAATAGAAGCAACAGAGGGCTTCTTAGCATCTACATCAGAACACAAATCAGTGTTATGAGGCACAAGTCAAATTGATAAAAACAAGTAAAATTCTTTACTAACATTTTATGTTCTTAATAATGCAATGAAACAATACTAACGAGATAGAAAGACATGTTTTCTTGTACACTTACATTATCTTGAAAAACAACATCTCCAAAGTACAAATTCACCATCAGGCTCACAATATCAAATTTATCTTTCCAATGAAAAAAAGTTATATTAAAAACTTAAATACCACATTACCAACCTTCAATTATTTTGATCATCAAATCAACAGAAACATGATCCAAGCTAGATATGTCCCCTGTTAGAAAATAGTTAAAAATAATTGAACACTAAGAAAATTTAGAGCTTGTGAAATTATATGAAACAACAAATCAAATAAAATTTTGGTAATAGTCCTTCAGAAACTCATACCAGTCTTCTGACAGTCCTGGAGAGTGTTGATGTCAAAACCACCTGAGAATTTTCTTCCCTGCCCTAGTGGATAAGAAAACAAGAACATGGAAAGAACACATGGTCATTTTTCATGTTTCTAATTATAAAACTGAAAAACACTTGAACTTGAATATGATGTTGATATTAAAAGGGCATACATACCAGTAACAACAATTGCCCTCACATCATTTCTTCTCATTTCCTCATCATACTTTTCCCCAAGTGCACCAAGGACTACAAAGAAACAAGATAAACAAATCACAAGCATTTAGCGATGTTAGAATAGTTACTAAAATGGTCATAAATTATGTTCTTATAGTAAAAGAATACTTTGGCATAAGAAAAAAACTACACAATATTAAAACATGACATTGTGCTTTAAAAACTAAAAAGGTAATAATACGAGACCATTCATTAATTAGCTATTTAAATTTTCATTAGTTGAGAATTGATTGGTCATTGCTCTCACTTAAATATAGTCTCTAAATTCATTTCTTAATATAACAAAAGAAGCTCAAGAAAACTTTCCCTCTTTATGATATGAGCTTTTCTCCTTTCTATAGTTGTGGTCAAAAAATAAAATATATTATCAGATTAAGCAACCATAATATTAAGCTTTAATATAGAAATTTAGTACTTTGGAATCGTGTCCTTGTCAAAATCATCTGCCAACTCATTAACCATAAGGTTTTTAATAGCTACTGATTTTTTTTTTTAAAAATCTTACCATAATGAATTCCATTTCATCAAACTATGAGATGAAAAAAAATGATGTTTAATGTCATAGTGATAATTTTATCAATAGCAGTGATACAATAATACCTAAGATTAAAGGGTTTTAAACATAGTGGCATTGCATTATAACACTGAAATTGAGCAATATACATAGAAAGACGGTGTCATGAAGGAAAAGAGATATGCAGATCCTATTAGTCTAAAGGAATGTTTAATGCCAGTCAAGAACAATGCTAAAGATAGTAGTGTGAGACAGTGTTGGTAAACACAACGATTAGGAATACAAAATAGTGACCAAGAAATATAAAATAGTGAGGGAACACTAGAAGAGAAATGTTAGAGAACAATGATAGTCACTGTCAAAAGGACAAGAAACTCATCCCCTAAATCAAAGGGATACATTTATGAAATAATTAAGACAATGATTCAAAGACAAAAACACTATTATTGATAAAGCAAGAAAGATCAAAACATCAGTTTTGTTGCTATAGTACATGATTGGACCAAACATTGTTCAATGCAAACAATAAATGAATTAAGGGAAGTGAAGAGGGTCACAAAGTAGTGCCATTCCTTGTCATAGGGGTATCAATAAGGGTCATGACTATCAAAATGATTGAAGTAAAAATAAATCATTGTTATTAAGTAACAAGAAAGAGCAGCCAAACTGACAAAATTAGTGCTACGAAGACAATTCTCAGTGTATAGAAGCAGTGGTGTTCAATGTCTAAAGGACAGCAACATATACAAAAAAATCAGTGTTTATAGATGGATTGACAATGAACAAAGAGGTTTCAAAAAATAGTGATGTGTACACTGTCAAAGAACATTGTGGTATTCACAATCAAAGAACAAATATGTGCTCAAGGTTATAAAATAGTGATTTGTTTTAGAATGTGAAGAGTGTAGTAAGAACAATAGTAAGTAATGTTGCAAGAACAATGAATGCAGGACAAAGATGTAATGGAAGTGAAAAAATAGTGATTGTTCAAGGGTTTTGCTATACAAAGTCAATGGTGAACAAAAATTGATACAAAACAATGAAATGATAGGATCCATGAGGAAGATGAGTTGTTCACCATTCTTGATGTAGCAAAGTCAACGAGATCAATCGAAGGCCATAAAAAAAATCAGTCACAATTATCTAGGAACTATGTTAAAGCACTGTCCCAAGAAATGATGAAGGCGTGTTTTCAAGAATAGAGATGGAGTCTTTGTTTTGATAGAGGGGTCACATTTTAGAGAGGGATGACAAGAACCATAATACAGAGGTATCATTTTATTATTTTGTCATCATCAATAGCATGGTGAGTTTGTAAATGATTGTCATAAAGAGCAAAAAAAGATACCTAATAGGAACACAATAAAAGTATCATATGGGGCAAATTAGAGGCCAAAAGGACATCAAGTGACAATCACAAGAACCTTATTGCAACAAGCCACAGTGAAAGAAGACGGTTGTGGCAAAAATAATGGTCAAGTGGGCTTAAAGACAGTGTTGCTATAATGCATTAGCAATACATAACAGTGATTAGTAAAGTGTGCAAAAAACCAGTGATAGAGTGTTGATATGCATAGAGGGTCATAACAGTAATAAATGTTTATAACAATGCTTTTAATAATTCTCCAAACATTGAGAATGCAAGATACCTATAATGATGAACTTCATTTTGACTTTCTTGGCTGTCACTATTAACTTTAAGCTTATCTTTAAAACTTGATGCACACTCACATTTTCCATCTGAAGCTCCATTGGCTATTGAAGGTAAATTTGTGTTTTCCTTCAAAATTCAGAATGCTTCCTTTTCATTCTTCTTTTTTCCAAGATTCCTGTCAAGAAAGTAGTGCACAATAATTCTCTTCAACTTGACTCAAATCAGAATTTCCAAGCTTTAAAACATCTATTTCTTGATTTGACTTACCAGATAATTTAGGTGCATTCCCACTACTTAGAGGTTCTTCCAACTGAATCCATTTACAAGTAACAAAAACAATGACTTAATTGCTAAGTAATGGAAAAAACTCAAAATTAAATGATCCCAGAAAAGAGTGATGAGTAATCATTAATGGATAGTTTCAATGAAATATAACAAATGTATAGAGAGATATATGTCTGTAATTATGTTCACTATTCATGATATGCTTGCTTACAAATGTCTAAGAGTAATTATGTTCATTTGGCCTTTCTAGATTTGTTTGTATTATGTTCACTTTCTTATCTATAAATCTATTTTGATGAACATGGTGATGCAGATTGGTTGATGAACATGTTTAAGAAGTAAAATATTTCTTAAAGTGAATGAAAAATAATATGGAATAAGAAGAAGGTGTTTTTGACCATTGAATCTACGTCATTGGTTTAGTTTGAGCTTCACTTGGTTTCAAGAATAGTTTAATATTCTCTACTTAACAAGGCCAACCACATGAAGGTGGAAGCTCATTTGGCCCCTCGCCCCCCCTAACATCACTCTAAATTCCCCATTAACATCTAATAACATTCATCCATTCATCCATTTTTGAAATATAACATTCAATCATTATAATCACATGATAACATTCATTAACACATAAAATTCATTAACACACAACATTCATGAATAATTCATTAACATATCATTCATCAACATTACTAGTACAAAATTACATCCATTAAGACAACATTCTTTCATTAGCACAAAATGTTAATTATAATCATTTCTTTTTGGGTTTCTTGCTATTTTTTTTAATGTAATGTCTAAGAGGAAGATCAATGTCCTCGTCATTCCTCTCCTCTACTGATTCTAATGCCAACACATGTCTCCTCCTCATCTATTCAGGAACAAGAGGCCGTTGCGCCAAAGGGGGGTGCGCTACAATAACAACTACATCATGAGTTAAATTCACACCATTTTATATTAGTGAATTACAAGTATTTAATTAAGTAAAAGAACTATAAATCAAAAAATTAATTTAAAAGAACAAAAAAATAGATTTTCTTTACCTGAATGTGCCACATGATCTACATGGTGATCACTCTGAACATCCTCCCGCACTCGTTCAGCATGACATTTTGTATCTTCTAAAATATACACAAAAAAGGTTACACCAAGTTCAATTTAAGATGTTAAATTATATTAATAATTACATAATTAATTTTAAATAGAAAATGAACACCTCCATTGACACTGTGATGCACATCAGGGGCTTCATCATGCGGCATAGGATATGTGTTATGATTAGGAGGTTGCATTGTAATATCATGCACATTATTATCAAATAGATTGTTGCTCAAGTATTCAATTTCTAATATATTTGTTTTGACATATTTACTTGTTCACATGATGTAGGAGACTCTTGGGTTGGGCCACTAGAAGCTAGCGTAGGCATTCAGCCACAGCTTGATAGCCTTCCTTGAAGGCAATTTTTTTGTGTTCTGCCATGGCCTCTACATTAAATTCAGAGCCCTGCATTTTTTGATTAAACAAAATTATTTGCATTTTATAAATAATTTTTTTTTGGAATTCATTTATTGCTACTTACAATTCATGCTTTAATTTTGGAATATCCACCAGAGCCAAGTCTATGCTACCCAACCTTTTGCAGCTTGGCCTTTGTTGCCTTTGATGTGTCCTGCAACCTAAGAAAAGTTTGAAATATGTTAGATGATATAGATATAAAGATCAATAATTAGTGCATTATTACATTATACTAGTAGTTAATACTATTGCATACCTTCTCTCATTTGCTGGTGTAATTCCTCTTTGAGCATCCCCTTTCTCTTTTGCATCCAAAATGAACTCATGCCAATCCCTCACTGTAATAAAGGGAGGATGCTCGTACTTTGGGTTCTGGACAAGACTCCTTCTATATGAGTCCCTCACAGTTTTAAGATGTTTGGCAGCTTTTTCTAAAATTTTCTTCTCCTCAAAAATATTACTACCAAACTCATGTTCTAAATCTTTAATGAGCTAATCTTTTAATTTTTTGTCTTGCAAGTTCCACCTTTTAAGAAAAAACACAAAATTGTTAGATAGAAAAATTAACTAAAGTTGTGTACCTTGAATATAGTAAAATAAAAGGCTTGAATGAAAGGAAAAATACTGTACTAATTAATGATATGAAAAAAAAATAGTGGGATAGGGTTAGTTCACTTATGATGTTCCACCTTGTACGTATGGTGGACTTGAATATCTTCAATGAGAGGTCATAAAGTGTCTTATAAAATGAATCATTTCCTACAAAAAATGTCATGGGATCATCAATCCAAAACTTGATACAAATAGGTAAATCCATACTACAATATAAAAAATAATAATTTAAAAGTACCTCGAAGCTTAGGACATTTTAAAGGCATCAATTCATTATCATCAATCAACAATGACATTTGCATAACTCTTGTGCTAGAAACACAGGTAGATCCAAGAAATGATGGTGAATTATCACCAATACATGTACTATGATCTGTATCTAGTGTAGCAGATGGCGCTGGTGTATCTCCTACTCTACAAAATTAATCCACTATGAGATGCACTCAAGATTAAAATATAAATTATCAAATCATAATTAACACAAAACCAAATATAGCAAAACAAGGATTTAACAGGCATAGACTGTGAAGGCGTCGATGTTTGCATTCCCCTTATTTTTGACATTGCACTCAGCAATCTCAAATGGATGTCCGTCGACCTCCTAGGAGGAGTCTCCTGCACTTGATCACCTAAACAATACATTGTTAGCAAAGAAATTCTAAAATAATAAAAGTAAGAATTAACTTAAGAAGTTTTTGAATGTTCCAAAGAAAAAATTTCTTGTAATTTGTCAACTTAAGGATTATTTTACCTGAGGCGGTCAGAGCTCTATTAGTACCGGCCTCACTGTGATGTCCTTGACTAGGTACTTGAGTTTGCAAAAAATCATGTAACAAGAACATATAAATATTTTAGTTCACAACATAAAAGAGTATAAAATATAAACCTTTATTGAACTTTTGTTATAACTAAAGACTCATTACTGCTTACTTCATAATGATGTGCTTGTGCCATCAATTCACTTTGCCTCTTCAGCATGTCCTCGGTTGGATTTGCTTCATCCAAAATGCTAATAATTTCTAAATTGAGTTTTTTTAGTTTTTTCTTCACCATATTTGTTAAATTAGGCATTTATGGGATATCGTCATCAGAAGGGGTAGCTATTGCCTCTATTGTTGCAGGTGCTTTTTCCCTATCCTGAACATCAAATTGTGACAGGAATATTAGTAAAACTATCATAAAAACTTTAAAACCCAAAATAAAATAACATAATAATATAACTTTTTCAACTATCTAATTTGTACAATTTCAATAAGGTTTATCGTTGCCGAAGAATGGGTGGGAGGAACATCATCGTGGCCTCTATCATGTGGGGGATCCATATCATTCTATGACAAAGATTAAATATAAAAACTTCAGCGAACTGAAAGCAATAGACTTAGCAAAACAAACTTATTAATAAAATGGTATATAGTATTTACCACCCTCATGATAGTAACTTTGTTTGTATCTATGAGATTTAAATGGTAATCTATTAGTAGTTCTTCCCCTGCACTTATTAATTTTATCGCACGTATAAAAACTTGATTCCCCTCATGTGCCTTAAATATGCAATTGGGTTGCTTATTATTTGAGGAAGGTCGCATACTATTTATAAAATCTGTAATATTACCTATTTCTTTTGGTCTCCCATCAATGTACATAGAAAATCTTTTACTTTGATCATTTTCTTTCCATTGTATATAATTTTCTGATAGTGCATACCTACGCATACTTTTTTTATATTGAACAATCCGCATCTAATCATTGTAATTGTAACAAGGACCGACATACTTCATCAATTCAAAAAATTTGTTGTAACATACCTTTATCCTATACATAGAAAATAGGCCCAAACCATATAATGAGGATGGAGCTATGCGATATATCCTCTCATTAACACAAAAATCAGTGTTAATTGGAGGTAGCTCATTGGGTACCCATTATTTCTCAATATGTGTGTACCCAAAGAGAACCTTGATGTCATCTTTGGTCTCATCATCATAAGAACATGACCCCCCTTTAGCAAAGAAAAATTGCATACGTTTATTAAATTTTTTTCTAATCTTTTGACCTCTAATTGATCTCCCCATTTTAGCTGTACTACATATAGAACTTTCATCTACCATTCCCTCATTTCTCTCATTCAATGTAGATAGATCTGACAAGTACCTATTTGGTGGGTCCTACAACCCATCAAATGAGATATTGTCACATCCCTGCTTCAAATAGAATTTTGATAATAATTAAATAATATATATATAGAATAATCAAGTCGTGACCCATACGTACGGTTCTTATTTGTCTATACGTGGGAGATATAAAATATACTAAGTTGAAAATGATTATATAATTATGTCTATACGGTTCTTCTTTGTCTATATATACATTATATGATTATATAATATGTCTATTTATAACATACGTGCTCAGTGATAAATAAGAAGAATATAAGAAAATTATGTCTATTTATTGACTTATACCTTCTAATCCATGTCATTGTGCAGGATCCTCGCCAAAGGGGTTAAATTTCCTACATATGTAAATCATTTATCTTAAGTTAGCTAAAAATTACATGATACATATGCTACAAATAACTTAGAAGATGACATGAACAATATGCAACATCGTAAACATGAACAAATTTACCTTATATATGGAATGCAAGATCGTCAACAAAAGGGGTGACGATGTCTGTAGTCAATTGCCTATTTGCAAAAAAAGTGACAATCAAACACAACATGTACATGTATCAACAACAATTAATTGAGCATCATAAGCAAAACATTGGTAATTATAAATCACATATGTTGTAATCATTAGAATTGAAATCAATAAATCAATATTAAACATATATACTAATAAATATAAATATATATAAATAATTAAATCACATACCTTGTACATTTCAATCATGTAATTATCATCTTCTTCATCCATCTCATCATCATCACCATCATCATCATCATCAGCATCATCATCACCACTATCATCATCGCCATCATCACCATCATCATCATCATCATCATCATCATCGCCATCATCTTGATCTTCATCATCTTCGATATCTTCTTCTTCCATAACATTATACTTTATTAGCCTTCTTCTTGGATCATGTCTAACAAAAAATGACCAACCCTATTTATGTGGAACCTCTGAGTAAAACACTTTTTCACATTGGCTTGAAAGAACATATGACTCATCTCCAACTGGCTCAAACGACCTTGTATTAATCATTGTAAATCTATTATCATATTGAATAACAGTTCTATTTGGATCATTTTGATTCAGTCATAGCCTATACCATTTGACAATGAATTGAAATACTTTGAAGGAGTTAAAGTCGCACTCAATTATATCATCCAAGATGTCATAGTATCAATTTTGAGATTGTTGATGATGTATGTCATTTCTAAATGATATATTAGTGACCTAAAAAATTGCAGTTATCCCAGAATCATAAATTTTCTGTGTCATCCAACTTTTTTATGCGAAATTTGTGGCCATGATAGTACATAGCTTTGTGGTGCTTGACCTACAATTTTTCAAGTGTGTGAAAATTATTTTCATTGTGAGTTGATATGAAACATATGAGTCATGATCATTAATAAATTTGTATGCACCTCTTTACCTCTTAAATCATATGCTAAATCAATTACCATTGGTGTAACATTAGAATCTTCATTACGATGAGCTTCTCTAACCAATGAAGCAACACCTTCCCATATTAATGAGCAACTATTTTGTTGACATTGTTCAATCCATACCATTATCCAATCAATATTTTTTGCAATATACAAATGTATTGCATCTCACTCTCAACCAATTGTATAAAATAAATACACCAATTATAAATAACTTATATTGAATATTTATAAGAATTAATTAACTACAATAACATCTTATATTTACCTCTCATTTTCCTCAATCTACTTTTGCCCATCAAGTACCCCCCTTCAAATTTGTTAATAGAGTTGGGATCCCAAATACGATCTACATGGATCTTTGTTGCAAACTTAGGAAGATATTCACTAATGTACACCATGGTCTGGTATATCATATATCCCTCCATCATAGAACCCTTAAGATGTGCTCTCTGTCAAACCAAGCCTTTCAAAATTTTCAAGTGTCTCTCAACCATCCACATTGACCTAGTTGGTATAGGTCCACACAATTCAATCTCCTCAACTTGATGTATGAGGTAGTGTTCTTGTGCATTGAAAAAAGTTGAAGGTAGACACTTTTGCATTTCACACATAAGATGAGAAATTTTCCTCTTCCAATATTTTATATCCTTTTTATTGATTTCTTTTGATGACAACCACCTCATATATTTTTCAAGATCATATATAACTTGTTTGACACTATTGTCGAAGTGGTGTGGGAGAGATAGAGGTAGAATGTACTGCAATATTTGTAAAATGATCTTATCAATATTTTATAAAAAAATGCACGTGCAGTATAGAAATATATAGTGAATACAAAATAACATGAATTACCTTAATAAATGTATGTCAATCATGTTTTTTCATCCTTGACCCAAATTCACTTTTCTTTGATATGAGATCGTTTATGTTTGCAGCAAATCCTATGGGAAATCGTATTTTTTTTATGACTTCTTTTATAGCATTGTTTTGCTTCTCCAACAATAACCAACTAAGGGCACTTGTATCAATCTAGTCTCCATTGTTATTTGATCGGATGACATTTTTCATTGCATGGTTGGATTCTTCAATGTCACTACAAATTTTGACAATTTTGTCTTTGTCATGTCTTCCATCCAACATTTTCCATAATGTCTCTGTTATATTTTTTCCAATATGCATAGGATCAAACAAATACATGATTGAGAGTTTCTTGTAGTATGGCAACCTACTAAATTGCGTAGAATAATTTTTTAGTCATTTTGGAAGTTGGTCATTAATGTCTTGACGACCTTCACAAGCATCAATGACATCATTAGTAAACAAAATAAAATATCAAAATATAAATTTTAAATAAAAATCATCAGATGGAATGACATTACCTTGATGATTTATTTTATTGTATTCCAACTTCCATAGGCGAGGTGTCATTCTCCGTGGCTTTGATGTAGTCTCTTCTTTCCCATTAAAAAGATGTTTTTCGATAATTCAGTACTTATGATTTCTGTGGAGAAAGTGTCTATGCTCATCGAACACTTTCTTTCCTAAACTTGTTGAATGATGAAATTTTATCATTGGACCACGAACTGGACATGCAAATTTTTCCTTTTTCTAAAGACCTACAAGATTATGTATAATTGGATTAAATATGTTAACTTTGTGTTAAAACTATAACATACCAAAAAAAAGGTGTTAAGAAGAGAACATACCACAAAAATGTGTTAGCCCAGGGGCATCATGTATTGTCCACACAAGCATTGCATGAAATTAAAATTTTCTTTGTCCTATTGTTCTAGAGATATCATACATAATGACCCTATTCCATAACACCATCAAATCATTGATAAGGGGTTCAATATATATATTGATATCTTTAACTTGGTACTTACCTAGTTGAATGAACAAAAATATTACATAATTATTATGACCGTTTTGATGGATTATTTATAATAAATTAATTTAGATGACTATTAAATGAAAAAATACCTAGAACAATCAATGCCAACATTATGTGCTCCCTCTTTATGGACATCCAAGGAGGAATGTTATTGTTGATAACAAAAATAGGCCACACCGAGTAAGTAGATCTCATCTCTCCAAACGGATTGACACCATCTACTGCCAATGAAAGCTTGAGATTACGAGGTTCTTCTTTAAAGTGTGGCCATTTTTTCTCTATTTCCTTAAATGCCAAACCATCTGCAGGCATTCACATAATGTCATCTTGACTTCTATTGTGTGCATGGTAATCCATAAATTGTGCCAAGCTATTGTACCTGAATAATCATTGCAGACATGGAATAATGAAAATAACCTGAAGAACCTTGCGAGGCACTTTTTTTGTTATTCAATCTGACCGATATCTACTAATATGACAAACAGGGCATTTTGTTGTGAATTCATGTTCTTTATGATATATAATATGATCATTCAGACATGCACATATTGTTTGATACTCCATTCCAATATCTTTCACATTGGCAGATAATTCTCAGTACAAGCGAGATAGAATGTTTGATGGTGATAACAAACACTCACCTATCAACCTATGACCAAAAATATAATTTGTTAATATAAAGAATATTAATTGCTACATTATTCACCTAATGTTAATTGTAAGGAAATTATGACTAAAAAATGAAAAAAGATGACATACCTTAACATATGTCATTACTACATTGGATAAACCATTCATAACTTTCAAGTTCACCAACAATAATACATCGGCAAGAAGAGTTGTTTGGGAACCTTCGTATAGGGGCTCGTGTGCCTTCTCAAGTATAGGTGCATCAAGGTCTGCATCAACATCAACATCATCTTGAACATAATGATCTTCTTCATCATCGTGATCTTCTTCCATGGGATCATTACCTTCTACTTCTATATTCACACCTCCATGTTCCCTCATTTGGAAATCCACATTCTTCAGATTGTCATGGTCCATAACATGAAACCTAGGGTGGTTGACCTATATCAAAATGATGACCTTATATTTGTTGGCAATTTGGCTGAAGTGAGTACATAGATGTTGTCATTATGGAAACATATGATCCACATTAAGAGCGCATAGGTCAGAGAGCAAGTATGGTAGATCACAATGCAAATTTGTCTAAGTGTGAGACAGTGTTTTCACAGTGTACCAGGATACAGTTTTGGTTTGCGACATTGACTGGAGAAATTTCAATGCTTGTGCACTTGAACATAGATGCTATGATGGCTACTGATGACCCATCTTAGAGTGCAAGTCAGTACGACATGTACGGAATTAGTTATGACAGTTTTACCAAAGATAGTGTGAAGCCGACATGACAGAATATGAAAGTAGAATTGGTAAAGAGTTAAGGGATTATTTTGTTTATCAAAATAATGACTTAACAATATAAAAAGAAGACATCCTAGATGTTAACCCTTAGATAAATATATATGGAAGCTGACCATGTAAAGTTATTAGCCCTAATAACTTGTATATATGCAATTGTAATTGTAAAGAAAAGTAGTGATGAAAAAGTGATGTAATGAATATAATTGTAAAGCGAATGTAATAGTGATGATGAGAAGATAAGAGCAGCAAAGGAATATTGATACAAGAAGAATAAGGTTATGTACCTTGACCTACATTGTATATTACTTGTTTGGGCAGTGGGCTCATCTTGTAATCAAATTTTTGTATCTACAACTCCTAACAGGGTTGAGGCTTCTAACAAGGCCTATAGTCCCTTAACTAAGAATGATACACTATACATATGTAATAGACTCCTAATAGGGTCAACATCCTTAACATGATACTTTTGATTAGTAGATCTTTGTGGGTACCATCCCCACCGGGGTTTTCCCTTGGCCAGGGTTTCCTCGAGAACATATCATGTGTTATGAGTTCTTTATTGTTATGCATATTGTTTAGTTTCTTATGTTATGCATGTATAAAGATAATCTGTTATATCCATAATTGGGTAAAAGATAAAGTTTGTGGAATACTGATTCACCCCCCCTCTCAGTATTCCCTATTTCTAGCAATTGGTATCAGAGCATAGTTACTTGGAGAAGAATCATTCAAGGAAAGTTTAGCAGCTTGAGTAAGATCTCTATGGATATGGATCAACTACAGAAGAATCTTGATGAAACTCTTGAGCAGATTGATATGTTTACTGATAAAAGAAACACTCTGAAAAAGAAATATGATGATGCAAAGAACCTTATTGAGAAATTGAAAAACAAGTTAGAAGATCTAAAATCTGAAAAGGAATCCGAAATTTTTATTGAAGATTGTGATAACAACTTGGAAAAAGAAAATGAGATCCTTAAGCATGAATTGAAGATAGTGAATTTGAAGCTTAGTTTGAAAGATGGAAATAGCAAAAATGAAGTAAATCTGAAATCTGAGAATGAAAGTCTAAAGATTGAAAATGAAGAACTGAAATCTAAACTTGAAAAAGTGACATCTGAATTTGAGAAAGTAAATGTGCAGTATACAGAACTTGAGAAGTACAATAAGATTGTGAAAGGTGAACTGACTCAATCCAAACAACAACTTGAAAGGCTATATTCAAATAGTGAGAAGATCGATGAACAAGTTTCTTTTGGGAAACCATCCTATGATAAGACTGGACTTGGATTTAATATATTCAGAACAAATGATGAAAGCAAGAAACTAGATTTGAAGATATCTGAAAGCATAGATGAGAAGAAGCTTGATGAGATCAAGAAATCTGAAGATGGACCTAAAGAAGAAGAATCACCGAAGCAAGAGGAATCACCCAAAGGTATGCAAAGAGAATTCAAAGGTAGATTTTTTGCTTGTAATGCTATTGGTCATATAAAAAGAGATTGCACAGGTAAACAATTTAAACCTCTAAATGGTTATTGTTATAATTGTCATGGTTTTGGACATAGAGCTATTGAATGTAGAAGACCTAAAGTTATTGAGAATAATTATGGTAATAGAATGTTTAGGAATACTAACAATGCAGATAAGAGACCTATTGAAGACATGAACAAAAGAAATGAAGTAGTGTGTTATAGATGCAACAAAGTTGGACACATTGCTAAAAATTGTAGGTCACAGATTAATCAGCAAGGACAGAGATATGGGAACAATGGAATTTTTTGTCAGATATGCAACATGATTGGACATACAACAAGTTTTTGCAGAATGAACAATGGAACTTATCATCCGAACCCTAACTCTAGAAACAATGCAAAAAGAAATGAAAGTACAGGAAATAGTCAGAAAGGTTGCTGCAGTAATGAAGATGAAGTAAAGTTTGTTAAAGGCATAGATCAAGAAGACATAATCAACATGGAAGGTAATCAGACATGTGAAGTATTAAGTGGTAAGAGTGAATCCTTACTTGACCTATCTTTAAGCACTTAATTTATGTAAATTTTAGTAGATTAGGAACTTAGATTTAGTATAGAAGTAGATTTATGAGGAACTAAGTCTTGCGCAGTTAATAGAAGGTATACTATGATGTACTAATGCTATGGTTAAGAGTGCAAAAGAAAATGTTATGTTTTGTGAGATCACAAGAAGTTTTAAGTTTTGCAGGATAGCAGAAGTAACTTTTTGGAAAGAAGCGGCAAAAGAATTGAATGTGATGTCAGAATTAAGTGAGATTCAAGTGATAAAAGGTTATGATTGATGTTATTTATCTATCAAAGAAAATTGAAGTGTTTGGAAGAGCAGAAAGCAGAGATTGGAAGTGTTTTGAAAAGATTTTGTGAAGGATTGAAGCGTTGAATCTTCGCAAACTCTAGAATCGTGAATTTGAGGTATTTATTTTGACAAATCTTTGAATCGGTATAAAGAATTGGAAGGGAACATGGATACATCTTTGATTCACAACATTAGAGACAAAAACAGACCTAAATTGAAGAAAGAACCAGTAGAAGCTTTAGAAGTAGACCCTAAGTTTGCTTTATCATCCGTACCAGACGGAGTTTTGCATTTGGAAAATGTAAAGAGTTATCTTGGATGTAAATTGGAAACAGTAAATGACAGTGATTTTTCAAGTGAGTATCAGTATATATATAACTAGGATATGTCATTGAAGCAAGGTTATGAACATTTGAAAAATAATGAAATCGTCACATATGGTTTACAGTATGAATTCGATAATGAAGAGTGCACAAAGATCATTTTACGTAGAATTCACAATGAGAAATTTTGGTTAGAAGACAGAGTGATTGACATCACAGCTGACCTAATTCATGAAGTCACCAATTTATCCAAACTTGGTGCTATCCCTTTAAATGAGAAAAACATGAGGAAGATTGTCATTGACAACACTGGATCATCCTATAATGGTAGAGGTATTGTTATCAACAAGATTAGACAACATGATGTAAGATATCTATGTAAGATTTTGACTACAAAGTTTTGTGCTAATTCCAGAGAAGATGACATGGCAGCTAGCATGGTTCACATTGCCTATTTGATGTGTGTAGACAACGTTTCTATTGATATGTGTGAGATTTTGAGAATTCAATTGTTTGAGAATTTGGAGAAGATTAAGAAGTCTAAATATGCACAATTTAGATTCTCATCTTTGATTACATATATGTTTTTCTACCTTTTGAGAATATTTCCTTACACAATTGGAAATAATTGGAATGATGGACAGTCTACAATGGAAAGAATAAACAAAGTTTATAGAAGTCATGTTATTGATCAAGTTAATGAAAGTTTTGTGTTAGTTTTGAAGACATTTTAGAGATTGGTATCTAGCAAATCAAGGATTCCACAGTCACTTGTGGAGAAATATAAGAATGATATTTGTTTCATGGTTGACATTGACTTTACTTACATTGAAGTAGTAGAACCTAGAGTTGAATTCATAGACCCTCTTGGCTATGAGATTTCTGAGATTGAAACAAAAGAGTGTGTTGGAAGATTGTTGAGAAGTAAATTGGACACCCAATGCAGCAGGTTTGGAACTTATGAAGACAACTTTAATTTTGTTAAAGCTAAAATTGAAGAGAAAAAGTCTAAGAAAAGAGTTGACAGTACCATAAAGAGAATATTGAATGACACAGGGATGACAGAAAGAGAATTTTTGATAGCTAAACAAACAACAGCAGCATTGAGAGATGTTGGATAGGGAGAAGTCTTGAGTGTACCACCTTTATCTAGTGCAGTACAAAAAGAGCCTACACCAGTTAAAGTGAAAGTAGAAGAACTAGAAAAGGAACAAGTAACACCGAGCAAGAGAAAGAAAGAAATTGCTACTGGACCAGGAAAGAGACAGAAGACTATAGTTCAACCAGTACCAAGAAAGTTTGTAGAAGTTAAAGATGATGACTCTACTATGAAGAAGAAAGCATGGAAACCCAAAGTTGAGAGAGTGAATGAAGAAATCATACAAGATGGAGACTTTACTAAGATGAATGAGTACTATGATCTTTATAACTATTCTGAAAGATTGAATCTTGAAAATTCTATTATTAAGTACATGATTCTGGCTAACAAGAAGTTTGATACAATTCAAGGTCAGATACCTAATGATTTGTACAATAAACTTATTAATAGAAAATAGAGAGCATCTGAGGAAGACAAAACTATAAGAGAGAATCTTGTGAGAAAGCTTTGTGAAGTGAAAGATGATGATCATTTGAAGCAGATTTTGAAGCCCCTTGACACTCTTTTGAGGACTAAGAGGAGAACCATTCAGATCATGGCAGGACAGTATGAGCAAGTGAGAACAGAAACAGAGCAAGCAATAATTAAAGTAATGGTAGAAATTGTTGGAGAAACTTCAGTTGCAGTAGGACATGCAGTTGATGCTGAACAAGAGGATATTCCCTCTCCTTCAGCTCTTAACATTGAAGATGATACAATGGACATTGAAGGCACTAAGGTGACCTTGGACACGGAAGATAATGTATTTAAGAATTTAGATAACATTGTTGACAATTCGGCTCTTAATGAACCAGATAGGACTGAAGAAGCAGTGCAGACTGAATTGGTGAGTGATGACCCTAAAGAGACAGAAGTTCATGCACCCACTCCTGAGGCAAAGAAGAAAGAAATTGGAACTTTGTTTGAAGACTTAGGTAAAGAAGTTGATGATGATGATCAGCTAGAGCTGATTAGTTCTTTGAATAAGATTATTGGAAAGAATAAGAAAGTAAAGAATCTAGAAGGAAGTCTGAAGGAACTGACAAAGAAGTTGCAAAGTATTGTAACTACACATATTTTAGAATCAGATCCTTTGGAGAGAGCCAAAAAGGTATTAAGTACTTTTGATGATGAGTTTACCAACTTATCAGACATTGCTAAAGTAAGAGCTCAAGCAGTTTATGAAGCTGAAATGCTTTTAGGTATAAGTCAGAATATCAGAAATGATATTATTAGTCTTGATGTTTGTATCAAGAACTTGAGGAAACATTTGGAGACTGGAAAAGCTTTGTACATACAATGTACAAAACTTGAGATTTTGACAGTAGCAGAGGAGTAGAAAATCAAGGTGAAGGAAGCTGAGATTCGGAATGAATCTAATCTTCTTTCTGGACCCAATGTAAAAGTAAGTGATGTTGAGAAGAAAGTTAGGAAGTGTTATGATGAAATAAGATCATTTATGATGAAATAAGATCATTGCAAGATGAAAAGAACAGGAAATTGAGAAGATTTGAACTTCTGAGAGAGCATACATCTATGAAGTTGAGCATTATTGAGGAACAGTTAGAAGAATGTCTTACTGCTAAGACATCATTTCAGAAATTTAATTTTGAGAACCTTCAAGCTTGTCAAATAGCGGCTTATGGATTAAGCACACTTCTGAATGTGGTAGATTCTATCAGAAAGTCATGGGAGAAAGAGTTTGAAGACATGGAAGTAAATTTTGCAAATTGTGTTGCAAGCCTACCGGCTTTGCAATAAGTAAATGGAGGTATAATCATTTTTGGGTTAGAATTTTGTAATCCTCCCTACTTTATTTTGTCATTATTGTCAAAGGGGGAGTGATTGTAGTAAAGAAGAAAATTGTTATCTATATGAGGATTGATACTCTTAGGGGGAGTATTGTATGAAGTTTTGTATCAGAAAGTATATTTTGAGGAGTTCTAAGGATAGTATACATATTCTATACTATGGCCAGAATTTTGTGATAAATTTTTTGAGATTTTGATTTATACACTTAGCCAATTTTCTCATATGTTGCCACCAATGACAAAGGGGGAGATTGTTGGCAATTTGGCTAAAGTGAGTACATAGATGTTTTAATTATGGAAACATATGATCCACATTAAGAGTACACAGGTCAGAGAGCAAGTATGGCAGATCGCAATGCAAATTTGTCTAAGTGTGAGACAGTGTTTTCACAGTGTACCAAGATAGAGTTTTGGTTTGTGATGTTGACTGGAGCAAGTTCAGTGCTTGAGCACTTGAACATAGATGCTATGATGGCTATTGATGACCCATCTCAGAGCACAAGTTAGTACAACATGTACGGAATTAGTTATGATAGTTTTACCAAAGATAGTGTGAAGCCGACAGGACAGAATATGAAGGCGGAATTGGTAAAGAGTTAAGGGATTATTTTGTTTATCAAAATAATGACTTAACAATATAAAGGGATGACATCCTAGATGTTAACCCTTAGATAAAGATATATGGAAGCTGACCATGTAAAGTTATTAGCCCTAATAACTTGTATATATGCAATTGTAATTGTAAAGAAAAGTAGCGATGAAAAAGTGATGTAATGAATATAATTGTAAAGCGAATGTAATAGTGATGATGCGAAGATAAGAGAAGAAAAGGAATATTGATACAAGTAGAATAAGGTTATGTACCTTGACCTACATTGTATATTACTTGTTTGGGCAGTGGGATCATCTTGTAATCAGATTTTTGTATCTACAACTCCTAACAGGGTTGAGGTTTCTAACAAGGCCTATAGTCCCTTAACCAGGACTGATACACTATACATATGTAATAGACTCCTAACAGGGTCAACATCCTTAACAAGATACTTTTGATTAGTAGATCTTTGTGGGTACCATCCCCACCGGGGTTTTCCCTTGGCCAGGGTTTCCTCGAGAACATATCATGTGTTATGAGTTCTTTATTATTATGCATATTCTTTTGTTTCTTATGTTATGCATGTATAAATATAATCTGTTATATCCATAATTGGGCAAAAGATAAGGTTTGTGGAATACGGATTCACCCCCCCTCTCATTATTCCCTATTTCTAACAATATTAACCATGACCATGATGTCATTATCAAATCATGTCTTATGTATTTTATAAATTATTAAAATACATACCAATGGACAAAATTTGTTTCCCCCTTCAATGTGACCATACTGCCTACAATGTTCCTTGGTTGTTTTGATTAGATATCTTCGAGTCTTTAAGACCTTACAAATTTTGCAAGGACAATAACATTTTCCATCACCTTTTCTTTTTAAGTTAGACCACAGTCTAGCAATTGTCTCCCTATTTTGTTGTGCATTGATATCATCAGACATGGTCTTTCTTGAATGGAATGACTCATTGGTGGAAGAAAGATGATTTGTTTACAACTTGCAGATTCTATATCAAGTGTTTAAAATAACATCCAACATTAATAATCAAGTAAATTCTAGCAGGTTGTGTGTGTCTAAACGTGGACCTCTAAATCAAGCACAAACGCAACATAGTCATTACTCACATGATCGAATTACAAGAGAGAGTATGAATTACTCAATCTGAAATTCATTGTGAAGTGACTTGTTGCCTCCTATGTAGGTGGGGTGTTTAATTACTCTCAGATTAGAGAGCCAACAACCATAAGACCACCTCTACAATGGAGGATTTGAAAATATGAAAAGATGGGCAATTTGATGAAATCAAGCTAGAATGAGATGCAATTAATCTAAAAAAACTTGAAAGTAAAGATGAAATACAATTTAATCTAAGAGCTTGAAACAAATATGATATTAGTCTAAGAAAAATTAAGCAAATTTAATCTAAGATGAGATGCAAGATTATACTAATAATGAGATATTAATCTAATTGATGCAATAAAAGCTTTGGAAACAATGAAATAAATGAGACTAAAAAAGCCTATAGTTTGGATACTCTCAAAAATTACCTCCCCTTGAATGAGAAAAAGAGGTCCATTAAATAGAAAAGCTAGAAGAGGAATGAAGAGTTTCTTGATTTGAAACTCCTAACCCTTCATTTCCATTTGAGACAAAAATGCAAGAATTACTTAATAAAAAGAATGGAAAAATGCCACAAAGGTGGCCTTTCGAATATCTTGAATTATTAATTCAAAAAGGTGTGTCCATTCGAATATCAAGCAATTATTAATTCCTTTTTATGGATAATTAGCCAAATGGGGTGGATTTAATTTAATTCTAAGCACTTAAGACTTTAGGATTAAATTAAATTATCATAGGGGTAATTTAGCTAATTAAAGTCCAGGACTTTAGGAATTAATTTTGATATTTAATTAATGCAATTTATGGTCTTTGCAATTGACATCAAGTCAAATTAAGTTAGGTAGGAGAGAGAAAATTGCCTAGGAAACTAGGACTTTGGAGATGTAAAATTAAAGATAATGCACCAAAATTAATCGAATTTATTAGGTGCCAATTTTAGGGTATTACACAAGTTTATTTAATTCTATTTGTTAAATTTTATTTTGAAAAGTAAGAATATCTAAATTAGCATAATGATTATAATAAAAATTCAGGGACACAATGTTCACACTATTTGGAGTGCTTCCCCATCCCCCTATTTCATGATGATGTCGAGTTTGCAATACTTCAACCTAATCTGAATGGTTTTATTATAATTCACTTTAAATTTTGAATAGTTCAATTTTTGACCTTCAACATCAACACTTTATGTAGTGGTCATTAATGAACTTCCACCCAAGAAAACCTTTATTAATCCATGGTTTTGTAAAATAATGTTAGGTGGTTTAGATTATCATGCAGTAGATCATACATATAAAACTCATTAAAAAATAAAAAAATAAAAAATAATATCAATATCTTAGTTCTTTTAGGAAGTTGTTATTGAGTTTTAGTGCATTTTTGACAAAGTTGCACTCCAAAGTTGCACAGATTGTGAAATGTTGTTAATTTTTTGCAACACTGTCGACAAATTGTAAGTCTGGTTCTCCAACGACCACAACTGATTTCATGTTAGTTGGATCAGTTGGAAGACTTTTTAGAAGTGGTTTTTAAACCTTGTCCAATCACGGGATTGGCACAAGGAGATGATCTTTGAAGCAACGGTGAATAAAAGAAACCCAAAAAATATTCTAAGTACGTTTTTGTTATCACACTTTGTCTATTGCAAATAGTTAGATGGATTGATCATTTCGCAAGTTCATTGTATGCATTGTTTATTCAAATCCATCTTAGTTTTGACTGTCATTTGATTTCAAGTTTTAGTTACATTTACACAGTCGGTTATGAACTGAACACATGGCTTGACTGTCATAGAAAACCCAATCATGTAATGGTTAGAGAGTTTTAATGTCACTGCAAGTTCATTTGCGCATCACAGTTCTGGTTAGAGTTCATTTAACTAGACTTTGTAAACATTGTATTTTAAATTTGGTGTTGATCTACGCAAGAACCCAACCTCACTGAATTTGCCCAAGTGATGAAATATATTCAAGAACAAGTCAAGGATAGATTGAAATATACCACAGAGAAATACAAACACCAGGCAGATAGGAAGAGGAGAGATTTACAGTTCAGAGTTGGGGACTTAGTGATGATTCACTTGAAGAAAGAAAGATCACCAAAAGGCCAACACACCAAACTTATGATGAAGAAGGTTGGCCCTTTCAAAATCCTAAAGAAATGTGGCAACAATGCTTACAAAATAGACCTTCCACCTGACATAGGACTCTCACCTATCTTCAATGTGGCTGAAATTTATGCTTATAAGTCTTCTAGTGATGTGAATGTTGCAAGAATAGGTCATCTAGGCAATGCAGATACAACACAAATTTCAAGAATAGTCACTCCGAAGATAGAACATATTTTGGACAAGAGGGTAACCAAACAAACCAGGAGAGGCACTTACTATAAATACCTGATCAAATGGAAAGATTCTCCATCAGAGGATGCCACTTGGATGACTGAGTCAGTTAGAAAACCCAATAGAACAAGTTCCATTGTACGGCTCTGTTTTGAAAAATCAATTTAGTTCTCTGGTTTTCTCTTATAAAATCCCTGTTATTTGCAATGTGTACGATTTGTATAGATTGTTGAAGGGTGATAAATGACTTTTGTTGGAATTCTATCTTGTTAACTTGCAAATACAACAAGTTTGAGTTCATTTGGTGATTTCTAGCCCAAGTTGTGATAGGATCTCTAAAACCAGTCCAGAAACCCTTTCTCCAATAGGGTTTTGTGCAAATGGAGGTCTAGCTCACGACTCTACCATCCAAATTTCATGAAACCCAATAAAAATGAAAGATATTAGAATGCTTTCAAAGATTCTAGAAGGAGGAAACCAGGGGATGAAGTTTTCTATTTTTACAAACAAGCCCTAGAGCAAATATCTCTATGTATTTGGTCTTAAATTGTAGGAGTTTGAGTGTGCAGTAGTTTGCATGAAGCATGTGATCAAGTGAATGGTAGATTTGGAGTAATTTGGCATCCCTCTAAGTTTTCACAAGGTTGGTTTGGATCTATGTACCCATTTCTTAGGACTTCCTTTGAAAACCAAGCCTAATTAGGCCTAATTAGGACTGTGTACTTAGGAAGAAGTTTGAAGTGCCGGAGTAGATCTGTAACCTATCTTTTGGTGGATAGTTAGACATATCTAAATGATGAAAATCCTTCACATTTTCTTGGTCTATCCTTTGTAAATTTTTGGAGTTCCAAAGTAGTTTGGTAGGATCCTTAAAGGGCTCTATTTGGAGGAATTTGTCATTAGAACCTAAAATTGATTTTTTGTGAGTCAGATCTCAAGGAGTCCTAAGAGGTATCTATAAGTTGATTAGTAGAAGGGAAACTATTGTTTGCACTCTTCCTAGGTTTGTCTATGGGCAACTATGGCACACTAGTATACACAATTATTATATTTGCGGGTCAAAAGGAAGATGAGAATAATTAAAGTAAAAGTGATTAGAATAACTTGGGCAAGAAGGCCGAGAATCCTTCCTAATAAGCTTTGTATTCATTCTTATAAATTTACTTCTTCCCCAGTTGTACTCACATTCATTGCAACTTGATTAGTTTAACTTGGTATTGGTCAATAACTGAGTGCTAATCTTCAGTTTCTCAGTTGTTAAGAGCCATCAAATTTTGAGAAGTTCATTCTAGTGTTTGAGAGTTCTTTAAGTTATAACTGTGTAGTCCACAGTAATATTTGAGAGTGCTTTAGTTTCTCAGTTACTTCAAAATTCAATTATGGCATCTATTGCGATTGATATTGTTCTTGAAAAGCTTGGCGGGATGTTGTTAGAAGAGATAAACAAGAAGGTTTCACTTGTTTATAACTTCACAAGTGATTTCGAATGGCTGAGCAAGAAGCTCCCAAATTTAAGAGACTATCTCAGAGATGTAGATGCCCAGAGTGCACACAGTCCATCCGTGAAAAGATGGCTACTAGATGTTGAATACCCCTTATCCTATTTTGCATCCATACAAACTAGCATAATACAAAACCCTATCCAAGAATAATACAAAATAGAGAACGTAGAAACCCTTGACCATAAAATTATATAATGGAACCCTCATCGAGCCATGAAAAGAATAGGTAAAAGAAATAAAAATGTGATATATTTTCTTGTGTTCTCCTTCAGAAGAACAGAGCATAGGGAAAATCATGATGCATACCTAGCAACGAGCCCAGATTTCTAATTTGCATTTGCAAGCAAACCTTGGGATGAAGCCGATGACGCGCAACCAGCCTAGATACCTAGCAACGAGCCCAGATTTGTATTTTTGTTTCACGCTCTGCAATTCCCTTTGAATCTCAGAGATCTTTGATTTCACGTTTCGCACGTTGCAATTCCCTTGAAACAAATTCACCGTGGTAATAATGAATGAGAAATGAAACCTTTTCTTTTTTTAAGTTATGCCCGTGTTAGTCAAAATTTTGACAAACACGGGCATAAGTTTTAAAAAAACCAAAGTTTTCCTTCTATAATCCGACCACATAAAACCTTCTTATTTTTTGGTTGAAAATTTTGGTAGAAAAACTAGGCCAAATGTACTAGTGTTTCCTTCTAGCTAGAGTTTCATTATAATTTCACAAATCATACACAATTTCACTGTTGTGATGATATGCACAAATAATTTTTTAATTCAACTGTATAAGATTTGAAAATTATCAAATTTCCATAGTCCAGCTCTTGATTAAGCCGGTAGAATTTTTTATTGTGGGCATTACTCACTAGAAAACATCATTGGAAAAGTCTGATAAGGAAACAAATTTCCCAGGCTTAAAGCATATAATTTCTCAATACAATTTAGGGGTGAGAAAAAATAGTTTCAGCATGATAATCTGAGCTGATCAAAACAATATATGCCGCCATGGACAATGTGAAGTTATTGCATTTGAACGTGCTAGCCAGCTTCAACAACAAATAATATGAAAAAAACCCAAAACAAAAAAATCTGAAGAAGATTAACCATGGACATGATGATGTTTAAGCGATATTTTTTTGGAGACCCACTCACATTCATAGTGGAGGGAAAATTAGTTGCACAGAAACATGATTCTTCACATGTTAGTTAATTTGGCATTCTACACATTTATGGACTCTCATCGCTGCCACAAATGTTTTCACTGCCACTGCTAGAGAATGACTGTGACAACCTATTTTCTTTGTTGAACAAGATTGGAACCTATGACTTGGGGATTATATTTGTTCCCAAGGGTTTGAAATTTGAGCAACTATTGTTTATTGTTTATCTTTCACGACAAGGTAGTGATTTGCAATCGAAGATCTGGGTTTCGAATCCCCAGCTTGTTGTGGTGTTGGGGAAGGGAACAAAATTGGATATTGTGGAGGAGTTTTGGGGAGGTGAGAAGATATCTTACTAGACAAATTCTATGTTACATGTCAACTTGGAAGAGCAGGCCAATATTTGTCTTTCCTTTGTTTAGTTGCAAAAGCCCAATGTTGTGCATATCAAGTGGAATTTTGTGGAATAGGTGGGCAGCTTCAGACTTACTTGTTTTGATTTTGTATTTTGGTGTCTACTATATTATGAGATTTGTAATTGATTTTATGTTTTTTTTGTTGAAGAACATCATGGCTCTACAAGATTTATTTGAAATGAGAATTAAAGATATAAAATTATTGCTTCGAAGGATAACTAAACATAGAGTTTCCTATATTCTTAAGATTCATCAACACAATTTTTTGTCTCAATTTTCACTTTCAGATTCCTTTCTTCAACTTTGTTCAGAAATGCAAACGAATTTATTGTGAATTATATATTTTTTTATTACACACCTATAAAACTAGCCATGGAAATTTTCAAACTAAACTTTCTCCATTTTGAGCATACAAAGGAACTATTTTTTACAATATCTTGTTACAATTTAGTTTTTATATTTATAGAAGCAATACAAAATAGATTATTCCATTGATAAATATAATTTCATATCTTTGATGTGAAAAATTTCAATGAATAAGATCTCCAAAAAAATTAATATAATTTGAAAAGAGAGTATATGTTGGCAAGTGATGTTTTAAGAGCACTATGGATCACTTAAGGGTTGTCATTTATGGAAACACTTATGTTGGAATGATCGCATGAAGTGAGTATAGGTACTGGAGACACAGTCATGAAAATGACTAAGTACAGAATAAGAATAACAATATTTTGCAGTACTATTTTGGTCAGCAAAGATGATATGTAATATATTATGGATTGAGAAGTTATAGGAAGATAGTTTGGGATATGTATGACCTTCAGTTAAGGTCGCACGTGTTTTGGTGTTGATATCAGGAAGATACAGTGAAATGAAGGTATGCAAAGACATAAACAGTGAAACAAGGCATATGAACAATCACAATGGTTGAGGGAAGATTAGATGGAATGGTAACGTGCTAAGTCAGATGAAAGTTGTATATTGCTGACACTTTGGTAATACAAGATCGTTGACTTTACATTTATCATTTGTATAAGAAATTTTTATGTTTTGTATTGTATTTGTGAGCCGACTAGATGGTAGAATTGATATAAGTATAGAGTGTTTTGTGGAAGCGATAAGTGTGAAACTATGTGATAGAGTCGATGAATATGTGATGGATGTGAATTTGGGATATTAGAAAAGGTAGATAGAAGATACAAGATCTGAGATTGACAGAGCTATAACTGGAACTATCAAAGCATAACAGATGCTTGTATTGTTCACTACTTGAAGAACACTTTTGTGACAAAGTTTTGATTGTAAGAGTTGTAAGCTCACCACACCTTTAACATGGTTTTTGTGTACCCATAACAAGGTTTTGTATTCCTCTAACAATGAAATGTACTATGTAATACTCATCTCCTAACAGGGCTAGATCTCGTAACATGGATTCAATATTTTAGTGCATATTTATGGGTACCATCCCCACTGGGATTTTCCCTTGGCCAAGGTTTCCTTGAAAACAAATAATGGTATTATGAGTTATGTGTTATGTGTTTATGTTCTTTTCATTTCAGCATTGATATGGCTTATTTGCATTTGGTTGAAGTTTAATTTAAAGTGTTGTAATACTGATTCACCCCCCCTCTCAGTATTACTTAATCCTACCAATTGGTATCAGATCTATTGGCCCTTGGAGAGAAATCCTAACATCTTAAGGGAGATCAGAATGGATTTAGAAAGTTTGAAAGAGAACTTTGAAGCAACACTTGATGATTTGGACAAGGACAAAGAAAAGGCTGAGAATGGCGAATTGAAATTCAAATTTAGAAGAGCAAAAGGTTTCATTAAGAAACTAAAGGAACATCTTGAAATTTTAAAAAGTAAGAGACAATACCTTATGGATAAGATTAAAGAGGATTTAGACAATGATACATCAGACCAAGTAAAGAAGCTAGAACAAGAAAAAGAGAAAATCAATCTTCTCATGATTAAAGAAATTCAACATGAAAAGGATGCAAGATACAAAGTTAAAGAGACAAGTTAAAAGGAGAAAATGTGCACATAGGACGAATGAAGACTGAACTTAATCACTACAAGGATAAATGTCAGGAATTAGAGAAGTACAATCAGATCATAAAAGGTGAACTCACTCAATCCAAATTACACATTGAGAAGCTACACATGAGTAGTGATAAAATTGATGAGCAAAGAGAGAGACATAAACCTAAAGGAGACATGACTAGAATTAGATACAATGAAGGATAATATTTTAAGACTAATGAAGAATCTCATGAAGTGAAGACTGGAGACAAACCTACTTTTGAAGAACCTAAAGATCAGATCAGATCTTTCAAAGGTAGATGCTTTGGATGAAACAAAGTTGGACACATGAAGGGAGATTGCAGAAGTAAAGGTATTTTCAAACCCTTTACCGGTTATTGTTACAATTGTTATGGGTATGGACATAAGAAATCAGAATGTAGAAAACCTGATTAGTCAAGGATCAAACAAGATTACATCAGATAGGAGTCAGTAGCCAAGATCATATTCTACAAATGCAATAAAATTGGGCATACTGTAAGGTATTGTAAGCTGGAGGTTAATCAGAATAGAAGACCACCTACATGCTTTAAATGCAACAACTTCGGATACATAGAGAATTTTTGCAGGTATAATGGAACAAACAATAGAAGAGGACCACCACTTGTGGTTATAAAGAAGAATATTGGTGACAATGGTAAAAGTCTTAAATAAGTACATGGATGAGTTTAAGAATCATTTCAAGAAACCAGTAAATGAAGATGATGAGAAGATATGGAAGGTAAAATATTTCAATAAGGCATTGGTTCAGGGAGAGATAGTAGATACTACTGTGTCTTCACATGATGTTGACATTGCTACATCAACCTAGAAGGCCGCATGGACTTAGGGGAGCATTAGATGCAGACAACAGAAAATATCTATCCCTTGATTATGTGGAATAAGCTCATGCAAGCTTAGATATGGTATGTACAAACACAATAGAGTTTATGTTTGTGATCGCAGCACCTGGAGATTCATATCCTATGATCGCGAAATTATGTTTAACTGGATTGTGTGTGAAGTTGAGCTACATGTGATTAATGCATTCACTCACCTTGCGATGGATAAAACATCTTGAAGCACACCATTTCTACACCATTTGATTAGAAGCATCCAAGGAGAACAAAGTTAAGAAGCACTATAGTCATCTAGAAACTACATCGCCTGATCATTTGAAGAAAAAGATCCAGATTTAGGTGTATTAAAATTATTTAGACTATATACTCTTTCAAGAAGCTATGGATGCACATGTGATATTTGATGTCATTGATAGACCGAGGTATAAGTTTAAGAGGCACTCATTTAAGTCTTGTGAGGATGATCTGAAAGGAGCATTTTCGCAAACCCCTTACGGTGTGTTACACGTTGAAGATATTGGGCTTATATTCACTGCAAGTATGAGACTATTGGATATGTTGAGATCTATAAGGAATTAGGGGAGATGATAGAATTTGATGGTAAAATGAAAGAAGAGTTCAAACATCTAGAAGAACAATCTATCATTAATCTAACCCGCCTCAATGAGTTCTATGAAATTGAATGGCTCAAGATCATTCTAAGAAGAATCCATGACCAATTCATTTGGATAGGAGAGAAACCTCTTAAGATATGTAGCCAAATGATTCATGAGATAACTAGATTGGACAATACTGGAGCCCTCCCAGTAGCTGAGAAAAACATCAGGAAACAAGTAGAAAACCTAACACATTCTAAGTGGGATAAGAGAGCGATGAATGTGAATGATTGATGCAGGAGCATCCTAGGATTCTTGGCAATCCTATATCAACCAAAAATATGTTTGTCTTTGAAAGTAGATTGTTAGTTTTGAACTTGATCTGGAGGAGTATTTACTCAATTTTTATGGTTACCAGGGTGCTCGGTCTCTGAAGAATATTCGGTAATTGAAGGCATCGGTTCACAGACGCTCGGTGATAACTGTGTTGCTCAGTTATGCTTAGTGTGGCCGGTCGACTGGTGCTCGATTATTTCCTCTATTGTCAGTGTTCTTGCTTACCAACTGGATTGTTTGGATGGATCAGCTTGGCCGACTGGTTCCATTGATTTGGGTGCATTCTTCAATGTGGATCTGATGACCATTGGGGCCATCTTTGAGAGTTTATTTATTTTTGTAAGGCTATTTGAGAGTCGACTCGTGTTTTAGCATTTAATATTTATTTGTAAGGGTTAATTATTTCATCAGCCAGCTTGTGGCTAGGAATCAATATTTATAGGATGCTTTGGTAGTTGTTTAAGGGGGAACAAAGAGAGTTGGAAGGAGAAGTTAGTAGCCTGCGAGCTTAGGGACTAGAAGATTGCTTGGAAGTTTGAGTACAAGTTTAGTTCTTTCCTAGGTGCCTACTAGTGTGATGTATGTTGCAGACCTGGGCTAGCCGAATACTGATGTTGTGGAAAAGATTTGGATACTGCTAGATCTTGTAGACTATTACTTGCTTTATATCTGGCCATAACCAGGAAGGCCTTACAGCCCAGCACATTGCATGTAATCGGTGATTTGATGAATAAAGACTTCTATTTTATTTCAGATCTTTTGTTGTTGTTGTGTATTTCCACTGCATATTGGTTTGGCTGCAAGGTCGGTTAGTCCTTAATTGGATCCACCAACCTTGACTGCATCAAGAGGTATCAGAGAAAAGTTTGTTCCTATTTGAGAAAAGTCTATTCCTATTGGAGCTGAGTTGATCTTGTATGTTTGCATCTGGATCTTGATTTGAAGATGCCTCTGAGGAGAAATCATGAGATCTCAGAGGAAGAGGAAGCTACTAGAGAATTTAGTCTTGATGATTTTAGGGCTTTGCAAAAATAAGTGCAAAACCTACAAGAAGAATTGAGAAAGAAGAAGCCTACCTTGAAAGAGGATAGTGATGATCAATCTGAGGAAGATCATTTTGAAGAAGCTAGAGATCCCGAGGAGAATCGAATTCTAAAAGCTATGTCTAAGATTGGGAAAAGACCTAAGATTGAAGTTTCTACATTTGTTGGAAGCCCTAGGCCAGAAGAGTTGATTAATTGGATCAATGAGATTGATGAGTACTTTGAGTATGAAGAAATAGAAGATCCTGATAGGGTTAGATTTGCAAAGACTAAGTTGAAAGGTCATGCAAATATCTGGTGGAGAGAAATTCAGTTGGAAAGGGTTAGAAGAGGAAAAGAGAAGATAATTAAGTGAAACCAAATGGTGGATAAGTTGAAGAAGCAATTCATTCTGGTGGATTATGAATTGGACATGTTTAAGAAGATGCAAGCTTTGAAGCAAACTAAAAAATTGGTAAAGGAGTATACTGAGGAGTTTTACAGAATTTTGATTAGGACTGGTCATTTTGAAGCTGATAAAGAGAACATTACTGGGTATGTCTATGGTTTGAGACCTAGTATTCAGGAAGAGTTACTTACTATGCAAATGACAACAATCGGTGATGCTTATTAGATGGCCTTAAAGATTGAAGAGAAGTTGAATAAGAAGTATGAAGGGAAACAAAACAATAGGAAACAAGGTGGTAAAACTGGTGAGACAGTTGATGAAAGTAATGTGATAGAGAATCCTAAGTCTGATGTGGGATCTAGTAGTGGTCAAGTTACTAAGAATGTTGGACAGAGAGGAAGGTGGAAGAATGAGTTCACCAATACTTGTTATAACTATGGTGAAGCTGGTCGCATAAGTTTTTATTGTCCTAAGAAAAGAGTGGCACTGGCTGTTGAAGAAGATATTGTGAATGTTTCAAAAAAAGGTGAGACACTTATCACTAGGATATTAGTTGTATGTGTCCATGAACCGGTGCAAAGAAGGAATTTGTTTAGAACTAGATGTAAGTGCAAGAATAAGGTATGTAATGTCATAGTTGATGGTGGCATTTCTAAGAACTTTGTTTCAGATGAGATGGTTAGTAAGTTGAATTTGGAAAGAAGGAAGCATCCTAATCCTTATCAGATTTGTTGGATACAAGATGTTTCTAAGGTTAGAGTTGAAGAACAATGTTTGGTTAATTTTTTCATGATGAGATATTGTGTGATATATTGCCTATGGATGCTTGTCATCTGTTGCTCGGTAGACCTTGGCATTTTGAATATGTGTTGTTTCATGGTCGTGTGTGTTGTTTCATGGTCGTGCTAATACCTATGTGGTTAGGCATGAAGGAGCTCGGCAAAAAATGATACCTTTACAAGAAACAGGGGTTAAGCAATGTGGATTTATCAGGTGTTTTCTTGATGACAAACCTTACGAGTAGAGGATTGATGAACCTATTCGTGCGAAGTCTAGTTTGAAGGAAAAGGAGAATGATATATCTAAAGAGTTTGTTGAGATTAAGAAGCAGATGATCTTGCTAATAGAGATGGTACAATAGATAATGACATTTATGACACAGAGAGATGCAGATGATACTGAGTTGTGTGAGGAGTTCGGAGAAGATGAACCTTACTGAGGCATTGATGTGATTGGTAGTGGTCAGAGTCGGTTGTTATTAGTTGCCAAATGAAAGGATAAGAAACGTGGAAAGTAGAAGAACTTGTTGCAGGGAGAAATGAATGAAGTAGAGACAGTGTGCTATAATTGTGTCACACTTCTATGGATCATTACATGCAAGGAAACTCAAGAATGAGCCCTCACAAATCGATCCATAGCTCCCTAGGCATGGAGTGCAAGGGTTTTAAGAATGCTCTCAGCTAGAGCTATTAAGCCAATAACCTTGCTAGTAAACCATGCAATGGGAGATTCAATGAGGACAAGGGCAAGAATGCCAATATCCTCAAGAATTAAGAATGAAAATCCAATGCAATGCTATGCTAGAAATGGAAATGCAAGCTAAGCTATGAAAATGAAAGATGCAAGTATTACAAAGCCTCCTAGTTAAGCTAGATGAATTAATCTAAAGCATAAAGGAAACTAAGCTAAGAATGCCATGAAAATGAAGCTACTATGCAAGAAATGAAATCTAACTATGAAGCAAGAAAGCCATGATGATGCAAGAATGAAGACAAGAAGATAGAGTGTTGATGAAGATCCAAGATGAATGCCAACAATGCTCCAAATCTTCAAACCCTAGATGCAAGAATATCTCCAAAAGCTCCAAGATGACCTAGAAAACCTGTAGCATAAAGTTAGCATAAAAAGTTGGGGATCTAGAATGAAGAAGAAAGCTCTTCTTTTATAGGAAATGAGGAGAAATGGACCATGGAGATTAAGAGGCAAAAGATTTAATCAACGGTGGAGCTTAAAAGAGGAGCAATCCATGTGCACAAGTATCCTCCAATAGGAAAATAGGAGTTGACTTTTGTGTCCATATGAGACAAAAAGTGCTTTTCTCTTTTTATAAAATAAGAATAATGCTTTATTTGTGCAACTTAGGATAAGAAGAAAAGTGGGGGCTTTTTATTTATTAAAAGGGGAGGAAATATTCCTTTTAATAAATAAAGACTTAGGATAAGATGGTTAGCCCATAGAAAATAATCGAATAAATGATAGAGCTAGGATTTGATCAAGAATAAGTAATTTATGATTTAGCAAAAGGGGCTAATAGTCTAGGTGACCATTTTTAGGTGTATACATTTTGCCCCTCTTTGACTAATGTGTGATCGATTTGGGAACACATGTAGTCAAAGAATAGATCAGCCAAGAAGGCAAGCAGACAACCAAGAAAGCAAGCAATAGTGATTTTGACAGATGTGAGATCGATTTGGGATCACATGCAGTCAAAGAATAAAATAGCCAAGAAGGAAAGCAAGTAGCCAAGAAGGCAAGAAGATAGTGATCTGACTCCAAAGAATGAAGTACAGAGAGATAGCAAATCCTGCATGGTCAGCCTGGTAGCGAGAGTACTGAACACTTAGGAAAGAGATAGCCAATAAGATATGATATGTCTGCCCCCTCGGGATCGAAAGTGAAATCCAGGTAGAGGGAAAGTAGAAGCAAGAGCGACATGATCAAATCACTAGAAATCATAATCGAAGAAAGAGAACAGAATAACCATCAAGCAGTGAAGATATGCCCCACACATGGGACACGGGGCACGAACCAAGTGGTCCCTCAACCCGTAAACACCATGGAGGAGGAATGGAACTTGGGATATGAAAGTGAATGAAAGACTAGAAGTTTGAAAGAGATGGAGATGAAGAGGTGAAGAATGCCCTAGCGAAGATCGAAGGATCAGGCCTCAAAAGGTTAGCCAACTACGCGAAAAAGGAGAAAGGGTCAAGGTGAATGTGGATTTCGGTTTGGATCCCGAAATGAAGAGAAAATGATGTGAGATGAAAGACAAGAAAGTGAAAGACATGATCGGGAAGAAGTGAAAGGTGAATGCAGTTGATTAACAAGTCCATGAAAGATAAAGGAGAGCTCTCTCCATATGCAAGATGCAAAACTAAACTAACATGAACCTAAGAAATGCAAGCTATATGAAAAGTGGTTTACTTGCAAGGTTACAAAGCCAATAGACATCTAATATTCATCATCGAGCGTTATTGGTAGCGTCACAGGATCATACAATACACACTAGCATAACTATGTGAATATGAATATGATCTTTATCAGATAGGAATGTGGAAATCTCACCTAGGCATCAAAGACATGTAGGTCAAGATGACTAGTGCAGTGAGATTACCTAAGTTTAATATAGCAAGATTATACTCGCATCGAGACACAAGGAAAGTCAAGATGGCTACAAGTATGCACTTGCACAAAACAGTCAAGGATAATACCTTGTAGGTCCATAGTGTCAAGTAAGACTAGCATAAATGCTCATGACAGCGAGGACCAACAAAATATACCCACAAGCAGAAAAATAAAACATGTTCTCATTCCCTCAGTCTTCTAGCTATGCATCATCGAAAACAATCATAGGGGGAGAACACTCAGCAAAGAAATCATCATAGATAGCACACAAAGAAAATAAAGCCAAGCAAGTCTCAACGAGTGAAGTGCGTGTGTGTAGGTCATAGAGTCAAACTTTGAGTATCGCATTTGCCAGTGAGAAATATTGCATCATCCAAGACGGTGAGAAGGATATTTGATAAGTGTTAAGAAACACTCGACGCTAGGATAATGTTGAAAAACACAATTGGGGTGGTGTTGAAAAACACCATTGAAACCAAGTTGCCCAAGAAACCCAGATGCACAAAGAGACCCAAGATAAGCTTAAAGCAACATATGCCCCCTAGACTAAGACAAGAATCAATTCCAGGCTAGGAGAGGCAAAGCGAGAAGTGGAGCGAATGAGCGCCACGCAAGACTGATAGACATAGGTGCAGAGGGTCTCAAGCAGTGCCTGTTTCCAGGTTTTCACCACTTGATAGATTTTTTCAGGACTTTTTTATAAATTTTTTGTATTTTTGCTACCAAGGCACCTGTTTCCAAGTTTTCACCAAGGCACTTTTTCTATTTTTTTTTTTGAATTTTTTGAATTTTTTTATTTTTTTGGTGAGACATCAAAGCGCCTATTGCTAGGTTTTCACTAGGATGCTCATTTTTTCAGTACTTTATATGCTTTTTAGGTTTTTTTTTTTTCAGCATCATATATGATTTTTTTTGGAATTTTTTCAAGATCATAAAGTATGTACAAAGAATGCCCTAGATAGAAACGGGCATCAAACTCATGAGCAAGATCACATCATGTAGTCCCAAAGTCTAGCAAGGTGGAGGACAAGAGGGAGGGAAAGCTCATGAATGAGATGGAGGAAAGGAGAATGAAGGCGAATGGAGGGAAGAAATCCTCAAGGTCAAACTCCTCAAGAGTACCCAAGCTAGGGAAAAATTATCATGTAAAGCGCATTGGACAAGCAATGAAAGGCCAGCATAGGATAAGTCATGAAAGCGCACTGCAAAAGAAGAAAAGGATGCATTCCAAAGGAGTAGACATGTCAAGAGGCTTCATAGCATCATTTTTTTACTCTTTTTTTATTAGATCAAGACCAAAGGGGAAAAGGATAAAGAAAGGCTAGAATGAATGGAGGAAAATGAAGGAATGAATATGAATGGAATGAAAGCAAGATCATCGTAAGATAGCTCACAAGATAGCCAAATATTCGTGTATAGCTGAACATTGCCAAGATCAACGAGAGAAGATGTAATGGATGAAACATGTAGAAGAACTACGCATGATGCCTGATTGCCAGGTTTTCATCATGGTACTTATCCAAGGTGCCACAAGGGAGTGGTTGTCACCATACGATGAATTTATTTCTCTTTACTTTTGCTACCAAGGCGCCTGTTTCCAGGTTTTCACCATGGCACATTTTCAATTTTTTCATTCTTTTTTTTTTTCTTTTTTCTATTTTTGGAAGAAGGCAAGCTTTTTAGATAGTACTCCTTGAAAGGATAAACCCTGACATGCCAAGGATTCAAAAGGATATCCTCAAAGATGCTGATAGGGAAAGGAAGATGGAAGAGAAAAATGGAGGATAAGGCTTTATGTAAAGCGAGTGAGGTTGGAAGATATGAGGAATAGGCAAATGAGGAAAAAGGATAGAAGGTAGAAGGATAATGAATGGAAAGATTGTGAAAGGGTAGATGGGAAGGAAGGCAAGATCAACATCGACACACACCTTGAAGGGTGGCGAGAGGATGGAAGAAATATGAATAAAGGAATACGTGAAGGAATATGATGAATGTTTAGCAGAGGTTGCGGTTCAGGCACATGGAATGAAAGATCATTTTTGGAAGAAGATGAAGTGGAAGCCTTTGGAAGCTTGAATGTCAACTTCACTTTTTGTTCAACATAAGACTCTTTCAAGAGAGATTTTGGAATCCATATAGCCTTAGGCTTTTTATTTCTTTTTGATGATTTAGAGAGAATATCTGTAATGATGGATTTTGGAACCCATACTTGTCTTGTAGTTTTCTTCTTAGATATCTCTTTTGACTTTATGTGCCCATGTCGATTAGAGGAGACATGGTGATCTTTTTTTGATGGATTCTTGTATTGCTTCTTTTTCTGGTATTGAACATTCAAGTTACTTCCAAAAGACTTGGGACTTGTGGAAGAAGGAGGAAGATATGACTGGTTTAGATGGGTGAGTGGATGAAAAGGATTCAAGGGTATGCATCTATGTTGATCTTGAGGAAAGATAGGAGATGGAGGGACGTAAGGACCCAAAATGGATGATGAATTAGGAGAGTTAGGAGGGGAAAGTGAAGGGACATAAGGACCCAAGATGGAAGGAAGGCGTGAAGCCTTTAGCAGTGGAAGAGGTCCAAGGATGGAAGTGGAAGATGCAAAAGGATAATCAATAATTTCATCAGCATCTATATGACAACCAAGGACATCAGCATCTTTAGAGTGAGCATTAGGATTTGCAATAGGATCATGAACATCTTTAATAGGAGAAAATTCATTGATAGAATCATTCAAAGCTTGCAAAGACTTAGGAAGAGTAGAAAATGGAAGCGAACATGGAGTGGTAGAACAAGAAGATGGAAGACTTTGATCTTGACAAGGATCTTTGGATAGCATAAGCGTAGAATTTTTCTCTTGATTTTTAATAAGCTTAACATCAGAAGTAACGACACTATTTTTAATAACCTTAATGGAAGTATCATCTTTGGAAAGTTCAAGCATAGTAAGGTTATTTTGATTATCAATAAGCTCAATAGTGCAAGTGGTAGCTTGATCTTGCTTAGGAGAAGACTTAAGACATGGTGGAATGAATGTAGAAGAGCATAGAGGATCAAAAGAACCATGAAATGGATCAGAGACATCATGAAAATAATTGGATGACATGGATGGTTCTTGATCTTGATCTTTCTTTATATTCTTTTCTGTATCATTTTTAGAGTCCTCTTGACATGAAGCCACTTCTAAGGACAAGGAAGCATTTTGAAATTGTATGGAAGACTTTGGACTAGATAGTGAAGGACTAGCTGAAGTAGGCATTGTAGTGCATAAAGGCTTAGGCTCTTTAGGTTTAGCATTATTGAAATTATTTTCAGCCAAGTGAAGGTTAGCTTGAGTTTCTTGAAGAGGTAGCTCTTGAGGATAACTATAGGGAACTGCATGAAAAGCATTAGGATCTTTGTTGGGTGAAGGATTTGTGAAAGATTTGGAAGACTCAGAAGCTTTAGGAGATGTATGAGTATTGGAGGAAGTAGGGGATGGAAGGGGACCATCACAAGATAAAGGTTCAACATTAATATGATCTTGCTCAGAAGTACAATTTTGATTTTTAGCAGTGGAATTCTTAGAGAAGAAATGCTCATAGTAGTAACGTTTATAATCAGCGTGTTGTATTTTATAGTCCTCAGCAGTAGTAGATGGATTATCATCAAGGTATTGTCTACAAACATCACTAAACTCTCTTTCAAAATCAGAATCATATGGATCACCATCACAATCTATCCAATAGGATGACCCATTTTCAGTAAGCATGAGTCTGCGAGGACTCTGAGGAGTAGAGGTGTCATAAGTATCACTACATTGTCCATCATCATAGTCATCAAAGGTATTACAAGGATTGTCATGTTGCTCATTATGGTATGGCTCATGAAGAAAAGCAAGACTCTTGGGGGAAGTAGAAGAAGAACAAGATCTTAAAGAAGGAGAAAATGAAGACATAGTGGAAGAAGAAAACTTAGCTAAGGAAGAATTTGAATGATGTTGAGAAGAGTCATGGTAAGATGAAGAAGGATAATGATGTTTGGAAAAGGCATGGTAGGATGTGGAAGATGAAGAATGATGAGAAGACCTAGAAGAAAAAGAGTGTTTGGAAGAAGGAGATTGTGAGAGAATCATGTCTATAATCCTAGCAAAGGCGTCAGACTCAAACATCTTTTTGTTTACTCTTGTCTTAAGTTGATGACTTGCGGGATACTTGGAAAAATAATACTGTTCGAATTGAGCAATGAGTTCGAGATCATCCCTTCTCAAGAGAGGTTCTATAGCAAGATAGTTGAAATTCATGATTCTAGAAGAGGAGGAATCAAGCATGAAAGAAATGAATAGAAGAGATGAAATAGAAGAAGGCAGACTAGATAATAAGAGGAAAAGGATCAAGAAGACATGAAGAGGATAGGAAGAAGAGAAAGAAGCATGAAGGAAGAAGAGAAATGGAAGACTAGGAAGATATGGGAGATGTGGAAAAAAGAAGACCAAGAGTCATTTTGTGCAAATTGATACCATTGAAGTCCATTTGAATATTGAGCAACATGTAATAACCTCTAAGATCTGACCTGGACTGACCAAGGATGACTGGAAGTGACACAAATCAACTTCAGATTGCAAGCAGTAGTGAGATAGAAAAATAACTTTGTGTGATAGTTCCCAGGCAAACAGTGTCACTCTTAACCAATGAACATAAAAATCTCAGTTTTGAAGTGTTTTGATCAAGTTCAAAGATTGGATAGTGCAATTTTTCAGTTTGACAAGCAGCAACAGCAGATAAAAGACAAGTTTGCAAACAGTAGGTGATCAAACATGTCATAGAACACTTGAAACAAGGGCAAAAGCAACCTTGCCAAGACAAGCACTTGTGATATCAAAATAGGGAACCTTATGAATGCTACCATTTGTTTGAATGTTGAGAACGTTTACACGGGCATAGCACAATCGAAGACAATTCAAGCAATTACTACCTAGAAGGACAAGGCTCATTACTTAGCAACGTGGCCCACAACTTGATGCTCCTTGCCTCACACCAAGTGGTTGCCCACAAGAGATATTGGCATTGTCATGGAGGTGTCAAAAACACAACCAAAGGAGCACATATGGTGAGTGTCTTGGGGTGATCCGGGTAAGTCCACTTGGATCAATCCTTGCACCAAGAAGCTAAGCAGCTAAAAGAAGGTGGCCTCTATCTAATGGTTCATAGTAAGGATTTCCGTTCATAGCACCCCTCTTGCTCCTCATAAAGGACTAGGACCTCGCGGCCTCAAGAGTACCTTAAGCATTCTTGCTTAATGCTTTCCTCATGGTCACAATCCCACAAGTTACTCACATCAAGCGAAGATAAGTACTATGTCTACCAAGGTTTTGTGTCCTCGATAGCCTTGAGATTATAGTGAGTTGGAATCACTCGCCACCAAGGAAAATGATGACAAGGTTGTCCCCACTTGGGTCGTTCCTCTTGATTTCTCAAGAGCAGGCCCGCTAAAGGATCCTAAGCTAAACAAAGAATGGATGATTTTTGAGGTTCAAGGTTTTTGATTCACCACAAGGGTGAAGAGCATACTCCCCTATCTCAAAAACTTCTCCCAAACACACCAAACAAGATCCAATTACCCCTTTGCTTCCAAAACCTCAAGATGGGTCAAGATTTTCTGATTCACCTAAAAGTGAAGAGCATACTTCTCCTACCACCCCAAGATTCCTTTCACAAAGTATTAAGTGCCTATGAAATGAAACAACTAGTATATGCCGCACTTAATAAAAAAAAGCAATTAAACAAGCACTTGATTTAGTTTTTATGCTTAGGGCAGCCCTACAAAAACCATTAGTAGCCCTCTTTGACATGCGATTTTAGCAAATTTCAAGCAAGAAGCACCTACAACCACAACTTGTTAGACCAACAAGAGTTAGGAGAATCAAAATCCAAAATTTAACAATGATTAGTACATGAAAAAAATCAGATAATGTGCAAAAATAACTGATCAAATGATAGAATCTGAAAATGAAACCATCATGGTTGGATTGGGCTCGAAAAGACCTTTCCAACGATATATCACACTTAAACTTTTGATTACATTTGCAAAATTTCAAAAAAAAATGGGCACCCATTTTCCAGAGGCACGGATTTGAAAACACTGGAAATTTCAGAAAATTTCAAAAAGTTAGATCAGAACCTGAAACTTGCAAGATAGATAAAATAGCCCAAAAATAGCTCACTGCCAGATTCAGACACAGTATCGCACAATACTTTGCCCGACACCAGCGATACTTATCAGACCGCGCGATATTTCGCCCAGCACCAGGCGATACTTCGCCCGAGACCAGGCGATATACCTCAACACTGCCGTGCGATTCTTCTCTGGCGTGAAGTATCGCATGCGTATAGTAAGGTATATCGCGCGATATACCTGAGAAGTATCGCGCGATATTCTGAGACAAAAAACCAGAGAACAAAAATTACACTAAAAACTTGCCGAAAAATTGACGAAAATGCAGAATTTAAAGGACAAAGTCTATCTACTCTGCCCCACGGTGGGCGCCAAAAAATGTGTGCTATAATTGTGTCACACTTCTATGGATCATTACATGCAAGGAAACTCAAGAATGAGCCCTCACAAATCGATCCATAGCTCCCTAGGCATGGAGTGCAAGGGTTTTAAGAATGCTCTCACCTAGAGCTATTAAGCCAATAACCTTGCTAGTAAACCATGCAATGGGAGATTCAATGAGGACAAGGGAAAGAATGCCAATATCCTCAAGAATTAAGAATGAAAATCCAATGCAATGCTATGCTAGAAATGGAAATGCAAGCTAAGCTATGAAAATGAAAGATGCAAGTATTACAAAGCCTCCTAGTTAAGCTAGATGAATTAATCTAAAGCATAAAGGAAACTAAGCTAAGAATGCCATGAAAATGAAGCTACTATGCAAGAAATGAAATCTAACTATGAAGCAAGAAAGCCATGATGATGCAAGAATGAAGACAAGAAGATAGAGTGTTGATGAAGATCCAAGATGAATGCCAACAATGCTCCAAATCTTCAAACCCTAGATGCAAGAATATCTCCAAAAGCTCCAAGATGACCTAGAAAACCTGTAGCATAAAGTTAGCATAAAAAGTTGGGGATCTAGAATGAAGAAGAAAGCTCTTCTTTTATAGGAAATGAGGAGAAATGGACCATGGAGATTAAGAGGCAAAAGATTTAATCAACGGTGGAGCTTAAAAGAGGAGCAATCCATGTGCACAAGTATCCTCCAATAGGAAAATAGGAGTTGACTTTTGTGTCCATATGAGATAAAAAGTGCTTTTCTCTTTTTATAAAATAAGAATAATGCTTTATTTGTGCAACTTAGGATAAGAAGAAAAGTGGGGGCTTTTTATTTATTAAAAGGAGAGGAAATATTCCTTTTAATAAATAAAGACTTAGGATAAGATGGTTAGCCCATAGAAAATAATCGAATAAATGATAGAGCTAGGATTTGATCAAGAATAAGTAATTTATGATTTAGCAAAAGGGGCTAATAGTCTAGGTGACCATTTTTAGGTGTATACAGAGACTATTTGGGGTGAAGGACAAGAGGAGATATGGGTTAAGAACATATTTGGCATACCTGTTCTGATTCCCTTGAGGCGTTCCTCATTTCCTTATGAGTCAATCTTTCTTACTTGGGGTGTCTAATGCAGGAGCATCCTAGGATTCTTGGCAATCCTGTATCAACCAAAAATATGTTTGTCTTTGAAGGTAGATTGTTAGTTTTGATCTTGTTTTGGAGGAGTATTTGCTTAGTTTGGGAGACTAGTTGCTCAATTTTTATGGTTACCAGGGTGTTCAGTCTCTGAAGAACGTTCGGTGACTAAAGGCATCAGTTCACTGACACTCGGTGATAACTGCATTGCTCAGTCATGCTTAGCATGGTCGGTCAACTGGTGCTCATTTATTTCCTCTGTTGCTCAGTGTTCTTGCTTACTGACTGGATTGTTTGGATGGATAGGCTTGGTTAACTAGTTTTGTTGATGTGGGTCACGCTCCTTGAGTTATGGATTAACCGTTGGATGTGTGGGGACCTAGATCTAGTGTGTTGCATTCTTCTATGCGGATCTGATGATCATTGGGGCCATCTTTGAGAGTTTATTTATGTTTTTAAGGCTATTTGAGAGCCGACTCGTGTTATAGCATTTAATATTTGTTTGTAAGGATTAATTGTTTCATCAACCAACTTGTGGCTAGGAATGAATATTTATAGGATGCTTGGGTAGTTGTTTAGGGGGGAGCAAAGAGAGTTGGAAGGAGAAGTTAGTAGCCTGCGAGCTTAGGGATAGGAAGATTGCTTGGAAGTTTGAGTACAAGTTTAGTTCTTTCATAGGTGCCTACTAGTGTGCTGTATGTTGCAGACCTAGTCTAGCCGAATACTGATGTTGTGGAAAAGATTTGGATTCTGTGAGATCTTGTAGACTGTTACTTTCTTTGTATCTAGCTGTAACTGGGATGGCCTTACAGCCCAGCACATTGCATGTAATTAGTGATTTGATGAATAAAGACTTCTATTTTATTTCAGATCTATTGTTGTTGTTGTGTATTTCTGCTGCATATTGGTTTGGCTGCAAGGTCAGTTAGTACTTAATTGGATCCACCAACCTTGACTGTATCAAGAGGTATTAGAGAGAAGTTTGTTCTTGTTTGAGGAAAGTTTGTTCTTGTTGGAGCCAAGTTGATCTTGTATGTTTGCATTTGGATCTTGATTTGAAGATACCTCCGAAGAGAAATCGTGAGATCTCAGAGGAAGAGGAAGCTACTGGAGAATTAAGTCTTGATGATTTTAGGGCTTTACAAAAACAAGTGCAAGACCTACAAGAAGAATTGAGAAAGAAGAATCCTACCTTGAAAGAGGATAGTGATGATGAATCTGAGGAAGATCATTTTGAAGAAGCTATAGAAGAAGCTAGAGATCTTGAGGAGAATCAAATTTTGAAAGCTATGTCTAAGATTGGGAAAAGACCTAAGATTGAAGTTTCTTCATTTTTTGGAATCCTTAGGCCAGAATAGTTGATTGATTGGATCAATGAGATTGATGAGTACTTTGAGTATTAAGAAATAGAAGATCCTGATAGGGTTAGATTTGCAAAGACTAAGTTGAAAGGTCATGCAAATATCAAGTGGAGAGAAGTTCAGTTGGAAAGGGGTAGAAGAGGAAAAGAGAAGATAATTAAGTGGAACCGAATGGTGGATAAGTTGAAGAAGCAATTCATTCCAGTGGATTATGAATTGGACATGTTTAAGAAGATGCAAGCTTTGAAGTAGACTAAAAAATTAGTACAAGAGTATACCGAGGAGTTGTATAGAATTCTGATTAGGACTGGTCATTTGGAAGCTGATAAAGAGAAGGTTTCTAGGTATGTCTATGGTTTGAGACCTAGTATTCAGGAAGAGTTACTTACTGTGTGGATGACAACAATTAGCGATGCTTATTAGATGGCCTTAAAGATTGAAGAGAAGCTAAATAAGAAGTATGAAGGGAAACAGAACAATAGGAACTGAGGTGGTAAAACTAGTGAGATGGTTGTTGAAAGTAATGTGACAGAGAATCCTAAGTCTGATGTGGGATCTAGCAGTGGTCAAGTTACTAAGAATGTTGGACAGAGAGGAAGATGGAAGAATGAGTTCACCAGTACTTGTTATAACTGTGGTGAAGCTGGTCACAAAAGTTTTTATTGTCCTAAGAAAAGAGTGGCACTGGTTGCTGAAGAAGATATTTTGAACGTTGTAGAAAAAGGTGAGACACTTATCACTGGGAGATTAGTTGCATGTGTCCATGAACTGGTGCAAAGAAGGAATTTGTTTAGAACTAGATGTAAGTGCAATAATAAGGTATGTAATGTCATAGTTGATGGTGGAAGTTCTGAAAACTTTGTTTCAGATGAGATGGTTAGTAAGTTGAATTTGGAAAGAAGGAAGCATCCTAATCCTTATCAGATTAGTTGGATACAAGATGTTTCTAAGGTTAGAGTTGAAGAACAATGCTTGGTTAATTTTTAGATTGGATCTTATCATGATGAGATATTGTGTGATATATTGCCTATGGATGCTTGTCATCTATTGCTCGGTAGACCTTGGTAGTTTGACATAAATGTGTTGTTTGACGGTCGTGTGTGTTGTTTGACAGTCGTGCTAATACCTATGTGGTTAGGCATGAAGGAGCTTGGCATAAACTGATACCTTTACAAGAAATAGGGGTTAAGGGATGTGGAGTTATCAGGTGTTGTCCTTATGACATACCTCAGGAGCAGAGGATTGATGAACCTATTCCTGCAAAGTCTAGTTTGAAGGAGAAGGAGAATGATATATCTAAAGATTTTGTTGAGATTAAGAGGCAGATGATCTTGCTGACAGAGATGGTACAATAGATAATGACATTTATGACATAGAGAGATGCAGATGATATTAAGTTGTGTGAGGCATCCGAAGAAGATGAACCTTACTGAGGCACTGATGTGATTGGTAGTGGTCAGAGTCGGTTGTTATCAGTTGCCGACCGGAAGGATAAGAAAAGTGGAAAGCAGAAGAACTTGCTACAGGGAGAAATGAATGAAGTGAAGACTACTTGGGGTGAAGGCCAAGAGGAGATATGGGTTAAGAATAGATTTGGCATACCTATTCTAATTCTGTTGAGGCATTCCTGATTTCCTTATGAGTCAATCTTTCTTACCTGGGGTGTCTGATGCAGGAGCATCCTAGGATTCTTGGCAATCCTGTATCAACCAAAAATATGTTTATCTTTGAAGGTAGATTGTTAGTTTTGATCTTGATCTGGAGGAGTATTTGCTCAGTTTGGGAGACTGGTTGCTCAGTTTCTATGATTACCGAGGTGCTCGGTCTTTGAAGAACATTCGGTCACTAAAGGCACCGTTTCACTGATGCTCGATGATAAGTGCATTGCTCGGTCATGCTTAGCATGGTCGGTCAATTGGTGCTCGATTATTTCCTCTGTTGCTCGGTGTTCTTGCTTATCGACTTATTTTTTGGATGGATCGGCTTGGCCGACTGGTTCCATTGATTTGGGTCATGCTCCTCGAGTTATGGATTAACCATTGGACATGTGGGGATCTAGATCTGGCGTGTTGCATTCTTCTATGTGGATCTGATGACCATTGGGACCATCTTTGAGAGTTTATTTATTTTTGTAAGACTATTTGAGAGTCGACTGGTGTTTTAGCATTTAATATTTGTTTGTAAGGGTTAATTGTTTCATTAGTCGACTTGTGGCTAGGAATTAATATTCATAGGATGCTTCGGTAGTTGTTTAGGGGGGAGCAGAGAGAGTTGGAAGGAGAAGTTAGTAGCTTGCGAGCTTAGGGAGAGGAAGATTGCTTGGAAGTTTGAGTACAAGTTTAGTTCTTTCCTAGGTGCCTACCAATGTGTTGTATGTTGCAGACCTGAGCTAGCTGAATATTGATATTGTGGAAAAGATTTGGATCTTGTGAGATCTTGTAGACTGTTACTTGCTTTGTATATGGCTATAACCGGGAAGGCCTTATAGCCCAGCATATTGCATGTAATCGGTGATTTGATGAATAAAGACTTCTATTTTATTTTAGATCTATTGTTGTTGTGTATTTCCGTTGCATATTGGTTTGGTTGCAAGGTTGGTCGGTCCTTAATTGGATCCACCAACCTCAACTGCATCAATGACATCTTTCAGCAAGATGTGAGATTGGTATCAATGCTACTTGGTTACAAGTTATTCTACAATAGCATACCTAATTCCGTGATAGTAGGAGTAATTATAATGGCTTATAGAATGGTGAAGCAAAACACAAAATATAACCTATGTGAGATCCTAGCACAATAGTTCTTGGAAAATGTGAAGATTATCAAGAAAGATAAGACAAAAGCATTCATGTTTGGTTCACTCCAGGTCCACATGTGCATCTACATTGAGCACAAATTTCCTAGAATTGACCCTAGGGCATGGAAGGGCAATGTACCTATTGGTATACAAATCTCAAAAAACTACTGAAGATAAGATAAAAATTGGGTAGATGGTGAACTGTTTGCAATGACTAAAATTCTTCAAAGGAAAATGAACGAAAGATACAAGATACCTGAGGAGATAGTTGAGAAATACAAAGACACAATCTATTTCATGGTTGAAACTGATTGTGTATGCTTTGATGCAGTTGAACCAAGAAATAAATGGTGCTACCCTATGGGGTATGAGGCTAGTTCTGAGGTTCTCACAATGCAAGTTGAACATGTACTAGCAGCTGAGATAGACACATCTGAAGAAAGATGGGGAACTTACTTGGAAAAGTCAACAAAAGTTAGAGAGGAACAAGACAAGGGAACAAGGAAAAGGAAGATTGAGAAAATAGTTGATGACATTGTTGCAAAGGCAAGAATTACAAAGGAGCAGTTGAGAGAATTAAGAACAAAGATGATAGAAGGATCCTCTAGCTTGGCAATAGAGGCACCTTCTCCTTTTGTAGCAGAATAGACAGCAAGTCCTACTCTTGATATAATTGATTTATCAGTTACACATGAGAAGAGAACACAAGTAAATGTACCTGTGAGCACACCTAGGAGATCTTCAATATCTAACAAACCAAGCATCCCTAAGAAGCAAAAGGTAGAAGTAGAAACAAAGAAGAAAGAGGACAAGGTGACTAAGAAGACAAAAGAAAAAGAAGTATAGAAGAGGCCACAAGATCTATGGAAGCCAGATATCTAGATGTTACAAAAGAGATTAATAAGAGATAGAAATTTGAAGACAGAAAAAAGATACTATTGAATAGTGTTGAAATGGAATCACCTAATTGAATGGGGGAAATATGAGATCTACTTCTAAATCCAAATTCCCAAAGGAGAGATCCGAATTGATCAACCAAAAGGTTAATGTACAATCAAATCAATCTATGAAGAATATGAAAGAGAAAGAAAACCTTATATTTCCCTATAAAGGAAATGCACTTGAAATCTGAAATAATTGAAAGGTAAGTACTAACCTCAAAATAGGACAGATCTAGAAAATGTTGATTTCTGATGTCTCTGTAGTTTCAGGCAATTTTGCAACCTATTTTGGACTAGAAATGCCAAGACGAAGAAAACCCAAAAAATTTTTATCTTTCTGACAGTAGGTAGTCTTTGACCCCGATAAAAGGTCAAAGGCTACATTAATATTCTAAAGGTCGACTTTGATTTTGTTCACAGATCTCAAAAGTTCTCCGAAAAGGGTATCCAAACCCAAGCTCAAATCTACAATTTCGCACCTGTACCTACAAGAAAAAGAGGGTTTTTGTTGTTTGTATGGGGGTTTTGCCTTGCTCAAACCCCAATTTAGGAATTAACCTTGAAATTGAATTGAAATTGTAATATGCATAAACAAAGCAAGTGGAGCTTTTCACGTTGCTTATGCTGAAGTCTTTGTAGAGGATTTGAATCCTCAAATCCACAAGTAGGGATGCTCCAATGGATTTAGGATGTCTCAAATCAATTGCATTTGATCTTCAACACCAATCTTGAATGGATCTTTGCATATGAGGAGGCTTGGATGAATGTGGAAGGATGAATCTTCAAGGGGGCTCCAAAGAGATTGAATCCTTTAATAGCTAACAATGGATCTCCTTGATGAATGCTTGAATTCTTGAATGGATGCTAGGCTTGAAGATGAATGAATGATTTCTTTCTTTCCTTCTCCTTCTTGCTTTATTGATTACACTTGAGAGCTTGAGAGATTTCTTGGTGAGAATGGATGTGAAAATGAGAGAGGAAGGCTTCCTTTTATAGTGATCTGGGGCACAAACCTCTAGAGAAGGCCGACATTGGAAAATTAAATCCCAATTAACCTTAACCCCTAGAAATGGACCCATATTGAATTCAATTTAAAGATTTACCATTCTGAAACCCAAAATGGCCGACCCGGACGCGGGAAAACAAATATCTCCGAAACTCGACACCTAGAAATATTGGGATCCTAAAATTTGAAATCTGGGTCAAGGTCGAGGTAGACCGCGCCCTAGGTTAGGGTCAAGGTCATCCCTGACCTAGGTTAGGGTCGAGGTCGACTTTGACCCTCAAGGTCAACTTTGACCTTGAGGTCAAAAACCTTAGGACCTCAGTCCATAATGCCAGGAAATGTAGAAATCAAGTGAAATTAGGTGCAGAGAGAAGCAAAATGGGGGGAGAAAGTCAGATACATGCAAAGACTCGATCAAGGCACTTAACATAACCTCAGACCACTTACTCGAAGGGATAAACGCTCTTATCATGGAAGTGCTTCCATTTTAAGATGATACATTAAGCCCCCACTTTAGCAAGAGTATGGACTTGATGCAAACTCTTGGTAAAGAAGATCAGAATGAAAAAATAATCTTATCGTAATCAAAGGGACAAAGAGAAACCTCAAGCCCCCAGGGACTGAAGTCTTCGTCAACTCCAAGATCACAGTAAGAGAGACATCTCTAGAGAGAAAAGGAAAGGGTGTGATTATCTCGCCCAATGAGAACTTATGTCCCATTGTGAACCACAATAGGAAATAGCACAACTGGAAAGATGGAATTGAACCGCCTAGTGAATGTGGCTACTCACTAGTCAACCCATCAAGGATTCACCCCTAGGAATATTCTATTCCATAAGAATAAAACAAAAAACAAAAGAGATCCAGTCTTAAGGACACCTCTGACCTTAAGGGATCCACAAATATATATATATATATATATATATATATATATATGAAACTAGAGGGATCAAGAGATCCTAAAATATAAATCCATCCTTTAAGGATTAGTCACTAATCCAAAAAGGGAGAAAAAGGTATCTTGAAAAATAATATATGCGTATTGAAAAGTGTGTGTGTGCAACAGGTGAGCAGAGCGTATGCCCCCATGTTAAAGTCATTGCTTACACTTTAACAGGAGCAATGGCTTTAATAGAAACATAAACAACTCCATTGATTATGTTTTCATGTTGAGATGACCCTAGACGAAGACAAATCAAGGGAAATATCACAGAAACATATAGAGAACATATAAGGGATCTACCTATCATGGGGTCAAAATGATCATAAGATAATATATATATGATATTATTGCAAATGAATTGACATCATTCCCCAAAGAAAGTAGAACTACAATCACAAAGGAGGAAAGATCATATAAGACGTACGAAAAAGAATCTTTTCGAACCATGACATGGAGACCAAAAAGAATCAGTGCTACCACATCTCAAATCCAAGCAGACTGCACAAGGAAATATTTATGAACAATAGCACATTTACAACATAACATGAAACAACATATAGAAGAATAGAGATACATTTAGAGGAATTGAACAACAGTTTTGATTCCTTTATCATCTTGCACTAACTGAGTAACATGATCGTATAAAAGAATCTAACAACATTTAGCAAACACATTACGGGAGAAGCATAGTACAACAGGCAAACACACAACAAAGCTACTATGGAGGACAAGTCGATCAAGTGTGCTGCCTACTCTCCCCATCTCGTTGTATATCATGTAGGGAAGGTGGGTAACTCGCAAGAGGGACTATATCCAACACAGTAGGAATGATAGTCAGTTCCAAACAAGGATCCTCTTGAGAATCATCATGTTTGATACTAGGTTTAAGTGTTAATTGTGATGAAAACATATTAGGTAAATCAATGTCAATGTCAATAGTCTCATATTCATCATTAACATCATCAGTATCATCAAGAGTATCTTCTTCATCCAAATTAATCAAAATAGGATCTAAGATATGAATAGAATTATCATAATCATGCATCTTAACATCATTATTAAGATGCATGATAGTACAGGTGTACTGCTCCTTCTGCTGGTAGAATAGGTGTTGGATTGTCTGCTGAGGCTACTGGCCCCCTTCTAGCTAGTTTTGTTTCAGAAGCTCCTGCTGGTGCTGGGAAATTTGGCACTGGCTGTGTGGCCGTTGTAGGTTCTGTCCAGACTTCTCAAGCTGGTTCTATTGTGGTTGGCTCCTCTCCTGCCTCTGACTGGAAGGAGAAAGCTTCTTTGGTAGAGGAGGGATGGACTACTATTTTAGGTAAATATAATAAAAAGTCCCCCCTACATTTTGATATGACTCTCCGCTCCCAGAAGAAGGGAGGCAAAGGAAAATCCTAAGATTGTTTAGGGTGCTTATTTACCCTAGATACTTGATGTTGTTGTAAAACATTGGCTTTACATGTTTGGCTTCAACAGTTTGAGTCTTTCTGTGTATCTTTTGTTTGGCTACTGTTGTTTAGCTGGAATTGTGTTGTTGGTAGTTCTATTGGCATTTTGTGCTGGGGGGGTGCTGTAAGGTTATTCTTTTTCCCCCAACTGTTTCACTTAGATCTAAGCTAATTCTTTCTATTTTCTAGGGGTTACAGTTCCCTAAAAAAATTGAATGTATATGGTTTCGGGGTCCATTCAAAACCTATTTTTACCATATTCAAAAACATCATTATTAGTAACAACTTCTTCTAACATATCATGCATAGGTTTATCTGAAGAAGGTAGAGATCTTTGAAAAACAAAATTATGAGCTTTAGCATGAGCACGATGCCTCTTACGACGTTCATTAGCAGATCGATTACATTTTCATTTACTTAAAATAGGTTGAGAACTAGGAGGAACAACCACAAGATCCTTTACAAGTTCTTTAGGAAGATCGATAGGATTATCAACAATAGGTGGAACTTGATTAACAAAACTAGAAGCCATAGTTAAAGGAGGTATGGAAGGTGTAGGCAAAAGACCATGATTAAGATCCATAGGAGGTATGCTTAATTCAAAAATCTTATGATGTTTATAAGCTTGATATGAATGGAAAAGATTATCAGGTTGAGGAGGACATGAATTAGGTAATGAAGGCCAAAAGAAATCAAGAGCAGCACAATCTCTAGGCTCAGAAGGTTGATATAAACTATGATTAACCATCTTCACTTCTTCATCATGAACAAATTTAAGACATTTATGGATAGGTGAAGCAACAACATGCATTTCATTTAACCAAGGAAAACCTAACTTAACATGAAATTGATCAGAAGTAGGAACCACAACAAAGGTAGTGCTCACAATTTTTCCACAAAGTTCAACCAGTAAAGTAATAGAACCAAATGATGGATAAAGAAAACCATTACAAGTCTGAATCCACACATTCGATGTATCATAAGAATCACACTATAAGCTTTTCATAAAAAAGATTTTCTTCAGTAATAACATTGACTAACGATGTAGGATCAACAAGACAACCACGAGTAGGTTTCTAAGAAATCATAGCATAAATTTAAAGGGGACCATCCGGAGCTTTAATAGTCTCAGAGTCATCAAAGGTAGTCAAAAGTTCTCGAGGTCTTTTATTCTTAGGTTGTTGTCGAGCTTTAGGTTGAGTTTTCAATTTAGGCTTAGGTTTTGGTTGAAGTTGAGATTGAACTTGAGGTTGAATTTGAGGTTGAGGTTGAGGTGGAGATACAGATTGACCAACATGCTCCACTTGATTAACAACATGATTGAGATCATCCATCTTTGAATCATACACAATTTCCATAGTAGATGACTGAGCAATGGTATTAGTATCATGCGTAGGTAAAGGATTCATATAAATTTGAAGGTTTTGATTAGGAGGAGAGACAGATTTGTTTCCACTACCATCAAGATTATCAACAGATAAGGCATTAGAATCAATTAAGTCTTGAACCTTATGTTTTAAAGAATAACACTTTTTAGTATCATGACCATTATGATGATGATATTGACAAAAAGCTTTAGGATCAAAAGATTTAGATGCAATCGTAGCAGGTAAAAGAGGTCGAATAGGAGGTAAAGTAATCATATTAGCAGTTAACAACCTATTCATAATAGCATGTAAAGATTCAAAGAGAGGAGTAAATGTACGATTTAATCGAAAAGCAGTGGATGCAAAAGTGGTGTTGTGAGATGCAACAACAACTTGATCAGTAACTGCATTTTCTTGTTTGTTTATCTTGACATAGTTGTTGAATTTTTGAAATTTGTTTGAATTAGGAGCAACATCACTTTTATCAACTGGAACAGGAGCCATTGGAGTGTTGCTCTCAAATTGACTCACTTGTAATTGATAATGATGAAGCGCTACACAAAGTTGTTGAAAAGAGGTAAATCTAGTAAGAAGAATCTTATCTCTAATATCCTTTTGCAAATTTGAAATAAACATACGTTGAATATCAATATCAGGAACATGATAGGAAATCTGAGCATACAAATGCTTAAATCTACCAATAAATTCAACAATTTTTCCTTAGCACTTTGTTTACAATACATCAAATCAGTCAAAGACACTTGCGGGCCAATGTTGTTTTGAAATTGTTGAATAAAGGCATTGGCAAGTTGTGGAAAGGATTCAATAGAATAAGGAGGCAAGGAACAATACCATTGTAAGGCCTTGTCATAGAAAGTTTGAGCAAACAATTTGGCTAAAATCCTATGGTCATGAGCATAATCACTACAAAGGATTTGGAATGTTTTAACATGATGAATGGGGTTTCCTTTTCCATTATAATTCTCAAGATGAGGCATATCGACTTGATGAGGAACATGAGTACGAATGATGTCTCAGGACAAAGGACTTCCCATGTCACATATAGGAACACTACACTTATTTTGAGTTAGGGAAGCAAGTTGTTGTAAGGATGACACAGTTTGAGTCAAACTGATGATTGTTGAATCATTAGATGAAATAGGAGTGGCAACATTAGAAACACTAGGTACCATGTAAGAAGCTGCAGGAATGGAAGACACAACTGGAGGAACACTAGGAAGTATAGTTGGAAGCGGATTGGAATAAGTAAAGGGAACATTATGATATGAAGGTTGTGATGTAGGGAGGGACACAGGAGGAACACTCATAGGAACAGAGGGAACCATCACAGTCACCAAAGAAGGAGTATAAGTAGGAATACTAGGTAAAGGATTAGAAGAAGGTTCTACACTAGTGATAGGATGAATCAACCCTAAATCTTGAGCTTCTTGAGCTAAAAGTTTAACATTTGAATGCATGAGGTGAGTAATACCATGCAAGAGGTTAACACCTTGATCACTATCATGAAGAACTTTCTTAAGAGCCTATATAGCTTGAATAGAATCTTGATTATGGTTCTCTTGAATAAGTCAATTACCCATTTTATCAAGTTCAATTGAAAGTTTTTGGACTTGTTCAGGAGAAACTCTTAAAGCATCATCCTCATCATGGGATGAGTGAGAAGAGTTTTTCTCCATAATAGGATTGGAATCATGTAGAATCAAATTATCATCTGGGATCCTAAGGAAAGGAGAGGAAGATTCAGGATCAAAGGCACCCATGAGTCTACAACTTCTTCTAACCAGAATGTTATAAGTAGGACTAGTAGTAGTAAAGCTCATAAACCAATGCAATGAAAATGAATTAAACGAATACATAAAGCATGAATATTTTTGTATTTTTGAAATCTAATTAGCATGCAAGATTTAACATAAAAGAGAAATCTAATACCAACAAGATAAAAGGAAATCTAATACCACCAAACACAATAGGGCATCCAATTCCACAAGAGAAAGGAGAGTAAGTATGTCGGGTTCACCAAAATAAATAGTATTGAAATGGAATCACCTAATTGAATGGGGCAAATATGAGATCTACTTCTAAATCCAAATTCCCAAAGGAGAGATCCAAATTGATCAACCAAAAGGTTAATGCACAATCAAATCAATCTATGAAGAATATGAAAGAGGAAGAAAACCTTATATTTCCCTATAAAGGAAATGTGCTTGAAATCTGAAATAATTGAAAGGTAAGTACTAACCTCAAAATAGGACAGATCTGGAAAATGTTGATTTCTGATGTCTGTGTGCAGTTTCGGGCAATTCAACAACCTATTTCGGACTGGAAATGTTGAGACGAAAAAAACCCAAAAAACTTTTATTTTTCTGACAGAAGGTAGTCTTTGACCCCAATAAAAGGTCAAAGGCTACATTAATATTCTGAAGGTCAAATTTGATTTTGTTCACAAATCTTGGAAGTTCACCAAAAAGGGTATCCAAATCCAAGCTCAGATCCGCAGTTCCACACCTGTACCTGCAAGAAAAAAAGAGTTTTTGTTGTTTGTATGGGGGGTTTGCCTTGCTCAAACCCCAATTTAAGAATTAACCTTGAAATTGAATTGAAACTATAATATGCATAAACAAAACAAATGGAACTTTTCACCTTGCTTATGTTGAGGTACTTGTAGAGGATTCAAATCCTCAAATCCACAAGTAGGGATGCTCCAATGGATGTAGAATGAATGTAGGATGTCTCAAATCAATGGCATTTGATCTTCAACACCAATCTTAAATGAATCTTTGCATATGAGGAGGCTTGGATGAATGTGGAAGGATGGATCTCCAAGGGGGCTCCAAAGAGATTGAATCCTTCAATGGCTAACAATGGATCTCCTTGATGAATGCTTGAATTCTTGAATGGATGCTAGGATTGAAGATGAATGAATGCTTTCTTGCTTTCCTTCTCCTTCTTGCTTGCTTGATTACACTTGAGAGCTTGAGAGATTGCTTGGTGAGAATGGATTTGAAAATGAGAGAGGAAGGCTTCCTTTTATAGTGATCCAGGGCACAAACCTCTAGAGAAGGCCGACATTGGGGAATTAAATCCTAATTAACCTTAACCCCTAGAAATGGACCCATATTAAATGCAATTTAAGGATTTACCATTTTGAAACTTGAAATGGCTGACCTGAAAGTAGGAAAACAAATATCTTTGAAACCCGACACCCGAAAATCCTGGTATCATGAAATTTGAAATCTGGGTCAAGGACGAGGTAGAACCTGCCCTAGGTTAGGGTCGAGGTCGTCCCTGACCTAGGTCAAGGTCAAGGTCAACTTTGACCCTCAAGGTTGACTTTGACCTTGAGGTCAAAAACCTTAGGACCTCAGTCCATAATGCTAGGAAATGTAGAAATAATATGAAATCAAGTGCAGAGAGAAGTAGAACGGGGGGAGAAATCTAGATACATGCAAAGACCCGATCCATGTGCTTAACCTGGCCCCAAACCACTTACTCGGAGGGCTAAATGCTCTTATCATGGAAGTGCTTCCATTTTAAGACGATACAACTATGAAAGGTATGATTCTGACAATCAAGCAATAATTGAGGACACTGTAATTGAGCACTTGTTAGTTTACAAGAAGAATTTTCTAGAAATAGAAAGCAACATTCCTAAGGACTTGTATAGCAAGTTGGAAATAAGAAAAAAGTTAGCACATTCTGAGGATGACTACAAGAAATAAGACTATTAAAGACATGTTACATGTAGTCTCCATACAAGAGAGGGAGAGAATCATTAAAGAGTTGAAACCTCTACTGAGAACAAAGGCTAGACTTGTGAAGATAATGGCAAGGAAGTATGATGAGATTATAGAGAACACACAAAAGGCATTGGACCAAATTCTTATGTGCAACATGCCTAAGAAGACTTTGTAGATCTCTATAGTTTTGTTGACTATTAGTGACTCACACTTAGTCATTTATCTAGGCAATGATGGTCGGTCATCACTGTGACTGAGTCATTATGAATAGGCTAAGTTATGTAATGTATACTTACCGAGCAGTAGTACTACCGAGTATACTTATGGTCACTATGCCTTTTTGTATTAGCCGAGTCAAGTTTTGCCGAGCCATGTATGCAATGATTACCGAGCGACAGAGATATCAACATATGCCGAGTACAGTGAATGTTGAGTATCAGAAACATCATTTTCCGAGTTAGCTAGAAATGACATATGAGTTTGTTATGGCATAGTGATCAAGGTAAATCATTTTGGCCGACATTCATGTTTTGTATTTTGTTTGTTGAGGTAATTACGGAGGTGATTACACATCTATTTTGCAATCATTGATTCCTATGTAATACTTAGAGCCAATCAGAAATTAGTAAGGCTTAAGAGGCAAAAGGAGTTAATCTGAATCGTAAATCTTGAATCATGAAGATGTTTTATTGTTTATATAAGTATAAGATCTGAACCCTAAAATGTAAAAGAGACTGTGAAAGAGAGGATGCGAAGGGTATGAAGGAATGAGTAGAGAGGCACATTCAATTTTGGTGAAGCATTCAGACAGAGTTCAGTGATTGAGTTAAGCAGTGAAAGGATAGAATAGAGATAAATTTGATAGAAGAGATCAATACAATACTGTAAAGAGAAGATCTATAGTCTGCATATAGTGCAAACCGAAGGATCAGGTACTGAGACATTCTAACAAGTGTATTAGGGTAAATCTCTTAACCGAGTGGTCCTAACAGACCTATTGTAATCTCTTAACCGAGTGCTTACTTTGTTATAAGTTTTAAATCCTTTAGCAAGGTAGACTATATAAGTCTTTGATCTCTTAACATGGAAGACCCCTCACAAGGTAGATCACATTTTGATCAAATTTTGTAAGCCCTAACATGCAAACTTATTACTGTAGTAGTGAAGATTTGTGGGTATCATCCCCACCCCAATTTTACCTTTCAAGGGTTTCTGGGTAACCAAAATTATTGTGTTATGAGTACTTTCATGAATGTTGCTTAGTATGTTAGTAACTTTGTTTTGAGGAAGTATTGTTGATGCTATGCAAAAGTTTTATACAATGTTAAAATTTAAAGTAGGTGATATCTGATTCACCCCCCCTCTCAGTATCACATTTCCCAACTATATTTCCAATAGACTTCACCTCGCAAGGTTACCAAGCCTACACCTTTAGGAATGGGAGAAAGCTCTAGGACAACTGAAGTGAGTGAGAAAGCAAGCAAAGTTGACAAACAACCAGACTTCTTCATTTATGGTATGCCTATATAATTAGACACTTCACTTGATAAAAATGACCCATTTCAAGATAATATGGGCAATGTGATGACAGTAAAAGGACATGAAGAGGAAGAACATAAAGAAGAAAAATAGGAAGAGAAAGAACAAGAGAAGGAGAAATAGCAAGAGGAAAAGCAAGAAAAAGAGACAACAGTAGAAAAAGAAGAAGAGGTAAGCATTGAACTTAAACAAGAACCAGATACCTCCTCCACCCTATTGTTGGAAAGTATAGACAAACTAGTAAGCACAAATGTGGAAATCATGGATGTGGATGAACTCATGAAGTTATCCTTCATGGCATTTGCTAAGGAAAAGGAAAGGTCAGAACAAAAGGGGGCAAGAAGGTAAAGGTGATTGCTAGGGCAGTAGAGACTGTAAATAATACTCCCTAAACCTCTTATTTTTCAAGGAAAAGATGATGCAAAAAACTTGAACTTGACATTGGACAACTTTGACACTCATTTTGAGTCATTGTTGAAGATTGCAGAGGATAAGGCTGAAAAGAGATTCTTAGAAAAAAAGTTGAAGTGTGTCAGTCTATCTCATGGGACTTGGACATTCTGAAAACACTACAATTAAAGCTAAAAGTTGTGTGGCACAAGGAAGAAAGGTATATAGCTATTGCATAAATCCTATCAGACATGTTAAGAATATTGAAGATATCGTAGCCAAGGATAGGGCTACATTAGACAACTTAATGGACAATTGTGAAACCTCTTCACAAATAGTGGTGGAAATGGACAAGCAGACATCCAATATTTTGGATAAGATAAGTGCTTTGAATATAGAGAAAGGGAGAGTAGTGGAAAGATTTGGTTTGCTAAAGAGTTTAATCACTCCCAAGCTATCAATTCTTGAAGCTCATCTCACAGAGATGGAGAAGATAGAGGGATCAATGATAAATTTTGTACCCATTGAGTTGAAGGCATCAGAGACTGCATGTTATGCACTGAATGGACTGATACATGTCAGTGAACTTCTGATCAAGTCATGGGATGATGAAATGAAGACCTTAGAAGACTCTTTCCAAGACATTCTGAATCTGGCGAGTAAGCACTAAGTCTTTTGTGCTTAAGATTTTAAAATTTTGTAAGCACCTTTTCCATTGATGTCAAAGGGAGAGGAAGAGAAGAGGAAAAATAATTAAATAATAAAAAGAGAGAGAGAGAATAAGAGAAAGAAAATAAATGTGAAAAAAAAAGAAAAGAAGAAAGGATATGTATATAGAGAAGTAGAAGGAAGATAGTGTTTTGACACTTAGTCATTTTTCACTAAGTGTTGTCATCAATGCCAAAGGGAGAGATTGTTGGCAAGTTATGTTTTGAGAGCACTATGGATCACTTAAGGGTTGTCATTAATGGAAACACTATGTTGTAGTGATTGCATGAAGTGAGTATAGGTACTGGAGACACAGTTATGAAAATGACTAAGTACAGAATCAAAATAACAATATTTTGTAGTACTATTTTGGTCAACGAAGATGATATGTAATATATTATGGCTTGCGAAGTTATAGGAAGATAGTTTGGGATATGTATGACCTTCAGTTAAGGCCGCACGTGTTTTGGTGTTGATATCAGGAAGATATAGTGATATGAAGGTATGTGAAGATAGAGAAATAGTGAAACATGACATATGAACAGTCACGATGGTCGAGGGAAGATTAGATGGAATGGTAACATGCTAAGTCAGATGAAAGTTGTATATTGCCAACACTTTGGTAATACAAGATCGTCGACTCTACATTTATCATTTGTATAAGAAATTGTTATGTTTTGTATTGTATTTGTGAGCCGACTGGATGGCAGAATTGATATAAGTATAGAGTGTTTTGTGGAAGCAATAAGTGTGAAACTATGTGATAGAGATGGATATGTGATGGATGAAAATTTGGAATATTAGAAAAGGTAGATAGTAGACATGAGATCTGATATTGACAGAGCTATAACTAGAACTATCAAAACATAGAAAATGCTTGTATTATTCACTACTTGAAGAACACTTTTTGTGACAGAGTTTTGATTGTAAGAGTTGTAAGCTCACCACAACTTTAACAAGGTTTTTGTATACCCCTAACAAAGTTTTATATTCCTCTAATAAGGAAATGTACTATGTAATACTCAGCTCCTAACAAGGCTAGATCTCCTAACAGGGATTCAATATTTTAGTGCATAGTTATGGGTACCATCCCCACCGGGGTTTTCCCTTGGCCAAGGTTTCCTCGAAAACAAATAATGGTGTTATGAGTTATGTGTTATGTGTTAATGTTCTTTTCATTTCAGCATTGATATGGTTTATTTACAATTGGTTGAAGTTTAATTTAAAGTGTTGTAATACTGATTCACCCCCTCTCTCAATATTACTTAATCCTAACAGTATAATCTTCAACAAATCTTATGATATATTTATTTTTAAAATAAAATATTCAATCCAATTCAATATTTTGAAGTCTAAAAGTATTAATCATTTTAGATAATTTATATTATAATTTAAATGAAATTCTAAGAAATATAATTAGATAAAAACTTAAAAAATATATTACAAATAATAATTCAAATAATGATATTTATAAAAAATAATTAGTTTTGAAAACAATGCGAAAATGATAACTTTTCTTGAAAAAATTCTATTTTTGAAAAACCCTTCCAAAAATATTACATATATCTTTTATATAAATTTAATACTTTAAATAGTAATATATTTTAAAAAAATCTAATAATTTTATAAATTTTCCAAGAACAATGATATGTTTAATTTGTTATATTAGAAGAGGAGGAGGAGGAAGCAGACGAGGATGAAGAAGAGGATGAAAAGGAGGAAGAAGAAGAGAAGAAGAGGAAGATGAAGAAGAATAAAATGAGGAGGAGGAGGAGGAGGAGGAGGAGGATAAAGAAGATGAAGAAGAGGGGGAAGGAGAAGAAGAGAAAGAGAAAGAGGAAGGAGAAAGGGAAGAAGAAAAAGAAGGAGGAGGAGGAGGAGGAAGAAAATGAGGACAAGGAGAAGAAGGAGAAGAAGGAGGAAGAAGAAGAAGAAGAAGAAGGAGGAGGAGAAGGAGAAGGAGAAGGAGGAGAAGGAGAAGGAGAAGGAGAAGGAGATCACATTAAAAAACTATAAAGATAAATTGAATAATTACATATGCCACTATTGGCATGACCATTGCACCTCATTGGTGCAAGTGCTAGTATATGATAATATAATAATTATTATATCATTAATAATAAAATAATTGTGATAATATATTTATATTGATAAATATAATTATTGATAATAAAATAATATATTGATATTATCATAATATAATTATTTAATATATATTTTATATTATTAAGAGATGCGTCCCTAGGAGAAAGGGCACCTCTTGCATATATATTATGCGATATGTGGTCTCATTCACAAGACTATTTTTTTGAATAGTTGAATAGAATATGCAGATTAATATAAGAGTGCTCGGGGAAACAATTATGAATTGTCTATGGTTGGTAAGGCAATGAGAACTATTGCCCATAGATATTCGAGCAAACCAGAAAATTCAACATAGTATTAGAGAAGTGTGCTTTCCAGGGACTTGTGAGATTTGGAGACATTGGAAATTAATTTATGAGGAGATTGTACACTATGAAATCTATTATTCTTTGTATTGAGTGAATAATTAATAGTAGGTTCCAATTTCCAGGTTGATGTTCATTGTGGCATCCTAACTTACAGCGATCATATAATATTCACAGAAGGTGAATGACTAGCTATGTGTCACGAATTGTTTCTAATGGAAGATAAGACAAATGATATTGAAAGTAAGTCAGAAAATATAGTTTGGAATTTCTATTATGCATGGGAACACTATTATCCATGACTTGTAGTGTTGGAGCCAATAGACACAATGGACGATGATATCTCCAGTTATGGACTCATTTCCTAAGTAGCAATCTAGCTTCATATTCAGAGTGCTCAAGGAGCCTTTGGACATCTAAGTGAGAAAGGGGAAGTGCAACAAACATAGAGAAACAATGAGACATAGTGTCATGGTTTATAACAAGGAAAAAAATCATATATCATGGACATCTTCAACAGGAGTTTTAGGAGGCTCGGGAAACATAAGGAGATTGATGGACATCGTTGTTCATCATGGATGTTGGAGGCAATCATATATTGATAGGATCTGAGGAATAAAGAAGGTGAGTTATATCAAAGTCCATTGTATCATAATTCAGTGTGGGGTGTTTAGGGAAGACATGCCATATCATCCAAATCCATTCATACTTTCTCATCATTGGTTAAGAATTACAAAGGCGACCTTGAAAGCAACACGTCATGTATTGTTGCAACTCCTTTGACATGGAGAATGATACTCATCTAACAATTTATACTACTTGACATGGAGACTCCTTATTGATTAAATATTTAAAGGGAATTCAACCGACACTATTAACAATTTATAATATTCAATGTGTTGTTTTGGAAGACTTGTGCAATATATATGCATAGAGTTCATCTCTGGATAGGGAATACATCATGCGAGCTTGGTGTTACAACGATATAGGATTGTTAAAAATAATAGCTCGATATTTTGATATCCAAATAAATGTGATGGACCCATTGATGTCTTACGACACCGAAATTCTGCATATTCTTAGTCATGAAGCTTAGGAGGACAGATATATTTGTACTGGTTTATTCACGACAAGTGTTTACATAGTCAAACTCTATCGGAGCATTGACAGAGTGCGAAGATCAATAGGTGTTAGAAACACACTGCTATCGGGTCAAAGTGTTTGGACTATATATTAGAATTTGTATAGTGTGATTATAGAGGAAAGGGATTAGTCATCGATGACTCATCAAGATGACTAATCTCAATCAATGAGTTGAGAAAGCAAGTAGAGGAGTTTCAAGGTGACATAATTAGAAGGGTGCAATTTCTTTTTTTTTGATTTGATTCAGAAAAGACAAAGCTATATAGATGTGTGCTAAGTCATCTATAATATATGTCGAGCAATTACCTTTTGAGAGTAGATAACATTATTTACAAAGCGATAAAGTAATCAGAAGGAGTTTGGACAATGATTCATCATTGATATGGACAACAACTATTGTTCTCTATTGCAGACTTTTTCTGGACGAATTCCTTAGTTATTATTATAGAAAATATGGATTTGGCCACAGCTTATGTAAAGAACTACAATTATCTTATGTTCAAGGTAATGGGTCGTGACTTTATTGTTAAGGAAAATATTTCCATTGTTGTTGGCAATTAAGTTTCTTGTAAAATATTTTCCATATACTTCAAAAGTATTGTTGTGAGCTTTAATATTTTTGGGGCTCGATAAATGGTTGTCGTGGAATGAATGTTGATGATTGCTAATCATATGGCCATGGATTTAAATATAATAGGTGCAACATAATTAAAGCTTAGAAGAAGTAAATGCAAAATGAATTCTATAGCATGGCTTGGGCATGGATGCAATTGAATTTATTTGCTGAACTTTAGAAGATAATAATATTTCCTGCGAGTGTCTGGAAAAAAGGGATGAAGCCTTGGTTTGAAGTGTAAATGGACGCTTGTGCATGAGCAAACAGTATCTGCCAAGAATTAATTCATAGAGAATATTCATTGTTTCTCACATCGAATCCATGCGTTGTTGGGCCTAATGTGAGCTGTCTGGGATGTGGACTCTGTTCCTGGTTGGAGATAATAACATCTATGTCCTTACTTGTCATTCTGAGTGCAGTTATGTTTCACACTTCTATGCATGACTAAGTGGCTTTTGGTGACATTGGTTTTATCTGCAATATATATAGAGGGAGTCTAACAAACCTACAAAGGCAACCTTGGAGGAGAAGATCAGGAGGTTGATGTTAGTGCTTAGAACTTCAAAGGGAGCCATATCATCATGAGGGTTTTCTTAATGAGTTCTTCTTCATGAAGGAGAAGTTCAAGGTGCAATCTCTTGTTAATGAGTTCTTCTTTGTGAGGGAGAAGTTTGAGGTGCAGTCCCTTGTTAATGATATATTCTCTGTGAGGGAGAAGTTAGAGGTGCAATCCCTCGTTAATATATTCTTCTTTGTGAAATAAGTTTGAGGTATCAAACCTTGTAGCATTCTTCTCTGAGAATGAGAAGTTTAAGGTATCAACCCTTATACCACCCTCTAGGAGTAGCTATGGTGGAAGCCATGTGAGTGACTCCATGACTAAACACTTGTGTTGAGCCGCCCTCTAGGAGTAGCTATGGTGACTATCATTGTGAGATGATGACACCACATGAGTGATTCTGTGATGAACACTTGTGTTTGTTTGCGTTTCCATTCATGGGAGTAGCCATGATGGACCCACCCTCTAATATGGTTCATGGTGGATGTCATGTGTGTGACACCATGACAACACCACGTAAGAGAGTTTGTGTTATTTTTCTTGTACATGTGTGTTTACCCTCTGGATGAGCCATGGCGAATATTATTGTGAGGTGACGATCTAAAAATGATGAACACTTGTGCATCTTACCATCATTGTGAGGTGATGATCTCACAATGCTGGTTGATATCTCGTGAAGTAATATTTATGGATAATCTATAATGGTCAATATTACATGTGGAGGTATCTATAAGCCATAATCGTGGTGGATATCACGTGAGGTGATATTTATAGAAAGCCATAATGGTGGATATCACGTGTCATGATATCTATGGATAAGCCATGATGGTTGATACCACAAGAGGTGATATCTTTCCACATATGGATGTAGCCATTGTGGTCAATCACTACAATTGGAAATGTAATTTGTACATAAGTATTCCTCCCTAGCTAAGAGGGAGTGTTGAAGGTAGTGTCAGGAGGACGAACTTGGAGGCATCTAACCATCTTGAGTGATGCATTGCATCACTTGAGACAATGGTTGATTATCTATGACGCAAGGGCAAGGAAGGTAAAGGCAGAATTAGGGTTAATTGACTCCACTTAAACCCACAACAAGCCCTGCGAAGAGTTACACATGGAAGCAATATGAAAACATGCAAGAAAATAGTAAAACATAGTGGATATGAGACAAGCAACTGGCAGCAACACTGGAATGAATATTATATTAACAGTAACATGCCTGGCTGTGAGGCCTTTCGGGTTTCGGCCTTATACAATGAATTTATGAAATCAGAATCGTAATTTGCATCCTTCTTCTTGTTCTTCTGTTGTCTCCCTTCTATCTAACTAAGCTATCCTCTACAACATCCCAAGCTTCCAATATATAGCTCACAAAGCCACAAGTCTGTCAGTCAAGCATTTAATTACATTATAGGTCCACTTAGGAGGAGAAACCAAAACTAAAGCTAGAAACAACAAAACACAATGCGCCTTTACATTTAGGTCCACACATGATCCAAGAACATATCCTCAACCGCGCAAGATCCAATTTCCCCACACGGAACCACACAAGGCAAAATACCACACGTTTCATGCGAAACTGGCGGTAAATCGATACCCAAGGGAAATGGCGATAACTTCCAAGTCTGAATGAATAAGGACGTGCACTCTTAGCAGAAGGTCCAAGAATAGGTCCAAGGCATAACATTAACTTGGAAAGTCATGAAACCAATGGATGCATCGACGCTAAAACTAACACCAGATAGGTATAGGAAACAAAAACTATTTTTTTGGTGATGCAAGATTGCTCAAGACCCAAGATGCTCTTGCATCAAACACTTGGGGTTACAAAAGAATTGATGTCCACATCAGGCACTGCTCATACTCTGACCTGAATCATAAATATCCAATTCAGCTTGTGTCATCCATGAACTATCTTGAACTGGCTTATGTTTCCACTGAACTAGGTATTCCATATAGTCCTTTCCTCTAGTACTCTTGCTTATTCTACTGTTCATAATCTTCACAATGCTGTCTTTGTCTTTCTTAGGAAAATCCATGTTATCTTCAATCTCATCAGGTGATTCAAAATACTCAAAGATGTCCGCAATGTTGAATATAGGTGATATATCCATGTCTTCAGGCAATTCTACTTCATACGCATTTCCACTGTTAAACTTCTTCAAAATCTTACAAGGTCCAAATTTCTTCATCTTTAATTTGTTGTAGGCACCAACTGGAAATCTATTTTTCTTCAAATGAATCATGACTTCATCTCCAACTTCAAAAGATTTATGTCTCCTTCTCTTATCAGCTCTTTGTTTGTAGTTCAAATTACTATCCTCCAAATTCCTCTTAACTTCATCATGAAAATTTCTCATGTATTCTGCAAAATGATCAGCTTCAGCACTTCTTCTGGTCTTAGTAGGTAATTCTCTCAACTCTGTAATTTCTTTAGGGTGAAATCCAGTAACAATCTCAAATGGTGTCTTTTTAGCACTTCTGTTCACAAAATTGTTATATGCAAATTCAGCTTGCACCAAAACCAAATCCAAAACAGCAGGCTTATCTCCAACTAAACATCTCAACAAGTTTCCCAAACTTCTATTCACAACTTCAGTCTGTCCATCTGTCTGAGGGTGAAATGTAGAACTAAATTTCAACTCAGTATTCATCTTTTTCCAAAGTGTTCTCAAAAAATAACCAGTAAACTTAGTATCTTTGTCTGAAACAATAGATTTAGGCAAACCATGCAATCTTACCACTTCCTTGAAAAATAATTCAGCTACATGTAATGCATCAAATGTCTTCTTACAAGGTATGAAATGTGCCATCTTTGAAAATCTATCAACTACAACCAAAATAGAATCATTACCTCTCTGAGTTCTAGGCAATCCAAGAACAAAGTCTTGTTGATGTCAATTTTGTACCACTACATAACTTATGACAATTGAATACTTGATAAAGCATACCAAACACGCAACCCTCTCTTGAAAAGTATATACTCATGAAGAACATGAGAATACTCCAAGGTTCCTTACATCTGTGGATACTAACTAAGTTATATTAATGTGATTTGCTGGTTAATCACGTAGGCGGGCTTACGTTGTTCTTTCAAGGATGTCAAATTCTCGCTATGATAATGATAGGATCTAGCTTTGCAATGTATACTCAAATTTATATCACTTCCAACTTTTCTCTTCAAAACTCTAACTACTAAACTACTTTTTGTTTTACTACTACTCCTATGGAATGGAAAGATTGGTGAATGGACGGGGATCAACCTAATGAAAGCTTGCCAGTGGCGCTACCTCCATAGATGCAATGATTCAAGGGGAATGAGACTAGATTACCACACAAGGCTCCTTAACAAGTTGCTAAGATGCTAGTGGCCTAGTATATAGATCCCTATCAAACATTTACCAATATCACCATACAACTAGCCATCTACTTCTATTCTAACAACATGAAATGAAATCCTACTTTAATTTGAGAGATGAGAAGAAACATGCAATACACCAAAATGATCATGTATATCCACCATGCAAACCACAACAATGAATAGAGAACAATTTTGATAGTATTTTGGCAACAATTCTCCAACATAACCCCCTTTACAAATGAGAACAAATGGCCTTATATAGAGGCTCAAAATTACAATGAGTGGCCAAGGTTAAGGGACAAAATCAAGGGCCAAGATTAAACCTTACAAACCCTAATTAGGGTTACCATCTTTCAACCAATTACATGAGGGCACCAACTTTGTGGGCCAATGAGAAAATTACAATAATTTGTCAGCCAATGAGAACATAGGACACTTGGCATGATTTGATTGCATGCACATGAAATTGCCACCTCATCAACCTTATCTTATAAATTTATTTAATCCTTGAGATGAGGTGAAGCCTTGGATGCTTGAGCTCGTCCTTAGAAACTTTCTCATCACCACTTGAACTTGCTTGTACCTAATGTCCTGACCTTGAAAGGGTGAGGTCTCTATGCACTTGGGGTAATCTTGCCTTGGCCTTGGTGGCTTGCCTGGGTGTGAACCTTCTTGCAATTTGAGAGCCTTGCTTTTGGCCACTACCTTGAAATCAAACTTGACCTCTTTCAACCTTTTGTCTCGCCTTCCTCCTTCATTATCCTTGCCTTCTTTTAACGTTTCCTGGTCTTCCCTAACCTTCCTACTCGAATTTGGTTTGCATGCACCCCCCCTATGCTTCAATACTCTTGGGTTCTGGGGGCACCTACCTTGGCCATACCTCCTCAAATCTAACCAAACTAGCTTGCACGAATAGCCAAGCCTCAAATATCTTCAAATCTCTTCCAACCTTCAATGAAACTTGCCTCCTTACTAATGTTTTCCTCTTTGGCTAGCCCTTGAATGCCTTCAACTGTTCGAAAACTACCACAACCTCACCCCTTGGCATAAGCATCTGCCTCAACCATAGTGGTGCAGTGCATCTCCCCAAATCTGGATTTGGTTTGACTAGCAAAGCATCACTACTAGTCTTCCATTCAAATAGAAGAGGTAGGACCCCATGTGGAATTGCCTCTGATTTCGCACTATCCTAAGTTGCAGCTCTAAATTCACGCTAATGATCCTAGCCCAATCAAACTTTCTTTTTCCATTTTCAATTCCTTCAATAAAATAGTACATCCAAGGATCAAATTGTGTACCTTAAGCGGAGCCCATGACTCGGTTGAGAAGCACAATAAGATCGCCACACTCTGATTTGAAATCTGACCTGGTGAGCCTCGATGAATTGGTGACTCCCTTCTTGCCTTCGTGCAACCAATTCTTCTTTAGTAGGGCGAGGTAGGCATCTTGACTGTCTTGAAAGAACCTAGCCGCTTGATCCATTAACATTACTATCATTCCCTTCTGCTGGGGTATATTGAACACTTCCTTGAACAATTCCACACTTATAGATCTTCTTTGTCATAGAGGAATGGCCCCCTTTCAACCTATCTCTCAACTGTATCATATCTATGGTGCCGATGTTGGTGTCACCGACTTGCTTCAATTTTGAGAAGAAGGTAGTCTTGGGCGTCATGTCTTCCTTGTCTTTCTTGGTATTCATTCCCTTTGGGTTCTTGCTTGCACTAGAATCTGCCATCCTAAACACTTATTTTTGCCCCTTCTTTCTACAATGAGGTGGGACTACACTTATCTCTGCCCCTTCGCTTAGGGATGGGACTACCACTTATTTCTGCCTCTTTGTTACTTATGAGATGGACTACACTTATATCTCCCAACTTCTTTCCTAGGGGTAGGACTACCACTTATATCTCCTTTCTCCAAATCCTAAACGGAAACTACAATTATATCTCCCAACTTCAAGCCCTGGATGAGATGATGAAGTGATGGATGGATGATGCAAGCAAGAAAATAGAGAAATGTACCAAGCAAGAACAAGGAGAAAATCTATCTTTTAGACCAGCCTTCACCCTCAATCATGAAGATTGTCTCCTACACCGAACCATCAACATCAAAGAAAAAAGATAACAATTGAGAACATAGGCCACTCACCAAGGAATTTTGCAAAATTTGTTATTCTAATTGGCAGGCCTCCTTCAATTCGTGGTCTACTCTTATCCAATGGCAATCTCTTCTATCAAATAGCAGGCTCTGCTCTTGGTAATTCATGGCCTCCTCAGACTCTGATCCTTGTCAAAATTCGGACCCCCCTACCTGGGATAGTTCACTCTTTCCTCTAAATTCTGCTCCAATATGTTAAGTTCGCTGGTTCTGCTATCAAATTCTGCTCCTAAGAAATCTCGCAGGCCTTGCAATCAAATTTCGCAAGTCATCTAAATTCAAGACCATGTCGCTGCCCCTCCTCACAAGTTCATTGGCTTTTAGACAAACTCTGCTCCTCCTAATATTTTCGCTCCAAACTGCCTTGATGGATGAATGAGATGGTGAGAATGGAGAAGGGAGGAGCACTCCTATATAGAAAACCTGGGGCTCCAATATAAGGGCCGTCCTGGGAAAAAGCAACAAAAAAAAACATTAAATGCTATGAAAGGGGGGCCGACTTGGCTATAGACAATAAATTAGCATTAAATTTTAATATTAAGCCTATATTTTGAATTGAATTGGGCCCTAGATTGGCCACACGCCACATATGAGGGCCCTATTTTTATTTTTTAATGCCATGCGCCACATATGAGGGGCCAAATTCAAAATTAAAACCCATATTTTTGGATTTCAAAGCTCAAATTTCATTTTTTAATGCCTAGATTTTTATTTTGGAAGTAGATTTTTTAAATTTTATTGCTCAAATTTCATAATTTCAATGCCCAGAATTTATTTAAGTGTCCAGATTTTAAATAAATTGCACAGATTTTTGAATTTAAGTGGCCAAATTTTGAGATTTCAAAGCAGATTTTAAATTGTTATTGCTTGGCCAAGATTTTCAAAATTTAAAAAAAATGATAGGCCTAGTTGTCTCAAATCTCCATTTTGGCAAATCAAAATATTTAATTTCTTGGCCACTCAATCCTTTCACTTAAATTTCCATTTCAACATCCAAAACTTGCAAAGCTTTCCCAAAACAAACCAAACTCACAATCAAATTCAAAAATGCTCAAGGTCTTTGATTTCATCCATTTTCAAAAGTAATTCGTCTAAGTCCAAAATATTTGCTAAGGCCTCCGAATATCGGGATCTAGAGAAAACAATGCCAAGGCTTGTTTGAAAATGGGGGTCCCTAAAATCTTTGGGGCAATGGTGTGAAAACCTCACAACAAGTCCATACTCACATCTTCCCATGGTCTATCAAGTATAGGCAAAGGTGTATACAATCCCACATTCTGACTAGTTCCTTTTGCTACTTGACAAACTCTACAACTTCTCACCATTCTCTGTACATCTCTGTAAATATGCGGCCAAAAGTATCTCTCAGAAATCAATTTCACTGTCTTATCAATCCCAAAATGTCCAGAAAGTCCACTAGTATGCTTCTCCTTTATGGTGTTTTCTCTCATAGATCCTCTCGGTCTACATAACTGAATTCCTTTAAACAACATGTCTTCCTAAATCAAATAATCACTCCACTTGTCATTCCCTGTTTTCTCCTTACAAGCCTTCCAATGTCAATCTCATACAAATATTTCAAATCATCAAAACCAAGTATCTCAACTTTCATCTCAGCCATCAAACTTCTTCTTTGGCTCAAGGCATCAGCAACCTTATTCAACTGTCCACTCTTATGTTTCAATGAAAATGAGAAATTCTGCAAGAACTCAACCCATTTCATATGTCGTTGATTCAACTTGTTCTGACTTTCCAAATACTGTAAAGCTTTACGGTCAGTAAATAACACAAAATCTTTAGGCATCAAATAGTGTCTCCACTTCTTCAAAGCTTGAACAATAGCATAGAATTCCTGATCATAAAATGAATATTTTCTCTTAGCATCATTCAAATTTTCACTAAAGAAAGCTAAAGGTCTTCCTTCTTGACTCAAAATAGATCCAATTGCACTTCCACTAGCATCACATTCAACTTGAAAAACTTTACTAAAATTAAGCAAAGCAAGCGTAGGCAATTCTGCAATCTTTTGTTTCAATGTTTCAAAACTCCTATGTGCTCCATGTGTCCATTTGAAATCCTTTTTATCTCCTCTCATGGTTTCAGTCATAGCATTACAAATAGAACTAAAATTTCTGATAAACTTTCTATAGAAACTTGCCAATCCATGAAGTGATCTTACCTCTCCAACATTCTCTGGTGTAGGCCAATCAAGTATAGCTGTTACTTTCTCAAGGTCCATCCTCAAGCCTTCAGCTAAAATCACAAAACCAAGATACACAATATCTTCTTTCATAAATGAACATTTCTTCAAGTTAATCAGCAACTTTTCTTCGTTCAACCTCTGCAATACTTGTCTGATATGCTCAAGGTGTTCTTCCTCAGTCTTACTGAATATCAAAATGTCATCAAGATATACAATTACAAACTTACCCAAAAATCTTTTCAGAACTTCATGCATCAGTCTCATGAAAGTACTAAGTGGATTAGTCAAACCAAAAGGCATAACCAACCATTCATACAAACCTTCATTAGTTTTAAAAGCAGTTTTCCATTCATCCCCTTCTCTGATCCTAATATGATGATATCCACTTTTCAAATCAATCTTTGTGAAATACTTTGCTCCACTCAAGCTATCCATTATGTCATCCATCCTAGGCAAGGGAAATCTATACTTCACTGTGATTTTGTTTATGGCTCTAGAATCAGTACACATTCTTCATTCTCCATTATTCTTAGGTGCTAACACAACAGGTACTGCACAAGGACTCAAACTTTCCCTAATCAATCCTCTTTCAAGTAATTCTTGCACTTGTCTATTCAATTCAGTCTTTTCATCTGGTGTCAACCTATGTGGTGCTTTATTGGGCAAACTAGCTCCAGGTATCAAATCCATACAATGACTTATACTTCTCATAGGTGGTAAACCATTAGGTACATTATCAAAAATGATATCACTAAATTCAGTCAATAAAGATTCAATCTCAGGTGCATGTTCTAATTCATCTTGTTTTCCAGTTTTCCTTAGTATTAAAGCAAAGCAAATATTCTGCTCCTTCATGTCTCTTGCAAATGTTTTACCATCAACCAAACATACTTTGAGTGTGGTACAATGACTTTCATCGAGCTTCTCTATCAAAGGCAACAATACTTGTTTCTTTCCATCCATCCAAAAAGTATATTGATTCAATCTACCATCATGCAAAGCTTTCCTATCATACTGCCAAGGTCTACCCAAAAGAATATGACAACAATCTATAGGCATAATATTACACAAGACTTCATCATGATAATTCCCAATTTTGAACTTAACAAGGCATTGTTCACTTACAAGTAGTTTATGCTCCTTCTGGATCCAAGCAATGTGATAAGGTCTAGGATGTTTCAATCTCTACAACTGCAATTTGTTAACTAGCTCTTCGGATGCCAAATTATCAGAACTTCCACCATCAATGATTACTTTGCAACATTTGTCAGCGATCTTACATCTGGTTCTGAATAAGCTTTTCCTCAAGATAGGTTCTTCATTAACTTCTTTATTACACAAGATCCTTCTCAGCATCAAGTTCTCACCATGTTCAGGTTCATTAGCCAATTCCTCAACTTCTTCACAAGCCAAGTTACTTCTGCTATTACCTCCAATCTTCTTTCCAGAGTTAGTACATTCAAAAGCTCTATGTCCTTCACCACATTTGTAACAAGTACCTTTAAACCAAGACTTTTCTTCTCTCTTTCCATTATTGTTATTCCTAGAGTAACCAGTATAGCTACTTCTAGAGTAGTTACCTCTTTTACTAGCAAGGTCATCTTTGCATCCTTTATCTTGTACTGCATTGTCAAATCTACTACTTTCTCCATAAGATCTACCTCTACTTCTTTGAAATCTGCCACCTCTTCCTCTTTGTCTTTGATCATGTCTTTTTGTCAATCTTTCCTCAACCTTCAAAGCAAATTGGTATGCTTCTTCCACACTATCAATCTTCACATAACTGATCTCATCTTGAATAGATGTCCTTAGGCCATTTAGATATTTGGACACCTTTTCAACTTCATAATCCACATGTCCAGATCTGATATCCAATTTGTAAAATTCCTCAGTATATTCTTTCACACTCAATTCCCTTTGTCTCAAATTCTGCATTTTCCTCATCAAACTAACTTGGTAATCAGCTGGAAGAAACTTATTTTTCATCATTCCAAGCATTTTCATCCATGTCTTGATCTTTTCTTTTCCTCTCTTTTGTCTCTCAGTTTGCAAATGATCCCACCAAAGAGATGCATGACCTTTCAACTTTGTGACTGCAATCTTCACTTTCTTATTATCAGGAGTACCTTCATACTCAAAATACTTATCCATCTCAGAGATCCAATCCAAAAGTGCATCGGTCTCAAGTCTTCCATCATAGAAAGCAACTTCAATAGTAGGTCTAGAGTTAGCCTTAGACAAAACTCTCAAGAGTCTTTCCTCATCCTGTTCAACTTCAGGTTCAGGGTTAGGTGCTACTTCTTCCTCATCACTAACATCTTCAAGATGTGCGCCTCTTCTCTGGGCTGTCTCTACAACTTCAAGCCTAGTTAAAATCTGTCTCAACATATCCATGATAGCATTATCATTTCCTTTACCACAAACCATCTTGACAATCAAGTTCCAACAAGACGGTAACCTTCTGCAAGTTATAGGTCAGATCTCAGATCTGCCACCCTACAACCAATCTTTAAGGTTCTCCACGATCCAATCCACAAGAAATAAATTCGCTCTGATAGCACTTGACGCAAGGGCAGGGAAGGTAAAGGCAGAATCAGAGTTAATTGACTCCACTTAAACCCACAACAAGCCTTGGGAAGAGTTACACACGGAAGTAATATGAAAACATGCAAGAAAGCAGTAAAACACAGTGGATATGAGACAAGCAATTGGCAGCAACACTGGAACGAATATTATATTAACAGTAACAAGCCCGACTGTGAGGTCTTCCGGGTTTCGGCCTTATACAATGAATTTATGAAATCAGAATCATAATTCGCATCCTTCTTGTTCTTCTGATGTCTCCTTTCTAATCTAACTAAGCTATCCTCTACAACATCCCAAGCTTCCAATATATAGCTCACAAAGCCACAAGTCGGCCAGTCAAGCATTTAATTACATTATAGGTCCACTTAGGAGGATAAACCAAAACTAAAGCTAGAAACAACAAAACACAATGTGCCTTTACATTTAGGTCCACACATTATCCAAGAACATATCCTCAACTGCACAAGATCCAATTTCTCCACACGGAACCGCGCAAGGCAAAATACCACACGTTTTATGCGAAACTGGCGGTAAATCAATACTCGAGGCAAATGGCGATAACTTCCAAGTCCGAATGAATTAGGACATGCACTCTTAGGAGAAGGTCCAAGGCATAACATTAACTTCGCAAGTCATGAAACCAACAGAAACATCGGCGCTAAAACAAACAACAGATAGGTACAGGAAAAAAAAACTATTTTTTTGGTGATGCAAGATTGCTAAAGACCCAAGATGCTCCTACATCAATCTATTATCAAGAAGGATTCCTCCCTAGCTAAGAGGGAGTGTTGATTTTATTGTAGTTGTGGTTGAAATTCATAGGTTGACATAGATATCACAAAGGTTGTGATTATATTTATATTATTAATTGTGACATAATATAATTATATTATTATGTGATAACATAATTATATAATATAATTATTATATTATATGATAATATAATAATTATTATATTAATAATAGTAAAATAGTTGTGATAATATATTTATATTGATGAATATAATTATTGATAATATAATAATATATTGATATTATAGTAATATAATCATTTAATATATAATTTATATTATAAAGAGATGTGTCCCTTGGTGAAAGGGCACCTCTTGCATATATATTATGAGATGTGCGATCTCATTCACAAGGCTTTTTTTTTTAACAATTGAATAGAATATGCATATCAATATAAGAATGCTCAAGGGAGACAATTATGAATTGTCTATGGTTGGTAAGGCAATGAGAGCTATTGCCCGTGGATATTCGAGAAAACCAAGAAATTCAACAAGATCAAGGTGCTAAATGATTGATAACGTGAAACAGACAAATATGCAATTATTTTTATACTATGTTTGTGTAGCCGTGAGTGGTTATGTATCACTTTCAAGAGTTTAATACCCCTAAAATTTCTTTGTCAATTACCACACACTCAAGTGAAGCAAGGACAAAAACCTATAGTATCATCTACTTGCATACACTTTGGGTGTTCGACAGGAAATTATGGTCGAAAGGTTTAACCAATTCATCTATAATGCAAGCTCATTTTCAAGAATTGTCTCCAAAGTATACATTCAATTTTTATTTTGTCACTTATCATTTTCAATAACTAAGATCCAGTTATAGGTGTCATCAAATCATCACAGAATCATCACTTCCTTTGGCAACTGACACCAATGATTTTTTTTAAAAAAATATTTATGAACAATAAAAAAGATAAAAACTGCATAGCTAGTTCATATTTATTTAATGAATAATAATAGATTTTTTTAACCTCTTAAGACAATATGATCAGCACCTTTATTAAGTTATAATAATAATAGAGTTATTTTAAGAAAGAAAATGACCATAAGTAACCCACAACCCTATCCCTTTAATAGCTAGCATTGGAACATAAATCATAAATAAAACCACAAAAATAGCACCTCGGTAAGGAAATGAAAACAATAATAATATCTCAAAATCAACACTTGTGTTCATCAGTCTACAACAGGGACTAAAACAACAATATATATATAATCACTAATTATTTTATTTTAAAAAAATTAGAGAACAAAATGATTCTTTAATTAAGAGTTAATAACATAATTATTTTTGCGTACAATAGTAAATGAAAATATTAGCTAAATATTGAATCCATGTCTTCACCAAGCAAATAATAATGATTTTTTATTTTTATTTTATTTGTGTATTGAAGAACATTTGAACTTAGCACCATTAGACCCCTGCTACATGAACATTTACAATTATAAATAAAAATTCTATGTCGATTAAAAAAATTCCTCCCACCCAAAAGCCCCTGAACCCTTCTGAGCACCTACATCGCAGGAAGAAGTCTCACGTAGGAGATGAAGGTGCTAAAGAAATAAAACAAGTGAATTTTGGAATGAAAATATTTTGCTATCCCTAAAAAATAAGAGTATAGATAAAGTCTCTCCCTCTCTTTAAAGGTAAATAAGAGTAAAGCTGAAGTCTCTCTCTTCAAGGTAAGCATACTGGAAAGAAGAAAGGCTTGTCACGGTTTCTGCTGCCCGTAAACCTTTTAGATTGCTTTTGATATTTCTGATAGTGAGACTACTAGGGAGAAAAAAAAATGGGTAAAACTCAGCTAAATTTTTTTCTAAAAATCCCACCAAACAAAAGACTACTCAAAAAGATGATGATAAGGATACTAATCCCCTACCTGACTATGCTAAAGCTAATTGTTCTGGTGACTATATTTGTCCGACTCTGAATACTGTGGATGATTCCCCCTCGCTTTCCCCCTCTTATGTACTACCATAAAAAAATAGTCAAAGGTGGACCCTGAGAAGCTTGAACAGGCTTTAGGACATCTTGAGGATAACCTTTGATGGGATCTTGTTCCACATGAATAATTTTTGAAGAAATCAAAAACCTAATTGATGCTATAACTACATAAGAGTGGAGGATGGAGTAAATTTGCTATTGATATCTAAAACCTGGTGCAAATTCACATGTAGGTAGAACAATGATCATCTTCCACGTGTTACTCCAATTCATTCATGTAACACAAGTCCAAGATGCACTTTGTAATGAAATTGTCTATACTCCTTTAGATTGTCTTACTGTTTGACTTGTACATACGTTAGTGTTAATAGGCATGTTATCCCTTGACTTTCATATAAATCCAACTGCTGTTAACAGAGACTGAAAGCACTATAGACTTTGACGCATTTCTTAAGATGCAAAACAAAACTTAGAAGGCAGTGTGTTATATTAGACAGTATAACAGCCAATTATATTTTGTCAAGATATTGAAGTAAGAGATGAAAGCTTCATTTCGATTTTGAAATGAATTTGTTTAGACCCTAGAGATTGTCTTCAATAGAAAAAAATAAAATGCATTTTGCTAATTTTGATTTACATTTATGCTTTGTAGACTAGCTTCTCTCTCTTGATTGAGTTGTGCGTATGGTACGCTATCAATTTGATCATTCTCATAACCAACACTTGAAGTAGTCATATCTTGATCACTACTGTCAAAAAAGAAAAAACGCTGGTCTTAATGACACATGTAAAGGCATAAAACAACTTTCCTTGTCAATAAATATAGGTAGAAAAATTAGCAAAAGAGACTAATAAAGTGCAGGTTGGATACTTACTAGAAAGAATATATGGCAAGGCCAACTATTACAATTCCAAGAGCGACAAAGTATAACCAGTCAACCTGTATGAAATAACCACGCAATGGTTCTTAAAAATTTCATAGAAAACTTGGTGAAAACTACCGTACATGAATAGAAGACATATTATGAAATAATCATTTAATTATGAGCTGACTAAACGTATAAGATTCCTTTTGGTAAACATAATCTACTTACCCCTTGATGATAAAAGAAAATACGAATAATTACTGCCCACATATCAGAAGTCAAAAGCGAAAGATTAAAAAGGGTTGCTCCACTCCTCTGTGAGAAACAATGAAGATGACATATTGGTCATGATAAACATTAATTGAATAAATGCATGAAGGGATTATTTGCATAAAAGTTTCAGAGCATAAATACCATTAATAGAAATGCTATAAATCCTGTTAATAATCATTCAGTTTCAACTCATGCTCGGCATTCAAATATATCATTTTAAAGAGTTCCACTTATAGAAAAAATCAAGGATGCAAAGCTTATTCTAAAACAGCAACCAAGTTCTTTCCAAGGACTATGCCTTTGGCTGCACAAAAAAACTAACAATTTCCACTACAGACAAAGCTATAATGATGGGAAAAGCATTGCGTAAAGCATAAGAACTCTGTACTTTGAGTCTTCTAGTTGTATGTGTATACACCGAAAAATGGTCAAGCTAAATCAAAGTGAGAAATCAAGGCCAAAATCAGGAATTAATCAAAATCAAAGCTAAAAGGATTAATTAAATAAAAAAGATCAATCAATTGTGCAATTGATTTAAATCAAATTAATTGTATGGTTAAATCAAATCAAATCCAACCTATTCAAGGGTACACATGACTAAGAAAATCAATTAAATCATTTAATAATTTCTATTTTCTTCACCAACCACATGTGGACAAAATTAAATCAACCAATGGGAATTAAAGATTGAGCTCACATGGATCAAAGCCAAATCAATTCTCCATCACACATCTTGGAGATGCATCTTGACCATCTATTTTGTCTCTTTGTTCCAACCTTTGAGAACAAAGATATTAAAATTGTCTCAACATTTGAAACCATCAACTTGACTCAAACCTAATCATGGTTAATATTACGCTACCCCTAAGCTTTGGAAAAATCTATGAATAGAAGGTAAAATTAGGAGAAAATGATCCACTCTCATAATTGTTAATTGCATCCACATTATAGGCATTTTAGTTGTGAATTCCTAGCATATTTTAGCATGTTTTAACATAATTTGAGTTAAGATAGGCATAATTGTATCAAAGATCTTTTAATTTCTCATTCTAGAGCTATCTCTAATGAATGCTAAATCTGAGAGCATTACTTTAGCTTTTCTAGTTAGAAGTCCATAGGATGCTTATTATCATGATTTTCATTCAATTGCTTTGAAATTGTTATATTTTACATTATTGAATTGATATTTTGATAAACTAATCCTATGAAGGTATTTTACATACACAAAATGGCGCCCACCGTGGGGCCCAAGGCCTCAACTAACTGAATTTGATCTTTAATTGCTAAATTGGATGCATTTGTGTTGCAGATTTCTGATTTGCGGGCGAAACAACGCATGTGAGTGGTGAAATAGTGCATATACGGTGAAGTTAGACGCCTTTGCATGGAGAAATAGCGCGTGTGCACAAAAGTTTAGTGCCTTTGCACAAAGTTTTTGAAGCGTGCACGATCCTTCTATCTTTTGTCTATACTTCTTTCAGCACTTACAACCAGCGTTCCAGGACTCGCCGAGTCCATGCCTGACTCGGCGAGTCCGAGCCAGAGTCAGGCCAGCCGAGTCTGGCTGCCTCTGGACTCGGACTCGGCCGAGTCAGGCATGGACTCGCCGAGTCCTGCAGAGTCCATGGACTCGCCAGACTCGGCGAGTCCCGATGCCTGGACTCTGCCGGCAGTGAGCGCTTTTCAGCGCTTTAAAAAAGCACTTTTTAATTATTTTGTTTTGTTTTTTTGGTTTGTTATGCATGTTATAATATGTCTTTGACCTAAAAAGGTCATTCTATCACTTGCATAAGGAAAGAAAAGAGAAAAAAGGCTTGAGAGAAGAGGATTGGGGTTTTAGGAAGAAAACCGGTTGGCTCTCATTGAAGAATTGCCGTGAAAAAGATGAATGATCTTGTGTTTGTTCACTACAACCTTCGCCTTCGTCACAAACGTATCTTGGGCACTGACACATCTCCAATTCAATTAGAGAACATTGATCCACAAGAAGAGTGGAACACTGAGATGAATGATCCTGTCTTCAGTGATAGAGACTTGGAGTGGGTTGATCAGGTGGATCGAGAGGCAGAGGCAGTAGCGATGGCACAGGAGGAGGCTAGAGCACGAGGAGACCCAGTGCAGGACCCTGAGGCTGACAGTGGTGGATCCGAGTCTGATGATGAGGATTATGAGGAGGGTGATGATGAGGAGGATGATGAGGAGGAGGAGGTTTCTGATGAGCATGTCACTGAGGATCCTGTTTTGGTTCAGCCTCAGACACAGGGAGAGAGGATGGCTATAGAGTCTTCCATTTGTCATTTTAGGCGTACTCGTAGGAGGACATAGGCTACTATGAGGCTATGAGCCTTTATTTTGAATCTTTGATATATGTTTTGAACTTCTCATTCCATGGATTTCATATTCCATGAATATTGTAGACATTTTGATTTATCATTTGACAGTGACACTATATTTCAGATTTCTATATGTTATTTGGTTTGACAGTGTCAGTAACTTTAACTAGTTTTCTTCCGAAATCCGTATTTTTACTTATGTGATCTATGCAAAGTTGTGTATGTGTGCAAAGGAGTTTCTATTTATCTCAATTATTGTGTATTAGATGTTAATTGACTAAATATTGCAGGAAAAAAACTTAAAATCCTTAAAAATCTTTGCATTTCATGGGTTTTTTGATTTGCCGAGTCCTTGCCGAGTCCTTGCCGAGTCCGGGCGCCGAGTCCGAGTCCGAGTCCATTTTGAGCTTTTCGAGTCCGAGGCGAGTCCGAGTCTTGGAACACTGCTTACAACCTGCCTTTATGACAGGGCATAAACAGGTGTGTAAATCCATTTGCAGATCAGTGAATTATTTCAAGAACAAAGAAAAAAGGTTGTCTAAACTACAAAAGAAAATCAATTATGTCAATTTGCTTAATGATATGAGAGAGGATTTAAAAGCATATGATAAATATGATCAAATTGTTAATGCTTATAAGTCTAAATACGTGTCATTGAATTGGATTTTTTCTCCTTGATTGAAATCGTAATCATTTTAGAAAAGAAATTTGCAAAGATATTTGAATTGTTGAATTTTCTTCACTTTGCATTGTTCTTTTTTTTTGGAACTAACATTTGTGAAAGGGGATGCTAAGGTGCTGGAACTATAGCCACTAGGTGAGTAAAATGCAAATAATGAATAAAAAATGCGCCGAACCTTTGCTAGCTTCGAATAAGGTAATCTTAAAATCCTATGTTTTTGCTTAAATTGTGGCAATCTCAAGTTCAAAACCTTTAGAGACATGTTAAAAGCCAAATTTGTCCTTAGGTAGATTGCATGAAGTGGCTTATTGTGAAAGACCCGTTTAATTTAAACGTTCTCAAAAACATAAACTTCTGTGTTTAGAAGTTATGGTTAAAGACAAGTGTTTTTGAGCTTGCTGCATTTGATGATACATGTGACAAGAAGGAAACATCCATTCAAATTTGATAAATCTTTTTAAAATCTTCCTAATTCAAAAGGGTTACACTAAGGGTTGATAAACTAAGTTTGAGAAGTTCATGGATGAGGGAATGAGACAAGGTTGGAATCCGACCCTCTCTCATTCCAGCTAGAACAAGAGCAGGTCGGATTCCGACCACCTCTCATTCCAACTAAGACTTCCATGCCAAAATTCCGTCCTTCTACTTATGCATTTTTGTTCAAAATTGAGGTAATGAGAAGATTTTTAGATGGAGAAAATTTGAAGCAATTTGGGAATATGCCGTCACAACCAAAGATTTGATAACATTGAGTATCATGAGATATTTTCTCATCAGCAAAGAATTGATCAAGTCTATGAGATGAAGATGCCGAGGTGGCTCCCACTCCATTTTCAGCCAATTGGAAAAATTCAATTTGCACGTGTTGAGAATTATTCAATCATACTAGGCCAAGTGTTCATGTGGCAAGTATCTAGTGCCTCAACCTTATCTATTTTCTCATTGGCTTTAAAAAGTATTGTAATTTCCTTATTGGCCCATAGGGTGGTGCCTTCATGTAATTAGATAATAGTATGGCAACCGTAATTAACATTTGTAATGGAACAATCTTGGCCCTTGATCTTGAATCGATCTTGACCCTTCATTGTAATTGAGCAACTATAAAAGGCCAAGGCCTTCTCATTTGTCACTCATTAGATTGAGGAGATTAGATTAGAGTAGGCTTAGCTAAGGGAGAGAATTGTTGAAATTGTTGCCATAATGCTATCAAAGTAATTGTTGATTCATTGTTGGTTTCATGGTGGTTTACTTGTGTGTTGGCATTATGCATAGTTGTCATCATTGGCAAACATCAAACACACCGGTCATAGTGTTAGAGCAGTAGTGGTGAACCGGTAAGTTGTCACAGTTGACAAACATCAAACTTGCTAAGTAATCAGTGTAAATGAACCGGTTGCATAAAGGGAACCAGGTCACGACAATACCGGTCTTATCCAACCGGTTAAGTAGAAAACTACAGAAGGAAGATGACTCAACCGGTAGCACATTGGTTTCTGTGCAATAGTATCAGACCTACTGGTCTGTGTTTTTATGATTTCCAATTGTCTTGTAAATCTGATCTAGTTTTAACGGGATATGTTTTGGCATGAACTGGAGTTTTGTATGTGAGCGTTTAGGCATGAACTGGAGTATTGCATGCGAGCTTTTTGGCATGCCTTCCAGAACAACGGCATTTTGGAGGACTTGTAGCTTGGTGCCATAATTTGAATTTGAATTGTGAAGATCATTATATATATGGTCATCGTGCATAAGTTATGTTGTTGGAGCAATCAAGTGCGCAGAGAAAAAGTAGAATAGCAGAGCAGAAGAGCAGTCTTCTGAGAAGGTATACAGTCACCAAGAGTGAACGACGAAGATTGAACAGCCAAGCTGAGCGAGGAATAGAATAGGTATGATTTGAATGATAGATTAGGTGTACAAAAGATCATCTTTCTTATTGTTTGAAGTTCATGAAAATCTCTTTATCAGGGTGAACCCTAACAGGTTCCTTTGTATAAATCCCTTAATCAAGTGACATCTTGATTTATGTTCTTAAGTCATCTGATGTGGTGACTCCTAACATGGTTAAGATCTTAACCGATCTATGTTAAATCCCTTCACAAGGTAGCACTCTAACAAGTGTTAATGTAAGTTTTTAACAGGACAACTTTATTATTGCAGTAGTGAAGATTGTGGGTTCTGTCCCACCGTGGTTTTCTCCTTCTAACTGAGGGTTTCCACATATAAATCTTGTGTAAGCTCTTGCATGCGATTTATGTTTAAGTTAAACATACATTACATTTTCATTATCACACAGTAGTTGTATTCTCTTTCATAGGATAAAATTTGAAATAAGTTGATTTGACTGATTCACCCCCCTCTCAATCACCGGTTAAGATTAACATTGTGTAGCTTTGGAGTATTGCATAGTTTCCTCAATTCCTCACTTAGAGTAGATTAGAAATAGTGTTTAGTTGAATGGAAGATATTTTGGATGTTTCTTTGGTGAACTCACTTAGACCAAATTACTAGCTGCTTGTTGATTGTAATTTTGTCTTGCGAGGTCGAATGACATTTATATGAACTTCAATTATTGTTTGGACATTGACATGCATCGATGGATGGTGTTAGTGGAATGGTGGTAGTTTAAACATCTTACATTTACCTTAGGAGATTGCACTAGCTTGGTTTATGTGGATGGCTAAACTAAGTGTATTGGAGTCACAAAGACATCCATAGTTTCTTGTATTCTAGGAGTTAGATTAGATTTCTCGATTCATTTCCCTTGCAGTTTATTTGGTTGGAAGTGATTAAAGTTGTTAAAGCAGCTGATATCTATTGAATCAACCATGTAAGTCCCTTTGTGATAACTAGCATATCACATCATAAAACTGAGTGAAAGCTCACAATAAGAAGGAACCTTGAGGTTGTCGCATTTGATCACACAATTCATCTACATTGTTTAGCATATGAGCATCCTTATTCAAGAGAGAGTTGGAGATTTGGTGTTTCATCCTAGAATACTAAGCATTGGATTATGCATGTTGTAGTGGAACAAAACTCACATTAGCATGTCCCAACTTCAAAATGGTGCTCAATCTGATGTTGATAAATGTACTTTTGTTGATTTGATGCTTGTTGCAAGTTCTCCTTTTGTGACTTCATGAGAAATCCCAAAGGTTTCCAACCTTAGGGCTCCAAAACCTATAAACATGGTGCTCCACAAATGCTCTTGATGAAACATACTTTCCAAAGATAAAAATGCAGTCTTCCTTCACCACCTTTTATAATAATTTTTGGAAACCATTTTAATTTATTATTTAAGTAAATAAGTTATTTTATTAAAGTTTTATTTTTTACTTTAGAGATAACTTTAATTTAAATAATTAATAATTAAATATTAGCTGCCTTAAATAATTTGAAACAACATAATGCATTAATTAATTAATTTTACATGGCTGCTAAAAATGGGTCATTACAAGTCCTCCAATCTCAAGATTGCTTTCCCTCAAGGAATCTGCATCTATAGACCAATTACCAAAGCATTGTACCAATCACCTATAAATATTATTCTAAAACTAGATAATTAACCTAAAAGAATCAATTCAGATTACCTAGTGTACCTTTGCAAAAACTGAAGTAACTTGTCTTGCCTACAAGACTTCACAAATTGTAAAACTTCAATCGTACTTGAATCTCTTTCCACTTAAACTAAGACTCTGAATAAATCTCACCATATTAACCATGGAGGATCTTTCATCGCCGTGATTTATTTCTCTAAGAGGTTTTCTGCCCTCCAAAAGGCTGAGATGAAACAAGTTCAATCCCACATAGCCATAAGGGTGTCACAAGAAGAAATAAAATAATTTGCATAATCCCAAATGAGCTCTCGAAAACTCCTTTTATACTTTTCCCACCTAACTTTCCACAAGATACATTTTTAAATTCGCTTTTAATAAAATAACTCCTTTTTTTACTCCAAAAGACTCCATTATGAAATAATAAATATATTTGATATGTATGATCCCCATTTTAAGCGTTCATGCTACAAGTTATTACACTTAGGTGCTGTTTAAATTATTTTATAAGATTAAGTAACCTTAGTGAAATAATTAAGTTAAAACTCAATAATTCACCCAAGTTGTAGAAACCATCGAACAACAACAAAATCAAATTTTGACTATAACAAAATGATATTGATGATGAATGATGATAATTAGGGTCGATCATGTGGCTTTCTCTAGATAGATGCTCTCTTCAAGAATCTTGGAGAACACACAAAAAGGTTGAAAATCACTTTGGAAAGTGCCCTGTGGGGGTCCTCAAGACCAAATGAGCTCGCTGCCATCTACAAAGATCCCTGCAGAACACAACCCCATGCTCCAAGAAGCTTGGGAGTTGCCCACATCAAACACCAAGCTATTTTGGTCACACACGAGCTACATAAAAGATTGCAAACCAGAATAGCTAAAAATGGGGACATTTGTAAAAACCCTTTCTGAGGTCTACCAAATTTTACTCGTAATCTTCTGAACATTCAGACAAACAGCTTGCTTGCAAAGGTTTTGTATAAGATTTCAGAGATTTCAGTTTGTAAATTATGCATGTTGCTCAGAAAATGTATGCAAACATAGTCATACCAATGAATCATAATGACAAAGAACACACTTATCTCTGATTCTGTTTGCTGATTGGATATTCGGAATATAGTTTAAATTGTTTTCTTGCAGTTTAAGAAGTATTCATTCAATTTGGACATTGAAATTCATTAAGAATAAATTTACTGGGCAACAGTACTGTGCCAAATTAATACCACAAAATATAACTAACTCAGAAGTGTGCAGTTTACAAGACTAGAGAAATCTCTGACATTTAATAAGCAAAGAACAAATACAGACTGATAAATCAGTAACAAACTGAAGCCTTTTGAATCGATCCAATATGATAAGCTACCATAACTGTAGATTACTCTTAGGCAGATACATTTTGTTGTGACCAAAACACGTGTCCGTCTCTACGAATTGTTGCGTAGATACCCACCAAGCACTATGCTAAAGGAACTCTACGTGAGCTATGATTTTCTGAAGTGTTCACATCTTTGTCTTTTCCTGTAGCTTGTCTTTTATGGACATTTGTTTTGATGTGCTTTTTGGTCTTCGGAAAGTCCAAACTCACGCCAATAGGAAATAGGGAGATACTCCAAAAAGCACCCTAGGGGAAAAGACGCAGTACTTGAGTGCCTTCTAATGGCTGTCATAGCAGTTGCTGGTTTAATACCTACACTTGTTGATTTAATGTCCAATATTTTTTACAACATTGCACCAATAGTTGTGACTTTAAAGTTGTTATTACTGATGATGTCTATCCATAATTGATGCAGAAGGTTTCCTCCCTTTTTCTCTAAACTCATAAATCTCTAAACAAAAAACACACAGGGAGATTCTCTCTGGTTACAATTTTACTTTACCATTGCAAAAAAAAAAATTGCAAAACAAATGAAATTTATTCATGTATTTTATTCATAATAAAATGTTCCACTAAATCATTACAAAAATCGCCCTCCTTATTAGCCTCTCTGATTCTTACTGATCTTGCCCTCTCTCTGACAAGCTCCTCTTTGGCTCACCACCCACACACACTGTATTCTCCTTAACACCTCTCCCTCTTCTTAATCGCAGTCCCCCTTTCTTATATTTCAATTTCTCTTTTTAACCATCTGCAATAGTTTCTCAGCATTTCGTATTTCCATCATTATCTCCTTGTGTTCATCCAATGTTTTGATTTCCAGTGCTTCATATCTTCCTTCTACTATCACTACATGCGGCTTTTCACATTCTTCACTAATTTAATTACATTTTAATAAACTTGTTTTAACCTTATTGCTGCCTTTGACTGTATAATCTAGTCGCCCCCTTCCCTGCAGTTTTACCTATACATTCACTGCTTTCTTTCCCAATCAGTTTTCCACCAATGATCTCATTGTTGTTTGTAACGTACCGAACCTGGGCACAAAAAAATCAACGGTGCTGTTTCCTCCGAAACTATCTGCTGGAGAGGGACAATTGCCTCCGTACGCGCCTAGAAGAGAACAGTCCATATGGCTCTGGATATGTCCGTATGGTAAGTGCCAAGTTGATGGCCACATAAAGATTTTGTACGGAGGGTGGTTGACGTACAGTCAAGGCAGTATGTCATACGGTGGTGAAGATGACGTACGATAGGAAACAAAATACCATACGTTGGTGATGAAGTCGTATGATGTAGGGGAATTGTTTGTATGGTTCTGGGGAGAGGGAGTCCGTACGACTACTTATCTCCATCCTGCGTGGGCTCACTCTCGGGGTTATGCCAGAATGAATCCGTGATGCCCAATAATGAATTGATGCACAACACAAGTCGGAAGCAAGTACTTGCAAAGAGAGATAATATTAATAATGATAGCACTTTGGATTTGCTAGATCTGAAATAAGCAACAAGCAGAGTAGGTTCAAGGATGAAGCCCACCAAAACTACAACAAACCAAATAGGGAGGATCTTTCACCTCTAAAATGGTATACACAAAATTCCAACTGGAATTCGCAATCACAAATAAAATATCAAAGTTCACATACCTACAACTACAAAGACTCGACCTTATATATGGCTTCAGGGAAACGTCCCAAAGGATTATAAATGATGTCGACACGACCAACACGCTAAGGACAATAAAATAAAATGGGTCCGAGAGATAATAATTTTAATTTCATGGCCAGACATACAAAATTATTAATTTATTTAATTGCATCGGGGACATTACAGTCCTCCTCACTCAAAGATTGCTTGCCCTCAAGCAATCGCAACTTCGCTCCTAGAAATCCTGCTAAGGGAGGATCGTGAATCTCTCCTATGATCATCTTCTTCAGTTTTGAGTTAGGTACCAAATAGGTTTTACCATTGTAGTAGATGATGTCATCAATCACCTTGTATTGTCATCTTGTATTTGGCAATCCATTAACTGGCACGCAAAGGTGTTTTTGGAGTACTCAACCAACAACTGAGCCCTCCAATCCTCTAAAATCTAAAACATGAAGCAGATGGTAGGGATCTCGGGCAATTTATTAGCCGCTACAATCTTCTTTTCTTTGGCATCCACAGTGTCAAGGTTATATTCCTGAGTATTATCTCGTCTGAAAATAACCTCCATCTTCTTCATTGAAATCTCTCTTGGTCCTCTATCTGACATCCCTCTTAACACCACCTTCTTGCTGTCCACCTCAAATGAAAACTCCATCCTCTTGAAACTCTGTGTGTACTAGTCGAGGGTCTCCATCCATTGAATGCCAAGTATGACATCTATGTCATCCAAATCTATCACAAAGAAGTTATCCATCATGGTATAGTTTCCCATGGTAATGTTCAATAGTGAAATCACATGAGTGCAAGGTAGTAAAGTTCCTCCTGCCACCTTGACCTCAAATCCCTCATGCTCCACCTTGTGCAAAGCCCTCTTAGTGACAACAGATGAATTGATGAAATTGAGTGTGGCTCCACTATCAAGCATGACTGAGCCTCGCTCCCTGTGAAGGGTGCCACGAACTCGAAATATACTACATCCTGTAGTTTCATAAAGTGTAGCAATGGAACCTCCTTTTTTTACAAGTGTGGCAATCCTCTCTGCATGATTAGTCTCCTCTTCTTTCCCTTTAGGTACTTCACTTTCTTCTTCATCCTCAGGTGGTACCTCAATATAGTAAATCCTCCCCTTGCCAAGACAATGCTGACTTGGACCCCAAGGCTCCCTACAAGTGAAACATAGCTTCCTCCTTTAGAGTTCTCGACGAGTGGCTTCATCCATTGAAGGCTTCTCTTGAATTGGCTCCTTGTCTCTGATCTCTTGTAGGAGAGGTGGTTTGGAAGGCATGTAATCCTTGGAAGAAGATGTGGCCATGTCACGCACCTTAATTGCTTCCATGAGCCTGCTGGGATTGAACCCTTTGACCCAACCCTTTAGGGGTTCCAATAGCCCATCCATGAATAACACAACCAGTCGCCTTCCTAAGATATATGTTACCAGCAGAGACAGTCTTTGGAATTTTGTAATATAACTGTCGACTGATCTGGATTGCTTCAGCTGCGCCAACTCCTTAAAATTAAGTTTTTGGATCTTTCTCGTCGAATCAGTCTATTAGTCTCTCCGTAAATTCAGCATAGGAGGTTATTTGATCGTGGTCGAGGGTAACCATTCTATGATGCCACCATTCATGAGCGATCCCTTCCAGGTGAAGCGCCGCAAATTTGATTGCCTCATCCTCCGACATCGGGTTAAGCTGAAAATATGTGTCTGCCTTTTGTACCCATGCTCGCATAGATGTTGATCCCGATCCATCAAAGGATGACAGGTTCACCTTGCCTATCTTCCGTCTCAGGTCATCGTTATAATAGCCACGACCGTTGCCGCCTGAATATCTCATTCGTAGATCAGCATAATCTCTGAAGGATGTCTCCTTCAAGATTTGCATTCCTCCGGTCTTGCATTAGTTGCTCCTGCATTTCTTGGAAAGTAGGTGGTGCAGGAGCACCTAAGCTACAGGAGGTTAAATGTCCAAGTGTGATAAATTGGATTTTATTTGGTTTAGTTATGATCTATAAAGTTATTTTATTAAGTATTGAGTCCATTGGAATCAAGATGTAAGGCTATTTGAAGCCATTTACAAAAGTTGTCATATTTGTCCTAGTAAGGTCATGAGTTTGTCAAATGGTCCAATTATGTAAAGAAGCCATGAAATTGTATAAATGTTTGTAAAAGGTCATTTGGGGATCATTATTATATGTTAGGATGGTTCCTACAAAATTTCAAAGTCATTGTAAAAGTTGTCAAGCAAGAAATGTTGTCAAATGCATAAATATTGCATTAAAAGTTGTAAACGGGAGTTTAATGGTTATGAGAGGTAGTTGTAAGGGAAAAACCAACTAAACCTCTATAAAAAGGCATTGTATGGTCGAACCAAATCAGATTTGAGAGGAGGAAATAATTTGATACATTTTTGGTGCATTCTTTTGTTGTTATTTTGATTGGTTTTTCAGTTTTAGTGTTGGTTCCAGGCCTTGTACGGCCATGTACGGCCTGAAAACCCTGTAATATAGTAATGGTTTGATAGAATGATGAATCCTCTTTCTCATGCTTTTGGTTTGGTTCAATTTTATAAATAATTGAATAAGTTATGCACATTTTGGTGGAAGTTGTCAATTGCAGATTTGAGGATTTCAGGGAATAGTCATGTTGCAGCATTTGGTACGGACACATTTTAGAGAATCAGGACCTCTACAAATATGAATTGGAAAGATATGTGAATTATATTTCATTACCTTTTGGTTTGATTTGTTTTTATGAAAATTTGTGAAAGTTACGTGCATTTTAGTGGAAACTGGTTTTTAAAGATCTGCATTGGAGTTGCAGACAGTAATTTGTGCTTGAAAAATTATTTATGATTGGGAAAAATAAATGGCTTACAGATTTTGAAACTAGATTCATAAGGTTTTCACATGGAATTGTTTTGGTTTCATTTGGTTATGTATTGTGAAAGATATGGGATGCCCTAGGTAAGGTTTGGTGTTTTAAATCTGAAGTATGACAGGGATATGGATCAGAATTTTCAGTCTGAAACAATAATTGTTTGAGGGATCAAATAAAATCATAAGACTTTGTAATTTTGGGAAATGGTAGTTCTTGATGTTGGCTAAAAACTTTATTCTTTCCAAAAAAATTTATATTGTGATTTGATGGGTCAAATCAATCAATCTTTAAAGACTGTCCTGAAGATAGCAATGTTATCAAATCAAGAGAAATGTTGATGTTTTTGTGATAAAATATGTCATGGTTTACCTCATGAGATGCCTCTATATAAAGAAATTATTGAATGAATGTTGAAAGGATCATAAAGGATCCTATTGATTGTTTGGTTTGTAAGATGCTCTGCATCAGTAGGCTCTTGGTCTCTTTGAGGTGCTTTGGTCCTTAGCGGAAATGTCGACATCGATGGTTGAGAGCATAAATGAGGGTTTTCTCTCCCTATGATAGAACTTTTTCCATGCCCGTTTTATTCTCTGTTTGTCTTCCCTTCTGCCAACCTCTGCAATGTCTCCTCCATGAGCCGTTGTCGTTCTTGTTCTCTGATCATGGTTCCATTGAGTTGCGCCTGGCTTCTAGTTAGCTCCCTCAACAGTGCCATGACTTCAGCGGCAGGATCCTGTGGGTCCCCCATCCTTTCAACAGAATGGTACCTCCTCCTGGAGTAGACACGCATCCACAACCCAACAGGCTAGCAAGATCTCTAGCTCTGATACCACTGTAATGTACCGAACCTGGGCACAAAAAAAAATCAACGGTGTTGTTTCCTCCGAAGCAATCTGCTGGCGAGGGACAATTGCCTCCATACACGCTTGGAAGAGACCAATTTGTACGGCTCTGGATATGTCCGTACGATATGTGCCAAGTTGATGCCACAAAAAGATGTCGTACGGAGGGTGGTTGACGTATAGTCAAGTTAGTATGTTGTACAGTGGTGAAGATGATGTACGACAAGAAACAAAATGTTGTACGGTTGGTGATGATGTTGTACAGTGTAGTGGAGTTGTGTCCTTATGGTGTTGGGGAGAGGGAGTTCGTACAGCCACTAATCTCCAACATGCATGAGCTCACTCTCAGGGTTATGCAAGAATGAATCCGTGATGCCTAATAATGAATTGATGCACAACACAAGTCAGAAACAAGTACTTGCAAAGAGAGAAAATATTAATAATGATAGCACTTTGGATTTGTCAGATCTGAAACAAGCAGAGTAGGGTGAGGGATGAAGCCCACCGAAACTGCAACAAACCAAATAGGGAGGATCTTTCACCTCCGAAATGGTATACACAAAACTCCAACTGGAAATCGCAATCACAAGTAAAATATCAAAGTTCACATACCTACAACTACAAAGACTCAACCTTATTTATCGCTTCGGGGAAACATCCCGAAGGATTACAAATGATGCTGACACGGCCAACAAGCTACGGACAATAAAATAAAAATGGGCCCGAGAGATGATAATTTTAATTTCGGGGCCATACATACAAAATTATTAATTTATTTAATTGCATCGGGGACATTACATCGTTTGGAACATTCCATGCTATTCCGAAACGAATTTGGTGATGTGTGCAACAAGAAATAATGACCCTAATTCAAAGGGTGAACAAAACTCAAAAGCCAATGATGCATATAAAAAATGTGTAGAAATTAGCAAAATTGAAGAGAAATCACTCATTCTAAATTGTCTTTGGCCTCTTGTTAGTTCTTTCAGTTTCCAATTCTCTTATTCTCAACCAATTCTCCGACTTTTATGTTTTTGCGCTTCGTTCCTCCTCTTGAGCGTTTTTATGAAGAAAATGCAGCCTTGAGAAAACTGGGAAAACTTATGAAATCTGGTATTACACCTATCAATTATTTCGCTGGACAGTTTCTAAAGCTTTTTCAACCATTTCAGTTTATCCTGCGATCATAACTCTCCATGGGATGACATTTTGTTGAGGAATTCTGTAAACATTTCATGTGTCGTGTCTAAGCTCCTATATTTTGCATTGATATCATAACATTTCTTGAAATCGCATCTTCAAATAATTATGTCAATAGCTTACATGCTCTTTCTATGATTGCACTTTTGTTTACATGCTGACAAAGAGAGTAGAGGTGAGATTTAAACTAGCTTATCACATCAAACAGAGAATCGAAGCCAAAGAAAAACTAAACAAATTGAGGAAACACTTAAATTTTTTTGGGGTCGGTGTTGATTGCTCACCGAGTTGCATGTACTCCTGCACTAATAATTGAATGAAATATATCCCTTAGTTCTAAAATGCAACCAATCAAGTGATGCCACATCAACTGCACAAGTATGGATCTCTCTTTTGCATGACCATTGGCCTCACTTTTTTGGGGGACTGCTTAGGACACCTTGGCAAAAAGCATGTTGATGTGGAATCATATTTGATGATGTGGCCCTAAAACCTTAGTTATAACCAGGGGACTTGCCAAGTATATTGCTGTAAAAAATTGAGAGATTAAAATTTCCACATTGAATTCCGAGAGATGAAAAGTTAGGGTGCTCAACTACTGGGTCCTATCCTGTAAAGTCATGACTAACGATAATGAAAGCTTGTGCCAATATAGTAAACTGCCACACCTTAATATTTGTTGGCTCCTATTCATACTAAACCCCGCAAAGAAATATATTGTTGTCTAGTGTGTATTAGCAAGCCTATAATTATAATGATATGTGATGTCTTGGAAATTGTAATATCTAGTTGGGGATATTTTCCCCAAACTTCCTCAAATATATTTCAGAAATATAAACAAATAATCTCATGCAAAATATTTCAGAATAACCCGCGGAATACCAGAAAATACTCAAATAAAATATACTCAAAAATGTTGTTGCATTTTAATATTCAGCAATACAATAACAATCCAATCTTAAATACAAAAGTAATAGTCAAATTGGTTAATAAAAAATGTACTTGAAACACAAATGTGAACTTCGTCGCGAATCCACCACTAAAGATGAATTGGGTTTCCGTCCAATCCACCAAGAAGCCTAAAGGTTTCCATCCTCAGGTTTCAGCAAGAGAAAGCGAGAAGCTTCCCAAATTTCTCCAAGACAAAACTGAAATCCAAACTAAATCCAAGCCTACTGAAATTAATCAAGTTTTTTTCTTTTAATGCCCAATGCTATGACTCTTCAGTTTCTCCTACTAGTCTGTTCATCTTCTATTCTTTTATTTACAATGTCATTTTTCCACTTAGGAGAATAAAGGGCCCTTTTAATAATAAAGTGACTTATTAATATGTGCCTTAATTTAATGTCACTATATTAAATAACTATTGAATCTTTTGGCATTAAAATAAATAACCAATTGAACTCGAAACATGTGTGATAGCTTGTTGGAAAGATCTTGGTGAGCCGCACCAAGTCCAATACTGAAATAACAAAAATATGGAACTTGTTAACTTACAATAAATAGTATCCTAGATACCCTACTAAATCACTCTGATTGGCTTGAAACTGAAAGTGCCTAGGCCAAATCTCACACCGATCCCTCTAAAATCCTAGTTAGCTCTCAGCACCAAGGTGAAAAGGCTGACGATGCATCAAAAAATAATGGGCTAGAAAAAGGGGACATTGCAGTCCTTTCTCCTAGAGATTGCTTTCCCTCAAGCAATCTGTATCGGCATGTTGTGACCAAACTGCCTAGATCCCATACCAACCTCAAGGAGGCTTCTCCACCAAGTCGTTGTGCTACTCTGATACAAACAACATGTCCGGAATTGTGAAGCCACTCATCAATACCCCACAACAACAATGCATCAATCATACTAATATCAGTATCCCAAATCACCCCATGTGCATGATCAGTCGAATCAACCTGCCATGTGTTGCTATCATATACGAGAAGATCCTCAATCCAACTGAGAACCTCACTCCAGATGAAATCACAAGCACCACTAAGGTCAAATGAAGGTGGGAACTCAACATTATGCCAACCAACTCCCTGAAATATCACTAACCATGAAGATGTTCCTCCTGGGTCCCACAAACAAAAAAGGCCATCCACCTTCCCAGTTGTTTGTAATATCTTGTCGATCCATACTCATAATAGGTGGAATGTCCAAAATGTCCAACTGCCACAACACTGCCCCTCTTAACATGTATCCCAAATCGATTACTGTACTAAAGAAGCAAACTAGCAACACTGTTGGACATGGCTTCCTCCTTCATGAAGGGAAGCATACCAACCCAATCACCCATCCCACACCTACGCAATAATCGGAATATCACGTCCTCCGCAAGTAGGCTGAATGGAAAACAAAATGCGTCCCTCACAATGTCACCATAATTTAATGCACTAACCGTCTCCTCTGGGAATCATGAGTCAGTACTAGGATTCCATAACTGTCTCTCTATACCAGGAGTCATACAATGCACATCACTGTGTGAAAAATTCACACCATCAAACACAATCAACATACCACACTCAATCCCATATTGAATAGACTCTACCCAAGTGTCAACATCCTATTCAACTTTTGTGATGGTAGAGTTACCATAGGCACTAGATGAATCATTACGACAATGTGGTTGAGTCCTGGCTGTGTGAAGAGGAGAACAAATCAAGGGATACTCATCAACATTGTCTTCTCTCCTTATGTACTCCTCGGCCATACTGATAGCCAAGTCTCTATCCAAGGTTGATTTGTAATCAGCATTGTCCATCTGTCAAATGTGACAAGGCAACCACCTCTTGGCTGCAATCAGCACCAAACTGAAAAAAACTCTCCTCCGAGATCAAGAGACGGGACTCCTACTCAATTTCAAGAGACTCTTGCTCAATTTCAAGAGGTGTTCCATCATCCAACTCAAATAGTGGGTTCTCAAATGTCCAATCAGCACTCATCTAAAAGAGTAAGTTATCAATCAGCTTAAGTTCTGCATTTTCACTATGCTTCATCAAATCAACATTATGCTGAATCAAAGGATTACCATCATAATAGTGAATATCCTCATGCCTATCCTCAGTTGCTGCTACACAAATAGCTGATCCAAAAGATGCTTTATCAACCCTATAGTCATCAACCAAAGGACATGATGCCATAATGCATGATTGTGTCTTTTTCAACCTTGTGGTCCCTATGAATACCAATAGCTTATTCCCTACTAAGCTGCCCATATGACTGAATCTTGTCTTTCTTTTCATGACCCTTTATAAGTTGAAACAAATCTTCCTTCCTTTCTTCCACATAATCCTCAATCCCGCCCCTTGTTAAGAATGGCTTCAATTTTTGCTCACATTGTTTGATAATATTGTTAACCAAACTACAAGCGTTAGAAGTAAAATGTGTTTGTTTCAAATCAGTCAATATGGTAGATAAGAAGTGTTGTGAATCATCATTACTTTCCTCAATGATCAAAGACATAATGGACTGCATAGAAGATAAAACATTTCTCTTTTGATCCTTATTAATAGAAATTAAAAACTGATGGAACATATCAAGAATTAAGTCTTCACAACCAAAATCCAACATAATCACACAGGCTCTGATTTTTGCAACTGATTCTAAAATTTTGACTGTCTTACCAAAGGATGGATTGTGGATATCACTCAATCCTGGAAAACTTTCTACAATCAATTGGAATACCTCCTCCATAACTTCCCTGCTGTAAGGATCATGTGGCGTTGTTATCCTCATAACATGAACAATACACTGAGTAACTGCAAGTCTTACCTCTCTATTGGGATGTCTCAATAACATTGGCTTAACCAAAGGAATTACAGCAAGAAGGATGTTCACTTGTTTACTCTTAGAACCCAGTTGTTCTATAGTGGCTAAACAATTCTCTATTGCTCCCAAATTGCGAAGTAATTCATACTTCGATTGAGGCAAACATGCAAGTTTCCTTTCTATACTGCAGAGCTTTTCTTCAAGAATTTGTTCCTCATCCTTGGCAATAAATTTTGGTAGCTGCCTGAACATGTTTGTTTGTTGTCTTGTGAATTTCAGACCCGAAATGAACAGCTGATAGAGCCTATCACCTTATATATATTTGTGCTGCTTAGAGTTTCCCAGGTTAATGACACATTTAGGTTCCTCTCTGGAATTAATACATCTGAAAGAGCTGCCCCAAGTCTGTCCCAATTTTCTGTTAATTAAAGACTGACCTGTCTGTTAATCTCTGTTGAAAACCCTTGTATCGACAATGTTCAAGATCCGGAATTACAGGGTGGTGTATTACAGTATTCCGACCTTTTAGGTTTGTGGCATTATTGAACACTGCTCTGACACAGTCACAGCTGTAGAGGGATTATGCACAGCGAATTGTATTGAGTCTCACAACTTGTGGATCCCATGATTCATTACCTTCGAACAGAAGTAAAAATCAGATAACACTTGCAATGACTGTGCTAGATATCCCTTCTGGATCTGGATCATATAAATGCTTATGGTGCTGCTGAAATTTTTTGAAAACCAGTCACTAAAACTGCTTGATCCAGAAAATTTACTGGGAATTGCTTGGTTCTAATTTGACTGGGGAAAGTGTCAATTTAAATCTGCAAGAGCCTCACAGGCTTCCAGAAGCATATACTTCGCAGAGAAAATACAAACATGAACTTATAGCACCCAGATAGAAATATTATTTATTGAATCAGATACCTTGACACCCCGAATGTTTACAGAGAAGTTCGAACATTAAGAACAATCAATATGCAACCATAATATTCAAGTAGTAAATACACAGAAGTCTCTACTCGTCATCAGCACGCAATCGCTATGAAACAGAACAGAACAAGAGATATTGGATGCAGGATGTAATTATCGACACCAGTAACATTCAACCAGTATTCCTCGAGATGATATTGTCAAATGACGTCTTCAGCTTTCCTAGTAATCTCACCAGATATTGGTCCTGGGCACGTATGGAGATAGAAAGATATCATGCACCCCTTTTCAACAGCTCCACAATACACAGTATAGCACCTGCAACCAATTTCGCAAGTCTGCAAACCTTTACAGCACCTTTCCAACTTTCGAATATTAAACAATCGCTCCAAAGCTCCGATGAAGATTAGTAATCTTCAATTACAAACTCACCACAATATTATACTGAATGCTTGGGCCAAGCCATTTGGACTATTATCTTCACTTGCCTATGATAGATTTTATTTATTTTTTGTTTCTTGTTCCAAGTGGAATTTCTCAACTAGGAGCCGTGCACAGAAAAACCTTGGCAGGAATGAGTAGTCACACCTGTTGGCATTAAGTGATGATAACCGGTAAGCCTGCTACCGGTACTAGTGTTGTCACTGATTGGCAAAAGAATATAGAGACTTGTCATCTCTATAAAGTCTAAAGATCCAAGGAGATTTGTATGAAAGGAGGATGGTTTGGTAGAAGGTGTGGCTGTTAGCAAATACCACCAGTCACTATATAAAGCCTCAGCAACCAGGTAGTGTATTCAGTTTAGCATTCAATCTTCAACCAAAGACTTGGCTACAACCGGTGTAGTCAAACACAGAGAAAGCAACAGCAAACCGGTATCAACATACAACCGAGGACGGTGCAACAAGTGAGCCAAGGAAAGGGACAGTAACAGGTTAACTACTCTTACCTGTTCACAGCATGAGGATCTCAACCGATCTAGTAATGACTCCGGTATAAACCGAGGAAGTCATAGTCAAACTACTTGTTCTAACCGACAAATCCGAAGGTCTTTGAGTTAAACTGGTGATCGGTTTGAGGCGCGTCTAGAGGATTTAAAGCCGAAATTAGTGGCTTTAAAACAAAGCATTATCTCCTATAAAGGAAAGTTGCTTGACACGCAACTACTGCTTTCTCTATAAGGCAGATAAAGCAAGGGCATGCATCGAATGTTTCCTCAGTGAACTGGTACTCCACTAAGTAATGAATCCGATAAGGATCTGTAATTAGGTCATGCATAATGAGTGCAATTAGGGCTAAGACTCTATATATTCTTCTACTTGAGGAGAAGAATAGTTGCCTTCATTCTGCCAGAGAAAAGAGTGAACCTGAAAAGCTCAAAAGAAGCTAGGGTAAATCAAAGAGAGAAGAAGAGAAAGAAGTGTGTGCAGAGAAGCACAGTAGTAGAGGAGAACACACCTGTGGCGACCGATGACGATTCTCAGCTGAGCACAAACAGAGATCTTATCAGGCTATGCAAAGTCAATTGTAAAATGTCAATCTTCTATTGTTTTCTAGCAACTACAATAGTCAAATCTCAGTATTTGGGTGGACTCTAATAGGCCCCTTGTATCAAATCCCTTGACCGCGTGGCATTTTGTAAGGTGTTCAAAGTCCCTTAACTAGGCAGGCACTAACCGGCCTTATTGTAACAAATCCCTTAACCGGGTTGCACCTAGCAGTGTGTTATTATCCTTTAACTGGGAAAGCACCTTACAGGGCGTACTCCAGAAGAGTACAAAATTTGTGAGGTCTCCTCACACCGTGGTTTTTACCCTAACTGGATTTCCACGTGATAAATCTAATGTCACTGTGTGATTGTTTGCTTACTGTTATTATATGTTTAAATCTGATTGTCTTTCAGCTGTAACTTTACTTCACCGGATTTAAAGTCAAAAAGAAGTTTTAGAGGTGTTGAATCACCCCTCCCCTCTCAGCACCGATTGGGACTGTCAATTGGTATCAGAGCCAAGTCTTGTTTTCTTTACCGCTTAACAGCATAAAAAGAAAAAGTCAAGATGATAAGAAAGGAAGGACCAAAGTTTTCAAAGGAAAACTTTACTCTGTGGTGCAGCCGAATGAAGCTGTACATGAAGACCATCGGAGATCGGTACTGGAATCATGTTAGCACCGATTACAGTGAACCCGCTGGCACTTTAACACCTAATGAACTGAAGATCAAAACCGAGCACACGGCTGCTATGGATATGATAACTAGCACGCTACCTGATCATGTCTACGCTGAGATCGAACATCTTGACTCTGCATTCAAGATGTGGGGCAAGTTGTAAACGATTTATGGAGGAGATCCAAATGTTCAAAGAGCCAAGGTCGAAAGCCTCAGAGGAAAATATGATGATATGAGGATGAATGAAGGAGAAGACATCGAGCAATATAGCAACCAGATCAAAGAGGTGATCAACTCCATCAGAAGCGCTGGAGGAAAGCTCAGTGAAGATGAGGTGGTTAGCAAAATACTGAGAACTCTCAAACCTCGGTATGCCATCAAGATCTCTGCCATTCAAGAGCTCAAATCGGTGACCAAAGATCAAGTCACCCTAGACTCCCTAATGGGTAAGATGGCTGCCTTTGAATTAAGTAATTTTGATAATAGCTTATCCATTCATGAAGCATCTTTTAAGTCCTCTGTCAATATCTCTTCCACCAAAAAGGGAAGAGAAACCGGTAATTGCTCTACCGGTAAGATTGGCAACCTTGTTGAGAATCTGCTCTCAGAGGAGATGGAGCAAGATGAGTTTGAAGCACTCATCGCTAGGAGATTCCCCAGAGGGAAAGGGAAGTACAAGAGAAAGCTCCCCTTGAAATGCTTCCCTTGCAACAAGATAGGACATATTGCTGCAAGGTGTCCTGATAATGAACATAAAGATAAAAGGGACCGGTTCAAGAGAAAAATAAAAAAGGAATGCTATCTTGCTGAGGAAGGAGTCACAGATGATGAATCTGTAGAGTCAAATGATCCAAAAATTGCATTGGTGGCAATAAAGGAGGAGAGCCCTATGATAAGTGAAATTGCACTCATCTCACAGTCACATCAATATGATGATTGGATCATTGATAGTGGATGCACTCACCACATGAGCAGTGACAAGAACAAGTTTATCAGCTTGGAGCTAAATAATAGCGGATCAGTTACCTTCGGAAATAATGCTCCCTATGCCATTAAAGGTAAAGGCTCTATTGCACTCTGCAATGATGCTGTCTGTGAAGATGTGTACTGGGTTGAAGGACTCAAGTACAATTTAATGAGTGTTGCACAACTGAATAACAAAGGATTCCTGCTGGAATTCGGACAAGGTTCCTGTATAGTGAAAAATCAATCCGGAACCCATGTTGCAACCGATAAACAGAGTAAAGGTAATATGTTCTACCTAGACTCAATGGAAGGAGGTTGTCTCATAGCCTCGGTCAAAGGAGAATTAAGCAAAATCTGTCTAATGACCAAAGAAGACAACAGCTAGCAATGGCACAGGAGGCTCTGCCACATAAACTTTGACAGTATTGTCAAAGTGAGCAAAAAGAAAACGGTAAGAGGACTTCCTGAGATTACAAAGCCCATCAAGGGTGTTTGTAAAGATTGTCAGTTAGGAAAACTGACCGGAACATCTTTCAACAGTAAGTCCTTCTCTGCTGAGAATGTTCTAGACCTGGTACACACTGATCTGTATGGACCAATGAGAACAAAGAGCTACCATGGAGACCGGTACTTTATGCTCTTTGTAGACGACTTCTCCAGGATGATGTGGACACTCTTTCTTAAGGAGAAATTAGAAGCTTTCCACATGTTCAAAATCTACAAAGCTAAAGTAGAAAAAGAGACCGGTAAAAGCTTGAAGTGTCTAAGATCAGACAAAGGAGGTGAATATACCTCTCAAGAGTTCACTCACTACTATGAGGAACATGAAATAAAAAGATAGCTATCTACACCAAGGACTCCGCAACAAAATGGAGTAGCAGAAAGAAGGAACAGGACTCTGATCGATTGTGTCAGAACCCTGTTGATCCAGAAAGATCTCCCTCATCACTTCTGGAGAGAAGTTGTCAGCACTGCTGTTTACACACTCAACCGAGTTCAAGTCAAAAAAGAAACCAGTAAGACTCCTTATGAACTTTGATTTAAGCATACTCCCAGTGTAGGCTACTTCAAAATCTTTGGTAGTAATTGTTACATCAAAAGAGATATGTATTTTGGGAAGTTTGATCCCAAGAGTAATGAAGGAACATTTTTGGGTTACTCTACCAAAAGTAAGGCATATCGGTGTCTGAACAAGTGAACATGCAAGATAATTGAAAGCATCAATGTAAAAGTTGATGAATCTTCAGAACCGGATAAGAAGACCGGTCATGATGATCATGACAGTCTTGAAGGTCTAAATGAAGGAAATGCCTTTGAGTTCAATGAAGCAGCTACTAAAGTCGAAGAAGAACACCATGTGAACAGACACCCGGTTCAGGAAACTACACCTGGAGCATAGGATGGTAAACAAAAAGATGTTCAGAATCATGGTGAAGAAATTGCTCAACCGGAAGAGCCTGATCAGGAACAGCGCCCGGTTCTCCCAAGGTATGTCACATATCACTACTGATAACATTATTGGTGACAAACATGCTAATGTTTTGACCAACAAAAAGGCCAAAGAGAATATTTGTTTACTTTCCTGTATAGAGCCCAAAACAAGGGAAGCTCTAGAAGATGAAAACTGGGTCAAGGCCATCGAGGAAGAAATTGAGCAAATGGAGAAAAATGACACATGGGAACTTGTGCCAAGACCAAAGGACAAGAATGTCATAGGGACCAAGTGGGTCTACAGAAAAAGCTGAATGATGAAGGGAAAGTAATTAGAAATAAGGCAAGATTGGTCTGCAAAGGATATGCCCAAGAGGGTAGACTGAACTATGGAGAAACCTTTGCACCGGTAACAAGACTGGAAGGAGTGAGAATTCTTCTTGCTTATGCTGCACACAAGAAGTTTAAAGTGTATCAGATGGATGTCAAGTCCGCATTCTTGAATGGAATTCTGGAAGAAGTCTACATTGAACAACCGGAAGGCTTCACATCTACTCATGATAATGGAATGGTCTGTAAGTTGAAAAAGGCTCTTTATGGGCTTAAGCAAGCTCCAAGGGCTTGGTATGAAAGGTTGCATTCATACCTTCTGACCATAGGATTCACAATAACCGGGGACAATAGCAATATGTATCTCAAGACCGGAAAAGATGAAAATCTGATTGCTGAGATCTTTGTGGATGACATCATCTTTGGAGGAGATGACAGGATGAGCAAAGCCTTCGCTGAAGAGATGAAGAAAGAATTTGAGATGTCTATGATAGACGTCATAAAATTCTTTGTTGGACTACAAGTTCATCAGCTAAATGAAGGTATCTTTGTATCTCAGTCCAAGTATATAAAAGAAATTCGTAAGACTTTTGGACTTGAAGATTCTAAACCAGTTGGAACCCCAATAATAACTAACCTCAAGTTATCAAAGGAGGATGATGCAAAAGAAGTGAATGAAACAATGTATCGGTCCATGATAGGAAAACTACAGTATGTTGTTCACAGTAGACTGGACATTGCACATGCGGTTGGCATAGTGGCGAGATTCTCTGTAAATCCCAAAGAGACACATCTGATAGCAATAAAGAGAATCTTCAAATATCTAAGGGGCACTGAGGAATATGGATTATGGTTTCCATGCAAGGGGGATTCTAAGTAAAAGTATCCACTGATGCAAATTGGGCTGGAAACATTGATGACAGAAAGAGCACAAGTGGTGGTGCATTCTTTCTCGGTGGAAGAATCGTTTCTTGGACAAGCAAGAAACAGAATTGTATTTCCCAATCTACTACAGAGGCCGAATATGTTGCTGCAGCAATCAATTGCACACAGGTGATCTGGATCAAACAATTGTTGGAAAGAATTAAAGAACAGATACCTGAACCAATAGCTATCTATTGTGATAGCACCAGTGCAATTAATTTATCCAAGAACCCTGTTATGCACTCCAAGACAAAGCACATTGCCATCAAGTATCATTACTTGAGAGAGCTGGTACAAGACAAGGAGGTGAGATTGGAGTATGTTCCCACAAAGGAACAAATTGCTGATATCTTCACAAAGCCATTACCAAAGAGTACTTTTGAGTATCTCAGAGGTAAACTAGGGGTGATACCCCTTCATGATCTTCAGTAAATCTGAAAAGGTGATCATCAGTTCATTATGCTTCCACAGAGGGAAACACCTCATCTTTTCTGGACTGATGAAAAAGGAATGTTGCTCCTAGGGGGAGCAGATTAGCAAAAGGTAGTCTCTCTGACTAGCCTTTGGCATCATTGTGAAAAAGGGGGAGAGTTTGGCAATAATCGGAAGACAATTGCAATAGCAGTGGTACAGAGATGCAAGCACAGTAATCCGGTGATATTGTGATTGCCCATCAAGGTTTTGCCATCAATGCCAAAGGGGGAGATTGTTGGCATTAAGTGATGATAACCGGTAAGCCTGCTACCGGTACTAGTGTTGTCATTGATTGGAAAAAAATATAGAGACTTGTCATCTCTATAAAGTCTAAAGATCCAAGGAGATCAGTATGAGAGGAGGATGATTTGGCAAAAGGTGTGGGTGTTAGCAAATACCACCGATCACTATATAAAGCCTCAGCAACTGGGTAGTGTATTCAGTTTAGCATTCAATCTTCAACCAAAGACTTGGCTACAACCGGAGTAGTCAAACACAGAGAAAGCAACAGCAAACCGGTATCAACATACAACTGAGGACGGTGCAACCGGTGAGCCAAGGAAAGGTACAGTTACAAGTTAACTACTCTTACCTGTTCACATCATGAGGATCTCAACCGATCTAGTAATGAATCCGGTATAAACCAAGGAAGTCATAGTCAAACTACTTGTTCTAACTGACTCCTTGACCAAGATTTTCTGCAACAAATCCGAAGGTCTTTGAGTTAAATTGGCAATCGGTTTGAGGCGCGTCTAGAGGATTTAAAGCTGAAATCAGTGGCTTTAAAACAAAGCATTATCTCCTATAAAGGAAAGTTGCTTGACACGCAACTACTGCTTTCTCTATAAGGCAAATAAAGCAAGGGCATGCATCGGATGTTTCCTCAGTGAACTAGTACTCCATTGAGTAATGAATCTGATAAGGATCTGTAATTAGGTCATGCATAACGAGTGCAATTAGGGCTAAGACTATATATTCTTCTGCTTGAGGAGAAGAATAGTTGCCTTCATTCTGGCAGAGAAAAGAGTGAACCTGAAAAGCTCAAAAGAAGCTAGGGTAAATTAGAAAGAGAAGAAGAGAAAGAAGTGTGTGCAGAGAAGCACAACAGTAGAGGAGAACACACCTGTGGCGACCGGTGACAATTCTCAGCTGAGCACAAACAGAGATCTTATTAGACTATGCGAAGCCAATTGTAAAAAGTCAATCTTCTATTGTTTTCTAGCAACTACAATAGTTAAATCCCAATATTTGGGTGGACTCTAACAGGTCCCTTGCATCAAATCCCTTGACCGGGTGGCGTCTTGTAAGGTGTTCAAAGTCCTTTAACCAGGCAGGCACTAACCGGCCTTATTGTAACAAATCTCTTAACCGGGTCGCACCTAGAAGTGTGTTATTATCCTTTAACTGGGAAAGCTCCTTACAAGGCGTACCCAGAAGAGTACAAAATTTGAGAGGTCTCCTCGCACCGTGGTTTTTACCCTAACCGGGTTTCCACGTGATAAATCTGGTGTCACTGTGTGATTGTTTGCTTACTGTTATTATATGTTTAAATCTGATTGTCTTTCAGCTGTAAGTTTACTTCACCGGATTTAAAGTCAAAAAGAAGTTTTAGAGGTGCTGATTCAGCCCTCCCCTCTCAGCACCGGTTGGGACTGTCAACACCCACAAAGTTAGAGCCAATTAATTCTAATATGCTCCCAATAATCACCCAACACTTGTAGAATATTTCAATTCCACCATTAATATTCTGTCATGTCCCCATTTTCGCTGACCTCGTTTAGCATGCCAGATTTGCCTATCCCCGACTCTCGTAGGCAAATGGTGGAGAGAGAGAGTCATTTTTGCAGATCAGATGGTTATATTGGCTTTTGGAGAAGTTTAAGAGGTTATATTTTATTATTATAAGTTATCGGGGCCTACATGTTCTAATTTTAAGTTGAGTTGCACTTTTTGATTTATAATATTATTTTATTATAAAAAGTGCTTTTTAATGAGATTTTATAAAGGAGAGTTCTAGAAGTTCCAAGAAAAGTGAATAAATAGAGGGCTAGGCCTCTCATTTGGACATGCTTGTTTTTGATATCTCTTCTACTTCTTCATTGTGAAGACATTTGTGGTCTTTGGATCTGCAAATCATTATTCAGTCTTTGGGAACGAATCACTCCCTTGGATTGGCAACTTTGAGGGTGTGAAATATCACTTGAATTGTTGCAGTTGAGGAGTTGGTATTCAGCCATCTCATTTGGACATCATTGAGAATCAGTTTGTGAGGGTTTATTTGGATTGAAATAAGGGTTTCAGTTGTGCCCTAGCATTCGTGGATTGATTGGCAAGGGTTTGAAGACAGAATTGTGCATTTTTCAGACTGCCAGTCCAGGGTTTTGGACCAACGTTTTTGTTCATAACTCCTATTTGGCTTGGAGGATGATTTTATAAATTTAGAGGGTTGTAGTAGAACCCTAGGCGCCCCTTTCCATCATAATTTGGGGTCCTAAAACTTTGCAAATTATTTTATATTGGAGATGCCCTGGCTGTACAGCTACGGCCCTGCCAGCAGTGACGTCATCAGCATTTGGAAGGTCTATTTTGGGCTGTCAAGGTGGTCTTCTTCAGCGTCCAGCATCCTCCAAAGTGTGGTCTTCAACAAAGGCATCTATTATCAAGTTCTTGCATTGAAACACATGTTAAAATTTATGTAAACTGCTGTTACACAGTCTCTGTTATATCATGTTCAGAATTGGCATTTGAACAGTCCCAGAATTGGTTGTTATTGCATAGGCAAGGGTTTATTGTTATTGGATGTTGTTCATTACATTTTCAGTCATCATACTGCTGTTGTATTCCAGTCAGCCCTTGCATAATCTGAACTGGGTTAATTCATTGCATGATCAGAGGTTTTAATGTTTAAGAGTGCATAGTAGCATAGGAATGCATAGTTAGAAATCATTTCCTAATTCTGATATTGTTAGGACAGTCATAAATTCTGGAGTATTGGAGCAGTTATATGACAAATATAGTTCAGTCCATACATGCTTCAACTAATGTAATCAGAATTACATTGATCCACTTGTAAGGGTGTAGATTGCTTTCATTTAAAACCACATGCATAGTTCAATATTGTAATCAGTTCCATCTGCTGTCCAAATCAGAATTGCATACATTTGTAAGGGTTACATATTGAGTTTCATATTGTCATGCATATGTATTAGATTGGAAGTGGTTATAATTTGAGAATTATTATTGCTCATACATTGTCTTCAATATTTGGCATCTACATAGTGGATTTGTTGCACATCAATTAGTTACATTTGCAGCCCTATTCAGTTACATGCCAACCGTTTGACAAAATACCTAAGCACGGATTGAGGGTTTTAGTGATCCTATTGGTAAGGGTCATTACATATTCCAAGGATTAACCTTCACAAATACTTCTTGTCGATATCTAAGTGTTGCACCCAGTTCCACAATATTCATAAAAAATATTATCGAGCACCCAATAATTAAAGTGAAGACCTTTTCAAACATTAATCTGCAATATGAATGTCAAGTTATTTGCACTCAAATACTGGCTTTAGCGCAGGAAGTAAACATTAATAAATCTTAAAGAAAAACACATTCACGACAATGTTTTGTTAGTTGGCTCACATATCAATATTCCACAGCAGATAAAAATCTTCCACAAATCTTTTGAATGGAGTGCGAATATAAATCTTCAGACTTTCGATATTGAATATTGTCGTCCAAACTCTGTACTTTTCCCTCCCAATAATCGCAACACACTTCTATTATATGGTCGCACTTCAATATTTCTAAAGTCGGCTCCAATCAATATTTATTCACGGAAAACTCAAAACAAAAAATATTTGCACCAATAGACTGCTCGGTTTAATTAAATTAATGGCAGAACTTCATAAGTTGCTCCTCCATGGCCTATATAAATTAAAATCAATGTAGCCTCTTCATCCACCGCATCAAAGTATTAATTTCTAATGTTTGAACATTTACATCTTCGATATTATTCTGCAATCCTTTTCATCGGCACTCAAATATTAAGTCTTCCATCGTAAATATTATAAGGGAAGATTATATGCGATGGACTTAATAAAGATTGGCCCATGCTTAATTTATCTCTCCCGCATGTATAATATTTGATTATTATATTGCTCACTAATGACTCAGCTCGATATCCCTAGTCTCATAAAAACCTTCCGCTTTCCATAAATTTATTTACCAATGAATTGAATCGGCCACAATGAGTACGGTCCCACAAAATACTTAGAATCGAGTATTCGTTCAATTGGAATCCTTTGCCCAAATATTTATCAACACATCCAGCGTTTAAAGCACCATAGACATTATTTTATTCCCATAACGTTTTGCAAAATACTTTTGTAACATCCTTACAACTTCCTTTTCAATGAAGACTTGCAAATTAGGCACAAGTGCAAACCCTTAAAAACTCATAGGCTGGCAGTATACACTGCTCTAATACCACTATAATATCCCCAACCGGATATTTTCCGCAAACTTCCTCAAATATATTTCAAAAGTATAAACTAATAATCTCATGCAAAAGATTACAGAATAACCAACGAAATACCATAAAATACTCAGATAAAATATACTCAAAAATGTTATTGCATTTTAATATTCAGCAATACAATAACAATCCAATCTTAAATACATAAGTAACAGTTAGATTGGTTAATCAAAAATGAACCTAAAACACAAATGTGAACTCTATCGCAAATCCACCACTAAAGATGAACTGGGTTTCCGTCCAATCCACCAAGAAGCCTGAAGGTTTCCGTCCTCAGGTTTCAGCAAGAGAAAGCAAGAAGCTTCCCAAATTTCTCCAAAAGAAAACTTAAATCCAAACTGAATCCAAGCCTGTTGAAATGAATCAGGTTTTCTTCTTCTTTTAATGCCCAATGTTATCACTCTTCAGTTTCCCCTACCAATCTGTGTTAGGATTGGGTGATACTGAGAAGGGGGGTGAATCAGTATCACAACACTTAAATGAATTCTTTAACCAATTAATAAACAACCAACTTAATCCAATTAACCAACAAAGATATGCAAACACAAGAGAACTCTTAACACCATATTTGTTTTTGAGGAAATTTTATTAAAGGAAAAACCATGGTGGGGATGACACCCACAAATATTTGCACTATATGAAAGAGACCCTGTTAGGAGTCCTAGCCCTATTAGGAGCTGATTAATACAATAGGCAGGTGTCCCTGTTAAAGGAAAGACCCTATTAGGAGTCTACAAAACCCTATTAGGGGTATTACAACTGTGCCACGTGCACTCTAAAAATGTGGATTGTTGTCTTGCTATTACAAAGAGTATCATATCAAAACATGAGAACAAACATCTGCAACTCCATGCATCACTGTTCCCAGTCACTTCACTAACTTCTCTTCTCTTCTTATATTTGCATATGCACATTCGCAATACAATGCCACACCTCGCAATTGCCAATTACATCATTTACTTATACCCGATTAAGAGTAAAGTAACTAGGTCGGCCTCTATTAGGCAATTACAAAACAAATTACAAGGTCGGCCATACAATATTATACCAAGCGGCCATACACACTTTACAATGACATCATTTTAGCCGTATACACATGATTTTTACATAACAAGACATATCATAGGTCGGCCAATACAATCAAAACTTTGCAAGTCCAAGAACTCTATCTACTATCTGCAAATGCACTCAGACTATTGTATCTTCTCCGTACAGTAACCAAAACATGTGCGCTCATAGATGAAGCTCTGTCATACATCACTATATTCACGTGTAAGACCGCAAGGCATAAAACTAACTCTGGCATCCTCACGGATCACAATACTCCCTCTGTCTTCCTGCACCAGTTTGTGGACTTAGGCATTTTTCAAATTGCGGCCTTGTAAAACGAAGTTCAAGTGCCTTGCGGTGATCATAGGGATAAGTGTTTCCATTAATGACAACATCCAAGAAACCACTTGCCAACAATCTCCCCCTTTGGCATTGATGGCAACACTTAGTGAAAAATGACTAAGTGTCAAATATCAACCCAACCAAAATGCAAAAACTCACTATGTAGCTCCCCCTAAACTTATATATACATTTTTCACTACTATACTTCTCCCCCTTTGACATCAATGACAAAGATGCCCAAAATTGTGTGTACATGCAAAATTTTGAATCACAAACTCATGTACTTACAGTTTTAAGTACATCATTGAAGTTCACCTGTTAGCAATTTAAGTTGTCATTAGTGTAAATCACAAACACCATTCCCACCGATAAAGGTTCATCGGTAGTCCACTCACATTACTTTAAAGGCACCGGTAGACTAAGAAAAGGAGATGCAACAGTAGACCGAAATAAGTACATTGTACCGCTCTATTATTACATACAGAGATAAACCGAGTATGAGATAAACCAGGTTATTATTACAAAAGGTTGCTCAACCTGAATAGGCTGCAAAGGCAAGGCTGCCAATCTTTCTTTAACAGCAAATAATGCGCATTCTTTGCACTTACGGACCCATACGTGTGCATCTTTGAACAAAGTGGGCCAATAATAACCACCTTTCATCACCTTAAAGGCTGTTGCTCTAGGTGAGAAGTGACCTCCTGCTGATCCACTGTGGAATTCGTGCAACACTTTGTCTACATGATCAGCCTTGATGCACCTCAAAAGAACGCCATTAAAGTCTTTTCTAAAAAGAAGATTATTTAAAAGGACATAGGGTATAGACTGCAGTCTAAAATACCTTCTTTTTGCTTTGTCCAAGCCCTGTGGACACTCACCAGTTTGCAGAAAATGTGTCATTTGCTGCACCCAATCAGTGGTAGAATTTGGAACAGCTTGTTCCCCATCCTGTAAAGCTAGAACAGCAGCATGTTCACCCTTTTCTTTGCTGCTTACAGCACCAGCAAGCTGTTCGCATAACCCTTTTCCCCTGATCAGCTTGGTGACCTTAATCTCTACGTCATATTCCATCACTTTAGTTACCCAACCAGCTCTCTTGTCGCTTAAATCCTTAGAAGGAACTCTTTCACACTAGGGTAAGCAACCATTAGAATAATCTTGTTATGGGATAACATGTGCTTAAATTTTTTCAAACTTCTTATAATAGCAAGCACATGTTTCTCTATAAAAGAATACCTGAGCTCATAGTCCTTAAGACTTTGACTAAAAAATACAACCGGTTGTTGTAGGCCTTGATCATTGCATTGTACTAACATTGCTGAGATAGAGTCAATATCTCCATAGGCATATAAGACAAAATCCTTAGAAAAATCAGGATTTATAAGTGTAGGTGCTGCTGCAAGTGCCTCCTTTATTAGCTCAAAACTCCTCTTCCCATCCTTAGACCAGCTAAAAGGTGTATTTTTTCGTAGCATGGCTGTTAATGGACTCAATAAATCTGCAATATCTGGAATAAACCTCCTAACAAAGTTTATCCGGCCTAAGAAACTTTGCAATGCTTTCTTATGTGCTGGCAAAGGAAGAGCTATAATTGTTGTTATCCTTTCGGGATCAATGGTGATACCCTGTTTAGACACCACATAACCGAGCAATCTGCCTTCATGAACTGCGAAAACACACTTCTTGGGGTTAAGGGATATCCCGAACTCTCTACACCTTTCAAAAATCTACCTTAGATGTTTTAAGTGATCTTTTGCTTCCTTAGAAAAAACAGTGATGTCATCCAGGTAAACCAAAACAATCTTATACATTAGCTTATCAAAAGCCATATCCATGGCTTTCTGAAAGGTTGCCCCAGCATTGGACAAACCAAAGGGCATCTTTTTGTATGCCATAGTACCCCACTTGGTTGTAAAAGCTGTCTTGAACTGGTCTTCTTCCCTTACTAAAATCTGATTATAACCCGAGTATCCATCTAGCAAGGAAAATCTTTCTGATCCTGAAACTACCTGAAGGATCTGCTCCATAGAAGGCAAGGGATGTCGGTCTTTCAAAGAGGCTCTATTCAAGTCTCGGAAGTCAACACATAGCCTTATTTCACCACTCTTTTTCCTAACAAGCACAAAGTTTGAAACCCAAGAAGTATGCTTAATAGGAAAAATAATACTACTTTCAATCAACTTGTTTAGTTCCTTTTGCATGAGTGGTTCCAACTTTGGGTTTAAAGGCCTTTGTTTCTGCCTCACTGGTTTAGCATTTGGTTCAAGCTCAATAGTGTGTTGAGCAAGTTGGGGATTAAACCCCTTCAAATCACCATATTCCCATGCAAAAACGTCACTAAATTCCTAGAAAAGCTGGATGAATGAATGCTGCTCATCTGATGTGCATACCTTACCCAGCTTCAGCAACTTTCACTTGAATACCTCAACCTCTTCATAATGCTCCTGCTGAACCTGCATGCTGGCTTTTGACTTTTTGGTCTCATCATCAGTATTAAAAATGGATTCAAGGGTGACCAAACCCCTTGGCATCTTATTATTTTTTAGCTGAATAATCTGATCATCATATTGATGCTGAAAGCTCTTCTGGTTAGCCTGAGAAAACTCAGCTTCCTCTCTTAAAAAATTGACTATTTGCTGATCACTTTCAAATACCTGCCAATGTGTATTATTATCGGGTACAGCAGGTCTGATAGTAACCTTTACATGCTGGTTGGATCTTTCGCTGCTAATCTCTTTTGGAATGTCAAATTCAGCACCAATAGTAGCCAATCTATCAGCATGTCTATTCTGATTTCTGGGTATGGAAATTAGATTAAAAGCATCAAAACTATCAAGAAGATCCCATACCCTGTGTTTGTAAGATTTGAGCAGCTCATTCTTTGTAACATTTTGGTTTCTCACTTGATTAACAATCAGCTCGCTGTCCCCATACACTTTTAAACAATTAATACCAATTCTCCTTGCCCATTCCAATCCATGAATCAAGGCTTCATATTCAGCCGTGTTATTTGAACAACTGAAACAGAACCGAAACACTGAAAAATACCTTTCATTTCTTGGGGAAACCAACATGCAACCTCCACCAGCTCCAACCTTGTTCCTTGTGCCATCAAAAAACAGCTCCCAAACTTTGTTATCTTGCTGTTCAAACTGTTGTTCTGCACTCTTTTCTAGTTTGGGAATGAAGGAATCAGCTTCCTGTATCAAATACGTGCCCAAACCAGCATGTCCTAGATTTTCAAATGGATTTTCAGCTTGGTTCCGAAAGGCCCATTCGTCAAGAAGGATATCTGGTATTGCCTCGGTTTGAGTGTTACCTTCATGGACCTCAGGCTGCTCCTCTTGTTCATTTACAACCAGGTTGGTGTTAACGGGGCTTTGAGAGTAAGGCTCGATATGAGCTTTGGCTATAGGTTCTGATTTAATAGTAACTTTGGTGCCATACTTGGTTCTAAACAGCATGTGAGACCAATCGGATGACAAATAACCCCCAATCTTGGCAGTGAAATCCCTTGACAAACATATAGCAAAAAGAGGAGGCAGCTCTATGACATAAATATCTTGCGGGATAGAAAAACTTGGACAAGCCTGCAAGGTCAAATCAAGATTCTTAATGACCCCTATGGTGTTAACAACAGTCCCGTCTAGCTGTACCACTCCCTTTTCAAGAGGCTCATACTTGATACCCAGCTTGTCTGCAATTTGTTTGGGCATTACCGAGCTACTCGCACCTGAATCAATCATGCAGTTGTGGACTAGGTGCTTTCCTATGATCAGAGATACATAAAAGGGCGGGGGTCTAACTGCTAGGGGCTGCTGCTCATTTCCTTTTGCAACAGTGTTAGTCATTACAACTTTAGTTTCTTCGTTTTCGGTTTTACTAGAAAGACTTAAACTTGATAAAGCTGATTGCAAAAGGTCCTTTTGACCTGGAACACCCAAAAAATCCCACATGGAAATAGATACATTTGCCTTCTTCATATGGTCCAAAATATTAAAAGAAGTCACACCAACCTTAGATTGGGCTTTCATAATAGTAACGTCAGTGCTAACACTAGCTGGTTGTACCGGAATTGTAGGTTGCTCCTTGTTAGCTAAACTTGGACCCTTTGGAAAAATCTGCATACTCTCAGCATTAGACGAGCCAGCAACTTGGTGTCCACTCTCTATTGCTCTCTTTTTACTTCTGGTATTATCTGCAACAGAGAGAACAACCTGGTTTATGCCACAAAAATCATCAACCTGCCAATTTATTAGAGTTGCTTTTGGTGGTCTTCCTTCATGCTGTTGTAAAGTGGTTTCATCAGAACCATCATTTGGTGGATTTGGAATGTTTTGAACCATTAAGGCCTGATTTATGACCCCATTCGTGCAGGTACTTTGATTATGCTGTTGATTACATGGAAAACACCACTCATAATCCTGTACTAGGTTGTTTTGAGTGGGAACCAGCTCATTTGAAGTGCTAGCGACATTGGGGTTATAAGGTTGATAAGGCCTCGTATTAAGATTTGGTCTTTGGCCTTGATTGTTTGGTTGGTAAAGAGGTCTATTGGCCTGATTTTGCTGATATTGGGATTGATAAGAAGGCTGGTAAGGCCTATATCCTTGACTTTTTAGTTTAGGAACACCCAGAACAGCAGGATGCACTCTAACTGCAGCAGGAGTAGACTTAGCTCTTCTTGTATAAATCACTGTACTTCTGGGCTTCTCAGTCACTCTCCCTCTTCTCTTAGGTGGAGATAGCTGCAAATATTCAAAATCTGAAGAGCTACTCCTTGTTTGCACTCTTCTCATATGTTGTAATACACTGGTTCTGCCTTCCAAAGCTCAGAGTCGCCAAGTGTGTTATTTTGAAACCTCTTCCAGGCTAAAAGCACTGTTGTACACACTAACAACAGCAAAAAATATTGTAAAAGATGACTGAAAAATCAGTCATGGTCCCACTGGGCGTGTCAAAAACTGTAATCAACCAAAATTGCACCCTGTTAAGCTCAGAAACTTAACCTTTTGGAGAAAACATGGATACATTCCAAGGTTGTGGGTAACCTATGGCTGGAATGAATCTCCGGGTTCTAGGCCGGCTTCCTATTCTGGTAACTCACCTTTTTCTACCTGAAACTGACTCTTTTTCTTTTGATGGAGGAAAGAGATAGAAGAAAAACAGAAAAATTAAAACCTATGTCCTAAATGGTGATGCACCAGAAAAGTATCTTTGAGATCTAACAGATAATCAGCACATAATGAAACTAATAAAAAAGCTCCTTTGCACAACTCAATAATTCATAATCTTTGCATCAGCAATCGAGAAGAAGGCTAAGATAACAGTCCTTAAAAAGAGGATGAATTCCTCATAATCTAAAACTGATTCTTAAAAAAAAAACACAACTTTCAACCTGCAAAAAGACTGAAAAATCCTGTAGAAGGCATCAACATGACACACAAACACAAAAATAAGAGAAGGCACCAGCTGGTAATCACTGTCAAAAGATGCTATGAATCTGTATATCTCTCTGAAAAATGGGTCACAAAAGTCTCTGCTCCTGTCAAGAACTCTGAGAAAAAGCTTACAAAATAGCAAAAGCAGAGAAAAAAGACCTTCTCAAGAAGAGTCTCAACTCTATACTTATAAAAAAAAACTCAACCCTAGCCTCTCAAAATATCTAAAAATATCTGAAAATAATATCCCAGCCAATTCTTATCCTCCCCTCATGACTCAACACTTAGTCAGACATTTTGTGAAAATATCTTACTTAGATTTTTTAAAAGTAAAATAAATATCTTATTCTAAATTATAAATATTAAATAATTATCTATCTATTTCTTTAATAAATATCAGAGATATTTTATTAAATAAATAGATTAGATATTTATCATTTATGACATTTTAATAATAATTAATAATTAACGTATAATTTATTATTTTTATAAATATTTGATTACATCAATAATGTTAATTAAGTGATAAGTAGAATCACTTATTAACATCATTAATCAAATAATATTTATAAAAATAATAGATAACACATTAATTATTAATAATTATTAATAACAATTTAGGATAAGATTTTTATTATAAACCCTTTTAAAAAATCTAAGTAAAATATCACATGTAAACTATATTATTTAAACGATTTATAATGCATCATTTTAATAATAAAGTTTTTACATTTAATATCAAGGGACATTTGGAAAAAGAAAGTAAAGTGAAATCAAACAATCACTTACCATAAAATGGCATGAGTCATAAGAATGGGAAAAAATAATAAAAAAAAGGCAAAGCCTTTTGATCCTCCACGTGAGCATGGGATATAAGCATTTTCAAACCCTAAAGAAAACATTCATTTTATTTCATTTGGTTCTTTTCTCTTGGCACTTTCATCTACTGGAAGAGGAAGGGTTTGAGCCGCCATGGAAAGAAATGGAAGATTTTTGGACTGGTTTTTGTTGCTGCATCTTCCTTGGTTGCTCACGCCAGTGATAGAGTTGCTTTGACCTGCGTTTTTTCTTCTTGCTGCATGTTGCCGTGAAAGATGAGGGTTTTCCTTTGTATCTTTGGGAATTTCGAGCTCTCTCTATGATCTGCTGTTATCATCTGCTTCTCTGAGCGTAGTATCTTGAATATGGAACTCGATTTGGCTGGAAGAACTCACGTTTTTTGCTAGCATATTCGGTTTTTCCTGAGATAAGTGTTTTACATCTCTCCCTCTGCTCATCATTGTTTGTCGCTGGCCTTTTCTTCTTCTTTGTAATAATATGAGGCACAAATCGTGCCATCACCTTTCCTGCATAGAAATACTGAAGCTTATCGCCACCTATGTGCATGGATAATGGGATTCGAACCCCAGCCTGGCTGTCTCCTTTTAATGCATCTCTATTGAACATTAAAGCACAAAGAACGTGCTCTATCTTTGCTGGAGTTTTTCTTTTTTTTTTTGAATTTGCTTGCATCTGATGTTAAAAAATGTGGGTTCCTCTTCATAAAAAGAAAATGCTTTAATTGCTGCTGGAAAAGTAGTATAGAACAGACTCACTGCTGGCTATGAAACATTCAGTCACGGTCTTGAAACCCTTTTCCTTAATTCGTTTGAATCAAAGCAAAAAACATGCCAGCCCAAAAGGTGCTCTCCTTTATAAAACAATTAATGTTTTACTGCTCTTGTCTGACACACACATGAATGCTGCAAATACACTTATGATTTTGAGCAACAAAATATATGTCCCTGTCCTGCACTTTTGATTCTGGGTTTGAACATTTATTTGTTGAAAATCAACATTCTGATACATTCATAATCATAGCATAAACACCTTCAGCTTTCAGCAGTATATACAAACAGTGCTTTCATGGTATAGAATGGGATCAAATCTCCAATTTTGAATTTAGAAACCTCTTTCTTTGATGTTCGAGACTCAGAACATGAATTTTCTGACTGTTGTAAAACATTTCATTCCTAACAATGTTTGTTTAATTGAAACAAACTCTGTTCGCCAATGTGCAGTCGGTTTCCAACTTTGAACATTTAGTTCTCCCTGATACTGAAAGATATATATTCTTTGTTCCAGATTTGCAAATAGATTATGTTCTACAAACAAAATGCATTCATACCTTGAATGAAAATCTGAACCATTTCTGATAAAAGAAAAACTGGAAGCATTATTGGTTTGAATCCTCTGTTAAAAATGAACTTCATAGTTATCTTTTCACATGTGCTTGAATTCTAAAATTTTCTGCTCATGTCTGATTTGCAATCTTTATTTTATCTGTTTATGTATTGGATGGAAGCATCTTAATACTTTATATCTGCACCTTGTATTTTCTTTGCTCTGGCTATGTGCTCTACTTATGAACTGCCGAAAAACCTCAATCTTTTGTATAAAATCTGGTTTTTTACCTCTGCATTTACATTACAGCAGCATGCTTGTATTCTAAAATTTGACTGGTACTCACTTGTCGCTTATTCATTGTCATGATACTCATGCCTGACTCATTTCACTTTTATTCATGAAAACATGCTGAATTTGAAAGCGTGCTGGACCCAAAACATTGATTGACTCAAGCTGCTGCCAATGTCCATACTTAATGCTGATTTGTAATTTTGAAAAGTTCCGGGATTCTGGAATAATTATTTGCTCAATCTGATGGCCATTATCCATAATAACCTTGCTCCAATAATGCTACTCTTTTCGAACCATTAGCAACCAGCGTATCCCGAAAAACTCTATGATGATTTGTCTCTATGATATTCTGTTGTAGATCCATGATCCTAATATGCTCATAATATATCTAGATTTAAAGTGAATGGAACACCAGCACCAAAACCTATTTACGAAGTTCGAGCACGGGCTCGTGACATTCATAAATAGACTTATGTGACCCTATTCTCTGTAGATGCACTGTAGCAACATGCTCCCTTTAATACTGTATCTATTTTCTTGCTTGATCTGATTCACTCCTACCACTGACATGCTGGGCTCGACCCTTGTGGGAGCCACATTTACATCCACATGTCAGTGGTAGGCGTGATGCTGCACAAGAAACAACTCATTAGAAGAATGCATAGATCTGGTCGTTATTTCAGGGATATGAATGTATGTATTGAGTAGCATGGTGAGTTGGCTGGCTATTGCTTAGATCGTTAGATCTAACCCATTTTTCCTCAATTTCTCTTACAGGGGCTGGCATGGAGACAAGGCATGACGGGGCAGCAGGACGCAATTAGCAACACGGCCAGTCATTCCCAGTACCAGGCAATGGCTGGCTCCCATGAACCTCCCTTCATTTACATGCTTTCTGTACTTTAGCATTTATGCTTCTTTTGCCTAAGCACTTGATTTGTTTATTCTTCTAATGAGGTTAGTTTCACAGCCTGTGTGAAACGTAATGAGCACTTGATGAATGAACAATTTACATTTTCAGAAAAGCATAAGATAAAATCCATTTTCCTTTCATGTTGTTGTTTACTTTTCGTCATAAAATGTAAACTTATACTCGTAAAATAAACCAAATGACTATCATAGGCTTTAAGCATGTTTTAATTTCAGATATGAATGAATAGTTTCAGCCAGCATGGCTGTACCAATTTGACCTCAAAATTGGTAACAGTGAACTCTTGTATAAATACAGGTCATAGGACGCAAGAAAAAGTGTTGTTGAGAGTTGTTGAATAGACAGACCAGAGAGGAGATATCTGCATAGAGATCATAGTCACCAGAGGTGAAAGGCAAAGAGGCAGAAAAGAGTCAACAACCAGGCAAACCGAGGAAGAGATCAACAGGTATCATCTACTAAGACAATCAATGTCAATTCAGATCATTGCTTTTATAAGGTGTGAAAGCAAATTGAAATCCTTCTATCAGGGTGAACCCTAATCGGTTCTTTGTAAAAATCCTTTAACCGGGTAACATCTTTGTTGATGTTGAAAGTCCTCTAACCAGGCAACTCCTACCAGAGTTAAGATCTTAACCGATCTTCTATCAAATCCCTTAACCAGGTAGCACCTTCACCAGTGTTTTGTAAGCTCCTAACAAGGTGTCTTTACTTCTGCAATAGTGAAGTTGTGAGCTCTGTCTCACTATGGTTTTTTTCTTCTAACCGAGGGTTTCCACGTATACATCTTGTGTTGATCTGTGTATTTCTATTTATGCTTGTGGATGATTGTTTACATTCTTCTTATCTTGGAAGAATAGTTAAACAAGTGTTGAATTGTAATCAAAATAGTTTTTACTGATTCACCCCCCCCTCTCAGTAACCAGTTAGTAATAACAATTGGTATCAGAGCTTAGTTCTCTAAAATATAAAGCTTAACCACTTGAGAAAAAGATCATGGAGGGTTACAGGTATCAGAAACAGCTTGAGGAAGCCAACGACATCATTGCCTCTCTGGAGAATAGGCTGAGAAGATCACTTGCAGAAAGGAAGGAGTTGGCCCTGCAGTTGAATGAGAGCAATGAGACTATTGATGAACTCTCTGGGCAGAGTGGATCTGATGAAGCTGAGGAAGTAGTCTCTGAGCTCATGAAAAGAAACCAGATCCTCACTAGTCAGATCTCCAACCTTAAGAGAGAGCAAGAAGATAATGCTCTAAGGATGACTAAACTGATTGAGAAAAAGAGGAAAGCTGAAGATGAAAGAAACACAGCAGTCAAGTCATTAACAGCATCAGAAAGAGCAAGGAACCTAGCAGAGGAAGCTGTAGGGGCAGATGATCTTGTCATCTTGCAACTTCAAGAAGACATGCAAATTGTCACCCAAGAAAACACCAACATGCAAAAGGGTTGGCATGATAGGGATGAAGCATGCAAAAGGCTGGCATTAGAGTTGTATCAATTGAAGGAACAGATGAAAGAACTTGAAGAAAGAAATAAAACCCTAAGAAGATACAACAAGAGCTCGGTCAAGCATGATGAGTAGCTTAAAGCTCAAAGAAAGCACAAAGATCCCACCGGTTTTGGATTCACCAGTAAAGACATCAAAGAGACTGGTGAGTCTTCTGAAGCTAAGACAAGCAAGAAGGATAAGAAGAAACCCATAGCACAAAAAGGTAAGAAGACTCTTAACACCTCTTGTAATCATTGTGGGAAACCAGGTCATAGAACAAATGACTGCAGGAATGCACCGGTAAAGCCAAACAACAGTTTCTGCAAAAACTTTTGCAAGTATGGCCACAAGACCAATGAATGTAGGTCAAGCCCCACAACTGTGTCTAGTGGAAGCAGGGGAAGATTCAAGGGCTACTACTACGTATGCAATAAGTTTGGACACAAAGCTAATGAATGCAGATCAAAGACAATGGCATTCAGATCCCCAAGACCGGTATTCACCAAGAGAAACAAGAACCGGAGCACAACCAACTGTGTAAACTGTGGGACGCACAGTCACAATGACTCTTGGTGCAAATCACCCAACAATAGAAGGGTGAATCCATGGAAGGCTACCGGGATAGTCTGTTACTCCTACAACAAAGTAGGACACCTAGCGAAAGAGTGCAGGAACCGGTCAATGAGAAAACTAAGCCGTAAAGGCTTAGAGGGAACCGGTAGACCATCTACCATTCCCAGTAGAATTGGTGAGAAATTGACTCACTCTGTCTACAAGGACAACCGGACAGGTAAGCTTTGATCAACTAGGGTTTGCTAAACCAAAAACGCATGAATACCGGTTGGCAAAAACGGAAAGAAAAGTTAGGTAAGGCAATTAATGTTGTAGCCGTTTAACAATAGTTACCGTTTGGTAATTACCGTTATGCCCTAACTCTATAAAAGAAAGGAGAATTACTCATTTAGTTTTACTTTGCTATATTTGTGATTAACGAATTCTTGTTCTAAGTAATATTCTCACACTTTGATCATTGTGAGCTACTGTTTGTTATACCGATCAAGCGCCTTTCTGTGTAACCGGTTATCAAGAAAAGGCATCATCATCCTCTACCGTGAAGCTGATCAAGGGAAATCAAGCGGACCGACCTGCATATGATATTGTGGCAGTTCAAAACAGGGAAAATGACATGGCTGGTGCGCTATCATCTGTGCCAAATGGAGTCCTCTTCACGAAAGACATCACGGTGTTCATTCACACTAAACAGGAAGAATTGGGCGAAACTTATATTCAAAGCGAGTACCTCGAGTTATGTGAAGAAGGGAGACTTCCTGATAAGTATGCGACGTTGGTATCATTTGGACTTATCAATGGAGAATGCTACCCAACTGTCTTCCGAGAAGACCAAATTCGATTGGTTCTAAGTCATCTTCACGAACCGGGTTTCTGGCTCACTAGAGGTGCATGCAATCAGATCACTAAAGAACAACTTCACAGAGTGACCAGATACAGCAACCAAGGGGAAGCACTAACCCTAAGGACTATCTCCAATGTCGTCATCAATAAACTAACAAAGTCAAGATCTGATGGTCGACTTATGACCGTGACCGACATTGAGGATGATGGAGTCCGCTTTGCATCTGCTGTGATTGGCTACAAGGTTTACCAGTCAAGCAATCTAAACAACATACAAGGTGGAACAATTCACGCCGCACACCGAATAATGCATGATAATGCTCAATATGACATCTATGCGATGCTTCGAGGGCAAATCTTCGAAAACATGAAGAAGCTCGGAGTTGTCAAGAAGAAATCCATGAAGTATGGAACCTTGCTAGTATGTTTGTACTTCTACTATTTAAATTTCTTCCTGGGAATCGGAAAAGTGACTTGGGGAACTGATAGACCGATCATGCATCAGATTAGTGAAATGGCCAACCAACTGGGAAACCAGTTAGGTAAAGTCATGACTGAACACTTTGAGGCATTTCAACTACAAATGCATACAAGAGAGAGGGTGTCGTCAACCATTGTTGACAAATACAAAGATGATGTATGCTTTCTAGTTACCACTGATAACTGCATAATTCAAGCCGTGGAACCAAGAACCATGTATGCTCCTGAGCTGGGCTACGAGATCACCTCAAAGGCTGCTAAGGCATATGTAGATGCCTTGACCGAGGTGGATCTAGATCTTGGTGCTTACCGGTTCGGTACCCATGGAGAGATCCAGGAGAATCTGAAGAAGAGGGCACCGATTAAAAATGTCTACACCAAAAGGGCCCCCACACCAAAGAAGAAACCGGTGACACAGCAGCCCAAGGCTCAAAGGAAGAAAGCCCAATCGGTACCCAATACCCAAGAGGAAGAACAAGAGGAGACAAAGACCGAGGAAACAGTTCCTCTAGTCGGAAAGAAGAAATCAGGTAAACCGGTAAAGGAGGATCCACCGAAAAGAGCCAAGCCCACAATTGATGAATTTGTGGCATCATTGAAAGAAACCGGGGGAATGGGTTCAATAAGCAGAGGATATCAGTTTACAAATGAAGAAGACAGGAGAAAGATTGAAGAAGCGGTAGTGCATTGCATTCATAAGTATAATCTGCATCCTACCGAACTTCACAGGATTGTACCGGAGGATCTCCTACAAATTCATAAAGCTAGATGGAAAGCTTCAATGGACAGAGAAAAGGAGTTGCGGATACGAGCTCTGCTAGAGGTTCAGAACCACCTCACTCTAGAAGAGGCGATTGAACAAGCTGAACTGCATCAGCAAGATTTCCTGACAAAGAGGAGGATAAGTTGGATGCTCATAGGTGAAGCCGACAAGGTTCATGAGGAAGGAGTAGCCATTTGGGGCAAACTTCTTCAGACCCAGTAGCAAGCAGAGGAAGCACGCCAAAGCACCAGAGTTCCACCGGTCCCTAACACCGGTAAAGGAAAAGGAGTGCTTGGAGTTGAAGCAACGGTCAAGGAGAAGAATCCTTCAGAACCGGTAATTGTAGATATCACTGATGAACAAGGCAATGATCCAGCTCGTCCAATTGTTCTAACTTCTCCGGAAAAAAGTAAGCCTCAAACTATGACTATAGATGAAATAGTTGATGAAGTCATGGACTTTGGAATAATAGATAATGCCATGAAATGGTATAGCGTGCTAGGAGAAGAGGAGAAACAGTCAGTTATAATAGCCATAGTGGAAACTTTTATGGACTACAACAGAACTCCACAGGACTATAGGTCCCAGTTTCCCCAAGAATTAAATTTTAGGCTTCACAGCAAATGGAGAACCGGTCTAGGCACAAACACTAGAATCAATAAGGACACACTATCTAAAGTTAGATCCGGTCTCAATGAAGAAAGAATCAAGCTTCTCCTAGAAGAAGCATCAATGAACTTGGATACCAAGTGTAGAGTTGCCAAGATTCTAAATGGATTTGAAAACGAAGTCTATAAAGAGACTTTAGACTTCTGGAAGCAATACAATTTTAGTGCACTAGAAAGAACAAGTCCACAGGATCATCCTGAAACTATACAAGCACCACCGGTTCAATTCACTACTCGTAAAGAACTTGCAACCGGTAAGGTAAATATTCAAACAGAGGAGTTCACATGTGGTGAACAGGTAAATGTTGAACAGGTAGTTCCTCCAGTAGAACAACAGCTGGGAAATGATATCCCTATGGGAGAATTACATTCAGCTGAAGAATAGCACAAGGAAGAAATCCCACTGGAAGTTCAATTTCAACAAGAATAGGATGCCCCACCTAAAGTTGAAGTGCAACTGGAAGAGGAAGCTCAGAATAAGGAAGAAGCACCTGCCAACGAAGACCTACCCGAAGAAGAGGCGCAATCGGAAGATGCATCTCAACAAGGAGATGAAGAAAATAAGGAACGGGAACAAGAAATTCATGTACACACTGAGCAGGCTCAATTGGAACAGGAGCCCAAGCAAAAGGAGCAAGCAGATATTCCAGGCTCCTCATCTGAAAGAAAGTTATCATTTGTTGAGGATAAAGAAGCCAAAAAGAGCAAGGCCACCGATACAGTGGTTGACATCAGCAAAATGTCAACCAGGCAGGTAAAAGAGCTGACCAAGAGAAAACAAGACATGGTCCTGACCACTATCAAGAATATATTGTGCAACTTCGTACCTGATGTTGACATAGATGAAGATGAACCTGTTATAGATCAGCTGGAAGTAGCACAAGCAATCAGTGATGACCTGACAGATCCAGAAACTGTAGCTATAGATCACTATGAGAAGAACAGAATAGAGATTCTCCACAAACAAGCTGAAGATATCAAGGTAACTCTGTCAACCAACTTAAGAGTTCTTCAATAGCAGATCCAAGTTGCAAGAAGTTTGATGATAAGAACTTTCAACTTTGAAAGTTTCTTGCAAGATCTGACAGAGAAGTCAGCAAAGACTTCAGAAGACATTAGAACCTTGTCTTCTCAATTTGACATCAAAAATAAGTCTACAACAAATTTTAGCAGAGAAATGACAAGTCTAGCTCTATTTTGAGAAAGACTGCAGAAGAGAAGAATAAGAGAATCCAAGACATTATTGGATTTGAGTTATTTCTGGCCCCAACATTTGACTCCATGCAGCAAACTGCAACTTCTACAGAAAATCTAATCAATGAACCGGATTATAAAACTGTGGAAGATATGGAGAACATCATTGTTTCTCTAAAAGCAGCCCAAAAGAACATTGAATATGTAACCGGTCAATGGGCACCGTTTCTTCATTCTGCAAAGAATATCTATAAGGATATCTTCACCAAGCTACAAATGTGAAATCCTAAGTGAAGCTTAACCCTTTGTCCTATCGAGGCAAAAAGGGGAAGAAGCAGAAGAAATGGGAAGCGGAATAGGAAGCAGGACAGAAGAGCTACAGGACAGAAGAGCTAAAGCCCTTGGATAGGGGAAGTAGCAGTCAAGGGGAAGTCTGCAATCAGAAGAGAGCAGAACTGAAGTGTACAATACACAAGGTAGTAGTCTAATCAAGGACAAAATAGCCACAGAACCAGAACAGAAGAAGAGCTAAAGCACTTTAACAGGGGAAGTGTGCTACAGAGAAAAGAGAAGTCCACAGAACAAGGTATAAATTGTGGTAAGTGAGTATGGTTTTGAGCATGGTTTTGCCACCAATGACAAAGGGGAAGATTGTTAGCAATTTAAGTTGTCATTAGTGTAAATCACAAACACCATTCCCACTGGTAAAGGTTCACCAGTAGTCCACTCACATTACTTTAAAGGCACTGGTAGACTAAGAAAAGGAGATGCACTAGTAGATCTAACTAAGTACATTGTACCGCTCTATTATTACATACAAAGATAAACCAGGTATGAGATAAACCAGGTATGAGATTTATACTGGTCTAACCATATAAAGACCTGCATCGGATTCTGCAGAGCAGTTTGAGTTAAAACTGGAATATGCGGAGCATCCACTATTCAGAAGTAGAGTTAACTTTTTAACAAGAGTTAGCTTTATTTATGCGGATGTTTTTCAAGGTAAACTCCAGATCAGAATGCAAAGCTTTTTGCTAGTTGCATGATTTAGTGTTGAGTTTACAGCCTGGCAATTCTATGATTAAGGGTTTCATCAAGGTGAACTCTAGTATAAATACAGGTCATGGGACGCAAGAAAAAGTGTTGTTGAGAGTTGTTGAATAGAGAGAGTAGAGAGGAGATATCTGCATAGAGATCACAGTCACTAGAGGTGAAAGGCAAAGAGGCAGAAAAGATTCAACAGCCAGGCAAACCGAGGAAGAGATCAACAGGTATCATCTATTCAGTCAATCAGTGTCAATTCAGATCATTGCTTTTATAAGGTGTGAAAGCAAATTGAAATCCCTCTATCGGGGTGAACCCTAATCAATTCTTTGTAAAAATCCTTTAACCGGGTAACATCTTTGTTGATGTTGAAAGTCCTCTAACCAGATAACTCCTAACGGAGTTAAGATCTTAACCAATCTTCTATCAAATCCCTTAATCGGGTAGCACCTTCACCAATGCTTTGTAAGCTCCTAACAAGGCATCTTTACTTCTGCAGTAGTGAAGTTGTGAGCTCTGTCTCACCATGGTTTTTTCCTTCTAACCGAGGGTTTCCACGTATACATCTTGTGTTGATCTGTGTATTTCTATTTATGCTTGTGGATGATTGTTTACATTCTGCTTATCTTGGAAGAATAGTTAAACAAGTGTTGAATTGTAATAGAAATAGTTTTTACTGATTCACCCGCCCCCTCTCAGTATCCGGTTAGTAATAACATCACCTTCAACACTTGGAACTCTGCCTCCCAATTCTTCTCTGCAGTCTCAGCAACATTGATCATCCCATTAATTGTTTGCAAGATAGTATCTGCACTCCGCAAGTCATTTGGAGTAAATCCAATATAAGACTTAAGACCAAGGTCTAAGTCTAGAGATGTTCTCCAAAATTGCAATCGTAGGAACAAGAAGGTTCCAAAGCTCACAGAATTTGCTAATCATTCTGCTCTACTCCAACTCCATCACATTGATCTTATCAAAACTATTGCTGAGCTCTTTGTTTACATCAGTAATCATTTTATCTATACTCTCATCTGGTATCTTTGCCAAAGACTCTTGGTCTTTCTTTATCAAATCAACTAAATTTTGTACATGTTTGTATGAATTTACACAAATGTTATACATTTCTTTACCTTCCCCTATAAATTCCTTTATTTCTTTATCTATCTGTTGCAAGGTCTTCACATCATTGTTGATGCCCTCTATCAGTTCTACAAGCCTCTTATCTTCAAATTCCCTTGCAACTTTTACTTGAGCAGCCTCCTCAAGAGTCCTAAAACTCTTGTCAACACTGTCCAAAATCTGATCCAAATGATCTGCAGGATCTCCATTGCTACTGCTCGGCTGCGATAATAGAACATTACTCAAAATTTGTTATAGCCTTCTTCATAATTTTGTTTTTCTTGTCTTCCTTCTTCGCAAATCTCTGTTTGGCTTTCTCATAGGCAAACAATGATAATTTCATGAGATCATCAGCTTCCATGTTCTCTATATCTGTTAGGGACTTAGTCCCACTTGCCAACAATGGAGGGGTGACTATAATTTGTTCCTCCTTGAGAGATTCCTCAATAACCTCATTATCCTTGGCTGCATCTTTACTTGGTTGATCTGCACTCTTTAACCCTTCTTTGGATGCCTCTATTTCCTTAGCCTCTTCCTTAGGCTTATCTGCATCAATGTTCCCTGCAAGGTCTACAACCTTGATTAGAGTCTCAAATGGATACCTTGAATCTAATTTAGGGTCAATCTTGATCCCAACATTGTCAATAAAGAAATCAGGCATTGACAGATCTTGGGTGGCCTATTCTACAATATTTTTCTCAGTGGGGACCTCTTCAATCTGCACTTCAGGAAACTGTTTTGCCTTCTCGTTTCCTTTTGTAGATTTTTTAGCAATGATTTCTTTGGGCTTAGTTGCAGGGGTTTGCAACTTTATAAGGTCAGGTTTGTTGTTCAAAATGACCTTCTCTATAGCCTTGGGTGTTTCTGCGATGACGTCCTCATATAGGCCTGCCATTATTCTGACTGTCCTTAACTTTGTTCTCAAATGAGGTTTGAGCTCTTCCATCATCTTGTTGTTTTCTTGAATTTTCATTACAAGGTTTTCTTTAGCTATGGCCTCTAGCCTTATTTTGTTATCTTCATCTTGGGCTCTTCTCTTTCTTGCTTCTATTTTCTCAAAAAGTTCATCAGGGATACTACCCTTTAGCTCAATTACATTCTTCTTGAAATTTAGCATATACTTTATGACCATTTCCTCTATGCTAGCTTGATCTTCATCACTGTATCTTACATAGTATCTGTCCAAAGAATTGAGTTTACCATCTTTCATTATCCTTTTCTCCAATATTGGAAGGTCTAGCTTCCATAGACTTCTAGGGTCCTGCCCTTCTTTTTTCTTAATTTCTTCATTCTTCTTCACTTCTACCTCTGCGGTTTTCTCTACACCACTATCCACCTTCTTCTTCTTCTTCTTCTGCAGTGATGTCTTAGGAGCAGTTTCAGTGTCTTTCCTCTTCTGTGGATGCTTAATAGCCTTTGCCTTAGGCCTGTGTGCCATTGCCATAAGTGTGGGTGACACCTTCTTCGCAGTCTGTCTTTGTGATGTCCTTCTAGGTGGGGTAGGGAATGATTCCTCCATTGCGACCACTGGGACAGGTGTAGTGGTAGTTTCTTCTTTTGTTGCCTCAACAATAGGCTCATGTGAACTGGTTTGTCCCTTCTTTGCGATTTTCCTCTGTTCTGCCATCTTATCCTTAGTAATTCCTTGCTCTGCAGTAAGTTTATCTACCATCTTCTCCACCTTCTTGACTCTTTTCCTTTTGGATAACTCTTCAACTGCCATTGATTTTTTAATGTATGTACCCCATCTTTCAGCCTTGGGGTCCTATGGTGTGCTCAACACATGTCCAACATGCAGTTTCAACAAGCCCTCATCAGCCTCATAACCCATAGGGGTACTCCATGAAGTTCTCGGCTCTACAGCCTCAAAACAGATGTAATCCATTTCCACCATAAAACATATTGTGTCCTTGCACTTCTCTACAAGGTCTCTTGGAATCCTCTCTCCTTGATGCATGTCTCTTTGAAAACTTTTGAACTCTCCTGCTAGATTTGTGAACATGTACTTTTCATCATGGCTTCTGTATATGTTGTTGACCAACTGCATTGTTGGCACTCCATCTCTCCATAGGAACAATCCAAGAAACTTGTGTGCATTATGGAAATAGATGTACAAGATCAAAGAACCAAACCTAAAAGGTGTTGTAGTCCTATTTTTCTTCACTACGCTGATGTTATCCATAAGTTGCTGCCTTAGGATCTCACAGAGATTATACTTATCATTCTCCTTGACCATTTGGTAGGCCATATCAATGAATCCAACAAACACAAAGTTAGGTCTATTGCTATACTGAACGTTGTAGCCTAGAATCATGGCAATGCTTCTCACATCCCTCTATTGAATCTCTCTAACATCCATATCTCTTTTGTTTGCAGTACAACTTGTTAGGACAATCACCTTCTTCTTGGTGTTCTTTGCAATGACAAGTAACTTGCCCTCATTAGGCAATCCAGTGATATCATGACGTGGACCAAGGCAGGGAGGATCCAACTAAGGACAATCCAACCTTGCAGCTTCAGAATTACACAGCGGAAAACTCAACACACAAGATGTTTCAAATCAATTTTCATTAACATGCCCCGCTATAAGGCCTTCCGGGTTAGGGCCAATTACCAACAGAAACAAGTTCTTCAAGATCCACATAGATTCAATACAATCTCAGCTAGTTCAGCTCTGAAAACAATCAGCAACTGATGAAAACCCTAAGGCAGGTCTAAACTTGAACTCGCAAGCCTCCAAGCAATCTCCTTGTCTCCAAGTGTGCAAAACCACTAACTCTGCAACTACAAACTATCAGATAACAATATGATCTGCAAGATCATGCAAGATCTTTTCCACAACTTCGCCAACTCCAGCTTTCAGAACCTCGGATCTGATTCACTAAGTCTTCCAAGTCATCTGCTGCCCATGCTCCTAATGATCCTCCTAAACATCTACCCAAACATCCTATAAATACTAATCATCAGCCACAAGTCAGCTGGATGAAACCATTACCTCCCCCCAACAAATATTAAATGCAATACAACTCGACTTCAAAATAGCCTTACAAACATTTAATTCAACATGTCAGCCTGTCACAACAGCTACCAACAATAAATGCACCAAGTCGGCCCAACAAATCACACAGAACTCTAGTGGGTAAACTAGAACTACTGAGCAACAGTGAAATAACCGAGCATGCCAGGCATCGCCGAGCACCAGTGTCGACCGAACACCACAGGCATCGCCGAGTAACACTTTCACCGAGCGCCAAAGATTACCGAGTTCCTTCAGCGACCAAGCTTCCTTCAATGACCGAGATCGTCGATCAAGGCTGCAACCGAGTAACACCGGCCAAACAACACACCTCGCATGCAGATTCACCGAGTACCCTAGAATGCCCCTGCATCAGACACCCCAGGTTCGAAAAGATGTTCATATGTGAGAAGAACATCTTCCGGGATTCAGTTTATAAACCTCGAACTGGTTCTTCACATACAAGTTCTCCACCTTTTCAGCTTGCATACTCTTCCACTTTAGCTTTCTCTGTCTCTTCAAGTCTTTCCTCGACAACACGCAGGTCTATCCTCCATACTGATCATTCATTTTCTCTGGATCTACCAACTCAACTCGGCTACCAATACTCAGGCTTCTCCTACTGAGCATTGTATCCAACAAAGGCATCAAGGAAAACTTCCTGTCATCCTTCTCAACGGTAAACACATTTCGAACACAGTCATACATAGCTCTGCAATCATATTGCCAAGGTATACCAAGCAATATATCACAACTATTCATCTTCACAATGTCACATAACACAAGATCCTTATACTGGCCAATCTAAACATCAATAAAGCATTGTTCTCTTACTTCTAGAGCATGAACATCTTGTAACCAACCAATCCTATAAGGACAAGGATGCTTCATTCTATTCAACCCAAGTTTCTGAACCATGTCCTCAGCAACAAGGTTATCAGTACTACCACTATCAACAATAACATCACAGAGTTTACCTCCAGACTTGCATCGGGCCCTAAACAAGTTACTCCTCTGACAAGGTTCCTCCTTTGTACCGAGCAATGTTCGTTGAAGCAGCAAGTTCTTAGATTCAGGTTCATTCTCATTCACCACAGCAGTTCATCGGTCACCAAGCTTCTTCTGTGTACACTCAAAAGAACGGTGTCCTTCCTCTCCACAATTATAGCAAGTACCCTTAAAGATAACTCTACCTGTCTTCTTCTTCGGTTCTACAGGTTTTTGTTCATCTTCTGCATCAGTCGGTTTATCCTTCACTGAGTGATCAATCTTTTCTTTCCCTCGGGAATTACTATGTTGTTTCCTCTTCAACTTATCTTCTGCCTTCAGAGCATACTGATAAGCATCTTCAATAGAATCAATCTTCAGCATACCAAGCTCATCCTGAATATTGAATCTCAAACCATTCACATACCGAGCTACCTTTTCCTTACCAAGCTCTCGGTGTCCAGACTAAATAGTAAGTTTGTAGAACTCCTCGGTATAATCTTCAACAGACAAATCCTTCTGTTTCAGATTCTGCAACTTCTTAAACAAGTCAAGATCATATTCAGAAGGTATGAACTTAGCTTTCAATTTTGTCACCATCAACCTCCACCGATTGATCTTCATTTCACCTTCATCTTCTCTATCTCTTTGTAGATCTTTCCACCAAAGAGCAGCATGTCCTTTCAACTTTGTCTGTGCTAATCTCACCCGAAGAGGATCTTCAATTTCTTCCAACTCAAAGAAACCTTCAAGTTCACCAATCCAATCAATCAAGTTCTCGGGCTTCAAAGTACCAGAGAAAGTAGAAACTTCCATTTGGTAACTACTACTTAACCGAGCTCTAGATCTAGGCAACCGAGCAGTTCTGTCTTCACCAGATCTATCCCTCCGGTCATCACCACTAGATCTAGCAAGTTCAAAGTCTTCAGCAGCTTCCTCATAACCATCTTCAGTACCAACATTCCAAGGTACACCAACAGCTCTCATGATCTCGGCGACCATGTCATTCTTCATCAACTCCATCTCAGATCTGAAATCTGATTTCACCTTCTCTATAATCCTAGATTCAACTGTATCACAGAGATTAGCAAGTACTCTAGGATCCAATCTTATCGGAGGCATCCTTAAAGATAAGAGAAACCCTCTGCAACAAACCCTACATCGACCACCTTGTGGCAATCTCCAAGTTGTTTCTAAGTCAAATCTCAACCTACCACCTTGAACAAACAACTAGGGCAAGATCCACAAGTTCAGTGCCACGGATCTGCAATCCAGATCATATGATCTCTTCACCAACAAGATCAACTTCGCAAGATCAACCTTGCTAGGTCAACCTTCGCTCCACAAGATCAACTCTCGCTCTAATACCACCTGATGTAGACCAAGGCAGGGAGGATCCAACTAAGGACAATCCAACCTTGTAGCTTCAGAATTACACAGCGGAAAACTCAACACACAAGATGTTTCAAATCAATTTTCATTAACATGCCCGGCTGTAAGGCTTTTCGGGTTAGGGCCAATTACCAACAGAAACAAGTTCTTCAAGATCCACACAGATCCAATACAATCTCAGCTAGTTCAGCTCTGAAAACAATCAGCAATTGATGGAACCCTAAGGTAGATCTAAACTTGAACTCGCAAACCTCCAAGCAATCTCCTTGTCTCCAAGTGTGCAAAACCACTAACTCTGCAACTACAAACTATCAGATAACAATTTGATCTGCAAGATCATGCAAGATCTTTTCCACAACTTCGCCAACTCCATCTTTCAGAACCTCGGATCTGATTCGCTAAGTCTTCCAAGTCATCTGCTACCCATGCTCTTGATGATCCTCCTAAACATCTACCGAAACATCCTATAAATACTAATCATCAGCCACAAGTCGGTTGGATGAAACCATTAACTCCCCCCAACAAATATTAAATGTAATACAAGTCGGCTTCAAAATAGCCTTACAAACATTTAATTCAACATGTCGGCCTGTAACAACAGCTACCAACAATAAATGCACCAAGTCGGCCCAACAAATCACACAGAACTCCAATCGGTAAACCAGAACTACTGAGCAACAGTGAAATAACCAAGCATGCCAAGCATCGCCGAGCACCACAGGCATCGCCGAGTAACACTTTCACCAAGCGCCAAAGATTACCAAGTTCCTTCAGCGACCGAGCTTCCTTCAATGACTGAGACCGTCGGTCAAGGCTGCAACCGAGTAACACTGGCCAAACAACACACCTCCCATGCAAATTCACAGAGTACCCTAGAATGTCCCTGCATCATATCATGAATCATTTCACTAGTGATCTTAACAGGATTACCTCCAAGCCAAAAGAATTGGTCATGGAAGCGGCTCAGTACAATCTTCATCCATTCAGTTTCGTCAAACTCGGGAAATTTTGCAAACTTTATGATCCCTAGGTCATCCAAAAATGCATATTCAGGCTTCAACTATTCATCCTCATCGTTCATTTCTACCAACTCCTCATGAATTTCTCCTGAACCTATCTGCTCATACCTACAATGTATGTATGCCCTAATATCTTCTACATGAAGTACACCAGGCGACATATTTGAAAATGCGCCTTCAGGATCCTCAGTTGACTTATGAGGGTTCCTTTTGAACTCATACCTTGTTTGTCCTTAATATCAAATACCTTGGGTGCTTCCATGCTTAACACACTTCTAGAAATTAAACTGTGCAAGATTATACTAGGGTTTCACAAATACCTGCGCCGCAACGCTATAGAACTAGGGTTTGCCTTCTGAATTTCTGTAATATTCCCGTCACAAAAAAATTATTTTTCCTATTGTATGTGGACCGATTGATTTAGCTTATCTCAGTCCCTTTTATTTTTCTTTTCTGTAGGTGTTTGCCGTGTCAACTTCTTTTGTAAACCCTCGGGAGTTTCTTCAAAGGGGTATTTATGACCACGCTAGGATGTTTTTGTCATGTTGAGATTTGATACTTATTTGTATTTTTGCGAATTCCTGTTGGGATTCTACTGTCCGCCATTTCGGAGGTGAAATATCCTCCCTATTTGGTATTTTGCATTTTCGATAGGATTCAACCCTCACCCTATTCTGCTTGTTTCTCTGGTTCCGGATTTGGCAAATCTGAAGCAATATCTATTAATTCATATTTCATCTTGCAAGTGTTTAAGTTCGATTTGTGTGGTGGCATTAAAGACTGGAATAGCTCTCATCCCTTGACGTAGTCCCTACATTCCATACCGCCTCCATCCCTCGGCGTACTCCCAACATCATTCTATACCACCTCCAACTTCACGGCACTGTTCCTCAGCATCCACCGTACTACCTTTCCAAGTACAGCCATTAGCTCCTCCTTACAGGCCCCCCACCATACAACCTACAGCTTCCACCATACAGCCCCCACCGTACGACCTACAGCCTTCACCGTACGGTCCCCACCGTACGACCTGCAGCTCCTCAACTGTACAGTTGCAGCCTCCACGTACAGCCTCCCTCTATACAGCTGCGACAAACACCGTACGGCCTGCAATAGTCACGTACGACCTTGTTCCATACAGCCTCTGACGTCATCTAGCTCTCCCAATCTGTAAACACGCCTTTCTCTCCTATACGCCACAGTCGAGAGCTCATCCCGGGGTTCAGAACATTACAGTGGTATCAGAGCTTGAGATCCTGCCAGCTTGTGGACAGTGAATGAAAGTCTATAGTCGGAAACGAAGGAGATCCCACTCAGCTGATAGAATGGTAGATCAAGAACCCACTCCTGTTGATTTCATGGCGCTATTGAGGGACCTTTCAAGGAATCAGGCACAAATTAATGACACTCGACTTATGGAGGAAGCTCTTCGTAAACTAGCAGACAATAAGATATTTCGCGAACAAAATGGTCACAGTGCCGACTCATTTATGGGAAAAGAAAATCCTCATCCGGCACGCTCTTGTCCTTCCATGCCGATTTTCCCTCCAAGGATGGAGGCACCACAAGGAGGAAGGTAGCGGCCTTTGAGGAAGTTCAAGAACAGTTAAAAGAAGACTAGAAGAATGCAAACTTGGAAGGGGATATATCCTAAAAAGACTACGCGGAATTGAGAATGCGATACTCCTGAGGTGGAAGTCTAGGATATTTTAACGATGATCTTAGAAGGAAGCTGAGTAAAGTAAATCTGTCACCATTTGATGCATCCGGATCCATATCTGCCTAGGCATGGGTAATGAAGGCCGATACTTACTTCCAGCTCAATCCAATGCCAAAGGAGGAAGCAATTAAATTTGCAGCACTTCACTTGGAGGGAGTGGCGCATGAATGGTGGCATCACGGCACCATCACATTGGGACACGACCAAGTAAGTACATATGCTGAATTCATTGAAAGATTGATAGATCGATTTGATGGTAAAGATCCGGAGCTTAATTTTAAAGAGCTAGTTCAGTCAAGGCAAACTAGATTGGTCGACCAATACATCACAGAGTTTCAGAAGCTCTCCGTGTTGGTTACAAACATTTCCAAAAGGAGACAAATAGTACTCTTCATGGATGGATTAACAGAACCACTGAGGGAATGGGTTAAGAGCTTCAATCTTGCCACCCTTGCGGAGGCTATCAAAAAGGCACGAAGTATGGCATCATCATCAACGTCCTCTCTCAAGGCTACTCCCACTCTAAACTGTCATTCATTCCAAGAGACAAAGATACCAAACCTCCGCTGAAGAAGCCTTCATTGGATGAAGCCACCAGACAAGAGCTCCGAAGGAAGAAATTATGTTTTAATTGTAAGGAACCGTGGGAACCTGAGCACAAATGCCTCGGTAAAGGGAAAATACACTACCTCGAGATTGTGTCTAATGATGAGGATGATCAAGAGAAACTTCCCACAAAGGACGGTCACCCACAAGAGGTCTCCAAAACGGTTAGCTTGAACCGTACGGAGAGAATCGCGGCACTGGTACGGCGTGGAGGGACCATCGCTTTGGCTAGGAGCTCGAGATGTACGGTATTCCAGGTACGGGGAACCCTTCAAGGGCAAAGGGTTATGGTGATGCTTGATAGCGGAGCCACTCTTAACTTTATAAACTCATCCTTGGTGAAGAGAAGAGGTCTTCCTACAGAGGCTCATGCAAGTTTCCAAGTCAAGGTCGCCGGAGGAACACTCTTACCTTGCACACACCTGGTTCCCCAACTAAGTATCACCATGGCTAATCACACTGTGACAGAGGATTTCTTTGTAATAGACCTAGATGATATGGAGGTTATTCTGGGCATACAGTGGATAGAGTCGTTGGATGAATACACACAGAGTTTCAAACGGATGGATTTTACTTTTGTGGCCAAACGAAAGAGAGTTGTTCTCCGAGGGATGGCTAATGAGGGTCCCAAGGAAGTTTCCGCACAATGGATGGAGGCCATTTTATGGCATGATGACATAGCATGGTTTGCCCACTGCTTTGTTTCGGCAGAACCAATTGAAGGACAACGAATGCAACCCCGGGATTCTAATCTACAGGCTATCCTAAGTACCCATGATAAAAATCTTGCAGACATTCCTCCTGGCATACCTCCCCATCGTGGGTTTGAGCATACCATCGAATTGGAAGCGGGTGCCAAACCAGTTATCACCACGCCATACCGCCATCCCAAAAAATTCAAAGATGAGATTGAGTAGATGATTCAAGAGCTACTCGAAAAGGGATGGATCCGTCCGAGTTATAGCCCGTTTGCATCATCAGTAGTACAGGTGGAAAAGAAAGATGGAACATTACGCATGTGTGTGGACTATCATGCATTGAATAAGAAGACAATAAAAAATAGATATCCCATTCCTAGGATCGATGAATTGTTAGATGAGTTGCATGGTGCGGTTTATTTTTCTAAAATAGATCTCTGTTCCGAATACCATCAGATTCGCATGCGGGAAGATGTGGAGAAGACGGTTTTTCATTGTCACTACGGGCATTATGAGTTTCTAGTCATGCCATTTGGATTAACGAACGCACCAGCTACTTTCCAATCTTGCATGAACCGCATCTTCAAAAAACAATTGCGTAAGTACTTGCTGGTATTTTTTGATGACATCCTTATTTACAGTAAAACCTAGGAAGAACACGTAAGACAGTTGCATGAAGTCCTTGGGATCATGGACGCTCAGTCCTTATTCGCCAAGCAATCCAAGTGCAAATTCAGGATCATAGAAATATTGTACCTAGGGCACGTGGTCAGTAAACATGGAGTACAGGTCCACCAGGAGAAGATTCAAGCTATACTTGACTGGCCTCCACCAAAATCACTCTCTAAGTTGCAAGGTTTCTTTGGATTGTGCAGTTATTACCGGAGGTTTGTAAAAGGATTCTCTCAACTCAGTGCACCATTAACAGATCTAACTAAAAAGGGGTTCTTCCAATGGAATGAAAAGGCACAACACACTTTTGATAAGTTAAAAGAAGCTATGAGCACTTGCCCAGTCCTCGCCCTACCTGATTTCACTCAACCATTCATTCTGGAATGTGATGCATCTGGAGAGGGCATTGGTGCAGTCCTGATGCAGGAAAGACACCCTATAGCCTACGAAAGTCGGAAGCTTACGTAAGCTGAGAGCCTATATTCCATCTATGACAAAGAAATGTTGGCCAATGTGCATGCCCTGACCAAGTTTCGGTAATATCTGGTGGGTGCCAAGTTGACCGTCCGTACCAATCATAATAGCTTAAAATATTTTTTGGAGCAACGTGATCTAAACGAGAGGCAACAAAAATGGGTAGGTAAGATCCAGGCTTTTAATGTTGACATTGAATATGTAAAAGGGAAGAATAATGTGGTTGCAGACACTTTGTCAAGAAAGTCAGCCATCTGCGTGTTGTCACAAATCTCAGCTAACTAGAAACCACACCTACTAGTGGAATATTCTAAAAACACATTTGCATGTAAATTAATGGACGACGACACTCAAGATGACCGTTACAAGGTGGTGGATGGCATCATTTACTATAAGGATCGGATATACTTAGTACCTGAGTCCAAAATTAAGCAGAAAATCCTGAAGGAAATACATGCCTCACCATTGGCCGGACACCCGAGGTTTCTCAAGACCTATAGACAGCTCAGGGAGAGGTTCACATGGAAGGGACTTAAAGATGATGTCTTGCAGTACGTACGGGAATGTGTAGTATGCCAGCTAAACAAATCCGAACACAGCTTACCCGTCAGACTATTACAACCCTTGCCCATACCAGAACAAAATTGGGAAGGTATCTCCATGGACTTCATCACTGGACTTCCTAAGGTAAATGGAAGGGACTGTATCTTTGTTGTAGTTGATAGGTTGATGAAGTATGCACACTTCTTCACTATCTCCTTAGATTTCTAGGCCGCACAAGTAGCCGACTTATTTTTCAGAGAAGTTTTTCACCTACACAAATTACCCCGAAACATTGTTAGTGACAGGGATGGTCGGTTCCTCAGCATCTTCTGGACAGAATTGTTTCAGTTGGTAGGAACAGAATTGTCACCCAGCACCAGCTACCACCCTCAGACCGACGAACAGACATAAATTGTGAACAAATGGGTAGAATGTTACCTCTGGAACTACGTTTCAGCACAACAATGGGCATGGGTCAAATGGCTGCATTTGGGAGAATACTGTTACAATACAACTTATCATATGTGTATTGGGATGGCACCCTTCAAAGCACTCTACAGATGCGAACCCCTTTCATTTATTGACAGGGTTCTGGGTGACAGTCGCGCACCGAGGGCAAAGGACTGGCTTCAAGAAGGGTAGGACATTCTCAAAGTCTTGAAGGAAAACTTACAAAATGCACAAAATCAACAAAAGATCTATGCTGACAGACACAGAATAGAGAGAAGCTTTGAGGTAGGCGACTTAGTAAATCTCAGACTCCAGCCGTACAGGCAGACATCCTTGAAGGCAAACAGGAAAGAAAAATTGAGGCCACACTTTTATGGTCCTTATCGTGTAACTCATCGTATCGGTGAAGTTGCTTATGAACTTGAACTGCCAACAGGGAACCGCATCCACAACGTCTTCCATGTCTCCTGCCTGAAGAAAGCTGTGGGACGGAACATTGTAGTAAGCACAAATCTTCCACCGCTCAATGAAGAAGGGAAGCTCATATTGGAACCAGTTGAGATCATTGATGTACGGGAGAAGACACTGCGGAACCGTACCCTAAAGGAGTACTTGGTATGCTGGAAGCACTTGCCAATGGATGACGCTACTTGGGAAGGTGAACACATTCTCTAGCATCCGACATTACATTTTCTTGACGCCAAGCAAACTTTGGGACCGGAGGACTATAATATTCCCGTCACAAAATAAATTATTTTTCCTATTGTATGTGGACCGATTGATTTAGCTTATCTCAGTCCCTTTGATTTTTCTTTTCCGTAGGTGTTTGTCATGTCGGCTTCTTTTGTAAACCCTCGAGAGTTTCTTCGAAGGGGTATTTATGACCAGCGTGTAGGATGTTTTTGTCATGTTGAGATTTGATACTTATTTGTATTTTTGCGAATTCCTGTTGGGATTCTACTGTCCGCCATTTCGGAGGTGAAATATCCTCCCTATTTGGTATTTTGCAATTTCGGTAGGATTCAACCCTCACCCTATTCTGCTTGTTTCTCTGGTTCCGGATTTGGCAAATCTGAAGCAATATCTATTAATTCATATTTCATCTTGCAAGTGTTTAAGTTCGATTTGTGTGGTGGCATTAAAGACTAGAATGGCTCTCATCCCTCAGTGTACTCCCAACATCATTCCATACTGCCTCCATCCCTCGGTGTACTCCCAACATCATTCTATACCGCCTCCAACTTCATGGCACTGTTCCTCAGCATCCACTGTACTGCCTTTTCAAGTACGGCCATCAGCTCCTCCATACAGCCCCCCCACCATACAGCCTACAACCTTCACCGTACGGTCCCCACTGTACAGCCTGCAGCCCTCCACCGTATGGCCTATAGCTCCTCAACCGTATGGTTGCAGCCTCCACGTACGGCCTCCCTCCGTACGGCTTCCACAGACACCGTATGGCCTGCAACAGTCACCTACGGCCTTGTTCCGTACGGCCTCTGGCGTCATCTAGCTCTCCCAATCTGTAAACATGCCTTTTTGTCTTGTACGCCATAGTCGAGAGCTCATCCCAAGGTTTGGAACATTACAATTTTCAAAGATCTTTGCTCAAAGAACTTCTATCCCTTCACTCCTTTAGCTCCAAGACTCTGCTCACAACTGCTCTCTGATTGCAATGGTGACAAAATCATCTAAGTGTCACAAGTTATACTACGCAGTGCACAAAAATTTATGCAACTCTGTAAAGTTGATAACTTCCAGGAAATTGTTACTTCATCTGCGACCATAGATCCGACAATGTAGATCCATGCGGCGATTACTAAAATCATAACATGTCCAAATACAACTGTATCTAAGCTCGCATAGCTCCAAACACTGATCCAAGGGCAAAATGAGATTCTGGTGTCATTTGAAAATGCTCCCCCTAAGGCCTACAAGGCCCTTCATGCTGATGAAGATGTCTTCAACCCATGTGAAGATCCAGTAGGGTCTATTGGGCCTTCCTAACTACTCACAGCTCCTTTGTTTGTCTCATCACTGTTATCCTTGACTTCACTACTCTTAACCCACTTTTCTTTGTATTCTTCCTTCATCTTTGCAAGTGTCCTTTTATCTTCACTAAGTTTCTTTTTCCTTGCCAATGGTCTAGGTGTCCTTTTCACTGGTCCATTAAACCTACAATACCTTACAATATGTCCATCATTGTTGCACTTAAAGCATGTAACCTTCTTCTTAGGTCTAAGCTGACTGTAATCAATCTGCAACTTGCAATATTTGGCGATGTGTCCGAAGTTACTGCACTTGTAACACATAACCTTCTTAGGTCTATCATTAGGCTTTTTTTCATCTTGCTTACAATCCTTAGGTTTGCTCACATCAGGTTGGCTGTCCTGCTTATCACTTTCTTTCACGGTTTCATCTAGCTTACTGGTTTCACTTTCTTTCTCAACATTCTTCTTCAAATTGGAATAACTAGGTCTTTTAGATCTCATATCAAGCCTTCTACATTCCTTTACTTTACGACCATAATTGAAGCAATTAAAGTAATAACTAGAAAAGGGTTTATTAGTACTTGTACCTTTGCAATTTTCCTTCAAGTGATCTTCTTTATTGCACTCCTAGCATTTGTCTTCTGAGGGTTTAATCTGCTCTTTCTTGGATTCTTCAATTTCATCTTTGTTTGGTGAATCAACATTGATGACCGCATGACCTTTCTTAGGAAATATGTCTTCAACAAATCCAACTCCAGTCAAATCTCCAACTAGTTTATGCATTTCCATCTGCTCATCAATCTTCAAATTGTTCTTATGAAGTTTTTTGATGCATTCCTTGGTTTCTTCAAGTTCTCCTGTTACCAAGATATTGTATTTTTCAACCTTCTGATACTTCGCAGTCATTTCTTCCAGCTGTAGTTTCAATTTTGTTGGATTTGTTTCTGCTAAATGCAAATCATCTTTCATTTTCTTGTTTTCGTCTTTTGCTTCATCAAGCTCTATCTTCAGTTCTAATTTTGAAATTTCATATTCATCCTTGAGTTCTTCATTCTCCTTTTTGAGTTTTTCAGCTTGTTTTGATTTTGATTGCTCCTTGAGTAGTTCTTCTCTTTGGTTTCTTGCATGTCTTAACTGCTCCTTGAGTTTTCTGATAAAATCATCTACCTTTTTCAATTTGTACTTCAGATCTTCATTTTTTGCAATAGCCCCATCAAGATCATCCAATACAATGTCATAATTCTTCTTTAATGTGCTATAATCCCTCTGGATCTCCGTTAAGCAGTTAAGCTTTACTTCTAAGGGCCTGATGCTTTGATACCAATTGTTAGGATTGGATGATACTGAGAGGGGGGCTGAATCAGTATCACAACACTTCAATGAAATCTTTAACCAATTAATAAACAACCAACTTAATCAAATTAACCAACAAAGATATGCAAACACAAGAGAACTCATAACACCATATTTGTTTTCGAGGAAACCTTGTTAAGGGAAAAACCCTGGTGGAGATGACACCCACAAATATTTGCACTATATGAAAGAGACCCTATTAGGAGTCGCAGCCCTGTTAGGAGCTGATTAATACAATAGGCAGGTGTCCCTGTTCAAGGACAGACCCCGTTAGGAGTCTACAAAACCCTGTTAGGCGTATTACCATAGTGCAACCTGCACTCTCAAAATGTGGACTGATGTCATGCTATTACAATGAGTATCATATCAAAACATGACAACAAACATCTGCAACTCCATGCATCACTGTTCCCATTCACTTCACCGACTTCTCTGCTCTTCTTATATTCGCATATGCATACTCGCAATACAATGCCACACCTCGCAATTACCAATTACATCATTTACTTATACCTGATTAAGAGTAAAGTAACTAGGTCGGCCTTTATTAGGCAATTACAAAACAAATTACAAGGTCTGCCTTTATTAGGCAATTACAAAACAAATTACAAGGTCGGCCATACAATATTATACAAAACGGTCATACACACTTTACAATGACATCATGTCGGCCATATACACATGATTATTACATGACAAGACATATCATAGGTCAGCCAATACAATCAAAACTTCGCAAGTCCAGGAACTCTGTCTGTTGTCTGCAACTGCACTCAGGCTGTTATATCTTCTCTCTACGGTAACGAAAACATGTGTGCTCATTGATGAAGCTTTGTCATACATCACTGTATTCACCTGTAAGACCGCAAGTCATAAAACTAACTCTAGCATCCTTGCGGATCACAATACTGACTTTGTTTTCCTGCAACAGTTTGTGGACTTAGGCATTTTTAACATTGTGGCCTAGCAAAATTGAATCCAAGTGCCTTGCGGTGATCATGGGGATAAGTGTTGCCATTAATGACAACATCCAAGTAACCACTTGCCAACAGTCTGTTCATCTTTTATTCTTTTATTTAAAATGTCCTTTTTCCACTTAGGAGAATAAAGGGCACTTTTAATAATAAATTGACTTATTAATATGTGCCTTACTTTAATAGTCACTATATTAAATAACTATTGAATCTTTTGGCATTAAAATAAATAACCAATTGAACTCAGAACAACATGTGTGATAGCTCGTTGGAAAGGTCTCGACGAGCCACTCCAAGTCCAATACTGAAATAACAAAAATATGGAGCATGTTAACTTACTATAAATAGTATTTATCTTAGATACCATGCTAAATCACTTTGATTGGCTTGAAACTAAGAGTGCCTAGGCCAAATCTCATACTGATCCTTGAAAAATCCTGGTTAGCCCTTAGGACCAAGGTGAAAAGGCTAACGACGCATCAGGAAATAATGGCCTAGAAAAAGAGAACATTACAAAAATCTTCTATGTATGCTCAATCAACAAGAAGAGTTGCCGGTATTTTCCAAAGAGATGTATATAACTGAAACCCAATATCGGGGTGAAGAGTTTCCCCACTTTCCAAGACCCGATGGTAACATCCGGCTAATATATTGAGATATATTCATTTATATTATACTGGTGCTTTATTTATTACGCAAAGATGGCTTTGATGATAGCTCGGACTGGAAAAATCTCAGACAAAACCACATAATATACCCAATGTCATTTGCTTAATTACTTTTCCCAATTACTTTCAACTTCGGTATCACTTCAGAGCCAAAAAAAGTGTTTCCTCAAGATAAAAATAAATTTAAAAAATTCTCAAATCAAGCTTAAAAGAAATTATTAATCCAAATATATCCTCCTCAATCCCTGAAGTTCTTTTTACAATCATATTATTCAGTTCTTTTTCCACACTGTTATTATTAAGTGACTAAAATTAATCTTGATTAAAGTTACCTAAATTAAATATTAATAATATTATGGATTACCTTTTTATTTAATTCTTGAATCTAAAGTAATAATATTAAATAATTAATTTTAGTTATTTTTCCCCATTTTAACTTTCACAAATAAAACAGGACATTACAGCATTATATTGGTAAAAGTAAACCGACCTGTAGAAGGAAAGGCACAAACGTATAGAATGCAAACATTGATACTCCAAAGCCAAGGAAGAGAATAACCTGCATAGTAAAACAAGACAATGCTTATGAAAAATGAAATTTATTGCCATTGTTTTTCCTGTAAATGAAGATTTGAAATTCATTGCATTCATTTCTACTAAATTTAAACTTATATCAACTTGTCAAAATGCAAAATTTAGGCCACAGTACTCATCAATTCATTTAAGTTCAAAGCATTCATACTAGCTGATATTGGGGGCAAAAGTTTAGTTAAAACTTGAAATAAAGTGTCATGCAAAATAAATATATCCATGAAGATCCTACCTGAACTCAACATCTTCTTCCTGCTCTACCCATTGTATCTTAAGAATATGCAATTTGAGAGTCTAATAACCAACATTGTTTTACTCCAACAAGAGATACCTTTTATGGACTTGCAACCATTGGTCCTATTTCTAAGATATAAACTCTGCTACTAAAATTTACTTAGTGAAGAGACGCAAGTAGTATTTTGCAGATGCATTAAATGGAATAGGACTATGTTCTCAAATATGTACTAAAAGGAAGTCTTATGAGATATCCAAAATTCCAAAAAAGGTAGCAAGACCGTAGATAAACTTCTTAGATTGCCAATCCAAATCAAATAGATAAGATCACATTTGAATCTAGATTGATCACAGGGAGTAGCAGAGATCTACAGGGTTGCACATTAGCATTATAACAAACAACCTATCAACAAACTCCTCAAATAGAAAGGATTTCCTTAAAGCTTCTACCTAGAGAAAGCTGATGTTCCATACATATGCAGGACATCATAATTTTATTTATAATTCTTACACAAATTGAATTTCATGTCCCCTTTTTGAGGTCGACAAATTTGTTCATTGTCTAGGCCTCAATGATTGTGTTATTTCGGCAGTTTAGTGCTTGCGTATGAGGTTTTTTAAGTGAGATTTTATGGCCTATTTATTTGATTATTAAGAAGGTATGTTTTTATTTATTTACTTTTCAAGGGAAACAAGAATTATTAAGGGCCCAATTAGTACCACCTATGAAAGCCAAAGCAAGCACCCTCCTTTAATTATCCATTATTGTCATCTGCAATTTCAAACTTTCAAATCTGTACAAACAAGGAAGAATTCCCTTAGCTGCAAATTCCAGGGAACAACAAACCTTGCTGCTTTAATAACCACCCCTGCATTTATTTTTTTGGAAATATATGATGCAATAATTAAAACTAATGAACATTAACCTATCGATTGTTATCTTCAGATAGCATGCATGATGATAACCTAACATATGCAATGCTCTCAATAACAAGTAGATGGAGTGGGAGTTTGAACCATCGCCACTTTGTCAATACAATAACATAGAAAATAGAAGACCAACTAGATGCAGTGGGGCCAGTGCCTTCACCACTCAATTAGTTCATTGCATAGAAATAACAAAGACTGAATTTCAAATCATAAGATGAAGAGGGGGGTGGCCAACGCTCTCTAACATCCTTACGTCAACACAGGAAACATTAATGTATTGTAAAGAGATATCCTTTCAGCTCAATAAGCATGTGTTAGCCCCAAAGAAATATCAAAAGAGATAAGCAACTGATATCAGATTCTCCGATAATAAAATTACACCATAAAGCATGCAGCAAACTCACTTAAACGTGACATGAAAGAGCACATGCAATGTAATGACCCCAAATAGGACCTTACTTAATTTGTTTTAAAATTCATAATTAGGGTTGGGACTGCATTTATGAAAGACCTCTTGTAACGTTCTTTACTAAGAGAATGTCAATTCCCAATGATTAACCTATATCATTATGCTTTTATACCATATTTAGAAAGAATGACTTGTTTATAATACATATTTGATCCCTAATTCCTTACTCCTCTCCTAATCACTAACCCTAAAACGGATGGTAGAATTACCATGACCAAGGCGCAGAAACAATCTTCAAGTGGTCTCCCTATTTTGGGACCCTCCCAACTTGTGACCGAATTACTCTGCCACTCCTCTCACGAACTCCCTATCCACTTAGTCATATTAGTGAGGGATTAAAGAATTAGTTAAGTATTATAATCTTATATTATCTACAAATATTAATACATAATGGTGATTTTCATTATTATTAATATATATATATAATATATCTAACTATTTGATTGTTCATATATAATTTTAACATATACTTAAAATATATTCTCCGTACACATATAATTTTGAATTTTCTATTCATCGAATATATAATTGCTATATATATTAGTCCATGTATATATCTAACTCATATCTAATATATATATTATTTTAATTATCTTTATTGTCATATATTTTAATTACATAGAAAAAGGTCTAGAGATGGAAGGAAACATTGAATACATATACATCTATAAATTACCTATTTAATTTATTTCATATTCATTAGGTAATAAGAGTTTATTACTTATTAACAATAAAATATTTCATAAATTATTTTGCCCAAATTATTTCATGTAGGGCCTGCCTTATACCTAAAAGGTCTTAGAAATATATATATCAAAGTCTTAAAATGATGTTACATACCTTTTAGAGGGATTCCTTATAAGGAAAATTAACTTCTTACTTTCCACGTGCACTTTTCTTACTTCATATGTTTTCTTTTTGCTGCTCCTTTCCACATGTAATAAATCCTTCCTCCTTTTTCTCCTATATTTTCTCCTTTTTCTCGTCTGCTTTTTTATTGTTTAAAATAAAAAAATGGAAAGTAAAACCACCGTGTCTTTCTTTGCTAGTTTCATGCCATTTAAATATTCTTGCAAAGGGTCGTGACTTTCCAAGTTGAGTGTTATTAATGTTGATTTAATATTTAATATTAATATTACTGATATTGATTTATTAATATTGTATTAATATTATTGATATTATTTTGTTAATATTAAGATTGATAATTACATTTATTGATGTTGATTTATTAGTACTAATATTAATAACTATATTAATATTATTACATTGATTAATAATATTAATTCTATATTAATCAATTCTATATTGATTAATTATTAGCATTATATTGATTAATAATATTATTAGTATTGATTAGAGTATTGAGTATTAATTTGATTAATATTATTAATTATGGATTGATAAATAATATTATTAATGTTGATTATTTAAGTAAAGACTTAGCAACATTCAAGCCAATTTACATACATACACACATCAATTATGGCTCATGACATGCAAGTGCCAACCCCAATAATTAGTTCTCCACCAAATTCAACGTATGAGTGCTCAAAAGATGGCACCCAACAATGACAAGTGCAATGAAACAATACCCAAAACAATCTCTATCAATCACTAAGATATGAACATAAATCTGATTAGCACTCTAGAAAAGCTCCAAAACTCTATCAATCTCGAACAGCACTTCAAAATGATATACCACAATACCCACATCAAAATATTGTAAATAACATCATCTTTCTCAAATGCAAAATCACCCACAAAGCCAAAACCGTTGTATATCTTGAACCATGAACACCAACCAGCTAGGGTGGGTCTCTCATCACTAAAACCAGCACTACAAGAAGAGGGTTTCCGTCCTCGACCAAAAGAAGAACTCCTTGAGCCCATTCCAACAACATAACAATATCTTCACAATATTCAACATGAGAAGAAATGAGAGCCAAAACTCTATTTTATACAGTTTCAATGAAACGTTAGGGCAACTCAAATCATAAAATAATATACTTTAGCCCTTTTAATATTTTACATACCCAAGGGGAGCTCTTTTGAACAGTTTATTCACTTAAACTATGAAGTTAGTTTATAAAATATTTAAGTGAAACTATAGAATAATATTTCCCAACCTTAGGAAAACCTGAAACTCAAGACTTTGCACTTTGAAGCTAAGGAAAGACTAAGACTGAGACCAATTATCCAAAATAGTATTTACTCTAAGTAGTAAAACTAAAAATAGTCAAAACCATAGTTTGCAGACTTGAATCAAAGAGTACTTGAGAAGCCCAAAATTTTCAACCCGACAAAAACTCAGCAACTTAGCAAGTACTAAAAATTAATCTCTTAAAAAAACATATTTTTGTAAAATTCAATTACAAAAATGCAATGAAACTCGGGGACGTGCACTCGGCCCAAAACCCTGGAGTACCCGGTACTAGCACATCCCCAGCGCGAGTACTTCGCGTACCAGAGTACCCCCACCACCGCTTGAGCATTGTCGTACCGTGGTCATACCAATCCCGACACCACGTGGGAACTCGGAGACGGCACCCAAAAGTACCTCGATCATCCCCAGGACATGACAAGGTAAGGCTGATTGCAGGCATAAAAAGGTGATTTTTAAAAAGTTTTTTCTAATTTTTTATTTTTCTATTTGTTTCTCAAGGAAACCTAAAATGATGTGGGTCCCCATATAGGGGACTCTAAGCCTTCATAAGGCCCATATACTTCATAGGGCATTCATATTTTTGCAACAGCTGAGAGGAAGGAATGAAAGAGTTATTGGAGAGTGATTTTGCAAGTGATTGCAAGAACAAGAGGAGAATCAAGATTCATCAAGCATAAGGTAAGATTTTTACAATTTACTTTGTTTTATTTTCAGATTTTATTTTATTTTTCTAAAACTAAATATTGAATGCATTGTTTCAAATTCTTCATTCTTGTTGAAAGTATAATGTTTTTTTATGTTTTTAACTTGTTGTTTGAACTTTAATTCTCTGAATGCATTGTTTTTTTTTTTTAAATCTAAATGTTTGAAATTTTGAATGCATTGTTATTTTAAATTTATTGTTATACTTGTTAAGTTAGGCTGAAACGTATTTCAATTTCTAAACTAGGCTGAAACTTCAAACTAGTTATTTAACAATTTATTTTTACTTTTTTAAATTACTAATTAGGCTGAAATTTATCATTTTGTGAAATGCAGTGTCTAAATGGTCTCTAGTGGAGAAGACATGGAATTACATTCTAAGGGTGCAAATTTATCAGAGTATGAGCCTGAGCATGAGGAAAGTGACCCTGGTGTTATTACTAACCAGTTACTGAGAGTGGGGAGGGGGGTGAATCAGTAAAAACTATTTCTATTACAATTCAACACTTGTTTAACTATTCTTCCAAGATCAGCAAAATGTAAACAATCATCCACAAGCATAAATAGAAATACACAAATCAACACAAGATGTATACGTGGAAACCCTCGGTTAGAAGGAAAAAACCACGGTGAGACAGAGCTCACAACTTCACTATTGCAGAAGTAAATACGCCCTGTTAGGAGCTTACAAAGCACTGGTGAAGGTGCTACACGGTTAAGGGATTTGATAGAAGATTGGTTAAGATCTTAACTCTGTTAGGAGTTGCCTGGTTAGAGGACTTTCAACAACAACAAAGATGTTACCCGGTTAAAGGATTTTTACAAAGAACCGATTATGGTTCACCCTGATAGAGGGATTTCAATTTGCTTTCACACCTTATAAAAACAATGATCTGAATTGACACTAATTGTCTGAATAGATCATACCTGTTGATCTCTTCCTCGGTTTTCCTGGCTGTTGAATCTTTTCTGCCTCTTTGCCTTTCACCTTTGGTGACTGTGATCTCTATGCAGATATCTCCTCTCTGCTCTCTCTATTCAACAACTCTCAACAACACTTCTTCTTGCGTCCTATGACCCGTATTTATACAAGAGTTCACTTTAATGAAACCCTTAACTCATAGAATCAACAGGCTGTAAACTCAACACTAAATCATGCAACAAGCAAAAAACTTTGCATTCTGATCTGGATTTTACCTTGAAAAACATCAGCATCAATAAAGCTAACTCCTGTTAAAAATCTAACTCCACTTCTGAGCGGTGGATGCTCCACAAATTCCGGTTTAACTCAAACTGCTCCGCAGCATCCGGTGCAGTTCTTTCTGCAGTTAGACCGGTATAAATCTCATACCCGGTTTATTTATGTATGTAATAATAAACCGGTACAATATACTTAGTTCGGTCTACCATTGCATCTCCTTTTCTTAGTCTACTGGTGCCTTTAAAGTAATGTGAGTGGACTACCGGTGAGCCTTTACCGGTGGGAATGGTGTTTGTGATTTACACTAATGACAATTTAAATTGCTAAAAATCTTCCCCTTTGTCATTGGTGGCAAAACCATACTCACTTACTTATCACAATTTATACCTTGTTTTGTAGACTTCTCTTTTCTTTGTAGCATACTTCCCCTGTTAAAGTGCTTTAGCCCTTCATCTGTTCTGGTTCTGTGGCTATTCTGTCTTTGATCAGACTGCTACCCTATGTACTGTTGTATGCAAATTAGATGTCTAATAACTAGAAATGATAAATTAACTATTTAAAAGCAATAAATCAATCTAATGCAACACAATGAAGAATACAAAGTAACTATAAAATGATGAAACTAAATTAATTACCTTCACCTACCATCCAACTTGTCTCCATTGTCCTCCTAGCCTTGATTTCTTGTAGAGGTTGAGCTCTCAGATTTCCAAATGAAGCCTTCTCCCAAGATGCTACCAAAGTGTGGAGATTTTATGAAATGAGTGCACAATAGCTTATGCAATCTAATGGATGGAATGCAAATGAAATGATGATAATATGGATTGATTACTCTTAGAATGCTTGGATGCTTGGATGCTTGATTGCTTGAATGCTTGAATGCCTATTACAAAAATACCTATTATCTCACAAAGGGGAAATGTGGCTCCTTTTATAGAGTTTTGGAGGATCTAGGCCTAGGTGGCACAATCCTACGGTTGAGAATGAAAGGTGGAAGATCCTAGGGCTAGGATTGACTCGGTTGAAGGAGTTGAGAGAAAGGGGTATGTAGTTGGAATGTGAGAGGAAGAATAGGGATGATGTTCCTCTCACATTGACATGGAGGAGAAGAAGGTGGAAGGGAAAGACACATGTCAAGTGTCTCACAAAGACCAAAGAGAGAAAGAAGGAGAGACCTTTTCCTCATGAGGACTCTTTGCACAAGTGTCCTATGAGTCACCTTTGACCCTTAGAGGTGGCTTGAGAAGCCCCTTAGGAATAGGGAATGTCTCTTGACTTGGTTGTTGAGAGGACATGTGGTCATGAGACTAAGTCCTATGAGGCCACATAGCCCTTAAGAATAGGACATGTGTGGGTGAGGATAATTACTAATAAATAATTAATAATAATTATTTATTTTAGCCAAAGTGATCTGTCAGGTGACTAGGTAGGTGAGGTGGACTAGGAGTCTTAGTCATGTTTAGGTGATTGTATATTTATTTAAATCACTTTAATAAGACTAATTAGAAGACTTAGGATAGAGGAATAGACTATAGTGAATTCACTAAATAAATTGAATTATTTATTTAATAAATAGAGGAATAATTATTAATTAAATAATAAATATTTAATTAATTTATCAAGTCAATGTCAATTAAATAATAAATATTTAATTAATTAATGAAGTCATTTTTAAGTGTATACATTTTGCCCCTCTTTGAAATAATGTGCGTGTCACATTGTTTCAAAGAAAAAAATCAAGCATTTTGCCCCTGCCCCAGACAATGTCTGAAATGACCTAAGCATGCCCCCTCGAGAGATTGATTAACCAAAAAGATTATTTCATCATCATTTTTATTTTTATTTTTTTATTGGATAATCAATCTCACGAAAGAAACAGGAGAAGAGATGGGTGAAAATGGGGTGAAATGGAATAAAAACGAGAATTAGGGTCCACACACCAAGCACATAGGGTCCACAGGCTATAAATAGGGCTAAGGGATCCACAATAGGCTCATTGTGCACACTTGTCATTTGGAGAGCAGAGTGCGAGAGAGAGGAGCAAAGCTGTCAGGATGTCGTTTCCGCTATTAGATCATCGCTTTGAGAGGGTCAGACGCTTCCAGCGACCACCGGATTCAGGTGAACCAGTAGGTGACTCGATCATGCTTTGTGATTTCATGATTCGATGCATGTTAGCATAGAATTTTAGCATGTTTAGGGTGAATTAAATGATAGATTAGAGTAGAAAAAATTTTGGTTTTTAAAACGAAGTACGAATGCGCAGTTGCGGCGCATCAATGCGCAGCAAAAAGCCATGTTTGCGCAGAAAATCAAAGTTTTTGCGCATTCGTGTAGGGCAGCTGCGCATTCATACTAGTAGAAATTTTGCACTGTGCAAGTATGCAATAAAAGCGCGCATATATGAAAAGCTACGCATTCGTACAGAATTGTTGCGCAAATGTGGAGGAAAACTGCGCATAGGTGAAAACCTACGCAAATGTGAAAGAAAGTTGCGCATGCATGTTTCAATGCTGCGCATGTGTTTTAGGTGGTACAATATGGTCAAAGTTGATAGTCAATTAGGTCAAACTTGATGTCGATAAGCCGATTTGATCTGTCGGCAGTTGATGTTGATCGATTTGATTAAGATAGGCAACATTGTAGCATGGTCGCTAGTTAACCAGTCTTGTTTGTAGATAATTGATAGAATTATCTTGGTGAAACACGTGATAAAACATGTTTGAAATTGATATGATAGGATAGATGGATTGATAGATCAGTTTATCGAAATCTGATAGGTTGATTGTTGTTGACTTGAATAGGAGGATATTATAGATACTCTGATGTCACGGGAGAGATATCCCATTACACAAAATCTGAGACCAGCGCTGTCAGAGACTGACAGACTGTTGATCGGAGCGTCTGGGTTGTATTACATGATCTACACGCCCGAGATTCGGGCGAATCTCAGTATGATGACGACATTGGCAGAGAGATGGCACTCGGAGACAAGTACCTTTCATCTTCCGACAAGGGAGATGACAGTGACACTAGAGGATCTATATCGCATCCTCAGGCTTCCTATCACAGGGGAGTTAGTACAGTATGATCGGCACGGCGGAGTCACAGAGTGCAGAGCCGTTTTCAGAGATGATGATATAGAGGATGGAGAGATTAGGTGGGAGGATATGGTCGATTTATATGACCCTCTTCCAGTGGTTCTAGCAGGGGCGATTGGGGGATTCGTATGCCCGGATCATAGGTCACACGGATTTGGAGTTGGATGGGGCCGCACATTACAGCGAATGATGGAGGGGACCCGATTTGCTTGGGGGGTGTGCTTATTAGCGCATCTTTATCATGATTTACATCAGGTGGTTTACCATGGGGGTGCATCTCTATCAGCAGGTGTGACACTGCTCCATGTTTGGGCATGGGAGCATATTGCAGTGACGCGACCAGTGGCCATTAGATTTCGGGGCGCAGGGCAGCCTTACATTCATTTATATTCCTCAATTTTGTCGCAGGCAAAATTGGGCCATTTAGAGTTCTAGCGGTATACATTTGATACTTTAGATACAGTGACATGGAGACCGTACTTAGGTTGTGAGCCGTGGGATGATGAGCGGCAGCTAGGTTTTTGCTTTGAGTCGTGGTGGCTGATAGGGCGGACGCCCTTTATTTTGGAGAGACAGTTGGTCAGCCGGGTTCTGCACCAGTTTGGCAAAGTCCAGGGCATGCCCCAGGGTGTGACAGAGTTCGCCAGGTTTCATCAGGAGAGATGAGACTGGGGACCGATGGCATCCTTTGATACGGCCCGACAGGAGTTTGTGGACATGCCATTTTAGGCATGGACCATGAGGCAGACAGTGGTAGACCCTGGGATGACTGCAGATCTTGAGCAGTTCTTGAGAGACTTTCCTGTACCACGGATTACAGATCCAGCAGCTAGGCCTCCAGAGAGAGATCCTGCAGAGAGACGATGGGGGAGACTTTGAGGGAGAGATAGACGTGGGCAAGGGAGACGAGGCGGCGGTGATGGTGGAGGAGATGGAGGAGGAGATGATGGAGATGGTGGTGGAGATGGAGGGAGAGGGGATAGGGCAGGACCACGGATGAGGGGAGGTGGAGTGAGGCAGAGGGGATTGATGCCTCCCCCGGCTAGACAGGGACGGAGACAACCTCCGGCACAGCCAGCTGCAGGAGCTCCATTACAAGTACTAGTCGCTTAGGTACAGATACCAGCTGCCCCAGGACAGGGACTAGCTGCACAGGTACAGGTGCAGGGACAGGATGAGGCAGACATCTTATTGGCACAAGGGGGTGTTGTACAGGGTGGCTAGGTTCATGATGACGTACAGGATGAGCCAGATGCTGAGATGGCGGATGTATAGGCACAGGATGAGCAGGCAGACATGGATATCGGGGGACAGGATCCCTATTTTCAGAGAGATGCTGCTGAGGAGGAGCCAGATATTGATGCACTGCTAGTCCGACTAGCAGTTACACAGGTGCAGGCAGACCGGGTTCCAGGTCTAGAGAGACAGATTGAGAGGATGGATAGACAGATGAGAGTATTGAGAGCTGAGCGGGATGCGGTTATTGAGAGACTCGGGGAGTTGGAGATGCTACTAGATGAGCTGCAGCGCACAGAGGAGTTGGGTCCTCATGGAGATAGCATCAGAGCCATGATACATGCTGGGAAGGAGATATCCTACTGGCAAGAGGCCTACAGACAGGCGGTCCCGAGGGATCAGTGGATCGGGATTTATAGGGAGAGCTCAGTGGCTATCAGGACGGTAGTTCATGACAGAGGGGCACCAGCTGGTGGAGAGGGTGTATCATCACGCCCTCCTAGAGCACCGACAGGTTCGGGAGATCAAGGTGGATCCTCAGCATCAGGGAGTTCAGCAACACAGGGCCACATTGCATCCCGTAGACAGCGGCAGACAGAGTCTGGAGGTAGTGGCTCATAGATTTTGAGAGAGCATTGTATACACTGTTGTACCATTATGTTTCATTGTATCATTATATTTTGACTTGATGGACACTGACTATGGACACATTGTTATTGATTTATATCATTGGACAGTTGGACAGTTTTGTTGTTTTATGGACTTTATATGATGGATGCTATATGATTGATTCTATATTTACAGTGATGCAGTTCTATCATGATTTGCTCTGATGATTTATATACATGTGCGTACTGACATATGCAGAATGTGATGATTTACTTTAATATGCATAGAATGTATGTCTTAGAATGATTTATATCCGATTTGATATTTTTGATGCTTAATGGTTAATAATCATATGATGGTGATATAAATGCATGTCTTAAATGAGTTTACTAATGCTATGTAATTATCAATGCAATAATGTGATGAACAATGTGGACAATGTATAAGGAATGGATACTGAATGAACGATGTAACTGATGATTGGAAACACATACAATGGATAGTAAATAAATGATGTAAAATGCATATATTGTATTTTAAATGAATGATATATAATGTGTATAATGAATAATAAATGACAGTGTAATGCAAATGAATGAACGATATATAATGTAATAATGGATAATATATCTAAGATGATTGAATATAATAACTGATAACATGATAAAATGAGATAAAATGATTGCTATAATCAATGATTAAAGTATATACAAATGAACACTCCTAATGAAGATAACATATGTCTTAAATGATTAAGTGAAAAAATGTTAAATGCAAAAAGTCTTAATATTTTGGGTTGTCCAAATGTCCTCAACTTAAATAACAAAGTATCTGACACAAGAAGAACAGACTAAGAGAACAGATAACCTAATAAGAAATGTAACCTGCAAATCTCTATAAAAGGAGCACTGATATGTAAGTTATGAACTGTTTAAATGAAATGCAATATGAAATGAATGTATCTCCACAACTTTAGGTAACATCTTAGAACTTCATAATAACTAGAACTTAAGTTTCATCATTGAGCTCATTATGTTGCAAGAGAATGCAAGCATCATGGTATAATTAAACCAGGATGACCTGAGCACTTCTTGCATGGAGTTTAATATTGCAAACTTGACAAGCATCTAGGTATAATTGAACCGAGATGACCTGAGTTTCGTTTGCGTAACAGACAAGGAATATTCCCTCCTCCATCGGGGAACAAATATTTGGAGTCGAGGTATGTGCTAGCCTATCACCATAAATAGCATATGTAGAACAACATGATTTGGATGTTGTCAATACTATTAAATGAATGAAGGCACTTATGCGCAGACACCCCAATTATTTGTTCCTTCGATTTTATGGGGAAATATCCCACAAACAGCAACCAAAGAAAATACCATGCCCCATCATGGCTATCCTAATCAATGACATTTTAGAGTTTCAAACTCATGTCAAAGATATCATGGAATAGCATAGGAAACATGATAACAATGAAATTCAGATATGAATACATAATTTACAACAAATCATTCTAACATGCCTATCATGAATATACATTTCTTTTGCCAAAAAGATAGTGTAAGATATAGTGATCAATTCAAGTGATGATGTATAGTCAAGATTCGATAGATAAACAGTCATGTTTCGAAGGATAGATCACAGATTTTGATTCATCATCAAGATATCATTGTGAAAGAACATTTGATTGTGTTTTGCCTTGTCTGGTGAAAATACTCCATTGTGTCCCCTAAGAGTCATGACTATCATAGATCTACTTCCTGAACTAGGTCGAGGACATGCCCCCAACTAGGTGATGGACTGACTTATTATGGATGAAGAAAGACGCAACAAGACTATGATGAAGACCATGACAAATGATCAAGCTATGATGGAATTTTATTATGGGTAGATACAATGGATGGTGTATGAACTGACCATTTTATTATGATATGTACATGGCGAGTATGGGGACTGACTAGCCGTTTTATTGTGGATATATACAATGAACGGACACACTAGAAGAATCCTAATAGATAGAGGAGCTAACTCGATACATATGGCGCCTGTTTCTAGGTTTTTGTTAAGAAATCTGAATCGTCAATAGAGATAATATATACTAGTGTGATATTGTAGAATACAATTGCCTTCGTTATTGATTGATTCTACAATAACAATAGGGTATATGTATATATTGAATAGTCATGTAATGAATAGACATGACCGTATATACTTATGGTCATGTCACTTCATTACATAACTATTAGTTAACATGTCTTAACCAATAGTTTATTCATACTATATATATATATATATATAAGTACACACATATGCATATTAATATATACTTACTTTTCAATTATATTATATAGTATATATATATAAATATATCTATATTTATATGCATATCATGATTGTCTCGTCATTTATTAAACACGAACGAACAATACTTTAACACTCCCTCTTGAGAGAGAGTTTAATAGAATTTGTAGAATCTTTTCATATCATGATATCCGGCACATCCGGGACAAACCCTTTCGGGAGTCGATCATGATAGGCGTCAAGATATCCGGCACATCCGGGACAGACCCTTTCGGGAGTCGATCTTGACAAGTTATTACACATCCAGTAATAACATAAGCAACAAGATATCCGGCACATCCGGGACAGTCCCTTTCGGGAGTCAATCTTGAAGCCTGGTTAACTATTTTCAAGATCGTCACCTTGAAATAGTAACCCAACACACATGAAAGATCGTCACCTTTCATAATATAACACAAAATGAATGGGCCCATAAAGTCTACCATGACTTCCGACACTTCGGGACACACAATTTAATGTAGTCTCGTCATGAAAATAGACTTGAATATCATGATATCCGCACAATCGGGACACACACTTAAGTAGTCAATCATGATATGGTTTCGTCATTACACAACAAGTAATAACAAGAGTCAAGATATCCGCACAGTCGGGACACACACTTAAGAAGTCAATCTTGACACTTTGGTTCACTATTATCAAGTGAGGAAGGCTTCCACCTTAAACTTGTCTATCAAGGACAAGAATCATTTAAGATACAAAATGATAGATCACTAAGGCTGAAAATCTCTTTTCAGCTAAGACTTTATTCCTCAACATCAGGAATACTTCCTCTGAATTAATATGACCACGATCCTGGGTTGCCATCTTAATTTGATCTTCTAGCTTCTCCCATTGACATGAAAGCATAGCCTTCTCACATGGTAATTCATCATAATTCTCTGCTACAATTTCTTGATCACTAGGTAACCAACAAAACATGGTCTACTCCCTCCGAATCAAGATCTTCAAATGTCTACTGATGCAGATCCTTTCGCTTCCTCTTCTGTCACGGAGGCATACCCTGTTTATATGCTCATCTCAGTGTTACTGTAGGATGTGACTCCATACCTTTCTTCCTGAGAGAATCGATGTCTCATACATGAATAATTTGAATAGACATAAGGTTGCCGACTCACATTGACTAGCATAGGATGCATTTTGATCTTTTTCAAGGCCACAACATTAACACTCCCTCTTGGACTTGAGTGAAGATAATAAAGACCTCTAGTATGATGTTCATCTCAATGAACTGTAGTTTCAAGATGTATGAATTACTTCAATCAGAGATCCTATCCATGTGCATCTCATCTGTGATTCTATCCACGAGTTTCCACTTCTATAGCCTTAGAATTGTTTCACCTTCAACAATGATCTCCCTCTCAATCAATATGATCGATTTTGTCACAAGTTGACTGAATCATCTACTCTCTCTGAAGCTCAAGTTCATCAATTCTTAAACTTTCTGAAGATGTCAAGACTCACTCTTACTGAATTTTACATGCTTTCTATATTTCTTGTTTCTAAGTTTGATCTGATATTACTTTTCCCTAAGGAGAGAGAAAGTCAGAATACAATCCAAGGCAATTAGAGACCACTTGATAGATTCCCTCAAAGTTTTCGGATCCAAGCCCTCCCTTGGAACTTTTGCCCTCAAGGATTAGAGGGTTGCTGATCCCCACCCTATCTTGGGAACTATCCTTTTTGGATTTAGACCATCATTCCTTGAATTGCTTCAACCTTCCTTCTTGATTAATAAGGAAATATGAGGATCTTAGTCATGCTTTTATAATGTATATATTTGAATATAGATTCATCACTTATTCAATCAGATTTTCAGGTTTCAGCATTACCTGTATATAACAATCTGATCCCTTTTGTTGACTAAAATGACCCTTTAATTTGTATTTACCCTACAGGATGGCAGGATCATAGCTCTGATACCATGTTAAGAAATCTGAATCGTCAATAGAGATAATATATACTAGTGTGATATTGTAGAATACAATTGCCTTCGTTATTGATTGATTCTACAATAACAATAGGGTATATGTATATATTGAATAGTCATGTAATGAATAGACATGACCGTATATACTTATGGTCATGTCACTTCATTACATAACTATTAGTTAACATGTCTTAACCAATAGTTTATTCATACTATATATATATATATATAAGTACACACATATGCATATTAATATATACTTACTTTTCAATTATATTATATAGTATATATATATAAATATATCTATATTTATATGCATATCATGATTGTCTCGTCATTTATTAAACACGAACGAACAATACTTTAACAGTTTTCACCACATGCTTTTATTGCAGTTTTCTTTTGATTTTTATTTTTTTGTATATTTTATGATTTTTATTATTTGTTTGGATTTTTATGATTTTTTGTATTTACAAAATATATACATAACCCTTGCATTGGGATTTCAAGGATAGAACTTCTTGAGATGGATACTGTTAAGAGGTTCATCCAAAGGATCTCCTTCAGGCGTAGACAACTGATAAGCCCCAGAACCATAAACTGTTGTAACTACAAAAGGACCTAACCAATTGGGTTCGAACTTGCCCTTCTTTTCACGATGCAATTGATTCTTTGGATTTTCGCGAAGGACTAAGTCACCCAACTGAAAGTCTCTGATCTTTACCTTGCTATTATACTGACGAGATATACGCTGCTGATAGACTTTCAAATGATCATAAGCTCTCTGACGGCGTTCATCTAGCAGTTCTAGTTCAGTCAACCGTGCAACTCTATAGTCTTCATCAGGAATCAAATCTTTGAGAGTGACACGAAGTGAAGGCAACTCGACCTCGAGGGGCAGGACTGCCTCAGATCCATAGACAAGGGAGTATGGGGTGGCTCCAGTAGGAGTACAGATGGAGGTACGGTAAGCCCATAAGGCTGGATTTAGTTGGATATGCCAGTCACGGCCAACGTCATTGACAGTCTTTTGTAGGATTTTAACAATAGTTTTATTTCACGCCTCAACTTGGCCGTTTCCTTGGGGATAGTATATGGTAGAATAATTATGGGTAATATGGAATTTTGCACACAGTTCATCCATGTCCTGATTTTGAAACTGTTTCCCATGATCAGTAATGAGATACATAGGTATACCATATCTACAAATGATATAGTTTAAGATAAACATGGATATTTGTTTCCTTGTGGCGGTAATTAATGGAACAGCCTCAATCCATTTAGTAAAGTATTCCATGGCAGTGAGAATCCATTTGTGACCGTTGGAAGATGGAGGGTTGATAGCACCCACGAGGTCGAGCCCCCACCGACTGAATGGCAAGGTAGTTGTAAAAGGATGTGACTCTTGTGCTGGAGCATGAATAAGGTTTCCATGTATCTGACATTTCTTGCATGCTCTAGCAAAATGAAAGGAATCTGTTTCCATGGTAGGCCAATAATAAACCATACGCATGAATTTCTTAGCCAAAGAGGGACCACTCGAATGTGTCCCACAAATACCCTCATGTACGTCTCGCAAGGCAGTTTGAGCTTCATCATGCTCGAGACATCGAAGGAGAGTACCGTCAAGACCTCGCCGATAAAGGGTATCAAATATTAGGACATAGCGGGAGGCTTGGCGGAGAAAAGTTCGTTTTTGATTGCGGGATAGGTCAGGAGGTAGGATGTCATTTTTCAAATAGGAATAAATTTTTCCATAGATTGGGGAGTCATGTCCAATTAGATGACATATAATACTCATATCAGGATCATCATATGCAGGACAAGTCAGGGATTCCACCAAGAACTCAAAACGGACCTTGGTATCTTCTGTATCAAACAAAGAAGCAATCGTTGCCATGGCATCGGCAGCCTTGTTATCATGCAGAGGAATCTGCTCAAAAGTGATGACTGAGAAATATTGTTTGAAGTCATCAACCATACGTTTATATGGTAATAACTTATCATCTTTAGTCTGATAATCATCATTAACCTGGTTTATAATCAACTGAGAATCCCCATAGACATTTATTTCAGTTACTTTCCATTGTAAAGCCATCTTTAACCCAATCAGCAAGGCTTCATACTCTGCTACATTGTTGGTGCAAGGAAAGAGCAGCTTGTAAGATTTCGGAATGGTGTATCCTTGTGGTGTGACAAAAAGAATACTAGCTCTTGAACCTTGTTGAGTATACAATCCATCAAAATATAGTTGCTAGGTTTGTGTAGATAAAGCCAAAATGTGTGCATCAGGAAACTCTGTATGTATAGGTTGGTCATCCGTTAATGGAGCACCTGCTAGTTGATCTACTATCACTTGACCTTTGATAGCCTTCCTGTCTACATATTCAATATCAAATTCACTAAGTAGCATGACCCACTTAGCCAATCTGCCTGTCAGTGCTGTTTTGCCTAATAGATATTTTAAAGGATCAATCTATGCGATGAGCTGGATTCAATGTGACAACATGTAATGTCGCCGTTTCTATGATGCAAAAACAACGGCCAGACATGCTCTTTCTATAGGAGAATAATTTAGCTCATATCCCACTAGGGTGCGACTGATATAATAAATGGCTTTTTCTTTTCCTTCATGATCTTGCTGAGCCAGTAGAGCACCTAGTGAAACTGTCGTAGCTGAAATGTAGAGCAAGAGTGGCTTGCCCAGAATTGGTGACATCAGAGTTGGAGGATTCGCCAGATATTGCTTAATTTTATTGAAAGCTGCTTCATACTGATCATTCCATTGGAATAAGATATTTTTATGCAACAAATGTTGAAAGGGATGACTTCGACCTACTAGTTGAGAAACAAATCTCGAATGGATTGGAGACGTCCCTGCAAGGATCTTAACTGACTGATGTTAGTAGGGGAAGCCATCTCCAATATTGCTTTAACTTTTTCTAGATCCACTTCGATTCCTTTGGCTGAGACAATGTACCCTAACAGTTTACCGGATGTAACTCCGAATGCACATTTCTTCAGATTGAGTCGAATCTGATACTTTTCCATCCGGGTGAATATTCTATCCAACACTCTCAAATGGCCAGCGCTGTCTTTGGATTTTGCTAAAATGTCGTCAACATAATCTTCCATAATGGTGTGCATCATATCATGAAAGATTGTGGTCATTGCTCTTTGGTAAGTTGCTCCAGCATTTTTAAGGCCAAAAGGCATCACATTCCAGCAGTATGTACCCCATGGACAAGTAAAAGCAGTCTTTTCTTGGTCTTCTTGCGCAATCTTGATTTGGTTATAGCCAGAAAATCCATCCATTAATGATAACATCTCATGCCCAGCTGTCAGGTCAACAATAATGTCAATATTTGGCAGAGGAAAGTCATCTTTTGGACAAGCCTTATTAAGATCTCGAAAATCAATACAAATCCTGATAGATTCGTCTGGTTTTGAGATGGGCACAATATTTGAAATCCACTCTGCATAATCAATAGCCCGAATGAATCCAACATTTAGGAGCTTCTTCAATTCCGCTTTAACCATTAGTGCAATATGGGGATGCATCTTGCGGAGGTTCTGCTTAACTGGTTTTACACCTGGTCTGATAGATAAATGATGCATAATGAGATTTGGATCCAGGCCAGGCATATCAGCATAGGACCAAGCAAAGTTGATTTCTCTCTCTGAAAATTTTTGCAAAAGCTTCTTTCTCTGATTCTGTCAAGGATGCTGCTACTTTGAGGATGCGCGGAGACTCTTCTGTGCCAATGTTAAGAGGTACTGTTGGTTCTATAAGAATAGCAGATTGCTCTTGATACAAATAGTTGGGAAGAGTGTCAATCCTTCCATCGTCAGGCGCCCCAAAGAGGTTTTCACCATCAGATGCGTCGTTTCTTTTTACTATTTTTGGATCTAATACTGCCACTGAGTGGTTTTCACCATTAGATCTATTGATTATTTTTATATTTTTATGACTGAAAGGATTGGCACTCTCACCAAAGTAGGCCATGTCATTGAGTTCTATCAAAAATTCTGACTTGTGATCTCCTAGTGGTAAATGATCTCTGATTCCAAGATAGTCAATGATTGCATCATCATTATGGAATACATCAAGTTCTAGATGATCAGGAGAATCCCAATCAATAAGTTCGGGATGTACAAGGGGCATCGGATCATTCGGGTCAGTTTCAAAGGCAGAGATGGTATTGATGGAAAAGTTGTCAAGGTTTATGATGGTATCAGCAAGGTCTATTTCCATACTCTCATCTGATTTGTCTATCGCAAAATAACGCTCACTTCCCTCACAATCGACAAGAGTAGTATTATGTGGGACCAATCTTAGTGAGTCACTCCTTGAACTCTCTCCCTCATGGTAATTGTTACTATAGTGATGGACAACATCAACTCCTATTTCTGTAGTACAATCAGATAATGAATCCTATTCATAATCATTTGAGTCAGAATCATCATTATCCCCAAGTCTATCAATAATTCTCTGAGCTATCCTTTGTTTCTCTGGATCTACATACATACCATTCTTTCTGAATTGCAAAGCGGGAGCTTTAGATATCTCATGAAAAGGTGTGATCTTTTCTTTTCCTTTTGGTTCTTTTGGTCCTTCCCCTTTGTATCCTAATCCTGTAGTGTCTCTTTGATAGTTTGGATTTTGCAAGATCGGTTTGATAACACCACCTCTTTGTAACCCTATAGGTCCAACACCTTGGTATCCCATCTTTTGTAACAAAGTATACCCTTTACCATAGACATCAGGTGATATATATTCATGTTTAATATCCTCGTCATTCTTCTGTGATTTAAGCAAATGAGTAGCATTGCGCTCAACTGCCTCTTTGGATATTGTGCCCCCACTTATAAATGTGTCATAAACAAGTGTGGAAGGGGGTTCCGATTGTTGTTTAGTGATCAAAGATCTACCATATGATCTAGGAGATAAAGGTAACTCTGTGATGCAAAGAGCTTGACCTAAAGTGTATTTCCCCATACTTCTTTCTTTTATATCTATCTTGATCCCATTTGATTTTGAAGTTGATGCTATATTACTAGGATCAATGGGTGTAGTTGTAGAAGATCCAGTACAGTTATAAGGTATCAAAGAATCAAATGTCTTCACAAAACTGCAATACTGGAATGGATTAGTGTCTCCCTTGATAGTGACTTCCTGACCATTATGAGAGAATTTCAAGCATTGATGATAGGTTGATGGTACAACTTGCATGGAATGAATCCATGGTCATCTCAAGAGAATGTTATAAGCAAGATCCATGTCTAGGACTTGGCAAGGTACATCTTTGATTATAGGACCTACTCTAATTGGTAAAACAACAGACCCCTTGGATGACCGCTCTTCCTCATCATAAGCTTTTATCGTGATTTTCTACTTGGGATCAACAGCATTTTCAGAGAATCCCAATGCAAGGACTCGTTTCAATGTACAGATATTTAAGCCAGCTCCTCCATCTATTAGTACTCGTTTGATTTTGTGACTCTAGACAAGGACTTCAATATGTAGGGGAGCATTATGAGGTTGGGTAATAGCTAAGTCATCATTCTCAGTAAAGGATAGGTAATGCGGGGTTGTTAAATGGCCCACCATAGCTTGAAATTGATCATGATCTAGATTTGTGGGTACTTGGGTTTCTAAAAGAGCTTTTTCAAGGATATCTTTGTGAGATGGGGATAGACGCAAAAGCTCTAAGATGGATATCTGGGCAGGTGTTTTCTTGAGTTGTTCCAAAAGGTTGTATTGGTTGCAAATATTCGTTGTAGTCTTTGGGACATAAACAGACTTGTTGTGACGTGCATTTGGTTTAGAGTGGACTCCTTGGAGAGTAACTTTGGATTGAGCATGAGTAGTAACATGGACTGGGTGACTCTCTGATTTTCCTTTGATGGTAATGACATTGGCATAATACTTAGAAGGATGACATTCAGAAATGTTACCAACATATCGATAGGGAGTGGAATTATAATTGGCTTGATTGTCACTCTTAGTATTGGAAGAACCTCCTTTTTCATGCTCAGGAAGTGGATCTTTGAAAGCCGTATGTGATTCATTTGAGGTATGTCCGTCAACACTAATCTCACCGCTTTCAATTAGATCTTGAATTACATTTTTGAGCCTTTTGCAATCATTGGTTTTATGTCCTTTGCCTCTGTGAAATTCGCAATAATCATGCTCAACCCACCAAGAAGGCTTCACTCTAGGTTCGAAATCTTTCGTGTCAGGAAGAGTAATGAGCTTCTTTGTGATTAACTTCTGTAAGGCTGATTCGAGAGATTCCCCTAAAGGAGTAGAGTTTCTTCGAGGTGACACGAAAGGAAATCTTGGTTTAGATGAATCTTTGTTGGTATTTTTATTTGATGATTGATTGTTGTAAGTACCTTGAGCAGCATTGGCTTGACTTGTGAGATTGAGAAGGGGTTGTGTTGGTTTGACATTACGATTATCAACAATCCCATCATTGAAACCGTTTTTGTTTTTATTCCAGAATTTCGATTTGTCATTGTTATAGTTGTTGGAATTGGAATTTGAGGATCCAACATTGTCTTTAGAATAAAGTTTTATCTCACCTTTGCGGACCATGGCTTCCTCAATCTTGATATCATTTTCTATGAGCTTATTGCAGTTTGGTGGACATTGCAATTGTAACCTATAACTCATTTCTGGTGTAAGGTTATGCACAAAAATATCCATCTTTTCTTGTTCACTAGCACCAAAAATGTATGCAAATTAGATGTCTAATAACTAGAAATGATAAATTAACTATTTAAAGGCAATAAATCAATCTAATGCAACGCAATGAAGAATACAAAGTAACTATAAAATGATGAAACTAAATTAATTACCTTCACCTACCATGCAGCTTGTCTCCATTGTCCTCCTAGCCTTGATTTCTTGTAGAGGTTGAGCTCTCAGATTTCCAAATGAAGCCTTCTCCCAAGATGCTACCAAAGTGTGGAGATTTTATGAAATGAGTGCACAATAGCTTATGCAATCTAATGGATGGAATGCAAATGAAATGATGATAATATGTATTGATTGCTCTTAGAATGCTTGGATGCTTGGATGCTTGATTGCTTGAATGCTTGAATGCCTATTACAAAAATACCTATTATCTCACAAAGGGGAAATGCGGCTCTTTTTATAGAGTTTTGGAGGATCTAGGCCTAGGTGGCACAATCCTACGGTTGAGAATGAAAGGTGGAAGATCCTAGGGCTAGGATTGACTTGGTTGAAGGAGTTGAGAGAAAGGGGTATGTAGTTGGAATGTGAGAGGAAGAATAGGGATGATGTTCCTCTCACATTGACATGGAGGAGAAGAAGGTGGAAGGTAAAGACACATGTCAAGTGTCTCACAAAGACCAAAGAGAGAAAGAAGGAGAGACCTTTTCCTCATGAGGACTCTTTGCACAAGTGTCCTATGAGTCACCTTTGACCCTTAGAGGTGGCTTGAGAAGCCCCTTAGGAATAGGGAATGTCTCTTGACTTGGTTGTTGAGAGGACATGTGGTCATGAGACTAAGTCCTATGAGGCCACATAGCCCTTAAGAATAGGACATGTGTGGGTGAGGATAATTACTAATAAATAATTAATAATAATTATTTATTTTAGCCAAAGTGATGTGTCAGGTGACTAGGTAGGTGAGGTGGACTAGGAGTCTTAGCCATGTTTAGGTGATTGTATATTTATTTAAATCACTTTAATAAGACTAATTAGAAGACTAAGGATAGAGGAATAGACTATAGTGAATTCACTAAATAAATTGAATAATTTATTTAATAAATAAAGGAATAAATATTAATTAAATAATAAATATTTAATTAATTTATCAAGTCAATATCAATTAAATAATAAATATTTAATTAATTAATGAAGCCATTTTTAAGTGTATACAACTGTACACTTCAGTTCTGCTCTCTTCTGATTGCAAACTTCCCCTTGACTGCTGCTTCCTTTGTCCAAGGGCTTTAGCTCTTCTGTCCTGTAGCTGCTCTGTCCTGCTTCCCATTCCGCTTCCCATTTCTTCTGCTTCTTCTTGCCCTTTTTGCCTCCATAGGACAAAGCGTTACGCTTCACTTCACTTAGGATTTCAGATTTGTAGCTTGGTGAAGATATCCTTATAGATATTCTTTGCAGACTGAAGAAACGGTGCCCATTGACCGGTTACATATTCAATGTTCTTTTGGGCTTCTTTTAGAGAAACAATGATGTTCTCCATATCCTCTACAGTTTAATAATTTGATTCATTGATCAGAATTTCTGTAGAAGTTGCAATTTGCTGCATGGAGTCAAATGTTGTGGCCATAAATAACTGAAATCCAATAATGTCTTGGATTCTCTTATTCTCCTCTTCTGTAGTCTTTCTCAGAATTAGAGCTAGACTTATCATTTCTCTGTTAAAATTTGTTGCTGACGTATTTTTGATGTCAAATTGAGAAGACAAGGTTCTAATGTCTTCTGAAGTCTTTGCTGACTTCTCTATCAGATCTTGGAAGAAAGTTTCAAAGTTGGAAGTTCTTATAATCAAACTTTCTGCAACTTGGATATGCTATTGAAGAACTCTTAAGTTGGTTGACAGAGTTACCTTGATATCTTCAACTTGTTTGTGGAGAATCTCTATTCTCTTCTTCCCATTGTGATCTAAAGCTACAGTTTTTGGATTTGTCAGATCATCACCGATTGCTTGTGAGAAGACTTCTAGCTAATCTATCATAGGTTCATCTTCATCTATGTCAGCATCAAGTACGAAGTTGCATAATATATTCATGATAGTGGTCAGGACCATGTCTTGTTTTCTCTTGGTCAACTCCTTTAGCTGCCTGGTTGACATTTTGTTGATGTCAACCACTGTATTGGTGGCCTTGCTCCTTTTGGCTCCTTTATCCTCAGCAAATGATAACTTTCTTTTAAATGAGGAGGAGCTTGGAATATCTACTTGCTCCTTTTTCTTGGGCTCTTGTTCCGGTTGAGCTTGCTCAGTGTGTACAGGAATTTCTTGTTCCTGTTCCTTATTTTCTTCATCTCCTTGTTGAGTTGGATCTTCCGTTTGCGCCTCTTCTTCAGGTAGGTCTTCCTTGGCAGGTGCTTCTTCCTTATTCTGAGCTTCCTGTTCCGGTTGCACTTCAACTTCAGGTGGGGCATCCTGTTCTTGTTGAAATTGAACTTCCGGTGGGATTTCTTCCTTGTGCTGCTCTTCAGCTGAATGTAATTCTCCCATAGGGATATCATTTCCCAGCTCTTGTTCTACTAGGGGAACTACCTGTTCAACGTTTACCTGTATACAAGATGTGAACTCCTATGTTTGAATATTTACGTTACCGGTTGCAGGTTCTTCACGAGTAGTGAATTAAACCAGTGGTTCTTCTACAGTTTCAGGATGATCCTGTGGACCTGTTCTTTCTAGTGCACTGAAATTGTACTGTTGCCAGAAGTCTAAAGTCTCTTTATAGACTTCATTTTCAAATCCATTTAGAATCTTGGCAACTCTACACTTGGTATCCAAGTTCATTGATGCTTCTTCTAGTAAAATCTTGATTCTTTCTTCACTGAGACCGGGTCTAACTTTAGACAGTGTGTCCTTATTGATTCTAGTGTTTGTGCCTAGACCGGTTCTCCACTTGTTCTGAAGCCTAGAATTTAATTCTGGGGGAAACTCGGACCTATAGTCCTATGACGTTCGGTTGCAGTCCATAAAAGTTTCCACTATGGCTATTATAACTGACTATTTTTCCTCTTCTCCTAGCACGCTATACCATTTAGCGGCATTATTTAATATTCCAAAGTCCATCACTTCATCAACTATTTCATCGGCAGTCATAGTTCGAGGCTTAGCTTTTTCCGGAGAAGTTAGAACAGTTGGACGAGCTGGATCATTGCCTTGTTCATCAGTGATATCTACAATTACCGGTCCTGAAGGATTCTTCTCCTTGACCGGTGCTTCAGCTTCAAGCACTCATTTTCCTTTACCGGTGTCAGGGATCGGTGGAACTGTGGTCCTTTGTCGTGCTTCCTCTGCTTGTTGCTGGGTCTGAAGAAGTTTGGTCCAAATGGCTACTCCTTCCTCATGAACCTTGTCAGCTTCTCCTATCAGCATCCGACTAATCCTCCTCTTTGTCGGGAAATCTTGCTGATGTAGTTCAGCTTGTTCAATGGCTTCTTCCAAAGTGAGGTGGTTCTGAACCTCTACCAGAGCTCGTATCCTCAACTCCTTTTCTCTATCCATTGAAGCTTTCCATCTAGCTTCAAGAATTTCTAGAAGATCATCAGGCAATGTTGTATGAAGTTCAGCAGGTTGCAAATTAAACTTATGGAGGCAGTATACTACTGCTTCTTCAATTTTCCTTCTATCTTCTTCATTTGCCAGATTGTATCTTCTTTTGACACCACCCATTCCGCCAAGTTCTTTCAATCCTGCCACAAATTCATCAATTGTGGGCTTCCTACTTCTAGGTGGATCCTCCTTTACCTGTTTTCCTGATTTCCTCTTTCTGATTGAAGGAATAGTGTCTTTAGTCTCTATTTCCCCGGGATCTTCCTCTTGAGTGCTTGCTACCGGTTGTGCTCTTTTTCTTTGAGCCTTGGGTTGATCTTTGACCGGTTTCTTCTTTTGCATTGGCATCCTTTTGACATCCACATTCTTGATTGGTGCCCTTTTCTTCAGATTCTCCTAGATCTCTTCGTGGGTACCGAACCAATAAGCACCGAGATCTAGAGCCACCTCGGTCAGGGCATCTGCATATGCCTTAGCAGTCTTTGAGGTGATCTCGTAGCCCAATTCAGGAGCGTACATTGTTCTCGATTCCACGGCTTGAATTATGAAGTTATTAGTGGTAACCAGAAAGCATACGTCGTCTTTGTATTCGTCAACAATAGTTGACGGTACCCTCTCCCTTGCATGCATTCATAGTTGAAATGCCTCGAAGTGCTCAGTCATTACTCTAATGAACTGGTTTCCCAGTTGGTTGTCCATTTCACTGATCTAATGCATGATCGGTCTGTCGGTTCCCCAAGTCACTTTTCCGATTCTCGAGAGAAATTCAAATAGTAGTACAGACATACCAACAGGGTTCCATACTTCATGGATTTCTTCTTGACAACTCCGAGCTTCTTCATATTTTCAAAGATTTGCCCTCGAAGCATCGCACAGATGTCGTATTGAGCATTATCGTGCATTATCCGGTGTGCGGCATGAATTGCTCCACCCAGTATGTTGTTTAGATTGCTTGACTGGTAAACCTTGTAGCCAATCACAGCAGATGCAAAGCGGACTCCATCATCCTCAATGTCGGTCAAGGTCATAAGTCAACCATCAGATCTTGACTTTGTTAGTTTATTGACGATGGCATTGGAGATAGTCCTTAGGGTTTGTGCTTCCCCTTAGTCGATGTATCTGGTCACTCTGTGAAGGTCCTCTTTAGTGATCTGATTGCATGCACCTCTAGTGAGCCAGAAACCCGGTTCGTGAAGATAACTTAGAACAGGTCGAATTTGGTCTTCCCAGAAGACAGTCAGGTAGCATACTCCATTGATAAGTCCAGATGATACCAGCCTCGCATACTTATCAGGAAGTCTCCCTTCTTCACATAACTCGAGGTACTCGCTTTGAATATAAGTTTTGCCCAATTCTTCCTATTTAGTGTGAATGAACGCCGTGACGTCTTCGGTCAAGAGGACTCCATTTGGCAGAGACGACAGCGCACTAGCCATGTCGTTTTCCTTGTTTTGAACTGCCACAATATCATATGCAGGTCAGTTTGCTTGATTTCCCTTGATCAGCTTCACGGTAGAGGATGATGATGCCATTTCTTGATAACCGGTTAACACAAAAAGTCGCTTGAACGGTATAACAAATAGTAGCTCACAATGATCAATGCGTGAGAATATTACTCAGAACAAGAATTCGTTAATCACAAAGATAGCAAAGTAAAATTAAATGAGTAATTCTCCTTTCTTTTATAGATTAGGGCATAATGGTAACTATTGTTAAACAGCTATAGCATTAATTGCCTTACCTAACTTTTCTTTCCATTTTTTCCAACTAGTATTCAGGCTTTTTCGGTTTAGCAAACCCCGGTTGATCAAAGCTTACCTGTCTGGTTGTCCTTGTAGACTAAGTGAGTCCATTTCTCACCAGTTCTACAGGGAACAGTAGATGGTCTATCAGTTCCTTCTAAGCCTTTACGACTCAATTTGCTGAAAAGATCACCATCTGCAGATGATGATCTTTCCTCTGTCTTCTCATCAACGGAGCTCTTTGATTCCTTTTTGAACCAAATTTGCTTGACTATTTTCTCAGTCTTCTCTTCCTTATTGATCTTCTCATTTAAGGATGAGATCTTCTCTACCGATTTGACCGATTCTTTCCTTTTGCTCATTGACTGGTTCCTGCACTCTTTCGCTAGGTGTCCTACTTTGTTGCAGGAGTAATAGACTATCTCGGTAGCCTTCCCTCGATTCACCCTTCTATTGTTAGGTGATTTGCACCAGGAGTCATTGTGACTGTGCATCCCACAGTTTGCACAATTGGTTGTGCTCCAGTTCTTATTTCTCTTGGGGATCTGAATGCCATTGTCTTTGATCTCCATTCATCAACTTTGTGTCCAAACTTATTGCATGCATAGCAGCAGCTCTTGAAGCTTCCCCTGCTTCCACTGGACACAGTTGTGAGGCTCGACCAGCATTCATTGGTCTTGTGGCCATACTTGCAACAATTTTTGCAGTAACTGTTGTTTGGCTTTACTGGTGCATTCCTGCAGTCATGTGTTCTATGACCCGGTTTCCCACAATGATTGCAAGAGGTGTTAAGAGTCTTCTTACCTTTTTGTGCCAACGGTTTCTTTTTATCCTTCTTGCTTGTCTTAGCTTCAAAAGACTCACCAGTCTCTTTGGTGTCTTTACCGGTGAATCCAAGACCGGTGGGATCTTTGTGCTTTCTTTGAGCTTTAAGTTGCTCATCAAGCTTGACCGAGCTCAAGTTGTATCTTCTTAGGGTTTCATTTCTTTCTTCAAGTTCTTTCATTTGTTCCTTCAATTGATACAACTCTAATGCTAGCCTTTTGCATGCTTCATCCTTATCATGCCAACCCTTTTGCATGTTGTCGTTTTCTTGGGTGACAATTTGCATGTCTTCTTGAAGTTGCAAGATGACAAGATCATTTGCCCCTACAGCTTCCTCTGCCAGGTTCCTTGCTCTTTCTGAGGAGGTTAATGACTTGACTGGTGTGTTTCTTTCATCTTCAGCTTTCCTCTTTTTCTCAATCAATTCAGTCATCCTTAGAGCATTATCTTCTTGCTCCCTCTTAAGGTTGGAGATCTAATTGGTTAGGATCTAGTTTCTTTCCATGAGCTCAGAGACTGCCTCCTCAGCTTCATCAAATCCACTCTGCCCAAAGAGTTCATCAATAGTCCCATTGCTCTCATTCAACTGCAGAGCCAGCTCCTTCCTTTTTGCAAGTGATCTTCTCAGCCTATTCTCTAGAGAGGCAATGATGTCGTTGGCTTCCTCAAGCTGTTTCTGATACCTGTAACCCTCCATGATCTTTTTCTCAAGCGATTAAGCTTTATATTTTAAAGAACTAAGCTCTGATACCAATTGTTATTACTAATCGGTTACTGAGAAAAGGGGTGAATTAGTAAACACTATTTTTATTACAATTCAACACTTGTTTAACTATTCTTCCAAGATAAGCAGAATGTAAACAATCATCCACAAGCATAAATAGAAATACACAGATCAACACAAGATGTATACATGGAAACCCTCGGTTAGAAGGAAAAAACCACGGTGAGACAGAGCTCACAACTTCACTACTGCAGAAGTAAAGACGCCATGTTACGAGCTTACAAAGCATTGGAGAAGGTGCTACCCGGTTAAGGAATTTGATAAAAGATCAGTTAAGATCTTAACTCTGTTAGGAGTTGCCTGGTTAGAAGACTTTCAACATCAACAAAGATGTTACCCGGTTAAAGGATTTTTACAAAGAACTGATTAGGGTTCACCCTGATAGAGGGATTTCAATTTTCTTTCACACCTTATAAAAGCAATGATCTGAATTGACATTGATTGTCTGAATAGATCATACATATTGATCTTTTCCTTGGTTTGCCTGGCTGTTGAATCTTTTCTGCCTCTTTGCCTTTCACCTCTGCTGACTGTGATCTCTATGCAGATATCTCCTCTCTGCTCTCTCTATTCAACAACTCTTAACAACACTTTTTCTTGCGTCCTATGACCTATATTTATACAAGAGTTCACCTTAATGAAACCCTTAACTCATAGAACCGCCAGATTGTAACTCAACACTAAATCATGCAACTAGCAAAAAGCTTCGCGTTCTGATCTGGAGTTTACCTTGAAAAACATCTGCATAAATAAAGCTAACTCTTGTTAAAAAGCTAACTCCACTTCTAAGCAATGGATGCTCTGCATATTCCGGTTTTAACTTAAACTGCTCTGTAGAATCTGGTGCGGATCTTTATGCAGTTAGACCGGTATAAATCTTATACCCTGTTTATCTTTGTATGTAATAATAGACCGGTACAATGTACTTAGTTCGGTCTACCGGTCCATCTCCTTTTCTTATTCTACCGGTGCCTTTAAAGTAATGTGAGTGGACCACCGGTGAACCTTTACCGGTGGGAATGGTGTTTGTGATTTACGATAATGACAACTTAAATTGCTAACACCTGGGGCTGCTCTAGAAGCCCAATCTACTTATGTTTCGCTAGGAATACCTTCTATTGATTGCCCCTCTCAAATTTTGGCACCATTTTGTAGGGGTCCTGATCCAAAGTCCCCTCTAAAACAATTTGCAATAAGAGTTTCACACCCAACGAATCCAAGTAGTGGCACGTGAAGATGGAAATGTAATTTTTGTGGCATGGAATGGTTTGGGAGTATGACTAGAGTTAATTCACACATTCTCTTTTGGACTGGATATAGTGTGGGTGCATTCAAATTCCTGTTAGATGCTGAAGTGTCAAATTTAGAATTGAAATAAACAACCTGTGGGACATTCCCAATGATAGTGTAGTTCCAGTGCCTAATTATTTGGCTGTTAGGCAACAGGTTCAGACAATTCAACAATTACAGGTGCAGCTAGATACTTCTACGCATATCTTGCATCAAAGAGTAGGGACTTGTTGTGAGGTTTTCACATCATTGCCCCAAATTTTGGGGACCCCCCATTTTCGACTTTGGGCTTGGCCTTCTTCCTATTTTCGATTGCCTGTGCCTTGGCAATTTTTGTGAGGTTTTTGATGAACGATGTCAATGGATTGAATTGCTTGAAATGGAGTTTACTTGCTAAATGATGATTTAATATCAATTTGAACTTATCTCTAACCCTCAATTTCGATTTTGGGCTAACAAATTCGTTTTGTGCAATTCAATTTCATTAATTCTTGGCTTTTTTGTTATTTATCTTCGAAAATCTGGGCTTGTCAATTTGAAATTTGCATTGAAAATATTTAATTTGGGCTAAAATTGTCTTAACTTCGATCATCAAGTGATAAATTGGGTAATACATCAAATTGGCATTGAAAATAATCAAATTTGGGATTTAAAAGAAGTAATTTTAAGCCTAAATATCTTGATTTTTAGAAATAAAAGAAAAGAAGCATAACCTTGGTTATTAAAATCGATTTTGAACATTAATTATATATCTTATTGGGCTTGAATTTAATTTTGAAAATAAAGAGAAATCATTTTGCATTGAAAATATATAAGTTTGGGCTATGAAATCAAAATCTGGGTTGAGAAATTCGAGGTTTGGCCTTTAAAATTCCAATTTGGGTGATTATAATTTAATTGTGCTTTGAAATAGTCAAATTGGGGTCCTAAATTCGAAATGTTCCCCCCTTAACATGTGGCGCAAGGCTAAAAGGCATTTAGGGCCTCCCCTTTGATAACGTGTAGCGTTTAGGGCATTCAAAATTTAAAAATCTGGGCGCTATTAGTAAATCCCAATGCAGTTTTAATTAATTTATTTATTGTTTGACATGTCGTCCCTGTTTGGCATGAAGTTTTATTAATTTTTTTATCTTTTGTGGGCAGGTCAGCCCTAGAATTGGGAGCCCTAGGCAGCTATATAGGGAGGGCGCCTCCTCTCCTCACTCCACCATTCATTCCTCAAGGCAGCAAATTAGTAATAAGCAGCAGTCCGAGCAGGGAGCAGAAATTAATAAGTCAAGAGGCCTGCGACATCAAACTAGGGCATCAGCAAATACAAGTAGCAAAGCAGGGAAGTCCGAAATATATTGAGGAGCAAAGAGCAAGGTGTTAGAGCAGAGATCTGATTCCAAGCAGCAGCGAATATACTAAGAGCAGAGATCCGAAAATTCACAAGGAGCAGAACACAATTTGCTAGACCAGATCCGAATATTTTAGGAGCAAAGGCATTGCTTCAGCAGTTTTCATCATATTAAGGCAGCGATTCCATCAATGGAGGGCAGTGATTTTCGATCCTTGTCAAGGCAGTGATCTCCACCATATAGGCTGCGATTTTTATCCAAGAAGTGGCATTGATTATCAGTGATAGGAGGCTTCGATTTTTTTTTCAAGGAGGCATACTCAGAATTTTCGGATTCAAAGAGAGAGAGGGCTCAAGATTTTCGAAGATAGAGGACAAGAGGTTCAGATTCCAAAGGAGGATATGGTTTGATATCAAGAGGGGAACCAAAATTGTTGATTTCGAAGGCCTAGTTGTTCAAAATTTGATAGTGAAGAGGCAGATTTACCAAGACAAGATTCAGATTTTTACATGTTGTGTGCAATTCCGAAAGGTTGAAAAGAAGATCCACCAAGCCAAGGGCATCCACATTCGGTTCTCTTTGCATGAACGGAGTGCTTTCATAGCCGGTGAGAGGCCTATCTTTTCCTTTCTTCTTAGTTGTTCATTTCATTGGTATTATTGCTAAGTGTTGAAGACTAGTTTCAAGAGTAGAGTTAGGTGTTTGGTTAGTAGGTTGATTACTCGATTGTTTTGATTAGCTTTTTTCCCTCAAGTTCTTGCTTGCATTCCATCATTTCATTTCATCATCATAGGAGGAAGATTGGAGTGATAAATGTAGTCCATCTCATAGGAAACGGCGGGTAGTGATAAGTGGTAGTCCCACCCCTAGGGAGAAGATTGGAGTGATAAGTGTAGTCCATCTTAAGGCAAAGGCGGGGAGTGATAAGTGTAGTCTTCATCATTTCATCATTAGGAAGAAGATTGGAGTGATAAGTGTAGCTCATCTCTTAAGGTAACGGCGGGGAGTGATAAGTGTAGTATTCCATCCCATTAAGAGGAAGTTTGGAGTGATAAGTGTAGTTTCACCACCATTGTAGAAAAGGCGGGGAGTGATAAGTGTTTAGGATGACGAATGCCAATGCAAGCAAGCGACCCAAAGGAACTAATGCTAAAATAGGAGACAAGGAAGTCATGATACCCAATTCCAACTTCCGCTCAAAATTGCAATACGTTGGAGACACCAACATTGGTACCCTTGATATGATTCAATTAAGATATAGGTTGAGAGACAGCCAGTCCCCTATTGCAAAGAAAATCTACAAGTCTGGAGTCGTGCATGCAGCAGCCTTCCCTCCTACCTTGCCTTGTCCAAAATTGATCATGGAGTGTGCATCTAGACTTAACATCCAGTGCAAGTCAGTCATGATGGACGGAGAGAAAGTTTTGGCAAACATCAGCAATCCATTGATTGAAGACACATTCAACATACCTAAAGAGAATAGCACGGAGGAACTATCTATTGATCAAGCCACCAGATTCTACCATGACAACCAGGACACATACTTTGTTCAACTGAAACAGAATTGGTTACATAAAGGCAAGAAGGGAGTCACCAAGACCTCAAAGCTCACCAGGTCCGACTTCAAATCAGAATATGGCGACCTCATCATCCTCCTCAACAAAATCATGGGCTTAGCACAAGGTATGCAATTCGAAACTTGGATGTACTATTTCATTGATGGCATAGAAAGTGGATAGAAGAAATTTGATTGGGCTGCAATAATTAGTGAAAATCTAGAGTTACAGCTTAAAACAGTGTTGTCTCAAAAGCAGTTTTATATGGGGTCGTATCTTTTTTTACTTAATAGCAAGATTATTTAGACAACCGGGACTTAAGGCTAGGGGAGAAGTTGGTCATGGGCCTGGGCAATACTTGGTGTTTGAGTGCTATCCGCAGCTTCATTTGCGCAACACCAAGGATTACAAGATATTTTATGATGCCTTTGCCATGAAGTTAGTAAGGATGTTGCAAGGAACTCCTGCTCGGAGACTTTCTCCGAAAGCCGAAGCCAAAGTTAAGAAATATGGGAGTTGGTTCATCCAATTTGCACCATTCACATACATAAAAGTGGCTGGATGTACAACTTGTCCCAAGAGGCTTCCAAGGTACCCACCCGATCGATTAGTTTTGATGGAGTTGGCTAGACAACTTGAGCAATATGATAAAATGATGAAACAGAAAGGTGAAGCAGGGGTTACCCTCTCACTTGTGATAGGCAATGACAGTTGTCCCAACCATGTTGCCTTTGCATCTGCTGAAAAGAAGTTAGAGCAATATCACTTAGCTTGGTATAAAGCAAGACAAGGATTCAATCCTCATGGTCTAATCAAGGCAGCTCAAGGGGGAACATTCAGGCATGTGCCTACAATAGAAGATTTTTGGGCTAATGCACAAGATGAATTTCATGTGAGGAAGCTAGCTTTCTCAAGATTATCACTAAGCCTAATGAGGGCCATAAAATGGAAAAATCTTATGATCCCAGACCAGCTAGAAGAAGATGAGGATGTGCTAAGAGAAGACTACAACACAGTAGAAGGAACGGAGTTAGATCCAGTCAACTGGAATGATCACCATGATCCATCCTTAGAGGCAATCAATAAGTCAGTTGAACTGCACACTGAGTGGTGGTATAACAAGAAGTATGAGCAGTTGCAAAGATCAAGAGTACGCCTTACTTATGAAAAGATGAAGCCAGTTGAGGTTCAAGCGGAATCAGTTAGTCAGCAGGGTGAGGGCAGTAGCCAGCAGCAACCACAGCAGCAAGAGCAAGCCAGTAAGGGCAAGAAGAGAAACTTAGAGGCTGAAAGGGATAAGGAAGATCAAAGGCCTCCAGCAAAGAAACAGAACAAAGTATCATCTAGAGAAAGTATATTTGAGGCTAGAAGCGAAGAACATGATGCCAGTGGACAAGGTGCAACAGTTGAAGTAAGCTCAAGTTCAAAGTCAAGTAGTGAGGATAGCAGTAGTGGATATTCTCCTCTTTCAGAAAATCAAGTAAATGAGGATGTGGCAATCTCAAGTGATGAAGAAGATATACAAGTTGATATTGAGGGTGAAGCAGCACAAGATGAAAATCAAGCACCCAATGATGAGTATACAAGGCTAGTTCAGCCAAATCCTGCAGTTGGAGTTTTCACTTGGCCCGCTTGGATGTTGAAGATGCTTCAGCCCATTATCCCAGATCCTCCCATCCAGACAGTTGAGGAAATTCAAAGAGATGCAGAAAGAGAAGGTGATGCTAGACAGAAGCAAGCAGAAACAGTGGCAAGGGTAATCAGAGATGATGGTCATAGAAAGGGTTCAAATCGCCATACCAAAAGTCAACAAGACAATGGAAGAAATTTCAATTCAGGACTATGAGTTTCAAGAGCATGACTTGGGAGCAGCAACAGATGAGATAGAATGTGAAGAGCTTCAAGAGAGCGTAACTTTAGTAGTTGAAAGGTTAGCAAAAGCAAATGCTATAAATGCTAAGTTGAAAAGAGAAAATGAATATTGGAAGAGTATTTATGATGGAAGGAGTCAGCCAATCCAACAAGTGCCAAGGGCAGCTCTCCTCCAAGCCAATGAGAGCAACATCGAACTAGAGGTTGGAGAGTGGGTCAATGACACCATCTAGGAAGGCCGAAATTTCTTGCTTCCTTTCATTGCTACTTTCAGGACTTTCATAACTATCAGGAATAGATTCAGAATGTTTGAGACAAGGTGGAGGGATTTCCTTCCAATTCGTGAGTACACCATTCCCAGGCTGGAGGCAATCACAAAAATATCGGAAGGATCATTGGTGAAGGCCAAGGTGATAAACGAAGGAGAGAAGAGAACAGTTGAGTCTTGGTTCATGGCCTTGACAGTCAGGTTGGGAACACTAGAAGAAATACAGGACAAGATGGCACAGCACAATCCGGGGCATCGAGGCTTTCATTTCGAACACAATGAATGATGCTAGAGTTGCACTAGATTTCGAAGGAATAACAGAGGGAGATTTCAATGAGACAGAGTTTGGATCGAGATTGGATGATTTGGGAAAGATTGTCCCTTTGAAGAAAAGATTGGACATCCTTGCCTCTCTCAAAGCCTTAGTTCAATTTGCAAAAGATGATGAGAAAGAGAATGAGAGGATACTACAAACAGCAAAGGACATGGTCATCTCAGCTGAGCTCAAGATGAGGCATTCACCTTGCCCTCCTATGGAAGAAGTTGATAATATGTTGGCTAGGTTCATTACTTATGCTCAAAGAATGAAAGAAAAGGGTAGAGTTATATTAGAAGACCATTTGATGTAAGCCCATGTGGCATTTTCTCCTTTCTTCTTGGGTAGGGTAGGTGTCAGTTTCTGATTGACTATCATTTTTGGTGCCTTCTCATTGGTTACCACTATTCTTTTTTCGCATTGGTCAATTGATGAGGTGGAATCTTTTCATTGGCCAATGGGGTGGTAACCCTAATTAGGGTTTCTGGGATTCGATCTGGATCGTTGATTTTGTCTCTTAATCTTGGCCATTCATTGTAATTTTGAGCCTCTATATAAGGCCATTTGATATCATTTGTAAAGGGTTGAAAAAAATTGTTGCTAATATAATACCAAAATTGCTTCTCTTATCATTGTTGTGTCTTGCATGGTGATTAAGAACACTTGGTGTTATTGCATGGTTTCTACTTCCAATTGTTAGAGATAGATTTCATTTTATTGAGTTGTTAAAGTAGATTTGATCTCAAGAAGTGTTAAAGTTAGAATAGAAGTAAATGGATAGTTGTATGGTGATATTGGTAGATGTTTGATAGGGATGTATATACTAGGCCACTAGCATCTTAGCGGCTTGTTAAGGAGCCTTGTGTGGTAATCTAGTCTCATTCCCTTTGAATCATTGCACCAATGGAGGTAGCGCCGCAGGCAAGCTTTCATTAGGTTGATCCCCGTCCATTTGCCAATCTTTCCATTCATAGGAGTAGTAGTAAAGAAGTAAGAAGTAGTTTAGTACTTGAAGTTTGAAGAACAAAGTCAGAAGTGATGTAAATTGGGAAATCATTGAGTATACATTGCAAAGCTAAATTTCATCATAGCAAGAGTTTGACATCTCTCAAGTGAACAAAACAACGTAAGCCCGCCGAAGTGATTACCAGCAAATCACATTAATATAACTAAGTTAGTATCCACAGGTGTAAGGAACCTTGGAGTATTCTTATATACTTTTCAAGAGAGGGTTGAGTGTTTGGTACGCTGTATCAAGTATTTCAATTGCTATATGTTATGTAGTGGTACAAAATTCACATCAACAGAACTAGATCAAAATCAGCTTTCGGACCTTCATCCATTCCGAGTTCAACAGGGGAGAGCAACAGGGGGAAACGCAAGGAAGGAAGTTCTAGTAACCCCATTGCTGATTTGTTTAATGTGCAAATGAAGGATCGGTTAGACGATGCCATTGGTACATTCTTCTTTGCCAATGGCATACCATTGCATGTAGCTCCATCTCCTTTTTATAAGGAGATGATGTCCTTGGTGGCAAAGGAGGGAGGGCCATCATTTGTGCCACCATGTGAGCACAAATTGAGGACCACGATCTTGGATAGGCAGTATAACAAGATTGGGGTTTGGATGGAGCAAATGAAGGCATGCTGGATGGAGTCGGGTTACAGCATAATTATGGATGGGTGGACAGACATTAGAGATCATCTACTCATCAACATCATGGTCACATGCACTGAGGGCCCATACTTTCTGAGGGTAGTTGATTGTTTAGGGCATCACAAAAATGCTAATTTTTAGTTTCATGTTCTTAGGGATGCCATTGAGGAGGTTGGGCTACAAAATGTGGTCCAAGTAGTGACAAATGCAGCACATGTGTGTAAAGCTGCAAGGAGGCTTGTTGAGGCCGCCCATAGACATATTTGGTGGACTCCATGTTGTGTGCATGCCATGAACAATGCACTCAAGGACATGGTGAAGATTGTCTGAATTAAAGGAGTGGTTAACGATGCGAGAGATGTACAGATGTTTATCTGCAATCACCACACTTCACATGCACTCTTCAAGAGCTTCACGAAGGAGTTCTTCAAACCAATTGAGACCAGATATGCATCCTATTACATTCTCTTGGAGAGAATGGTTGAGTTAAAAGAGCCACTGCAACTCGTAGTTATGACACAAGAATGGAATTGGTGGACTGAGTCCAAAACAGAGCAGGGGAAGAGGGTGAAGGAGACAGTGAAGAGTGATCAATTTTGGAGTGATGCAAAATACATAGTCTCCATCATTACTCCAATTTTCCAGGTGATCAAATATGGTGATGGGAATGCACCTACCATCGGAGAGGTTTATGAGTGCATCGATTATATGCTTGGCCAAATGAGGGTTGTTGTGCGTGAGAGTTGATGCTAAAAATGCTATAGCCATTTCAATGAAACACCTATCATTAGTCAAACCATAGAGGATTTTAGAGTCATAACTATTAACTAAATAATAAGTCTTTATGTATAAATACATGTGTACAAGGTTTCTTCCACATAAAGCAATGTAATATTTAGCAAAAGAATGCACATGATCTTGTTTTGCAAGAAGCAATGTGCTTTAGAAGTAATTCTAGAACATGGACAAGAAATTGAATTCAAATAATTTTATAAATAGGAGGATTTTGCAACTATATAAGAATGCCTCCTATTCATTAAAGGTCAAGACACAACTATTCATCTAAGAGGTTAGGAGGTGATCAACAATAATCATGTAAGTGGTAGCAAATTAAGGGTTTTGACTCCCCTCTTGGGCAAGGGTCGCTTAGATCATGTGAACAAATCAGCTTCAGTTTGTGTAAGTTTTTTAGTACATGTTCTATTTTAATGTTATGGTGGTTGCACGTAATCTGTAATTTGCTTATTTATATGTACACATCCTCATAGTTGAACTCTATATTGTGCTTCTAGATCCTCTATCCGCCTCAAATGAAACCTTCTTTAAGACTGAATGTTGGTGCATGGTAGGTTCTTAAGTGCTGGCCTAGGGCTTATGTGCACAACAAAAATGGGTCAACATGTTATTATATTCTTTTAATACACCTATTGTTATTCCTAACTAGTTACTGAGAGGGGGGTGAATCAGTAAATTCTATTTCTATTTCTCTTTTAAGCAAACAAATATCCTTGTTAATACATAAATTAAAAGAATACTATAACAATCATAAATAGAAATTAAATGCACAGGTCAACACAGCATTTATACGTGGAAACCCTCGGTTAGAAGGAACCAACCATGGTGGGACAAAACCCACAAACTCCACTACTGCAGTAATAAAGTTGCCCTGTTAGAGGCTTATAAAGCACTGGTAAGAGTGCTACCCGGTTAAGGGATTTGATAGAAGACCTGTTACGATCTTGACCCTGTTAGGAGTCGCCTTGTCAAAGGACTTAGAACATCAATAAAGATGTTACCCGGTAAAGGGATTTATAGAAAGAACCTGTAAGGATTCACCCTCAATGAGGGATTTTAATTATGCTTCACAACTTAAAGCAATGATCTTATGATGACACTCTATCTGTCGAATCAGATCATACATGTTCACCCTTTCCTCAACTTGGTTGTTGAATCTTTCTCTCCCTTTCACCTTTTGTGACTGTGTTTCCTCTCAGAAGATTCTACTCTCCTGCTCTCCTTCTTGATATTCAATAACACATCTTTCATGTCTTTTGACCTCAAAACGCTCGTAAAAAAAAAAAAGCTAACTTCAATTCGACTGAAAAAGTTAACTCCAAATTTAACTGAAAAATGCTCTGCATAATCTGGTTCGGATTATCATGCACTTGACCAGTGTAGAACTTGTATTCGGTAAGTCATTTGTTCCCTGTGAGTGCCACAACCAGTTGGACAACTGGACTGGTATAAGCATGACCAGTTAAAGTACACTGCTTACTTGCTTAGTCTACCGGTTCACAATTAAGAGTACCGGTGTGATGTATCGGTGTTCCGGTGGGATTGATGTTTGCCAATGACTTTACCAATGACAACTAAGTTTATGTCAACAATCTTCCCCTTTGGCATTGGTGGCAAAACATATCAATACATAACCTATAGACTTCCCCTGTAGATCTTCTCATCTACCTGTAGCATATATCTAACACACTGTTACTAATATCATCTCTCTCTTCTCTATACTCTGCACTTCCATCTTTATTCTCTGCACGTACACCTTCCCCTTTTTGCCTACAAAGGACAAAGGGTTGTTATTCTTAACATTTTTACATTTTACGCTGTAACTTATTGAAGATGTCTTTGTAGATCTTCTTTGCAGATTCTAAAAAAGGTTTCCAGATACCTGTTATATGATCCAAAGTTTTCTTTGTAGTTTGCAGTGAGACAATGAGATTTTCCATGTCTTCCATTGTCTTATAATCAGGTTCCTTCAGAAGTTTGTCTGTATCAATTACCGTTGTCTGCATTAGATTATGAAATATCCCCGATGGATATTTTTCCCAATATTTCTCACAGACGTCTCAGATATTTAAACAAATAATTCCATGCAATGAAATATCGATTCAACAGAAATAAACCAACAATATACTCCAATAAATCCTAAGAAATTGTTATTGCATTATACAACAGCAATACAACAACAATGAAATTATAAACAATCCAATCTGAAATAGAGTATGCAATAGTGAGGTCGGATAACATGAACCGGGAAGTGCAATGGTGAACTCTGTTGCTAATCCACCTCAGAGATGAGTTGGGTTTCCGTCCAATCTACCGAGAATGCCTGAAGGTTTCCATCCTCAGGTTTCAAAATCGAAAGCTGGAAGCTTTCTAGATTCTCCAAGAGAGATAAATTCATAAAACTAAGCATATCCAAATGAGCCTCCATTTCCTCCTTAAAAGCAACAAGCTGTCACTCTTTAGTTTCCCTTTCTCTGTCCTTTCATATTTCCACTTGTGTCTCAATTTAACCATTGTAAATTAATGTCCATATAATAATAAAGTGGCATAATGATAAACCATGAAATCTTCTAGCATTAAAATGGATGACCAAACAAACTTGGAAGTAGAAGTGTGATAGCTTGTAATGTCCCGAAGGAGATTTCGGTCCGTAGGTGAATTCTGTCCCGGCGGTGAATTCTGTCCAGAGGTAAATTATGTCCGGCGGTGAATTTTGTCCTGGCGGTGAATTTTGTCCCGACCGTAAATTATGTCCGAAGGTAAATTATGTCCCGGCGGTGAATTATGTCCCAGCGGTAAATTCTGTCCTGGCGGTAAATTCTGTCCCGACAGTGAATTTCGTCCGGAGGTGAATTATGTCCCGGCGGTGAATTATGTCCTGACGGTGATTATGTCCCGGTAGTGAATTTTGTCCTGGCAGTGAATTCTGTCCCGGCGGTGAATTCTGTCCCGGCGGTAAATTATGTCCCGGTGGTGAATTATGTCCCGATGGTGAATTCCGTCCGGAGGTGAATTATGTCCCGGCGGTAAATTCTGTCTCGACGGTGATTATGTCCCGACGGTGAATTCTGTCCCGACGGTGAATTCTGTCCGGCAGTAAATTTTGTCCTTACGGTGATTATGTCCCGACGATGAATTCTGTCCTGGCAGTGAATTCTGTCCAGCGGTAAATTTTGCCCCAACGGTGAATTCTGTCTTGGCAGTGAATTCTGTCCGGTAGTAAATTTTGTCCCGACGGTAAATTCTTTCCCGCGGTGAATTATGTCCCGGTGGTGAATTGTTGAGGAAGTTGCTCAAGCCGTACGGTTGAGGTGATGGAAGCCATACAGTGGGAACGGATGAGGGATGATGCCTTCCAGACGCTCGAACTAATATGATTGCCAGAAAGATCTTATTGAATTTATTGACGGAACTTCGGATTTGCCAAATACGATACAAGCAGAAACAAACAGAGTAGGGTGAGGATTGAATCCCACCGAAACTACAACAAACCAAATAGGGTCTTTCACCTCCGAAATGGCGAACAGCAGAATCCCAACAGGAATTCGCAAATAGAAATCAAATATAAATCTCAACATATAAAATCCAACCTACACACCGAGCATAAATACCCATCGGGAAAACTCCCGAGAGTGCACAAAAGAGCCCACGGCGACAACTACACCTACGCCAACAAATAAAAATGGGTCCGAGATAAACTAAATCGATTGGAACCCAAATACAATAATTTTATTAAAAATGGGGACATTACATAGCTTGCCGGAAAGCTATCAACGAAAAGCTCCGAGTCCAACACAAAAATTCTAAGAATACTGAGCCCTGCTGACTTACTATAAATAGTAACTATCCGAAAACCCTGCAGAAACTACTCTTATTGGCCTGAAACTGGAATTACCTAGGCCAAATATCACACTGACCCACGTAAAGCCCTAGTTAGCCCACCGGACTAGGATAAAACGGCTAACGACGCAGCAAGAAATAATGTGTCTGAAAAAAGGGACATTACAATCCTCCCTTCCCGGAGATTGCTTGCCCTCAAGCAATCGGTACCTACATGTTGTGACCAAAATACCTGGATCCCATATCCACCTCAAAGAAGTTGCCCCCTCGGCTGTTGTGCTATCATGACAAAAACGTGGCTAGTAAGGTGAAGCCACTCATTACTCCCCCAAAACATCAATTTATCAATCATACCAATACCAAGATCCCAAACGATCAGGCTGACACGATCACCAAATATGAGTGAATCGAAAGGTCTCAAGATGCAATCAATACTAGACATCCCTCCATCAAGAAGAGGTAACACAAGGAAAAGCATATCACCCATCATATAATAAGACACGACTACCCATCCTGAACTGCTAATGTAGGAACCAAACTGCTCAACAACTGAACTCACCCAGTCACTCTAGTCTGGTAACCAAGACTCATATCTAGTAACTGGACCTGGGTCCCAAATTGTAATGACCCCTAAATGATTCTTTTCGTAAAATTCAAATATTTGATTTTTATAATATTCCATATGAATAATAAACAAATTATCCTCATTCATTATATTAAAATAAATGTATTTATCTTATCATATGAGTTAAATAAAATTATATTAATTCACAATTATAAATAAATATATTTATTTTCAATTTAATTAAATAGTTAAATAATAAAATTATATTAATTCACAATTATAAATACATATATTTAATAGACAAATTGTATTAATTTACAATTATATTTAATAACAAGTAAATATATTTACTCTCATTGAAATTAACAAACATTAAAATAAATATACAAAAACTTACATCCTTAAAAACATAAGATATGATTAAAAAAAAAAAACAGATGTAATTAGTGAACGCTCGACCAAAGGTCACGACCGAACGTCGCGACCTGTAAACACCTCCTCCCCGCATACATATACAAGCGAACGACAAAAGGAAGAGCACAACACGGGAAGGAGAACAACAGGCATACGCACAGCAACAGGGAGTTAGAGAAAAGAAAGGAAAGAGAACGATAGGTACACAGTGACGTGATTTAGAACAAGGAAAAGCAAACGACAGAGAGATAAGTGACGGGAGCACGCACGAGATGAGACAAGGCAATTACCAGAGGATATCAATAGAAACTTAGAAGATATTGATGCAAGTACAGACACAGTCTGGTACCAATCAATCTAGAGAACAGAAAATCATACCAGAGGGTAGAGTGGGATTCAAATCAAGTATCAGAAGCCATTCAAGGTATACAATAATTAATATGTATATGAAAGCTTCAAAACTAAAGCAGTGAACCATATAGAGGACATCCGTTTGGATGTCGAGTTTCACTTCAAAGAGAACTCAGAGATAAGAGGACATCTATTTGGATGTCAAGTTTCTCTTCAAAGAGAAGTCAGAGATAAGAGGACATTCTATATGAATGTCGAGATTCCAGACGGAATCCAGAGAGAGATTCATAGAAAATTGTAATGACCCTTACCAATAGGATCACTAAAATCTCTGATTTTTGCACTTATGGAATTTCGTCAAACAATTGGCAAGCAATCAACTACACTGCTGGAAGTAAAAGACTAAATATGGGAAATTGTTGAACAATAAATCCACACAATACAATGATGCAAAACAGTGCCAATATGTTTATATTCCTTCAATGAAAATATAGACTTCTTACAACAATAGTACTTTCAGAATTTACAAATAGTTTGGCACTAGAAAATGACTACAGATTATGCAATGCAAGGATGTCCTTATTGATTGGACTGGTCATAAATGTCTTGTCTCATGCAATTAACTTCAACTTAGGATGCAATCTTTCATATAACTGTATACAACAGTGACTGAATTACAATTTATGCATTGACTGTTACAGCAACTATTCAAACCCTTATTATAATCATGACACCATACATTCATCTAACCTTTACAATCAAATATAGAAGAACCTGGAATAATGCAGAGACGTTGACTGAATGCTGATGCTGTAGATGAAATCCGAACTATATGTTGTGCCCAGAATGCTGTCCGTACTCTGCTGCAGCTACAGGCCGTAAAGTACGACACTGGTACGATTCTTATATTAATTTTTGCCTTCACCAAACGGTGCCAAAACATGCATAGACTGAATCGCACAGGTCTTAGGAATGCAATGAAATTGGTAACTTGAATTTCGAACCGCGTATGAAGGATTTATGACTCCAAATATGCATCCAATCTGATCTTCGAAAATGACCAGTCCTGCATCAGATTTGTTGATGTCTATTGTCCCACTCTTTGCAAAGCCCTTCTAACAAATATGATGCAATCTTTTCACCAAAATGACTCCAAAATGTTCACTTTCAACCCTAGTCTGAATTCTCAATGAAGCTCAACATGAAATGGCTGATTACCATCTCCAATGTGCAACCCTTCAAAAGATATTTCACCTCCTCAGTTATGCAAACCCTTAGGAGTTTTTCGTTCCTAAAGATCAATAGGAAATCTGCAGACCTAGATGGTGCCACAAATGCCCATAGAGAAAATGTAGTAGAGACATCAAATCAAGTGTGTGCAAATGAGAGGCCAAACCCTCTATTTATTCACTTTTCTAAGAAGTTACTACGAACTTCTAGAAGCATCCATTATAAAATCCCATTATAATGCACTTTTATAATAAAATAACTTTATTAATTTAAAGTGCAATCTCAACTTAAAATTATAACATGTGGGCCCCGCATAACACATAATAATAAAAATAAGCTCCAAATCACCTCTCCAAGAGCAAATATAACCAACCAGTCTCCAAATAATCATCAAGTCGACTCTCTTACCAAAAACATCTACCTACGAGAGTCCATGATAGGCAAATCTACTGAAAATATCATGTCGCTAGAAAGGGGACATGACAGTCCGCCCTTCCTGAAATTGCTTGTCCTCAAGCAATCTCAATGCTGGATGCAGCAAAATATCTTCTCCCTCCCATGTGGCATCCTCCTAGGGTAAATCTCTCCACTTCACCAAGTACTCTCTGATAGTCCTCTTCTGATCTGCATACTGCTTATGCTGATTTTGTGCTCTGGCAATATTATCCCTGCTCTCCTGAAGCACTTCTCCGGCACATAGAACCCTAACATCACTCATAAGCAAATCCAGAAAACTCGGTGCCTCATAGTCATATAGTGCTCTGAAAGGAGTCATCTGAATAGACATGTGATAAGTGGGATTATAGCAATACTCACATAGATAAATCCACCTAACCCATGCCTTTTGCTTCCCTGCCACATAGTTCCTCAGGTAGCCTTCTACCCACTTGTTCACTATCTCATTCTGCTCATCAGACTATGGGTGGTAACTAGTGCTAGGTGTGAGCTCAGTGCCACATAATCGGAACACCTCCTGCCAACAATGACTCAAGAATCTGCTGTCCCTGTCACTCACTATGCTCCGTGGTATCCCATACAATCTGAAAATTTCTCTAAGAAAGACCTCAGCCACCTGCACTGCTATATGTGTAGTAGTGATGGGAAAGAAATGTGCATACTTCGGCAACCTGTCCACCACCACATAAATGCAATCACACCCTTGGGTCTTAGGCAAACACATAATGAAACTGCTTGTTCCCAAGCAATGGCTGAACAATAAACCAATCAATCCACCTCGATCCCAAATGAAGTCATGATCTACACTGCTGTCAATCAACGCAAGCTCCTGCAATGTCCTCTGAAATATAATCAAGAGGAACCCATAATCAAACTGACAAATATAGCTCAAATAAACTCCAGAATCACAACTGCCACAGTCTGGAACCCACGAGAAACAAACTCTCGAAATATCAAAACCCAAGTAGAGAGGACAACTCAAACTGCCAACATAGTAAATACCACCAACACATCCCACTGGCCTATGCAGAGCGCACAATCCAACTCTGCAACAATGGCGAACACTCCCGAATGAAACTGCACCGAATACGGAGAATCCACACACTGTACACCTCCTGAAGTGAAAACAACTCTGCAAATCACCGACCACTGTCTCATAACCATAACTCCCATGTACCGTTGATGGCGAATAGTCGTCACATGATGGATAGAAAGAACTAGAACCCAAACCAAATCTGGCGGCCATCAACTCCTCAACACATGGATCAAATGCAAACTGATGAACATACCCTGCAGTATAATGCTAATAAAAAGAACCAGCCTCAGCCAACAACTCACCATGCACAGGTGATACATCCCACTGCGATTGATCACCAGTTAAGTCAGGAGATGTCATAGCCAAAGGAGTAGAATCAATAACAACAACCGCTGAAGCATCACTCCCAAACTCCTGCTCTAAGTCATGTATTATCAAGCTGTCAACCGCAGAACCTATCGCCATGTCATGCTCATCATAACTCTCACCCCGTGGCATCAAACCATCCCATAACTGATGACAAGCACTAGGAACCAAAGTACATCTTCGTATCATCATCTCATCAACATGGTCATCAAAGGTAAATTGATGAGCATACCTCAGTGTAATGCCGATAACATGCGCCAATCTCAGTAAGTGACTCAGACTGCAATCCAGATAAAACTAACTGCAACCGATCCCTAACCAAGCTGGAACTGACTACTACCTCCGAAGACATCGCCAAGGGAGTAGTTTACTAGCAAGAACCATGCCAACTGTCGGCTCACCAACATCACACATGATCTCAGATACAACATCCCTAGTTTCCGTGCCATCAGTAGTAGAGACCACCACCATGTCAGGCATACCACAACAATCTGCTGCAGCACCCAACTCAACTGAACCTGCCTTTAGTGGAAAAGAACCCGATATGCCAATGCTAGTATCGAGGACAGATCTATCCTCATCTCCACTGCCTCTATCAACCTCGACCATGGACATCCTCGGATCACCAGATACCACGGTCTGTGACTATACAGAATTTGGTAAAGTCTGAAGTCGCTCTAACTCCATGGTCACCTCAGCCAAATGAAACTGTGATTCCTCGAAAACCAACTGTGTACTCTCAAGAAACTCAGAAGTCACCTCGAGCTGCTGAGTAAGCTCACTCACCTCATCTTCCTTGACCAATAATGCATCATATGCTGTACTGCCCCACTCCATAAGATAATCTCTGTCGGCTACCAACTGCATATAATTCTATCTCAGAATTCGGATAGCCTCCCATAAAGAGTGGATCTCTGTCAAGGAAAGATAACTGCCTCCCTGCTCATCACTAGTAGGAGAACCCCATCCATAAACTACTAATAACTGACGAGCAGCATCGAAATGCTGGCAAGTGATAGCAATGTCTCGCTCACTAACTCTCAGCTGACTAGACACATGATGGCGCTGGCTAGGCTGTCTCCTATAATCCTCCTCTGCCACACTATCCAAAGGAGTAGACTCAAAATTACTGATCTTCAGAGTACTACCATCCACACTCTGCGAATCAACTACAAAGCTCATATCAACATACGGAGTATCAAAAACTGTCGCATCGCTGTCCAACTCCTCTGTACCGAAAGAAACTATCGAGGAAACTAAGTCCTCAAAACTGTCCACTACATCCTCCTGGATGTCATCAATGCCAATACGATCCTGGGACTCATCTGTAAACACTGCCAAATATGAAAGATCATCAACACATTCCAGCAAGAATGGTCGACTGGATATATGAACAAAGCCCAACACCGGTGTGTAAAAACTATACCAGCATCGGACAAGCTGCTGGCACAAGAAAGGACAACACCGTGCAATCTGCTAATCAAATCCATGATAGCGCCCAAACAAACACTACTACCAAAAAGTGATAAAGATCTCCAGTCAACTGAATCCCAAACACCAATATAACAATCCCGAGTCCATATCCGTAAACTAGAATCAGCTGGTAACTCAAGCAAACTCCTCACCTGAGAAATATGACTAATACCAACTAACTCCACAAACCTGTCGGATACTGTCCCTGAATCCTGGATATGAATGCAAGGTGTACTCTCACAATTATCAACAACCACATGTGATCCGCCTGCTGTAGAAAGCTGAGTATCAGGTGTGCAAGATGAAACTAAACTCAACTCCACGCCATGCTCATCCCCATGTCTCTCCAAGTCCTGTAATGCCAACATATGATGAGCCGCATCAAAATGTTCTATCGCTGTAGCAATCATACTGTCATTAACCTTTAGTTGTACGACCAAATGAGGAGGACTCTGAAGCTTATCACCCTCATTCAATTTTTTTGATGTATCATCTGCACTATGATATGAAGCTGAATCATTATCGCTCACTATATGATAAGCAGCATCATGTATGCTCTCATCTTCGCACACAATATCATCAAAAGTATTGCTGCTCTGTACCTCAGAAGATGGCTCAAAAGACATTGTAGAAGTTGCGGTTTTGACAATATCTTCGCACACTTCTACCTCCACAGTATCTGTATGTCCATCTGAAGAACAATCTTGGGACCCATCACCAATAACTAAATTTTCTAATTCATTTTCTATGGTCTGATTTGAATGATCAGACTTGTGGTGACATGAATCCTCAACACATAATGCACCCTTAGAACTCAATTCTAGAGTCCCTTCATGTGACAACTCAATAGGATCACTTTGCACATGTGAAAACACTGTTGTCTCCTCCTCATGCAAAGTTTTGTCACTGCTGTCATGAAAATCAGAATTATCCTCTATAGTAGAAGCTTCTTGAAAAACCCCTTGCACGGTTGAGGTAGATGAAACATTCCCCAGAGCTGTCCTAGTGTCTTCTTGAATCAAATCAGCATGTCTATCAAATTCATCATATAGACTTTTGGATACTTCGCCTATATATACCCCAAGCCTCTTGTTTTGTGATGCAGTTCGCCTTGAAATGGAATTTTCATACTGCTGCAAGTGGTATGCTAATCTTTTTTGTGAAAGCATAAGTTGTTGCCGGAGATTATTACAAAAGCTATCAAAACTTGGCTCCTCACATTTCTTCAATTTCCTGTTTTTGTTATAATCCATCTGCTGCTCCATATATTGCTCCAAGTCTATAAGATCTTTGGTCTTATCCGGAAGTGACCTATACTCCTCATAAGCAATCATTACCTCATCAGCGAATTTAGAAGCCATAACTTTGAATTTTATTTATTTATTTATTTATTTTCCCTCAGGCTGGCAGGATCAAGGCTCTGATACCACTGTAATGACCCTTACCAATAGGATCACTAAAATCTCTGATTTTTGCACTTATGGAATTTCGTCAAACAATTGGCAAGCAATCAACTACACTGCTGGAAGTAAAAGACTGAATATGGGAAATTGTTGAACAATAAATCCACACAATACAATGATGCAAAACAGTGCCAATATGTTTATATTCCTTCAATGAAAATATAGACTTCTTACAACAATAGTACTTTCAGAATTTACAAATAGTTTGGCACTAGAAAATGACTACAGATTATGCAATGCAAGGATGTCCTTATTGATTGGACTGGTCATAAATGTCTTGTCTCATGCAATTAACTTCAACTTAGGATGCAATGTTTCATATAGTATACAACAGTGACTGAACTACAATTTATGCATTGACTGTTACAGCAACTATTCAAACCCTTATTATAATCATGACACCATACATTCATCTAACCTTTACAATCAAATATAGAAGAACCTGGAATAATGCAGAGACGTTGACTGAATGCTGATGCTGTAGATGAAATCCGAACTGTATGTTGTGCCCAGAATGCTGTCTGTACGCTGCTGCAGGTACAGGTCGTACAGTACGACACTAGTACGATTTTTATATTAATTTTTGCCTTCACCAAACGGTGCCAAAACATGCATAGACTGAATCGCACAGGTCTTAGGAATGCAATGAAATTGGTAACTTGAATTTCGAACCAGGTATGAAGGATTTATGACTCCAAATATGCTTCCAATCTGATCTTCGAAAATGACCAGTCCTGCATCAGATTTGTTGATGTCTATTGTCCCACTCTTTGCAAAGCCCTTCTAACAAATATGATGCAATCTTTTCACCAAAATGACTCCAAAATGTTCACTTTCAACCCTAGTCTAAATTCTCAATGAAGCTCAACATGAAATGGCTGATTACCATCTCCAATGTGCAACCCTTCAAAGGATATTTCACCTCCTCAGTTATGCAAACCCTTAGGAGTTTTTCGTTCCTAAAGATCAATAGGAAATCTGCAGACCTAGATGGTGCCACAAATGCACATAGAGAAAATGTAGTAGAGACATCAAATCAAGTGTGTGCAAATGAGAGGCCAAACCCTCTATTTATTCACTTTTCTAAGAAGTTACTAAGAACTTCTAGAAGCATCCATTATAAAATCCCATTATAATGCACTTTTATAATAAAATAACTTTATAAAATAAAAAGTGCAATCTCAACTTAAAATTATAACATGTGGGCCCCGCATAACACATAATAATAAAAATAAGCTCCAAATCACCTCTCCAAGAGCAAATATAACCAACCAGTCTCCAAATAATCATCAAGTCGACTCTCTTACCAAAAACATCTACCTACGAGAGTCCATGATAGGCAAATCTACTGAAAATATCATGTCGCTAGAAAGGGGACATGACAAAAATCTCTTAGAGACAATATATATTGTAGTGGTTACTCATATGCATATGATAGAGACTAGAGACTTGGCTCAAGGTGGGATCTTGACCAAGTAATGGTTAATAAGTTCGCTCATTAATAGAGATCCCAGAGGTCTTAGAGAGGCACTCTATTTATGATGGTTGCCCAATTGAGAACTAATGTCACCAGAGAATTGGGTAAATCTGAGAAGAGTTCCCTCTAAGGATTAGGCGGGCTTAGCATGGGTTTAGTTAATTGTCATTTTTTTTAGTACCATTAGTAACATTTGCTACAAGATAAGAATTAATTAGCTTCATATTAATAATTGTTAAGATTATTTGTTTGGCTACTAACAGTTGTTACAGGTCTAAACTTCAGTGACAAAGATAGAGCGAGGGAACATTACACAAATCTTGCAATCAATCTCATCCTCGTCATGGGGATTGGAAATATCTTCCTCATCTAGCTCAAAAAGGGCATTATCAAATGTTAAATTAGCATCCACCTCAAACAAGAAATTGTCAACCGACTAAAAGTTATCCAACTCATAAAGAAGTTCTGGATGTCCAAAGATTTGTTTTTTGATCTTTTGGGACAGCTATCCAAGTCATGTCATGCCCCTGACAGTCTCAGGCTTTACTTTTCTATGTTATGTTATAGTTGGATTTCTGGTTTGATTAGCATCGTATTATTTGGAACTATATTTCTGTTAGATTTCTATGAGTTTGAACTCTGACTGCGTTCTTTTGAACTTTGTTATTTGGATTAAATATGTTTATCTCTGTAATTCTGCCAGATACTCAGAGAATTATGTCTATTACTGTAGCTAAATGATATCTTCTGATGTCAGAATTGGTTTAGACTGACTTTTGAAATTAATGGAACTGGAAAGTTCAGTAGAAGATTTGAATATTGGTTTGATTGTGAAAATAGTACAACTTAAATGGTTAGTCAATTGTCAGATTATTGGTTCATTATTTTGGAATCCTAAATAATATGTTAGACATAATTAGAATTGGTTATATTATTATGGTTAATTGTATCTTGATGATTATAGACAGTATATAGAGAATTATTGTTATTTAATGTTAATCAAATTTTGAATTCAAAATGAATAAATTTGTATATATGTATTTTTATACATATAATTATGAGTGATTGTTTTAGTAATTATGTGGTATTTCTTTTACTAAAACTATAGAGTTATCTAAGTTAGTATACCCTATTGTGTATATTAGTAAGAGGTTAATTTGTTGAGTGTTAGTAATTGGCATTGTTAATGCGCTGTTATCTTTGATGCTTAAGTTAGTTAAGATCGACTAACGATTTCTAACATGGATGTATATTAATCTTTCCCTAAGTCTTCTTATTATGATCTGGCTCGAAGACATGACTTATCGGCAGGGTTTAAATGCACTATCATCGCATAGTGGTGTTAGTGGGGTTTAAGCTGTTTTCGGGTTATGGGATTGTACTTTGATGGACATTTGGCAGGGATTGTGTTGTGTTTACTGCAAGGGATAAGCTCGCATTGAATGAACTTATCGATGGAATTGATTTTGTGTTTGATGTCCGCCATTAGCTTTGGTGAAGAGTTGCAGTTGAATTATGACTTCATTTTTCACCATGTTATTCTGCGACAGTTTGGGTAAACAGTTAGTTATGGACCCGTGTTACTATTGTATCTTACATGATAAGTGGCTTGGAATGGAAAGGGGTTTTCACGGCAAGTTATACCCTTCTGTTCGTAGTCATTTGGGAAGTTTTGTGTTTCTTACTGTTATCTCTGCATTTGCGTTGTGGGCTCTCTTGCACGGCACTTTGGCAGTCTGTGAAGCTCACCAGGCAGGGGCTAGCTTTGGCATTTCGGTTTTGGATATCTCCCCACGCAAATACCAGGCAGGGGCATTCTCTCACCTTATCTTCTGTTTCCATTTTATGTTCTGCAAATGAATTATTAGAATGTTAGTTACCACTGTTTGTTAGTCGATGAATGTGAGGCTTTGTGATTGTATACTTTGTGAGTTCGGTCATGAATCGGTGTTTCTTCTTGGATGGATTAAGTAGTTTAATTAGTTTATGGTGTTTATGTTTAGTGGAAGAAATCGAAATACATGTTCTTATATGCTGTTTTCGGGCATAATGTGTTGATGGGTTTTCATTGAGTCTGGGTATGAAGTTGGCAATGTTTTTTCTTTATGTCTGTGCCGAACTATGGGAGTATAGTTGTTGCAATTGAATATGGTTCTTCCATAGTGCGTTTTTGTGTCGATGTTTACTTGCTTTGGTAATCGGGAATGAGAACCGGCATATAAATACAGTTTGAAACCAGAATAGTTTTGTTTAAAAGCTTCTTTACGGTATTCTCGCACTGTTCCTGTTGTTAGGAACACTGTAGCAACATAATGTGTTCAATGTGTAAAAGTCTTGGTTATAAGGTGAAATCGGGTTTTTTTTTTTCTACCACTGTTATAAACCGAATCTGGTATCGATGTTTTCTTTTTGAGCTGTATCGTGGTAGTAGAGATTAGTAGTGGTTCATAAGTGTTACCTGAAACCTAATGTTTTGTGCATTTTACTCTCGCATCATAGGTATGGTTTAGGGTATTCTTGGGTGTACTCCTTTAGTTATCTGTATATGTGTTGTGTATTATGGGTGTTGTCACTGTCTGTTTCAGTCAATAGTAAAGATGTGAATATCTTGGTCGTATTCAATTCCTGACTGCAAGCTTTATGATTCTTCAGAAATTATCACCAGTGTGAATTATAGTTTGTATCGACATTAGGAAATGTTAGGAAATTCTTAGGAAAGTCAATTACTATCATGTTCAGTCAGTAAGGAGAACCTCTTTGATATGTGGTTTAAATGTAGATGACGATTCTTAATTTTCTGTTATTTCTTTTATGAAATCGGCAGATTCAGTAGTATATTAAGGTAGATGTGTTTGATAGGACTAAGATGATTAGTATGGTTTTTCTATTGTATATATATGAACTTAAACTATTAATTACAAGTTTATGCAATTAGATATATATATATACCTGCTGGAATATGTATATGTATACACAAGCCGTGATGTATACATGTACATACGCCAACATGTATATAATAGATGCTATGTTTATAATTCTGAACTATTAATTACAAGTTTATATAATTATATATTTATATATATACCTGCTGGGATATGTATATGTATACACAAGCCGTGGTGTATACATGTACATACGCCAACATGTATATAAAGGTATAAACTTGTAATTAACAGAGCAGGATGTATGGCAAATTAGTTTATAGTAAATCGGTTATGGCAAGCTTGTATGTTTGTTAAAAGCGATGGGTGTTGTGTTGATTCAGTTGATATATGATTATGTTAGTTCTTTTCTATTCAATGGAATCATGAATTCAGTATGGACATTTTATTGTACAGTTTCAGATTTAATGTTAAGTCAATGTGGAGATTATTATTTGATTGGATTTGTGATGGAGAAAGAACTGTGATCTTTTCTTCTTTTGAGAAACATCATGTTTAAGAATGTATGTTAAGGAATATGGAAACATGGATCTAAATGGATTTTTGTTTGCTGTTTCAATTTTGTAAAATTGATGCAATAGAAACGGAGTGTTAGTGAAATTGTGTAATGAAGTTCATTTCACTGCTTTCATTAATTGCTAGATCAAGTGTTTTTGAGATAATGCAAGTATGATCCTTAGATTGGGGGCTGACACTAGTCTAGTACCTTGTGGTGATAGAATTTCTATCAGTTGTGACTGACACTAGTCTATATCCTTATGGGAAAGAATTTCTGTCAGTTGTTTAATAAAGTGATAATTATAAATTCAGGGGATATGGGTTTCAATTAACAAGATAAAACATTATGGTTTCATCAGACATAATGGATTACTACGAGGTTTCCTTACGGATACATAGCGTAGGTCCTTATGTGGACACCCATGAACTATTGGATCATTACTTTGTCATTTTCTTTGCGAGTTTATTTCTGTTAGAAAGAGATACAATGCTTGATGTTTTTGGTGTAACAAAATGGCATTATGTTATTAGATTTCAATAACATCTGTTTGTTAATCTGCTTAAATGTTATATTTTACTGACTTTTATGGTTGCAGAATTTTTGTCATGTCCCCATTTTGGCTGACCTCGTTTAGCATGCCAGATTTGCCTATCCCCGACTCTCGTAGGCAAATGGTGGAGAGAGAGAGTCATTTTTGCAGATCAGATGGTTATATTGACTTTTGGAGAAGTTTAAGAGGTTATATTTTATTATTATAAGTTATCGGGGCTTACATGTTCTAATTTTAAGTTCAGTTGCACTTTTTGATTTATAATATTATTTTATTATAAAAAGTGCTTTTTAATGAGATTTTATAAAGGAGAGTTCTAGAAGTTCCAGGAAAAGTGAATAAATAGAGGGCTAGGCCTCTCATTTGGACAGGCTTGATTTGATGTCTCTTCTACTTCTTCATTGTGAAGACATTTGTGATCTTTTGGATCTGCAAATTATTATTCGATCTTTGGGAACGAATCACTCCCCTAGATTGGCAATTTTGAGGGTGTGAAATATCACTTGAATTATTGCATTTTTGGAGTTGGTACTCAGCCATCTCAATTGTGCTTCATTGAGAACTTGTTTGAAGGGTTTGCAATTGTTGGAATAAGGTCTGAAAATTCATCATTGGCATTGGTGAATCAATTTGGCAAAGGATTGGAGACAAATTTGATCATTTTCAGAATTGCCATAATCAGGGTTTGAACCAAGAAATTGTTCATATCTTCTCAACCCCTTGGAGAATCATTTTGTGCTTTGGTAGGGTTACTACCTAACCCTAGGCGCCCAAGTTCATGCCCTTTTGGGGCCTTAAAGTCTCTGCAATTATTTTATACAGAGGCACATATTCAGACTGCCAGTATCAGGGTTTGGACTCATACTTTTGCTCATATCTCACACACGGGCTGGAGAATAATTTTATGCTTCCGGGAGGTTACAATATAACCCTAGGCGCCCCTGTTCTTGGTATTTTCGGCTGCCAAAGGTGCAGGGATTATTTTTAATAGGGGCCGTACAATACAGTACAGGTACGGCCTGTACCTGCAGATTTCCAGCAGCGTTTTGGGGGATCAGTTTGGGTGCGGTTGGAAGTCTTCTACAGCGGTTTACATCTTCAGATTTCAGTCTCCAACAAGGGCTTCGAAACAGGTTTCTATGATCTGAAAATACATGTTACTTATGATGAATTTGCTGTGGTAATACCAGTCAGCTGTTAGCATTGTCAGTGCATGTTAATTCCAGTCAATCATTTGTTGTTAGCTGTCATAAAATTTGAACTGGTTATTATTCATGTCAAAGCATAGCATTGTCAAGGGTTTGCTGCCTTAGAAGTGCACATTGTGACAGTTCCCTCAGTCTGATATTGTAATACAGTCCAGTGCATCATAATCAGTTTGGTAAATCAGATTTGTACGCATTGATATGGTTTGAATATGAGGGTGTATACAAACTATGTTAGTAATCAAAGGCATATGTATTAGACATCATAGCCCATTGTAATCAGTCTTTATAATCAGAATTGTATGCATCCATAGGAAGGCATTAATATATGAAGTTTTATATGTTAGACACACAGTCCATACAGTCTGAAAATGATCAACTGAAACTATATGTGGTAGCTGGGCTGAGGTAGTTGTAATTGCATTGGCTAGGGCATTGTCAAAGCATGAAAAGAAGAGCCTAACTTTGAAGTTGATTATTGTATGTCATACATATATATTCTGTGAATTATAATCAGAAGTTAGTGAGTTCCAGATTTGTTAGTATTGAGGCTCCACATTGTTTAGAGATTCATTGCAATTCATTACTTATATATTGGCATTGCTATCCAAATTGCATTTGGTTATCCAAGAACTATTATCACATTGGGAATACATCATTTAAAGCAAGAACATTCAGTTGCTTGCCAAGTGTTTGACGAATTGTTTCAGATCATTTTGAGGGTTTAGTGACCTATATAGTACGGGTCATTACAGTGGTATCAGAGCGGTTTTCTTGCCATCCTGTTGGGTAAGAACCGATTTGCATGAGTGACCAGCACTCAATTTGATTGCAAAATGGAAAGGAAGAGGTACACTTCATGGTCAGTTAACCGTCCTACACGGCCTACCTTCCTGAATGAGGAACCACAAAGCAGCAAAAAAAGTAATCATTCAGACACTTGGGTTGAAATCAAGAGGGAACTTGATAATCTTAAGAGATTAAGCCAGGACATGTCTGACATGACTGAACAGTGGTATAAGCGCTACAGGTCGTCTCGCAGGAGAGGTGATAAGAGATCTACTGATATAGTTACCAGAAACCTTCATGAGGATTTTGAGAAACAAGTTAGCACTCCGACAGATGTTTCAATTTCTATTCAGCCACAGGAGGAAGTGGTGAAGGACACTATGCAGGTTGATAGTAACTGTCAACTTGGTACTCAAGTTGAGACAGTTGTATACAGGTTGCCTGAGGACGATGTCACAGGTGCTCAGGATGGTTTGGTCATGACAGGTAGTGATTATAGCATAGTGAGTTCGGATGATGATTATGAGGATGCTGTTGTGCACGATGGTGAGATACCTGGTAAAGATGAGCAAACATTGAGCATTCATGACTTTGCTGAGAGAGAGTACCAGGCACAGTTAGATGCTTCATCACATGAGGTTGAGGCTGGCAGTACTTCACATGATTTGTCCAGCCAACTGAAGATGAATGAAGACAGTGTTGTATCTACATTATCTCATCATGACAGGATGCGGGATATGATAGAGGATCATATCCGGATGATTCAGTTACAGGACAGACGTAAGGGAGTTCAGGCAGAGTCTTCTTGTGTTGACTTACAGGCGATCAGGGAAGGAATGGGAGCGATGAAGATGAGTTATCTACATCTTCTTTCAGATCGTGACCATCTTCTTAGCCTTGCCAGAGACCATTTAGATGCCTTGAGGAGGAAGGAGGAGGAAGTTGGTAGGCTTTCTCGAGAGTTCGAGGACACTCGAGCCTCTTTGTTGAGTACTCCATTGGCATTACAGGACTCGGAGAGACATACTGATTTGATACAGGGAGACATTACAGGCACACTGGATTATGTGATTGGCACTGATAGTGGTTACGATACAGTTGATCAGAGTAGTGTAGCAGAGAGACATGTGGACGAGCCTTGTCTTGAGGTGAGTTCAGCGCATATGGCAGGGACTCAGCTTCCTTTTACAGTCGGGTCACATGTTGACGATGATATGAGTGTGTCTAGCGTTTACACTCCGGGTTCAGAGATTGTAGTGGGCACAGTGGACAGGTGCGTGAAGTCAGTTGGTATTGTTCACATCACTCAGGTGAGGATTTTACTTGAGTTGCCAGTTGATTTCCGTTCATGGATTAGATGTTGGGATCTTTATCCTAGTACTTGGGATTGTTTTGACCGGAGATGTCTATCATTCTTTGGTAGTAGTATCTGTTGCACTATCATGGATTTGATTAGTAGATTACACGATGTAGTTCTCGTCCATGCCAGCAACTTGTCTGATGCTGGAATTAGTTTTTATACACCCATGTGGGGCATTGTTCATGTGTCCAGTCGACCATTCTTGTTGGAATGGGTTGATGATATCACAGATATGATGGAGTTTACAGATGAGTCCCAGGATCGTTTTGGTATTGATGACATCCAGGAGTATGCTGTGGATAGTTGTGAGGACTTAGCTTCCTCGGCAGATTCTTTTGTTACAGCGGAGTTGGACAGTGATGTTACGATTTTTGACACTTCGTATGGTGATGTGAGCTCTGGAGTCGACTTGCAGAGTAGGGATGGTAGTACTCCAGAGATTAGCGACTTTGAGGATACTCCTTTTGATAGTGTGTTAGAGGAGGATGTTATTGATAGTGTTGAGGACTTAGTGGATTCCCTTGATACGGAGGTTTATGTTGATGCTTCAGTCACTCCGTTTGATGATACGAGTTCAGCAGCTGGTCTGCAGAGTTTGGATGGCAGTATTACAGATGATAGCTATTCTGAGGTTACGCCTTTGGACAGTGTACCAGGGGAAGAGGATTGTAGGAGACAGTCTAGCCAGCGCCATCATGTGTCTAGTCAGCTGAAAGTTAGTAAGTGAGACATTGCTATCGCTTGCGAGCATTTCGATGCTGCTCGTCAGTTGTTAGCAGTTTATGGATGGGGTTCTCCTACTAGTGATGAGCAGGGAGGCAGTTATCTTTCCTTGACAAAGATCCACTCTTTATGGGAGGCTATCCGGGTTCTGAGATAGGACTATATGCAGTTGATAGCCGACAAAGATCATCTTATAGAGTGGGGCAGTACAGCATATGATGCATTATTGGCCAAGGAAGATGAGGTGAGTGAGCTTACTCAGCAGCTCGAGGTGACTTCTGAGGTTATTGAGAGTACACAGTTGGCTTTTGAGGAGTCACAGTTTCATTTGGCTGAGGTGACCATGGAGTTAGAGCGACTACAGTCTTTACCAAATTTTGTTGTCGTGTCTGATGATTCGAGGATGTCCATGGTCGAGATTGATAGAGGCAGTGGAGATGAGGATATATCTGTCCTCGATACTAGCATTGGCACATCGAGTTCATTTCCACTACAGTCAGGTTCAGTGGAGTTGGGCGCTGAGCATTGTGGTATGTTTGACTTGGTGGTGGTCTCTACTACTGATGGCACGGAGATTAGTGATGTTGTACCAGGGATCATGTTTGATGTTGGTGAGTCGGCAATTGGCTTGGTTCCTGTTTGTGATACTACTCCTTTGGAGGTGTCTTCGGAGGTAGTAGTTGGTTCGGGCTTGGTTAGTGATCAGTTGCAGTTAGTTTCATCTGGATTGCAGTCTGAGCCACTGACTGAGATTGACACATTCTATCGGCCTTACACTGTGAGGTATGCTCATCAGTTTACTTTTGATCCCTATATTGATGAGATGATGATACGGAGATGTACTTTGGGCTCTAGTGTTTGTCATCAGTTATGGTATGGTTTGACTCCACGGGTAGAGAGTTGCGAGGCATATGACGTGGTGTTGGGTTCTGTGAGCGACAGCTGGATGATTCGTGACCAGGAGATTGGGGGTGATACTGATGTTGTTGATGATTCAGCCGTTGTTCTTGATTTCACTCCCTTGGCTATGTCATCTCCTGACTTAGCTAATGATCAGTCACAGTTGGTTGCATCACGTTTGCAGGATGAGCTGGTTGGTTCTTTTTACTGGCATTATATTTCAGGGTATGTTCATCGGCTTGCTTTTGATTCATGTATTGAGGAGTTGATGGCAGGCAGATTTGGTTTGATTTATTGCTATCTGTCGTGTGATGTCTATTCGCCATCAGCGGTGCATGGGAGTTATGGTTATAAGACAGTGTTCGGTGATTTGCAGAGTTGTTTTTCCTGCAGGAGTTGTATAGTGTGTGGATTTTCCATACTTGGTACAGTTTCATTCGGGAGTGTTCACCATTGTTGCAGAGTTGGATTGAACATTCCGCATAAGCCAGTGGGATGCGTTGATGATATTTACTGTGTTGGCAGTTTGAGTTGTCCTCTCTACTTGGGTTATGATATTTTCAAAATTGGTGTCTTGTGGGTTCCTGGCTGTGGCAGTTATGGAGTTAGAGTTCAGTTGAGCAGTGGTTCACGATACATTCATGGATTCCTCTTGGTTATATTGCAGAGGATATTGCAGGAGCTTGCGTTGGTTGACTGTAGTACAGTTCATGACTTCATTTGGGATCCAGGAGGGTTGTTGGGTTCATTGTTTAGCCATTGCTTGGGGACAAGCAATTTCAGGAGGGGCGGACTGTCATGTCCCCATTTTGGCTGACCTCGTTTAGCATGCCAGATTTGCCTATCCCCGACTCTCGTAGGCAAATGGTGGAGAGAGAGAGTCATTTTTGCAGATCAGATGGTTATATTGGCTTTTGGAGAAGTTTAAGAGGTTATATTTTATTATTATAAGTTATCGGGGCCTACATGTTCTAATTTTAAGTTCAGTTGCACTTTTTGATTTATAATATTATTTTATTATAAAAAGTGTTTTTTAATGAGATTTTATAAAGGAGAGTTCTAGAAGTTCCAGGAAAAGTGAATAAATAGAGGGCTAGGCCTCTCATTTGGACAGGCTTGATTTGATGTCTCTTCTACTTCTTCATTGTGAAGACATTTGTGATCTTTTGGATCTGCAAATTATTATTCGATCTTTGGGAACGAATCACTCCCCTAGATTGGCAATTTTGAGGGTGTGAAATATCACTTGAATTATTGCATTTTTGGAGTTGGTACTCAGCCATCTCAATTGTGCTTCATTGAGAACTTGTTTGAAGGGTTTGCAATTGTTGGAATAAGGTTTGAAAATTCATCATTGGCATTGGTGAATCAATTTGGCAAAGGATTGAAGACAAATTTGATCATTTTCAGAATTGCCATAATCAGGGTTTGAACCAAGAAATTGTTCATATCTTCTCAACCCCTTGGAGAATCATTTTGTGCTTTGGTAGGGTTACTACCTAACCCTAGGCGCCCAAGTTCATGCCCTTTTGGAGCCTTAAAGTCTCTGCAATTATTTTATACAGAGGCACATATTCAGACTGCCAGTATCAGGGTTTGGACTCATACTTTTGCTCATATCTCACACACGGGCTGGAGAATAATTTTATGCTTCCGGGAGGTTACAATATAACCCTAGGCGCCCCTGTTCTTGGTATTTTCGGCTGCCAAAGGTGCAGGGATTATTTTTAATAGGGGCCGTACAATACAGTACAGGTACGGCCTGTACCTGCAGATTTCCAGCAGCGTTTTGGGGGATCAGTTTGGGTGCGATTGGAAGTCTTCTACAGCGGTTTACATCTTCAGATTTCAGTCTCCAACAAGGGCTTCGAAACAGGTTTCTATGATCTGAAAATACATGTTACTTATGATGAATTTGCTGTGGTAATACCAGTCAGCTGTTAGCATTGTCAGTGCATGTTAATTCCAGTCAATCATTTGTTGTTAGCTGTCATAAAATTTGAACTGGTTATTATTCATGTCAAAGCATAGCATTGTCAAGGGTTTGCTGCCTTAGAAGTGCACATTGTGACAGTTCCCTCAGTCTGATATTGTAATACAGTCCAGTGCATCATAATCAGTTTGGTAAATCAGATTTGTACGCATTGATATGGTTTGAATATGAGGGTGTATACAAACTATGTTAGTAATCAAAGGCATATGTATTAGACATCATAGCCCATTGTAATCAGTCTTTATAATCAGAATTGTATGCATCCATAGGAAGGCATTAATATATGAAGTTTTATATGTTAGACACACAGTCCATACAGTCTGAAAATGATCAACTGAAACTATATGTGGTAGCTGGGCTGAGGTAGTTGTAATTGCATTGGCTAGGGCATTGTCAAAGCATGAAAAGAAGAGCCTAACTTTGAAGTTGATTATTGTATGTCATACATATATATTCTGTGAATTATAATCAGAAGTTAGTGAGTTCCAGATTTGTTAGTATTGAGGCTCCACATTGTTTAGAGATTCATTGCAATTCATTACTTATATATTGGCATTGCTATCCAAATTGCATTTGGTTATCCAAGAACTATTATCACATTGGGAATACATCATTTAAAGCAAGAACATTCAGTTGCTTGCCAAGTGTTTGACGAATTGTTTCAGATCATTTTGAGGGTTTAGTGACCTATATAGTACGGTTCATTACAATTTTGGAAATGTTTCGTTAACTTTATCATGTGACTGAGCCCTGTTTGCTATTTGCGTTTGTGTTCATTTTGATTTTCAGGTTTTAGATGGATAAATCAATGAGTATGGGACAGTGGATAGCAGTTGTTAAGATTTATGGGAAACAGATCATTTCGTGGTTATTAGTTATCAGAACTATTCGTAGAATGTAAAGGATTGGTTAAGAAGGAAATTTTGTTTTTGAAACTTAGTCTTTGAATAAAGAGTATTCTTGTTACTCTGATGTAATTCAGTTGAAAACTATAAAGCTCTTAGAAGCAGATGTTATAATTATATGTTCAGTTTGTAATTTTTTTTTTAAAAAAAATTTACTATGGTTCTATGTGGTTTGTTTATGGTTGAATCTTCTTTGGTTTCATCTTATTAGCTTTATGGATTAGATTAGGGGTGTTACAAGTCATAAGTCTATTGTATGCTATCAAGTTCCTGAATCACCTCCTGAAAGAATTCAGACCTTCCTTTGTCGTCCTATTCCTTGTAATGACTAGTGGCAACAATCTGATTTCATTCTTCTCGAAGAGCAATATGTGTGTGCTCCAATGTTTCCTGAGCAACATTAAGCTCTCTATTTAGCTTATTAACCTCATCCTCCTTTTCCCTTAACTGCTCAGCATATTTTCCAGCAACTTGTAATACGTAGTCGCGATCTAAAAGTAAACATAGATATTCTAATTTCCAAACCTCAATTTGTTTTGACCCCTTGTAAATCAGAAACATAAGATCCACTCCTTATACCACTTGCCCTTTTTCCATCCGAGCCATCCTATAAAGATCCTCAATAATCCTGTGAGTGGTATCATGATGTACAAGAGTTGCAACAACGGCATCGTCATTAACTTCCAGCTGATTCTTCAAAGAATGCTTCTCATCATTGTCATTTTTGAATGCATTATCTGATTGGTCATCCAAATCAGCATTATGCATAAGTGAGGTGTTGCTATAGAAATCACACGATTCCTCATTACATGAATCGCTAAAGGCATCCAACTGGTTGTCACAGCCTTTAACCATAATTTTGTCAATCTTAGCTTCTAAGTCACCAAAGTAGAGCTTTGAACACTCTTCACCTTTGATGATTGATTATTCCCCCACATTAACCATCTTGGCTGATTGGAAACTCCTTTCCTTTGGATCTTCACCAAGTCCTAAAAGAGATGTATTCAAAGCTATATTTTCATTACCACTTGGCTGCAATATATCTTCTCCTTGATTATACCGCAAACATGTTCATGTGACCAGTCCTCTTGGCATATAAAACAAATCTCCCCTTTTCTCATTTGGTTCTTGCTCATTTCCGGAGATCCTTCAACCTGTATACCTATTGATATTCGCTCATTTTCAGTTAATAAATCCTTGAATCTTTCAACCTGATGCTTAATCAATTCAGCTGAGAATTCATATGCCACGGGTGAGGTCTTTTGTTCTCCTCTCCAGAGTGCCAACAAATCTGATTGCAATTGTTTACATATGTCATTATCCTCATCTAAAGATCAAGGACATGATAGATTTTATTGTAATGAACCCTTTTCGGTCCATTTCTTGATTTCCTCTAAAACTCCCCTCTGCGAGTCTGAATCGTACTTAGGGGTTGTAATTTGTAATATTTCAAACTAGAATGTTGTCGATTCCCAATTATTATATATATATAAATATTATATCATTAAAATATTCCATTATATGCATTAGAATATTTAGATATATAATTCAGATATATACTTCATATATATATATTTCATATATGTCTAACTATCTATATATAAATATATATATTTCAGATATACATTTGATATCTATATAATTCTCATGTAACTCAACTATTATCTTGTATATTTTACATATTCTATTATCTAAATAGTTCATATATATATGTGATTCAATATTATTAATATGCATATTTAGATGTAATATATATATATATATATATATATATATATATATATATATAATAATCTGTCTATATATATCTTATCAATATATGACTATATGAGTTTCATATATAAGTAATAATGAATATATACTATATTCACCGTATATTTATTTTCATATATATCATACAAACGTAATATCCCATTGTTAATATTATGTTTGCATACAAATGAATAATGGGGGACAGAAGTAATGAATATATATTTACCTGATACATTCCTTTGAACGATTCCCCACTCTATGCATGAGGTCCTATGCAAACGATATTTGTCACCTTGCTTTATTCAGTCTTGATCATCGTACTCTCTGTCACGTATGTTTTCACCTCCCAATATCATCCCCATTATTTTGTATTCCTTTGTATTGTCTATTCTCCTGTTGACTCAGCCCCGTAACTGTTGGATGGAATGGGATTAGTAATGCAATCTTAGCCACCCCAAAAATGTTGTTGGTAAGGCTCATTGAGCGCTGCAAGTAATGAGTGGAGATGTTAATAACTCTTGTCAATTCCTTCTCAAAGACCATCATTATCTTTCCTGTTCGATGCCTCATTGAATGGAGTTAATACGCTAGTATTCTTCCAGCATTCACGTCCTCCGATGTATCTTTTATCACTGCTTTATATGGATTTACCTCTGTTTCTTTCCATATTATATTTGGGCAAGGTATCCGCATGGTTAACTTGTATTGTTATCTATTATCTTTATTCCCTGCTTCCACCCGTCAATTCAACCTTCTTAATCGCTACCTATAAATGTATTCTTATTCTGTATGTGGTCCCGTCCTCCTTTTTTTCTTCAGTTTGAAAGGAGTGAGTTTATATATCTCTCCGTTCACTGTGTTCGCACCTCTTCATTTGTGAAGAGACATGCCGCATGTATCAATCATAAGTATAATTCGAATATTATGATATTATTAACATTATTAATATCATAATATGATTATTATTATTAATTAGGAGATATTAAATATATGTCTGTATAATAATATTTACTGATATTATGATATTGTTAAATTAATATTATGGTATTATTAATTAGATATAATAATTGAATGATTAATATTGTAATATGATTAATTATGGATTAATATTGTATTGATATTAATAATTTGAATATAGATTAACATCAATGTTTAATATTATATTGATTAATTAATTATAATATTAATTGTACATTAATTAATTATTAGCATTATATTGATTAGAATATTGATTATTAATTTGAGTAATATTATTAATTATGAATTGATAAATAATATTATTAATGTTGATTATTTAAGTAAAGATTTAGCAATATTTGAGTCTATTTATATGCATATATGTATCAATTATGGTTCATGACAGTCCACCCCTCCCAAATTTGCTTGTCCTCAAGCAACAATATATTTTCTACTTGAAACAGTATTTCTAGATAAACTAATTTGAAAACATATGCATAAATACGTGAAGACACAAAACATAACCCAAGCATACATGTTAATGCATGAAAACATGAAGTATACACACTAATGCGTGAAGACACAAGGCATAAACATTGATGCATGAAAACACGAAGTATACACATTGATGCGTGAAGGCACGAAGCATACACAAAGCATACACATGAAAACACGAAGTAGACACATTGATGCGTGAAGACACGAAGTATACACATTGAAAATACAAAGCATACACACTGACGCATGAGGACACAAAGTATACACGTTGAAAACACGGAGCATACACACTGATGCATGAAGACACAAAGTATACACGTTGAAAATGCGAAGTATACACACTGATGCATAAAAATAAATAAAGTATACGTAATACATCTTATTAGATTCATCCTTATTGACGAGTGTCTTAACATGTTTTTCCTAATTGATCATGAATTAGTATCAATTGTAATGACCCCAATCTCTAGGTACTGTCCAAATACATCAAATGGTGCCAGTTAGGAAGCTTCTATTAGGACTATTCCTTATCTTACATTTCATCCTATATTATCCGCGGTTATGCACAACTTATTTAAAGGAAGATAAACCGGTAATGATATAAATAAGCAATTTAATTTGTATGTGTATAAAATATCTCCTATAGAGATTATAGGGAAACCCCTCTATTTTCCTAAGGTCATCTAGAGTGGAAGAGTTACAGGGCCTGGGTCGCGTGAAACAGACTACAAGTGGCTTCCCCCAAGGCCTAACCCCAATATTGGGATAACCATCATGTGCCCGAAATTACTCCGCCTCTACCATCCACAACCTCCACACTGAAGATGTCTTAGCGGAATAAAAGAGAAGAAAACTATAATCTTTACAGGGTATATTAGTTTGGCACCAACCATGGAGTAAGTAAACAACATAATTTGTATGAATATCAAAAATATCTTTCATATGGATCATGGAGAAATCCTTTTCTCTCTCTCTAAGGCAATCGAGAGTGGAAGAGTTACAGGGCCTGGGTCGCGTGAAACAGACTACAAGTGGCTTCCCTCAAGGCCTAACCCCAATATTGGGATAACCATCATGTGCCCGAAATTACTCCGCCTCTACCATCCACAACCTCCACACTCAAGATGTCTTAACAGAGTTAAAGAGACGATTTTGTAAAATCCATACCGAACATATGAGTTTAACAACCAACCATGGAGTAAGTAAACAACATAATTTGTATGAATATCAAAACTATCTTTCGTATGAATCCTGGAGAACTCCTCTCTCTCCCCCTAAGGACATCACGAGTGGAAGAGTTATAGGGCCTAGGTCGCGTGGAAGAGACTACACATGGTTTCCCTCAAGGCCTAACCCCAGTGTTGGGATAACCATCATGTCCCCGAAATTACCCCGCCTCTACCCTCCACAACCTTCTCACTCACAAGATGCTTTAGTGGGATGAAAGAGTTGAGTTCATCTGATCTATGCTGGATATATCAGTTTAACATTAATATATCTCTCTTTGTTTGTATTGTTCCATGCTATTTCTAAGTTCATTGGTCATTTGTCCTCCCATGGCAGCACTTCCTCTTGTTTGTTGATGAGTTTGCATGAACTAAATTTCCACAGGATGGAAGGATTATGCTCTGATACCACTTGTAATGAACCCTTTTCGGTCCATTTCTTGATTTCCTCTAAAACTCCCCTCTGCAAGTCTGAATCGTACTTAGGGGTTGTAATTTGTAATATTTCAAACTAGAATGTTGTCGATTCCCAATTATTATATATATATATATATTATATCATTAAAATATTCCATTATATGCATTAGAATATTTAGATATATAATTCAGATATATACTTCATATATATATATTTCATATATGTCTAACTATCTATATATAAATATATATATTTCAGATATACATTTGATATCTATATAATTCTCATGTAACTCAACTATTATCTTGTATATTTTACATATTCTATTATCTAAATAGTTCATATATATATGTGATTCAATATTATTAATATGCATATTTAGATGTAATATATATATATATATATATATATATATATATATATATATAATAATCTGTCTATATATATCTTATCAATATATGACTATATGAGTTTTATATATAAGTAATAATGAATATATACTATATTCACCGTATATTTATTTTCATATATATCATACAAACATAATATCCCATTGTTAATATTATGTTTGCATACAAATGAATAATGGGGGACAGAAGTAATGAATATATATTTACCTGATACATTCCTTTGAACGATTCCCCACTCTATGCATGAGGTCCTATGCAAACGATATTTGTCACCTTGCTTTATTCAGTCTTGATCATCGTACTCTCTGTCACGTATGTTTTCACCTCCCAATATCATCCCCATTATTTTGTATTCCTTTGTATTGTCTATTCTCCTGTTGACTCAGCCCCGTAACTGTTGGATGGAATGGGATTAGTAATGCAATCTTAGCCACCCCAAAAATGTTGTTGGTAAGGCTCATTGAGCGCTGCAAGTAATGAGTGGAGATGTTAATAACTCTTGTCAATTCCTTCTCAAAGACCATCATTATCTTTCCTGTTCGATGCCTCATTGAATGGAGTTAATACGCTAGTATTCTTCCAGCATTCACGTCCTCCGATGTATCTTTTATCACTGCTTTATATGGATTTACCTCTGTTTCTTTCCATATTATATTTGGGCAAGGTATCCGCATGGTTAACTTGTATTGTTATCTATTATCTTTATTCCCTGCTTCCACCCGTCAATTCAACCTTCTTAATCGCTACCTATAAATGTATTCTTATTCTGTATGTGGTCCCGTCCTTTTTTTCTTCAGTTTGAAAGGAGTGAGTTTATATATCTCTCCGTTCACTGTGTTCGCACCTCTTCATTTGTGAAGAGACATGCCGCATGTATCAATCATAAGTATAATTCGAATATTATGATATTATTAACATTATTAATATCATAATATGATTATTATTATTAATTAGGAGATATTAAATATATGTCTGTATAATAATATTTACTGATATTATGATATTGTTAAATTAATATTATGGTATTATTAATTAGATATAATAATTGAATGATTAATATTGTAATATGATTAATTATGGATTAATATTGTATTGATATTAATAATTTGAATATAGATTAACATCAATGTTTAATATTATATTGATTAATTAATTATAATATTAATTGTACATTAATTAATTATTAGCATTATATTGATTAGAATATTGATTATTAATTTGAGTAATATTATTAATTATGAATTGATAAATAATATTATTAATGTTGATTATTTAAGTAAAGATTTAGCAATATTTGAGTCTATTTATATGCATATATGTATCAATTATGGTTCATGACATTTATGCAAGCCTTCACATTGTCTGGATGATGCTTCATGAAATTACTTAGGAGGCACTGAAGTAACAATTGAATCATCTTATCACAATCAAGATTCAACATGTGAATGAAAATTCTAGTTCTTGCCATTAATTCCAAGATCTTTGCCTACTTACCAAAGGTAGGACCTTTGTCATTATTTAGTCCACCTAAACTGTCCACAATCAAGTGTAATACCTACTTCCAAATGTTATCAGTATAAGGTGTAATAGGGGATGTAATCCGTGAGATCTCACTAAGACATGAGGCGACTGCAAGTCTAACGTCTTTATGTGGATGTTCCATAAACCTGCGTTGGACCAAAGCAACCATTTAGGGCTGCAAAGCCCAATTGAAGAGCTTACAATCAGACTGGTCTATCCTAGACAGATATGAATCTATTTCTTCTAACCTGGAAAGCACAACTCCCATGACTTTCATATTCTCCAATGGCCATCCAAGGCAATATAATTCATTCCCTATTTCAATTTCTTTCTGCCGGTCCCTTAAATGTTCACCCTTGAAGGTGTCATTTAATTCTTTTGAGAACACCTTCCCATTCAGATTTTCCATTGCCTAAATTTTTTGTTTGGTATAAATCTTAATTACAACAATGTCGAGACTGAGATGAACAACTATTTGATAGGCTGCAATATTCAATCTGAAATCTGGAGTACAACAACAAACTGAATGATAGAAAAACAAAATACCTGATCTGTTACGCAACCAACCGTTTAGAAACCATTGCTTATTACTGAGAACAGTCATCCCTGCTGAAGTAAGAAGGGTAGATGAATATGACTGCTTCACCTGCCTATGATTCTGCCCGATTATAATGTCTTTCCTATTGTAATGACCGTTGGGACAAGATTTCATATGATAATGATAACAGTTGTTGCTGATGTTGCTTACCAAAACGGACTGTTGCTTGTCACCTAAACCCCTGTTATTTCTGGACCTAGTTGGCCCACAGATGAAGTGCCAAGCAAATCAAGCTGCAAGATAGCTCTTACAATGCTCTTCCAAATAAGCATTCATTAGATGTTTGATAAAGACTGGAGGAAGAACATGTAATGTCCTGTGGTGTTCCCTATCTCAGGGATCAAATTCAATAAATACACAATAAATAAATAAATAAAAATTATTGACAATAATATATTATTAATTATTTATAATAATAAATAAATAAATGAATAAAATAATAAGTTATATAATAACGAAAAAATATAATACATGAAAAATATATTAATATAATAATATATTATTAATAAAAATATATATATATATATATTATTCTTATAGATAAATGATATAATAATATATTATTAAGATAATTGATATAATATATTGCTATGATATTTACTTATGTATTTTCGGTAAGGTTTGGTTATTATTAACTGGCACACTCTTGGCTCCCTTATTATTTTCTCAGGCAATAAATGAAAGAAGCATTTTAACACCATATAAAATAGTAGTCTAAATCTATGATAAGCTAGGTAGTATATGGCTTGCCAGATCAACATGTACACCTATAAATCTTTAACATAGATATAGGAGAAAGCTTACATCAGGATTCGTTTCTTCACCTAGTATAACTGGAAATTACAGTATACCTCTACAGACCTGCAGTCTTTGAGTCTCCTCAGGATTTTACCCTATAAAGATGACATCTTACTAACTTCCGTAGCTGTGTTTGAAATTTTTAACTCTATTAATTAGAAAAGCGTAGTAGTATAGTATATGCAATCTCTGATAGGCACTTTTCCAATCATATCTTCAACTCCCTTTATAGCTAACTGTTTTTATATTGGTATCCGAAACGTTCGAACTTCTTTAGATACTTAGTTTTTTTTTAACTAGATTGTCTCTTCGCCTGCCCTCTAACAATTTAATTTTTTATCATTTAGAGAGAAGAATCTGAACAGCCAGAGGAAGTTAACGGGCAGGTCTTAGGATGCACCACGCCTATATTTAACCCAAGCTTCTACAACAAAATTCATGATAACTTGGCTCTACACCAGTAGTTTAGGATAATATGGAAACCCCAATTGCGCTCATATGCCACAAGGGCCAGCTGACATTCAAGGGAATACTGATGACAAAGCATGTTAAGAAGGTTCTCAGAAACAAGCAGGATCTCATCATTAGAGCCTTATTTAGGATTTTAGGCCCAAAATTCATCAACATTAAGGATAAACAGAGGGTCCTCACCAATATTACCTCTATGTTTGTAGCCATTTTAATCTATTGGGGTGTCCATAAGCTAGATATAAGTAATGTGTGCTGCAAGATCTTCAAAAAAAGATTCATTGGCAACTTAGATAATATTTTACAAAATACTAAACAGGGTCTCAATTTCTTTAGGATAGGATATCCTGATTCACCACCTTCTCTTTCATTCATGCCTCTCATTGTAACCCAGAACTTGGAAGCTTTCAAGGACAAAGAAGGCATTGTAAATAGAAACTTTACCTTCCTACTAAACTACCTTCACATTCGAAGACCTGAGAAGGAAAGCTGGTTTTACGAGTATTGGAACCAAGATGAAGTAGGCTTCACAAACATGGAGTGTCTCTCAGACTTTGAGATGGGAAATTTACTTAACGTTTGGCTGGAAGAAGGCAGGGACTCCTTACGTAGACCTCTTGATGATCACTGATATTTTCTTTAAGATAGGGAATAGAGATAATACCATTCTATTCACATAATGACTCATCAAAGAACAATGTTTATACTGTTATGCAAAATCTAGAATTAAGGAGTCTAAGACATGGTAGTGAGCTAAGGAAGCGGGATCTTAAATGTCAGAAAAGGCTTGGATTATGAAAGTAGGATTGGATTATTATTAGATTTGACTTAGTCAATTTCAATAATCATGTTTACAACCTTCCCTATGTTTTCAATAATAGTCACTACAATGTTAATTTTCTTTGAATTAGTTTTCTTCTTTTGAATCCGAAATACTTTTCTCTCTCACTTCAGCAATATGCTTGACACAATTATGCATAATTCAAGAGTGGAGTATACTAATACGTCTTTCTCATAATAAGGATGTGGTAAAATTAGAATGTACGAAATTGTTGGTATTATCTCTTCTCTTTATGTCATAACAATATTAATAATACTTTGAATATAAACGGATCTAGCTCTTGTCACACATAGAGGCTGGATTAAATAGTAATTTTGTGACAAGCACAGCAAGATGGATTCGCTAATTTGCATAATAGGCCACATCGATTATCATGAAATTTAACTTTAACATAGATAATGATTGAATAGCTTTACTAACAATTGAGGTAGCATATGTAAGATACAAATGATTTAATTTTTCATGATGTTAAGGAAAATTTCAGCTAGAATGGATTGGGTCATATGCATGGGATCAGAATCCCCTTTTATTAATGGTGTAATAACCTTTGAATTCGACTAGGGACAATAATAAGGTACAGGGTATTAATATCAAACCCCATTTGTTTCATTGGTCTCTTACGTCAATCTTTGCAATTCTAATTTGGAGTAATGAAGAATAGTCTAATAGGTGTTTATGATTTCCTTTTATGTTTGATGATTATATTATGTACCTTTTTATGCGTAGGAATATAACACACTAAGCAAATTAACCAACATAGCATAAAATCACTGGAATATTGAGAGTAGTGTCATAAAGATGGTTTTTATGATAACATAAGTAGTTAGTAGTCTCTAGGATTTTTATTCAGGGAATCCGGATTAAGGAATAGTTCTGCTAAAGAAATATGGTTTTATTATATGGATGTATAAAGGCGCTTGGTTTCTATTAGTCAAGACTACTCTCCTTACTGTTAGAATATCATAGACTTAAATTTTCCTAATATATCAATTTCAATTTCCTAACCATGTGGGTCAGCTAATGTTAATTTAGCATGTCAAGTATTGCTGTGAAGATATTTTGTATACAGGTCAACTGCCGCATGGAAATTAGAAGTCTCGAATACCTCACACCAGTACTCCAAGAGATTTATCAATTCAAGAGGTTAACTATAGAGTAGAATATCAGGAATTTCAAAATTGATAATAGAAGATTGCCTTCAGCAATTAATGTAAATGAGGGTATGCCCTCATAATATTGTTTGTAATATCACTTCCGGACCTCGGTCCCGGGCTAGACTAGAGGTTTTCTTCTCCATTCTTTCCTACCAGTGCCCGCACAGAATGGAGTCATGTATCATATTTCTTCTATATTAATAAAATCTTTTGGCTTAGACCTTTTACCGATAAAAAAAAAAGAGATAATTGATATATCATTATAAATTATAATGAAAGAGAATTTAATAATTTAATATAATATAATTGTAGTACTAGATTTATTTGATCTTAATATTGTTAGTTAACAATATTATTAATGAATAATTAAGATTAATAAATATTGATTAATAGAACAAACATTGATAATCAATATATAGTAATTATATTATTAATAATAAATAATAAATATATTAGTGAATTAATAAAATAATAATTATATATTACTATTATTAATATCATATAAAATAATATAATACATATACCTAAATATGGCTCCCCTACCAATCGCTACCATTCAGAATTATTCTTATATATACACTGACATTCCCGAGTGGATAGAAAAAAGGGGAGGAGAATGGTTATCCAATCAAGGACGGGTAAATACAACACAGTCAGCATTAAATCTGAGTAAGCAAATAAAATAAACCTTAACATACAAATCACCAAGCATCGAAAATTATTATTTTTATTTCTCTTCTCATCACCGCTGAACAAGATAGTACATGGCCATCGTATAAGGAATAGGAATTAGCATGGGAAATTAGAGACTGTCATCAACGACAGCAAATTGACGGATTGCCATAAATAGTGGTGGAATTGTTTTGTTTGAAATCAACATATTTGTGCTAGCAGAAATATATGAAGATTTGAGCATACGAAATAAATGCATGAGCATGTCCATAATGGTTAAAGCAACGATTTATATCAATATATCTACAACGTTAAGAGCCAGGAATCACAAGTAAACAGCGACGCAATAAGGAAGCCATGGGGTTCAAGAACAAATGAAAGGATAAATTGGTTATACCATTCACAAAGTAATGAGCAATGATTAAAATACATATTCAAGAGCAGAGTTTCTATATGGGAAATACAATCACTAGAGGCCCAACAATAAGCATTAATAGTTCATCGATTAAGGTAGTGATGATTAAAGAATTGTTTCTTCAATATAGCAACATGATGTTAAGGAAGATGTATGCAAATTTCCGCTAAGGAACTGTGAGCTGTCTTATAGAAGATTGGGAATAGATTAATGCAACAAACAATATGTTGATTTGAGAAAATGGATTACAGGCATATTTGAGCAAGATCCTTGAAAGATTTGCAAGGAGATTTTTATAAAGAACCTGTGAGTTTGGAAGTTTGAAACAAGGAATATAAATGAAGATCATACTAGAAGAAGAGGAGCAATGAAAGTATAAGGAGTATACTAAGATCATTTAAGGAAAACATGTAGTTTATTCAGCAAGAAATTGAGCCATACTCAATCTCGGAAGAAGGGAACATTACAGTGGTATCAGAGCATAATCCTGCCATCCTGTGAGCCGGGCTTATGCAAACTTGCGAAGGAAGAGCAGACAAAAAGGATCAAAGAAGACAAATAAACATAGAGAAAATGATAAAAGGATATAAGGAAGAAAAGGAAGAAGGCAGAAGAGATGACACACGTCTCGGACTTAGAGGGACATTACAGGAGGATAGATCATCGTAGGGTAAAGACAGACGATAGTATCTAATAAAAAGAACATTACTGTAGTCAGCAAATAATTAGCAAGAGGCATCCTTTGGCATGCTACACCATATATAATATAGTCAATATTTACACAAGCTAATCAAGAGTGCGGGAAATTCTTCCAGTCAGCAACGTAAGACCTCAAATTAAACTCTTTCAGAGTATTACATATCCAGGCAGCAAGAAATATACAATCAAAATAAGTTGGTATCATAATATACCATCATTGGAGAAAACAAAACAGAATAACATTGGATTTTTTGAGATCAATAGAAAGAAGATATAATCTGCTCCAATTAATTATTAATAAAAGGGCAAAGAATTTAATTGCAATTAAATTCCATGAAAGAATTAAGGCAGAGAGGTAAACGTCTCTGAAGGGGTTCACAAGGCGTTCTAAAATTGAATGTCCTGAAGGAAGTAAGGCAGGGAATCAGGTATTCTCTGAAGGAACCAGTATATACTATTAGGAAAAACATATGCATATGTAAGGATGGATACACCCGGAGTGGGTATCCATAAGGCCTAGGGTGAGAAAGAGCTCTCTCCTAGGAAGGATGGATATATCAAGGTTGATTTTCCATAAGGTCTTAAAGAGAGAATTATAGTGAGGAGATGGTACTTAGCTGGAGAGCTGTTCTAAATTGTGCAAGGCATTTAGAACCCCAGGAAGCACTCCCCCAGAAGCTAAGTATCTGATCACAATCTCTCCTTAAGGATTGGGAAGAGATAAAGTCTCTCCTAAGAATCATTAGGATGGATATACCAAATGAAAGATATCCACAAGGCCTTAGGAGGAGGTAATCGTAATGAGATGGTTTCATAGCTTGAGGACCGTTCTAGAATAGCCATATGGCAGCTAGAACCCCAAAAGGTTCTCCTAGAGAGCTTGTAACCTAATTATGAACTCTACCTAAGGATTAGGATTATTCATCAGGAATTAGCACAAAATAGGGCAATATTTAACAAAGGGAGAAGGAAAGTACTACAGTACATCAAGATAAGTTCTAAAATTGAATTACTCCTAGTATTCTAAATTGAATATAATGATGTTTTTTTTAGATTTGATACGTTTATATTTATGAATATAATGCACTTTAACCTCAAGTTGAAATTGTCATTTCAGGATCATTGGATTGAATATCGACATAGCAAGTCACCACTCACACTAGAGGTTTGAATTGCTTGAGGACAACCAATTTTGGGAAGGGTGGATTGTAATGTCCTGTGGTGTTCCCTATCTCAGGGACCAAATTCAATAAATACACAACAAAAAAAATTATTGACAATAATTTATTATTAATTATTTATAATAATCAATAAATAAATGAATAAAATAATAAGTTATATGATAATGAAAAAAATATTATACATGAAAAATATATTAATATAATAATATATTATTAATAAAAATATATATATATATTATTCTTATAGATAAATGATATAATAATATATTATTAAGATAATTGATATATCATTATAAATTATAATGAAAGAGAATTTAATAATTTAATATAATATAATTGTAATACTAAATTTATTTGATCTTAATATTGATAGTTAATATTATTAATGAATAATTAAGATTAATAAATATTGATTAGTAGAACAAACATTGATAATCAATATATAATAATTATATTATTAATAATAAATAATAAATATATTAGTGAATTAATAAAAGAATAATTATATATTACTATTATTAATATCATATAAAATAATATAATACATATACCTAAATACGGCTCCCCTACCAATCGATTCATATGTTAATGAAAAGACGGGAAGCTTTGAGGATCAATCGCTACCATTCAGAATTATTCTTATATATACACTGACATTCCCAAGTGGATAGAAAAAAGGGGAGGAGAATGGTTATCCAATCAGGGACGGGTAAATACAACACAGTCAGCATTAAATCTTTGAGTCAGCAAATAAAATAAACCTTAACATACAAATCACCAAGCATCGAAAATTATTATTTTTATTTCTCTTCTCATCACCGCTGAACAAGATAGTACATGGCCATCGTATAAGGAATAGGAATTAGCATGGGAAATTAGAGACTGTCATCAACGACAGCAAATTGACGGATTGCCATAATCAGTGGTGGAATTGTTTTGTTCAAAATCAACATATTTGTGCTAGGAGAACTATACGAAGATTTGAGCATACGAAATAAATGCATGAGCATGTCCATTATGGTTAAAGCAACGATTTATATCAATATATCTACAACATTAAGAGGCGGGAATCACAAGTAAAGAGTGACCCAATAAGGAAGCCATAGGGTTCAAGAACAAATGAAAGGATAAATTGGTTATAACATTCACAAAGTAATGAGCAATGATTAAAATACATATTCAAGAGCAGAGTTTCTATATGGGAAATACAATCACTAGAGGCCCAACAATAAGCATTAATAGTTCATCGATTAAGGTAGTGATGATTACTGAATTGTTTCTTCAATATAGCAACATGATGTTAAGGAAGATGTATGCAAATTTCTCCTAAGGAACTGTGAGCTGTCTTATAGAAGATTGGGAATAGATTAATGCAACAAACAATACGTTGATTTGAGAAAATGGATTACAGGCATATTTGAGCAAGATCCTTGAAAGACTTGCAAGGAGATTTTTATAAAGAACCTGTGAGTTTGGAAGTTTGAAACAAGGAATATAAAGGAAGATCATACTAGAAGAAGAGGAGCAATGAAAGTATAAGGAGTATACTAAGATCATTTAAGGGAAACATGTAGTTTATTCAGCAAGAAATTGAGCCATACTCAATCTCGGAAGAAGGGAACATTACAGAACAAGTTCCAAACTGGATAATGCCAACCATATGCATCTTACACAACAAAATTCTCAGGTTTCATGCCATTATCTAAATTCTGTCTTGAACCCAAACACTCCAATCTGTGCTTCACCGCAATTACCAAAGGCATCACTTACTGAATTTTATACCACACAATGTGCTTTCAATAAAAGATTCAGATTATCAGACAGCCATATGCCTGCAAGTGTATCACTGATTCGACATCTAATAATGTTTGGGAGAATTCTGATTTGTAGAATCGGGTGACTCTTCTAGTTTTGAGTGAGATATAAGGAGTCTCTAATACTGTTTCCATTACACCAAGAAGTCTAGCCCAATACGAATTGCAGCAGAGATAGACATTTAAATGGATTGCATCTATTGATAATAATTACAGTATAACTTCAATCGCAGTCACACATTTAAACCTTCAGAATACATACCAGATGAAAAAAATCAAATATACAGCAACTAGAACTAATTTCCAATCAAGTATGCACCTGTTAAATATGGTGCCAAGAGGAGTTGTGAGCCCGTGACCTCTGTGTTGAAGCCAGCTGTAGTCTGTGAACGCCCCTCCTCCACAGTAACGGTGGTGCTGTTGGATAGATGCTCAGGTGCTATGCGGAGTGACTCAACGGTGTCGGCTGCTGGTCACCTTTAATCTCATACGTGATTATTAAGTTCAAAGATATAGCTATTTCCAATGGTTCTAAGAGCTCTTTATTGTCATCAAATGTAACTGCCGGTTGTTACACTGCATTCACGAACCAAGAAAAATGCAAAAATCCTTGACCAGACCCTGTTTCCTGTAGAAGTCGAGCCTGTCGATTATATGCAAAGCTTCCAAAATGATCCCTCTGTCAAGAAATTCTTTCTTTCTTAGCAAATATGACATCAAAGGAAAATTCTGAGCATTATCTTTGTGATAAGTCGCCCAAACTATGTTGTATGAAATGGCAACCAAGGAACTGACATACACCTGTTTCAATCATTATTTGCCTTAGATATATTAGCTTTGGCTATCGTGGAGAACACCAAATATTTACACTCGCTGAATGCCTTCATAAAGAATAATTGACGCTGCTCATATTAGCATCTTGCCACATAAGGAAATATTATACTATAGTTTCCATTTAATATTTTAGCGGCTATCAAAGGGTCCACTTAGAATATCTTTGTGCGCCTCCATTTAATATATTCGTTGATAACTATAGAGGAGATAAGTGTTTAAAGAGAGCCCGATAATTTAACCTTTTTCCAATGAACTGTTATGACCTTGGCAACCATACGATATTAAGCCTTTATGAGCCTTATCGGAATGTGGCAAGTTTCAAAAATATAAATTTTAATCTGCTGCAGGAGCGCCTATAATTTGAAACGATAGAAGTGGCACCATATACTTTATGTTGTGTAACAACAGTCTCCAGTTCAACCCAATAGCAAAGAGACGGCAAATGAAAAATAATTATCGTACAACAAATATTTCAATCTTTCCACTGAGTCTCCCGCAAATACAAGTTAGCAGCTCAAATTTCATCAAAACTATATTAAATCATTTTCATGGCACCAAACATTTGCCCAAATGCCTTCGCACATAATATGGCCCGAACATTAACAAACTTCTTTTCCGACTTAGGAAGCTAACAAATTTTTCAATAACTCCAATAAGATTGCCGACTCAAAGAATTTATTCACCAAGTTTTAATTTTCTCAAATTTGCGCAAAAGGATGAGAAATACTTCAGTCGCCAAACTAAAATATATTCACTGTATTTCCGCCCAGACTTAAAACGGTGTCAAATATTGATTGCCGACTCAAATAATTTATTCACCAAAACTTAATTGAATTTTCAAACCAAGGACCACTTTTTTTGTTTTGAAAATTTCACTCTAATAAAACCCTTTTTGAAAAAAAACTATCACTGGTAAAGCTTCACAAGCTAGCAAGAAAACCAGTTCTGATACCACTGAAATATCCCCGATGGATATTTTTCCCAATATTTCTCATAGACGTCTCAGATATTTAAACAAATAATTCCATGCAATGAAATATCGATTCAACAGAAATAAACCAGCAATATGCTCCTATAAATCCTCAGAAATTGTTATTGCATTATACAACAGCAATACAACAACAATGAAATTATAAACAATCCAATCTGAAATACAGTATGCAACAGTGAGATCGGATAACATGAACCTGGAAGTGCAATGGTGAACTCTATTGCGAATCCACCTCAGAGATGAACTGGGTTTCCGTCCAATCCACCGAGAAAGCCTGAAGGTTTCCGACCTCAGGTTTCAAAATCAAAAGTTGGAAGCTTCCTGGATTCTCCAAGAAAAGAGAGATAAATTCATAAAACTAAGCATATCCAATTGAGCCTCCATTTCCTCCTTAAAAGCAACAAGTTGTGACTCTTCAGTTTCCCTTTCTCTGTCCTTTCGTAGTTCCACTTGTGTCTCAATTTAACCACTGTAAATTAATATATCCATATCATAATAAAGTGGCATAATGATAAACCATGAAATCTTCTGGCATTAAAATGGATGACCAAATGAACTCGGAAGTAGAAGTGTGATAGCTTGCCGAAAAGCTCTCAACGAAAAGCTCCAAGTCCAACACGGAAATGCCAAGAATACTAAGCCCTGCTGACTTACTATAAATAGTAAATATCCGGAAACCCTGTGGAAACTACTTTGATTGGCCTGAAACTAGAATTACTTAGGCCAAATATCACACTGACCCATGTAAAGCCCTGGTTAGCCCACCAGACTAGGATAAAACAGTTAACGTCGCAGCAAGAAATAATGTGCCCGAAAAAGGGGACATTACAGACCAAAAGTTGGTGCAATGAACAACTTAAATCCAACAAGATCTTGAATTCTTTTATTATTTTCTTCCGATGCCTTCATCAAAGTGAGAACAAGACTTGTCAGCTCCCGACTGTACTCTATTGCTGAAGAGCTCTTAGGATCAAATTTTGATGTTAAAACATTTATCTCCTCTTTTGTCCTTTTTTCTCTTTTAGTTATATCCAGGTCACAAAGTCTTCAAAGTTAGAAGTCCTTGTGATTAACCTTCCAGCTTCCTGTATCTGTTGTTGAATCTCTCCGGTTTTTGTAGATATAGTGGCTTTGAGTTCTTCAACCTGTGTGTGAAGATACCAATTCTCTTCTTCTCGTAATGATCAATTGCAATTGTTTCTGGGTCAATGGCATCTTCCCCAATTGCTTGTGTCAGTATCTCCAATTGATCATTCATCGGTTCATCTTCATCGATCTCTGTATTAGGTACAAAATTGTACAAGAAATTCCTTAAACTAGAGAGAACCGTATCCAAATTTCTCTTAGTGAGCTCCTTTAGTTGTCTTGTTGACATTTTGCTTATATCAACAACAATTTCACTAACTTTGCTTCTCATTGATTCAGAATCTGTTGCAAAAGTTAGCTTTCTCTTTGATGTAGATGTACTTGGAACATCTACCAGTTCCTTCTGTCTAATTTCCTTTGCAGGTTCTTCTGCAGGCTTCTCCTGTTCTTCTATAATAGGCAACTCTTGTTGTTGAGGTATTTTTTGTTGTAGTGTCTCCTCTTGTCGTACCTCTTCTTCTGGATGTACTTCTTCCGGTGGTTGCTCAGTCTGTTGTTGCTTTTCTGCAACTTGTTGACCATTTAAAACAGCTTCTACTTTTTCTGTTTCTTTTTTGGCAGTCATCTTTGATGATGACTCCCCTAGATCTTGTTCCTCTGGTCTCACGAATGTATCATGTTCACCTATTGGAACTTGTTCTCTCAGGTTGACCTATTCACTAGCTATGAATTGTTCACTAGTAACTTCATTTTCACTGGTTGTTGCTTGTTCACTTGTGGATGCTTGTTCACTAGTTGTCAACTGTACAAGTGGAACCATTTCCTTTTCAAGTTCATCATGTGAGATGTCTTGTGGACCTGTAGACTTAAGATTTTTGAAGTCATATTTTTGCCAAAATTCTAGAAAATCTTCATACACATCTTTTTCTTGTCCGTTAACGATCTTGGCAACCCTATCCCTTGTGTCCAAATTGAGCGACACTGCTTCCATCAGAATTTCTATTGTTTCCCCGTTAAGATCTGGTTTAACTTTAGCCAAAGTTTCCCTTATAATCTTATTGTTTTGGGCTAGACCTGTTCTCCATTTGGTCATTAGCCTTTTATTCAATTCTGGCGGAAAGTGAGGCCTATACTCCCTAGAAATTCTGTTGAAATCTAAAAAGGTTTCTAACAGAGCAATCTCAATTTTCTCCTTATCCTCATCTCCGAAAACACTGAACCATTTTGTAGCATTTGATACTTCACCGAAATCCATAATTTCATCAACTATATTATCTACGGTTAAAGTTTCAGCTTTACCTTTTATTGGGGAAGTAAGTAGGGTTGGTGGAGTGAGATCACCACCTATGTCTCCAATGATATCCACAATGACCGGTTCACTTGCAGACTTTGCTATGACCGGAGTCTCCACTCCCAATATGCCCTTTCCCTTTCCAGTGTCAATTACTAGTGGCTCTATGGTCTTTTGGCATTCTGCTTCAGCTTGACGTTGCTGCTTCAGAACATTCATCCATGTGGCAACCCCTTCATCATGTACCTTGTCAACTTCTCCACTCAGGACCTGACTAGTTCTCTTTCTAACATTGAAACTCTGTTTGTATAGATCAGCTTGATTGGTTACCTCTTGTAGGCTTAGGTGATTTTGTACTTCTAGCAGAGCCCTTATCCTCAGTTCTTTTTCCTTATCTAAGGAAGATTTCCATCTACATTCAATTATTTCTAGTAGATCTTCAGGTATTGTTGTGTGAAGTATAGTGGGTGTTAAGTTGAACTTGTGAAGAACGAAAACTACAGCTTCTTCTAGCTTTCTCTTATCTTCCTCATTACTAAGCCCATATCTTCTTCTGACTCCACCCAATCCACATGTTTCCTTTATTCCTTCAACCACTTCATCTATGGTTGGTGTCCTTCCTTTTGGTGCATCCCATTTTACCGGTTTCCCAGTCTTTATCTTTCTGAGAAAAGTAGTGGTTTCTTCAATTTTTGTTTCCTCCACTTCCTCACCTTGTGATGATTTGGTGGTCGCTGACTGTGTCTTTTTCTTTGAACCTTTGGTTCTTCAACCACTGGCTTCCTTTTCCTAGGGGTAGGAGCTCGCTTTACATAAACCTTCTTCGATTCCTTAGAAGATGCCTTCTTGCTCAAGTTTGCTAGAATCTCCTCATAAGTCCCAAATCGATTTGCTGAGAGATCTAAGTTGCTTTCCTGAAGTGCGTCTGCATATGCCTTGGCAACCTTAGATGTCATTTCATAGCCGAGCTCCGGTGCATACTCGGACCTTGGCTCCACTGCCTGGATTATGCAATGGTTGGTACTCACCAGAAAACACATTTCTTCTTTATATGCCTCTACAATGGCTAAGGGAATTCTTTCCCTATTGTCCATTCTTAACTAAAAGGCTTCAAAATAATTGGTCATGATCTTATTAAACCAATTTCCTAAGTTATTTACAATCTCTCCTATCTGAACCATTACCGGTTTGTCTTCTAGCCATGTAACCTTGCCTATGCCTGGAAAGACGTTTTGATAATAGAAAAACAAACATACCAGCAACATCCCATATTTCAGAAATTTCTTCTTTACCAAACCAAGTTTCTTCAAGTTTTCGAAGATTTGGCTCCTCAGCATAGCACATATGTCATATCTAGCATTGTCGTGCATAATTTTGTGCATCGCATGTATTGCACCTCCCTGTATGCTATTCAAGTTACTCGACTTATATACCTTGTACCCGATAACTGCAGTAGCAAACCAAACACCATCGTCTTCAATATCATTCACAGTCATCATTCGACTGTCGCAACTAAACTTTGTCAACCATGTGACTTTTGCATTAGCTATTGTCCTTAGGGTTAGAGCTTCCCCTACGGCATTATAACCAGTTACCTTGTGTAGATCTTCTTTCGTGATCGGTGTAACTGCACCTTTCGCAAGCCACATCCATGGTTTGTGAACCCTACTAAGCACCAGTTTGATCCAATCCGATTGAAACACGGTTGGATATTTTACTCTGTTGATTAACCTTGATGACTCCAGCTTAGCGTACTTTTCGCGAAGCTTCCCGTCTTCACACAGTGAGAGGTATTCACTCTGAATGAATGTTTCTCCAAGTTCCTCTTGTTTGTTGTGGATGAATGTCGTTACATCCTCAGTCAGCAATACACCTTCAGGGACAGATGATAGAGCTCGCGCCATATCATTCTCTCGGTTTTGAACCGCCATGATGTCGTAAACTAATCTATCCAATTGATTTGCACTTATGAGGCTCACCACAGAAGATGAAGATGCCATTTTACTTCACCAGTATGTGCAGAAAGTTCTTGATAAAATTTACGAAATTCGCTAAGCAAAGATCACAAATTACAGCAAGAAAAGATTACTCAAGCTTTGAAAACAATAATCCCAAATCGCAATGTAAAGTGAAATGAGTAATCGGCTTTCCCTTTTATAGACTTAGGTCGTAACAGTAACTAGCAAACGGTAACATTTGTTAACAGTTACTGTATTAATTACCCTTACCTAACCTTTCTTTAGACAGCCGGTTCACAAACTCTTTACCTGTTTACAAATCCTCGGTTATAGTATCCTCCTTGCTACATCAACAACTCTTACCTGTCTGGTTCACATGTTAGACCGGTGACTCCTACTCGGTTCCACTTCTTGACTGAGTGAAATCACAACTCACTAGTTCCTCCAGGAACAGTAGGCTGGCTACATGTTCCCCTTAAGCCCTTAGGCTTAATTTGCTAAAGAGATATCATCATCAATAGATGATGACCTTACCTCGGATTTCTCCTCAGCGGAACTCTTTGTCCCCTTTACATACCAAGTCTTCTTGATTTCACTATTGGTCTCTGTAATCACATTGTCCTTCTGGTTGGGGGACAACATCTTTTTGACCGATTTGGCCAGTCCTTTGCCTTTGCTCATTGGTCGGTTCTTGCATTCCTTGGCCAGATGCCCAATCTTGTTACAATTGTAACAAACCATTCTGGTTCCTCTCCATGGATTGACCCTTCTTTCCCTGTCCATGGGTGAGTGACAATCAGAGTTCCTATGCCCTGATGGTCCACAAGTAGCACAATTGGATGTGCTCCGATTTACATTCTTATTATGGAATACCGGTCTCGGTGGGGATTTGAATGTCATTGTTTTGGACGCGCATTCTTCCACTTTGTGTCCAAACTTATTACAAACATAGCAATAACCTTTGAAGCTTCCCCTGCTTCCACTGGATAGGTTGTTGGAGTGAGACCTGCATTCAAAGGTCCTATGACCATACTTGCAAAAATTGCTGCAGTAACTATTAGAAGTAAATGGTTTCGCCGGTGCATTTCTGCAGTCATTGGTTTTATGACCCAGTTTGCCACAATGTTTGCAAGAGGGTTTGAAGGTCTGTTTACCTTTGTCTTCTGTCGATTTCTTCTTTTCCTTCTTGCCTTACTTGTCTCGAGAGGACTCACCGGTTTCATTGTTTCTTTGACCGATGTACCCAAGTCCTGTGGGATCCTTGTGCTTTCTTTGAGCCCTCAATTGCTCATCAAGCTTCTTAGAACTTTCATTGTACCTTCTGAGTTGTTCATTCCTCTCTTCAAGAGTTTTCAGTTCCTTTATTTGATCCAATTCAGAAGCCATCTTTTTGTATGCTTCATCTTTGTCATGCAAATGCTCATGCATGATTGCATTTTCTTGATTTATGCCTTGCATGTCAGCATGCAGTTGCAATATGAGAGCATCACTCTGTCTTAATGCATCTTCAGCCAGATTTCTTACTCTTTCAGTAGTTAATTGTGCTTCTATGGCACTAGTCTTCTCATCCTCGGCATTTCTTTTGGCTTCGATGAGTTCAATCACCCTCAAAGCATGACCTTCCTGCTCTCTTTTCAAATTTGAGATTTGATCTGTCAAATTCTGATTTTTCTCCATGAGATTAGAGACCGCCACTTCTGCTTCATCAGATGCACTCTACCCAAAGAGTTCCTCAATGGTTTCATGACTCTCACTCAGTTGTAGAGCCAGCTCTTTCCTCTTGGCAAGAGACCTCAATCTATTCTCAAGAGAGGCTATCATGTCATTGGCTTCCTCAAGCTGCTTTTGATACGTGTAACCCTCCATGATCTTTTCTCAAGCAGTTAAGCTTTCTATCTCTAAGAACCAGATGCTCTGATACCAATTGTTATTCCTAACCGGTTACGGAGAGGGGGGGTGAATCAGTAAATTCAATTTCTATTTCTCTTTTAAGCAAATAGATATTCTTGTTAATACAGAAATTAAAAGAATACTATAACAATCATAAACAGAAATTAAATGCATAGGTCAACACAGCATTTATACGTGGAAACCCTCGGTTAGAAGGAAAAAACCACAGTGGGACAAAACCCACAAACTCCACTACTGCAGTAATAAAGTTGCCCTGTTAGAGGCTTACAAAGCACTGGTAAGAGTACTACCCGGTTAAGGGAATTGATAGAAGACCTATTAGGATCTTGACCCTGTTAGGAGTCGCCTTGTCAGAGGACTTAGAAGACCAATAAAGATGTTACCCGGTAAAGGGATTTATACAAAGAACCTATTAAGGGTTCACCTTGATTAAGGGATTTCAATTATGCTTCACAACTTAAATCAATGATCTTATGATGACACTATCTGTTGAATCAAATTATACCTGTTCACCCTTTCCTCTACTTGGATGTTGAATCTTTCTCTCCCTTTCACCTTTTCTGACTGTGTTTCCTCTCAGAAGATTCTGCTCTCCTACTATCCTTCGCTCTATGCTCTTGATATTCAACAACACATCTTTCATGTCTTTCGACCTCAAAACACTCACAAAAAAAACAAAGCTAACTTCAGTTCCACTGAAAAAGCTAACTCCAGTTTAACTAAAAAACGCTCTGCATAATCTGGTTCAGTGTAATGTCCCCTTTCTAGAAGAAAATTTAATAATAAATAATAAATTTAAGTCAATTAAATGAATAAATAATAAACTGCAATATAATTTATTATTAATATAATATTGATATAATATTATATATCAATTAAAATAAATTATTAAATGAATAATAATATTAAATAGACAAATAAATAAATAATACAATATAATTAAACAACATATAAATTGTTAATTATTAATATAGTAATAATTATTATATATTGTTATTAATATAATAATATTTGGTAAGAGGATCAAAATGCTAAATAAATGAACAATGATTATATAATTATTGTTATATTATAATAAAAAAACAATAATAAATTGTGTATATATATATAGTAACGTTACAAGAATAAATGAATAATAATAAAGTAACAATATTTACTTTATATTTACGGGCATATATAGAGTTCCCAATATCTCTCTCCATGCGATATCTGAAGTCATTAATTTCTTATAATTAAATGGTTAAGAGATCAAATTTTTTGTGTCATGCTATGCAAAGTATTACTCCAAACCATATATTATTCCTTACTCTTGCAGAAGGGTATGTCAGACAATGAGTAAGATTGTAGACGGTATTAATACTTCATTATTCTCACAAGTGTAAGGAAGTATAGCTCTTCTATCACAACCATATAGTTCGTAGTCTTTGAGCAACAAATGAGTTTCTTGGCTAGTCGCATTTCGTAAAACTCTACGATATGTGATGCAGTCTAAAAGGAAACATGGTTGAAGGAAAAGGAAGGGGAGTGGTCAGAACACATAGACATAACACTCAGCATTAAACGATGAGGAAAGAATGGAATCAATGAATAAAGAAGATTCAAATCGAATAAAGGGAACCGATTATAAATTAGCATATTGAAGATAATCAATTCATATTTTTTTTACTTCCTCCGATCACCCATATATATTGCGATTACTGCATTAAAAATATGGAGCGATGCAAATAGTTTATATCTATCACTCCTTCGATACCCAACACCAAGGAGACTCCCATACACCATCATCACAAAACCGTCAACAATAATATACATAATAGGAGGCATCAGCAACTAAAAGAATATTTCCTCCAACTATGTGGTGCAGTCAAAACCAACATCGAATTTGTAATTGAATTTAGCAGGAGTAATTGAATCGAAAGTAACTGAACTATCATTAATCTGTACTAAGATGATAATTGGAAATATAATGAAAAGCTGTGATTTATAAAGACAACTCTTCATTGATTGAAGAGTCACAACTCCTAATGGTGAAGGCTATAAGAAGTCATTTAACATCACTCAGTTAGGGGAAAATTACGGCAACTAGAATGGAGGGAACATTCTTATCAATCAAAGACAACACCATTATTACGGCAAGATTACATCCTTGATGTTAAGTGATCAGAATTATATTTTATAACAGAAGATACATAAGCTATCAGAAGTTGCTTATTCGATCAGTTTTAATCACTTAATAAGAAATGATTGATATAGGCAAGCAATGAAGAAAAAGAGGAAAACGATAAGATATAGCAAAGAAATACCAACGGTAAGGTTAAGGAAGAAAAAAATACAAAAAACAAGAATAGTATTAATATTTAGTGCTACAGAAAAGTAAAGAAATATGAACAGAAGACTCTGCAGTCAATTACTGTAAGTGATTAAAATGTATTTTTATTATTTACAGCATATATATATAATATATATATATATATATATATATATATATATTGCGTTCTTATACATATATAAATTGTTATAATATAGTTGATGTCTATTAAAGACATATGCAATTAGGATCTATCAAATATGCTATGGGCATCATATGTTTTTTATTTGCTTATAAATCTGAATATATAATTATGTTAATTACATTAATTTTTTGGTACATTTATATATTGATGATATGAGACCATAGAGAGAATGAATATTATGTTCATTAAGAGATGGATCCCATATCTGGAGGGGACTAGAAGAAATTGTTATAATTTCCTATTCTTGAGATTGTTATCTCACCAAAAATGATGATACGGATTCCATTAGAGATGGATCCCCATATCTAGAGGGGGCTAGAGGAGATTGTTGTAATTTCTCTAGTCTCGAGATTATTATAATCTCACATAGGCAGTATATATACTGATTGCCAGTCATATGCATATGCGTAGGCTTCGAATGCATTTATTTGCTTCCAAGAGATTCTAATGGGCAGTGCTCTATGAAATAATGTGTCGAAAGCCCGATTGCTTACAGTGGATCTTATATCCCTCAAGCCAAGAATCGGGAATTCTGTGAAGCCCGACCTAGAGGCAGCCTTAAGAATCAAATTTCCCCCCCTTACTAACGTAGAATAGAGTATGAGTCATATAAATATTAAATATTATTTGTACTAACGTTGATTTTGCAGGAAACTATAAAGGGAGAATAACAAGGGACATTACATTCAAATTATCATGCACTTGACCGGTGTAGAACTTGTATCCGGTAAGTCATTTGTTCCCTATGTGTATGCCAAGACCGGTTGGACAACTGGACCGGTATAAGCGTGACCAGTTAAAGTACATTGCTTACTTGCTTAGTTTACCGGTTCACAATTAAGGGTACCAGTGTGATGTACTGGTGTTCTGGCAGGATTGATGTTTGCCAATGACTTTACCAATGACAACTAAGTTTATGTCAACACCTATCCCCTACAAAGTTCTCAAAAATTTACTACACATTCTAGGAACATGTCCATCATTCCAAGAATTCCATGTCACAGAAATTTTATAATGTATTTATACCAAAGATACACCACCCTGGGGGACGGGGGGACAAGTTTCCGAGCAGGGGGACAAAGTACCCTTAATTTGGGGACGGTGGAGAGACGGTGGGGGGGCAGCGGCGGGGGACCGGGGGGGTGTATATACCAATGTTCCTAGCCTCGGACTCACCTCGGACTCGGCAAGGTGGATTCGGGCTCTGACTCGGACTCGGCGCCCAGACTTGGCAAGGAGTTGGCAAATAGAAAAACCCAAGAAATTCAAAGATTTTTAAGGATTTAAATCTTTTTTCAAGCATCATTCAATCAATTAACATCAAATACACAATAATTGACATAAATAGAAGCTACTTTGCATACATAGACAAGTTTACATCGATCACATAAGTACACATGCGAAGCAAATTACTGAAGGAAATAAGTTAACTGTTAAACAACTTAAACTAGTTACTAAATAACATCATTAGAAATCTGAAATATAATATTATAAATAGTGTTACTGTCAAAGACTCAAAAGTCTACAATATCATGGAATATGAAATCCATGGAATCAAAAGTTCAAAACATATATCAAAATAAAAGGCCCTATGTCTTCCTGCGTGTACACCGAAGATAGGTCATGGAAGATTCTGCAGCCATCTTTTGTCCCTGTGTTTGAGGCTCAACCTCAATGGCATCCTCATCATCCTCACCATCATCACCCTCCTCGTAATCATCATCATCCTCAGATCCGTCACTCTCAGCCTCAGGGTCCTCCACTGGGTCTCCTCGCGCTCTAGCCTCCTCCTGTGCCATTGCTACCGCCTTTGCCTCTCGATCCACCTCATCAACCCAATCCAAGTCTTCATCACTGAAGACAGGATCATCAATCTCATTGTTCCACTCTGCTAGTGGATCAACCTTCGCTAAAATGATAGGAGATGTGTCAATGCCCAAGATTTTTCTATGACGAAAGCAAAGGTTATAATGCACAAACACAAGATCATTCAACCTTTTCACTGCCAAACTATTGCGCTTCTTCGAGTGTATATGCTCAAACATACTCCAATTGCGTTCGCATCCTAAAGCACTACATGGCTGGGTCAAGATACAAACTACAATATTCTGTAAATTTGGCACTGAATTACCAAACATCTCCCACCATGCATATGAAACAAGAGATTTTAAAAATCAATTCTATAACTTTAACTTAAACAATGAAAAATGGTAATAGAATTAGAAATTAGAATTTAGATTTTAGAATCATAGATTTTTACCTAGCATCAATAGTGTCCGATTTTTCTTGCATAATTCTCGTGAGAAAAAATCTCCTTGTGTAGTCCTAAACATTTCTATCTCACGGACTACACGTGTTCCAACTAATTCATCTAGTGACATTCTCTCTACAACATCATAAAGCCCACTCCACACCTCATCATCTAACTGAAAATTTGGGCTGAATTGGTATGCTGGATTAAGGAAGTGGGCAGCTGCATGTATAGGCCTATGAAGTAGATTATGCCATCGTCGATCAATGACAGCCCATATGGGACCATATTTATCCCGATTCGCTGCAAAAAAATTTCTAATGGCCTCTTTCACCCTACCCATGCCCTCATAGATATATCCCATTGCAGGCTTCTCCCCATCAGCAATTCGTAGAACAATAAGAGGCTCTATGAACCGCAATCATTGTGAAAGTAGAAAGTTAGAAACATTAAGCTTTAAGCTTTACTTTAAAATATGAACAATGAACATAAAGTTAAACAAGTGTGAACAAAAATGATGAAATGAAATGGAAATGATGACAAAAAGGAAAATTACCTCCACCATATCCTTGGCCGGTTGCCAAAAGCCACTCTCATCAAGAATAGAATCAGTTGTCTCTATCCCCGCATTGCTCTTTGCATATGATGACGAAATCCACTCCTCACTTAAAAACATGCGTCTCAAAGCGCCCTTGGACTTAAGAAAAGATTGCAACGTGATAAAATTTGTTGCAAAGCGGGTGACCCCTGGACGAACCAACTCTTTTTGTTTTGTGAACTGCCTCATAAAGTTGAGGACCCAAGTATGATTATATATGAATTTACAAATATTCCTTCCTTGCTCTACACATATTTTTATCCATGGAAGTTTGCCAAGATCCTCCAACATGAGGTCAATGCAACGAGCAGCACAAGGGGTCCAAAACAAGTAGGGGTGCCTCTCCATAAGAAGTTTACCTGCAGCAACATAATTTGTTGCATTATCTGTGACTATCTGAACCACATTCTCCTCACCCACCTCCTTCAACACGTCCTCAATCACCCCACAAAAATACTCAGCATTTTTGTTTTCCCTGAAGCATCAATTAATTTCAAAAACACTGTGGCACCTGAGGAAAGAAAAAGCAATTTAGTACAATCATAATTTAAATTTTAAATCAACTAATCACTAAATCAATAGTTTACTACTAGTAAGTAGTAGTACTAGTAATAACAAGTACAAGTTCTACAATTACCTGACAAAGAGACAAGAAAATTAAGCAGTGTTCTATTTCTTCTGTCGGTCCAACCATCAATCATGATTGTGCAACCCTTCCTCCATATTTCACGCTGCTCCTCAATTGCAACTTTTACATCAGCCACCTTTTGGGTCAAAATAGGACCTTTTAGCTCCTCATCAGTAGGGGCTTTGAACCCTGGACCACAAACAGTAACAACATCTATTGCAATTTGCCAATAAGGAGACCTAAAACAAATTAAAAAAACACAATAAATATACTAGTAAGTTTTACTTTCAAGTTTCAATTTTCAAAATTAATATAATGAATATGGCATATTCTTGAGTCTTAAAAGTTAAAAGCAAGAAAACTATGACATAGAAAGTAAAATAATACATACTTTGCTGTATTGAATGGAATGTCGTTGTAGAAAAACAAATCTCCAAGTGCCATATTGGCAACCTCATGTTTCTCCCTATTCCAAGCCATGCTCTCAAGCGATGGTTGGGCACCCGGAGTCGTGCATGGAACAAACATGGAATCTAGTGTGGATTTCTTCTTACGAATCCGAGGCCCAATGGTCATACTTGCACTTGCAATACCACTACTAGACAAAGGTAATGGGGAACGAAAACTTGAAGAGCTCTCTCCACCTAAGCTTGCCATTTCTTGATGTTGCTTCTTTCTTAATTCTTTCTTCTCTTCATGGGCCTCTAAATGAGCTTGCATTTCATGAATAAGCTTCGGTGATGCTTTTTGGCATGGTTTAGCATCATGCCCTGATATATGTGCAAGGTGGTATTTCAGCCTATTAATACCTCCCCCATTATATTTAACAAGACACTTCCAACATGTAACTACTTTTTTTAGGCCCGGAATTGCATATTTCCAAGCCTTATCCCTTGCTACACGAACAGGGTCTGCATCTGGGTTAACTGAAGGCCTAGACGAACTACTCTCATGCTGAGACATGCTGCAATATATCATAAATAAAAAAAATAAGCATCTACAATAATAAAAATCAAAGACTATGGCCTCTTACTTATCAAGTTTTTTCATCAACATAAAATGTAGGAAATCTAAGATTCTAAGGACAAACAAATGTAAACACAATGAAAATATGAAGTTTGAATATAAAAAATTCATAAAACAACACAAAAATGCAACTTACCTCTTCAAAATTGCTCCCAAAATGAAAACATGCAGCTTAAATTTATAGAGGCCTCCTCCAAATGCTTCGTTCAGCTCCTTGCAATGTGTGCATAAAAGCTAGAAACTATCACAAGCAATCAGCAATCAATGTATGAGAGCCAATCAATTTGCTGACTTTTTGTCTAAAACCACTATGTTCTTCTCCCAAGCCTTTTTCCTCTCTTTCTAGCCTTTCAAAATGATAGAATGACCTTTTTAGGTCGAATAGAAGACATATATGCCAAAAAGAATATTTAAAACCTTTTATTTTTTTAAGTTTTTATGTTTTTTAACGTGGCTGGACGCACAAAATCCAAACGGCGAGTCCTGCAAACTCGCCCAGGACTTGGCCAAGTCCTTAAGCTGGGTCAGCTGGCCTCGGCAAGCCTGGCTCGACTCCGGACTCGTAGAGTCCCGAAACACTGGTATATACTATATACTATACATGTGGTACTTAAAATGCTAGTTGTGAAAAGATGTATAACAATATAAGACAAAGATGTAAAATAGTAAAATAGTAAATTAGAATTACTGAATAGTAGAATATTTGAACATTGCATTGAACATTGAACATGAAAGTAGAACATTGAACAATATATATTAAAATTTTAAATACTCGAATCAGCAAATCGAAGAGTTCTAACATCTATTATATAAATAATAATAGTCATAGATATCAAAAGTATGAGTATCTCATCATAAAGATGATTACATTGAGTAGCATGTGTTATTCCTAACCGGTTATTGAGAAGGGGGATGAATCAGTAAATTCAATTTCTACTACTCTTTAAGCAAACTGATATTCTTGTTAATATAGAAATTAAAAGAATATTATAACCATAAACAAAAAATAAATGCACAGGTCAACATAGCATTTATATCTAGAAACCCTTGGTTAGAAGGAAAAAAAAACCACAATGGGATAGAACCCACAAAACTCCACTACTGCAGTAATAAAGTTGCCCTGTTAGAGGCTTACAAAGCATTGGTCAGAGTGCTACCCAGTTAAGGGATTTGATAGAAAACCTGTTAGGATGTTAGCCCCGTTAGGAATCGCCTTACCAGAGGACTTAAAACACCAATAAAGATGTTACCCGATAAAGGGATTTATACAAAAGAACCTGTAAGGGTTCACCCTGTTTGAGGGATATAAATGTGCTTCACAACTAAAGCAATGATCTTATGATGACACTATATCTGTCGATTTAGATCATACCTGTTCACCCTTTCCTTTGCTTGGCTGTTGAATCTTTCTCTCCCTTTCACCTTTTTTGACTGTGATTTCTCTCAGAAGATTTTGCTCTCCTACTCTCCTTCGCTCAATGTTCTTGATTTTCAACAGCACAACTTTCATGCCTTTCGACCTATATTTATAAGAAATTATCTATTAAAAATACATCTCATAGTTCTGCCAAGCTGTAAACTCTCCCTTAAATCACGCATGCAAAACCCTTGATCAAAAAGCTTGCAAACTGATCCTTAGTTTACCTTGAAACGCTCGCAGAAAAAACAAAGCTAACTCTAGTTCCACTAGAAAAGCTAACTCCAATTCCACTAAAAAAGCTAACTCCAGTTTAACTGAAAAATACTTCGTATAATCCGGTTCGGATTATCATGCACTTAACTGGTGTAGAACTTGTATCCGGTTAGTCATCCGTTCGCTATGTGTTTTGTCAAGACCGGTTGGATAAAACCTAGACCGGTATAAGCGTGACCGATTAAAGTACACTTCTTTCTTGCTCAATCTACTCGGTTCATAATCATGAGTATCGGTGTGATGTACTGGTGTTCCGGTGGGATTGATGTTTTCCAATGACTTTACCAATGACAACTCACTTTATGTCAACAATCTTCCCCTTTGGCATTGGTGGCAAAACATATCAACACATCACCTATAGACTTCCCCTGCTGTAGACTTCCCCTGTAGATTTGCTTGTCTACCTATAGCATATTCTGACACACTGTTACTGTTTTCTCTTCTCGTTTCTCTACACTTATATCTTCCCCTTTGTGCCTCCAAGGGACAAAGGGTTGTTACTCTTTATAATTGTAACTTATTGAAGATATCTTTATAGATCTTCTTTGTAGATTCTAGGAATGGTTTCCAAATACCTATTACATGATCTAAAGTTTTCTTTGCAGCTTGCAGTGAGACAATGAGATTTTCCATGTCTTCAACTGTCTTGTAATCAAGTTCCTTGAGAAGTCTGTCAGTATCAATTGCTGTTGTTTGCATCAGATCAAATGTTGGTGCAATGAATAACTGAAATCCAATAAGGTCTTGGATTCTTTTTGTATTTTCTTCTTACGCCTTCCTCAAAGTGAGAGCTAGACTTGTCAGCTCCCGGCTGTACTCTGTTGCAGAAGAGCTCTTAGCATCAAATTTTGATGTTAAAACCTTTATCTTTTTTGTTGTCCTTTTAGTTCTCTCAGTTATATCCTTCACAAAGTCTTCAAAGTTAGAAGTTCTTATGATTAATCTTCCAACTTCTTGTACTTGTTGTTGAAGCTCTCTAGTTCTTGTAGTCATAGAGGCTTTGAGTTCTTCAACCTGTTTATGAAGAATATCTATTCTTTTCTTCTCATAATGATCAATAGCAACTGTTTCTAGGTCAGTGACATCTTCCCCAATTTCTTGTGCCAGTACCTCTAATTGATCAATCACCGGTTCGTCTTCATCTATTTCATCATCTAGAACGAAATTGTACAAGATATTCTTTACGCTTGTGAGAACCATATCCTATTTTCTCTTTGTAAGTTCCTTCAGTTGCCTTGTCGACATTTTGCTTATGTCAACAACAGTTTCACTTGCTTTAGATGGGATAACTTTGCCTGTTTTTGATTCAGAATCTATTGCAAAAGATAGCTTCCTCTTAGATGTTGATGTACTCGGAACATCTACCGGTTCCTTTTGTCTTATTTCCTGTGCAGGTTCTTCTTCTACAGGCTTCTCCTGTTCTTATGTAACAGGCAACTCTTGTAGTTGAGGTATTTCTTGTTGTAGTGTCTCCTCTGGATGTACCTCTTATTCTGGATGTACTTCCTCTTCCAGTGGTTGCTCTGTTTATTGTTGTTCGACACCAACCTTTTGATCATTTAAAACAGTTTATACTTTATCTGTTTCATTTTCTGCAGTCATCTTTGCTGATGACTCCCCCAATTCTTGTTCCTCTGGTCTCAAAAATGTATCATGTTCACCTATTTGAACTTCTTCTCCCAAGTTGACCTGTTCACTGGTTGTGAACTGTTCACCAGTAACTTCCTTTTCACTGGTTGTACCTTGTTCACCTATGGAAACCTGTTCACCAGTTGTGAACTATACAGGTGGAACCATCTCCTTTTCAGGTTCATCTTGTGAGATGTCTTGTGGACCTGTAGACTTGAGAGTGTTGAAGTCATATTTCTGCCAAAATTTTAGTGAATTTTCATTAACATCTTGTTCTTGTCCATTAATGATTTTGGCAACCCTGTCCCTTGTGTCCAAGTTGAGTGACACTACTTCCATCAGAATTTTTATTGTCTCATTGTTAAGATCTGGTTTAACTTTTGTCAAAGTTTCCCTTATTATTTTATTGTTTTGGGCTAGACCGTTTCTACATTTGGCCATTAGCCTCTTATTCAATTCTGTCAAAAAGTGAGGCCTGTAGTCCCCAAGACTTCTGTTGAAATCTAAAAAGGTTTCTAACAGAGAAATCTCAATTTTCTCCTTATCCTCATTTCCCAGAACACTGAACCACTTTGCAGCATTCGATACTTCACCGAAATCCATAATTTCATCAACTATATTATCTACAGTTAAAGTTCGAACTTTACCTTTTTCTGGAGAGGCAAGTACGGTTGGTGGAGTGAGATCACCACCAGTGTCTCCAGTTATGTCGACGATGACCAGTTTTTTTGCAAACTTTGCTTGGACCGGAGTCTCAACTCCCAGTATGCCCTTTCTTTTTCCAGTGTCTTTTACTGGTGACTCTGTGGTCTCTTGGCATTCTGCTTCAGCTTGATGTTGCTACTTCAGAACAGTCGTCCATATGGCAACCCATTCATCATGTACTTTATCCACTTCCCCAATCAGGACCTGACCAATTCTTTTCCTAATCTTGAAACTCTATTTGTACACATCAACTTGATTAGTTGCCTCTTGCAGGCTAAGATGATTCTGAACTTCAAGTAGAGCCCTTATCCTCATCTCTCTTTCCTTATCTATGGAAGATTTCCATCTACCTTCAATTATCTCTTGTAGATCTTCAGGTATTATTTTGTGAAGTTCAGTGGGTGTTATATTGAACTTGTGAAGATAGTAAACTACAACTTCTTCTAGCTTTCTCCTATCTTCTTCATTAGCAAGCTCATATCCTCTTCCGACTCCACCCTTTCCACCTGTTTTCTTCAATCCTTCAACCATTTCATCTATGGTTGGTTTCCTTCCTTTTGGTGCATCCCTTTTTACCAGTTTCCTAGTCTTTCTCTTTCTAAGAAAAGTAGTGGTTTCTTCATTTTCCTTTTCCTCCATTTCCTCACCTTGTGTTAGTTCGGTGGACACTGGTTGTGTCTTTTTCCTTTGAACCTTTGGTTCTTCAGCCACTTGCTTCCTTTTCCTAGGAGTGGGAGTTCGTTTTACATAAACCTTCTTAGGTTCCTTAGAAGATGCCTTCTTCCTCAAATTTGCTAGAATCTCCTCAAAAGTCTCCTCAAAAGTCCCAAACCGGTTTGCTGAGAGATCTAAGTTGTTTTCCTGTAGTGCATCTGCATATGCCTTGGCAACCTTAGATGTAATTTCATAACCAAGCTCCGATGCATACTCGGACCTAGGCTCCACAGCCTAGATAATGCAATGATCGGTGCTCACCAGAAAGCACATTTCTTCCTTGTATGCCTCTACAATGGTTGAGGGAATTCTTTCCTTGTGCATTCTTAATTGAAATGCTTCAAAATAATCGGTCATAACCTTATTAAACTAATTCCCCAAGTTATTTACTATCTCTCCTATCTAAACCATTACCAGTTTATCTTCTAGCCATGTAACTTTGCCTATCCCTGGAAAGAAGTTTTGATAATAGAAAAACAAACATACCAGCAACGTCCCATATTTGAGAAACTTCTTTCTGACCAAATCGAGCTTCTTCAAATTTTCAAAGATTTGGCTCCTCAGCATAGCACAGATGTCATACCTAGCATTATCGTGCATTATCTTGTGTGCAGCATGAATCGCACCTCCAGGTATGTTATTCAGGTTACTCGGCTGATATACTTTGTAGCCGATAACTGCAGCAACAAACCGAACATCGTCGTCTTCAATATCATTCACAATCATCATTCGACTATCGTATCTGGACTTAGTCAACCTTGTGACTTCTGCATTCACTATTGTTCTTAGGGTTAGAGCTTCCCCTACGGCATTGTAACCAGTTACCCTATGTAAATCTTCTTTAGTGATAGGTGTAACCGCGCCTTTCGCTAGCCACATCCTTGGTTCGTGAACCCTGTTAAGCACCAGCCTAATCCAATCCAGTCAAAACACGGTTGGATATTTAACTCTATTGATTAAACCTGATGATTGCAGCTTAGCGTATTTTGATTGAAGCTTCTCGTCTTCACAGAGCGAGAGGTATTCACTTTGAATAAAAGTTTCGCCGTGTTCCACCTGTTTGTTGTGGATGAAAGTCGTTACATCCTCAGTTAGCAAAACACCTTCAGGGATGGATGATAGAGCTCCCGCCATATCATTCGCTCAATTTTGAACCGACATGATGTTGTAAACAGGTCTATCAACTTGATTGGCATTGATGAGGCTCACCACAAAAGATGAAGATGCCATATTAGTAGACCAGTATGTGCAAGAAATGTTCTTGATAAAATTTGCGGAATTCGCATAGCAAATATCGTAAATCACAGCAAGAAAATATTACTCAAACTTTTGAAAACAATAATCACAAAACGCAATGTAAAGTGAAATGAGTAATTGGCTTTCCCTTTTATACACTTAGGTCGCAACAGTAACTAGCAAACGGTAACTTTTGTTAACGGTTACTGTATTAATTACCATTACCTAACCTTTCTTTCGACAACCAGTTCACAGACTCTTTACCTGTTTACAAATCCTTGGTTGCAACATCCTCCTTGCTATGTCAGCAACTCTTACCTGTCTGATTAATAAGTTAGACCGGTGACACCTTCCCGGTTCCAATTCTTGACTAAGTGAGATCACAACTCACCAGTTCCTCCGGGAACAGTAGCCTTGCTACCTGTTCCTCTTAAGCCCTTAGGCTTAATTTGCTGAAGAGATATCATCATCAATAGATGATGACCTTACCTCAGATTTCTCCTCAGCGGAACTCTTTGTCCCCTTTATTGACCAAGTCTTCTTGACTTTCCTATTGGTCTCTTTACTTAGGTTATCCTTCTAGTTGGGGACAACTTCTTCTTGACCTGTTTAGCCAGTCCTTTGCCTTTGTTCATTGACAGGTTCCTATAGTCCTTGGCCAGATGCCCAATCTTGTTACAATTGTAGCAAGCCATTTTGGTCCCTCTCCATGGATTGAGCCTTCTTTCCCTGTCCATGGGTGAGTGACAATCAGAGTTCCTATGCCCTGATGGCCCACAGGTAGCACAGTTGGATGTGCTCCGGTTTACATTCCTATTAAGGAATACCGGTCTTGGTGGAGGTTTGAATGCGATTGTTTTGGACCTGCATTCTTCCTTTTTGTGTCCAAATTTATTGCAAGCACAGCAATAACCCTTGAAGCTTCCCTTGCTTCCACCGGACATGCTATTGGAGTGAGACTTGCATTCAAAGGTCCTGTGACCATACTTGGAATAGTTGTTGCAGTAACTGTTAGAAGTAAATGGTTTTACCAGTGCATTTTTGCAGTCGTTGGTTTTATGACCCGGTTTGCCACAATGTTTGCAAGAGGGTTTGAAGATCTTTTCACCTTTCTCTTTTGTAGGTTTCTTCTTTTCCTTCTTGCCTTGCTTGTCTCCAGAGGACTCACCAGTTTCATTATTGCTTTGACTGATGTACCCAAGTGCTGTGGGATCCTTGTGATTCCTTTGAGCTCTTAGTTGCTCATCAAGCTTCTTAGAACTTTCATTAAACCTTCTGAGTTTCCCATTCCTCTCTTCAAGAGTTTTCAGTTGATCCCATTCAGCAGTCATCTTTTTGCATGCTTCATCTTTATCATGCAAGTGCTCATGCATGATTGCATTCTCCTGATTTATGCCCTGCATGTCTGCATGCAGTTGCAATATGAGAGAATCACTCTCTCTTAATGCATCTTCAGCCAGATTTCTTTCTCTTTCAGCATTTAACTATGCTTCTATGGCACTAATCTTCTCATCCTCAGCTTTTCTTTTGGCTTCAATGAGTCTAGTCATCCTCAAAGAATGACCTTCCTGCTCCCTTTTTAAATTGGAGATTTGATCAAACAGATTCAGATTCTTCTCCATGAGATCAGTGGCTGCTTCTTCTGCTTCATCCGAGCCACTCTCCCCAGAGAATTCCTCAATGGTTTCATGACTTTTACTCAGTTGTAGAGCCAGCTCTTTCCTCTTGGCAAGAGACCTCCTCAATCTATTTTCCAGAGAGGCTATCATTTCATTGGCTTCCTCAAGCTACTTTTGATACCTGTAACCCTTCATCATCTTTTCTCAAGCAGTTAAGCTTTGTATCTCTAAGAGCTAGCTGCTCTGATACCAATTGTTATTCCTAACCAGTTACTGAGATGGGGGAGTGAATCAGTAAATTCAATTTCTACTACTCTTTAAGCAAATAGATATTCTTCTTAATACATAAATTAAAAGAATATTATAACAACCATAAACAAAAATTAAATGCACAGGTCAACACAACATTTATACGTGGAAACCCTCGGTTAGAAGGAAAAAAAAATCACGGTGGGACAGAACCCACAAAAGTCCACTACTGTAGTAATAAAGTTGCCCTGTTAGAGGCTTACAAAGCACTGGTGAGAGTGCTACCCGGTTAAGGGATTTGATAGAAGACCTGTTAGGATCTTGACCCTGTTAGGAGTCACCTTATCAGAGGACTTAAAACACCAATATAGAAGTTACCCGGTAAAGGGATTTATACAAAAGAACCTATAAGGGTTCACCCTAATTGAGGGATTTAAATGTGCTTCACAACTAAAGCAATGATCTTATGATGACACTATATCTGTCGATTCAGATCATACCTATTCACCTTTTCCTCTGCTTGGATGTTGAATCTTTCTCTCCCTTTCACCTTTTGTGACTGTGATTCCTCTCAGAAGATTCTGCATTCTTGCTATCCTTCGCTCAATGCTCTTGATTTTCAACAACACAACTTTCATGTCTTTCGACCTATATTTATAAGAAATTATCTTTTTAAAAATACATCTCATAGTTCCGCCAAGCTGTAAACTCTCCTTTAAATCACGCATGCAAAACCCTTGATCAAAAAGCTTGCAAACTGATCCTTAATTTGCCTTGAAACACTCGCAGAAAAAACAAAGCTAACTCCAATTCCACTAAAAAAGCTAACTCCAATTTAACTGAAAAATGCTCTATATAATCCAATTTGGATTATCATGCACTTAACCGGTGTAGAACTTGTATCCGGTTAGTCATTTGTTCCCTATGTGTTTTGTCAAGATCGGTTGGATAAAACCTGGACCGGTATAAGCATGACCAGTTAAAGTACACTACTTTCTTGCTCAATCTACCCGGTTCATAATGATGAGACTAGTGTAATGTACCAGTGTTCTGATGGGATTGATGTTTGCCAATGACTTTACCAAGGACAACTAACTTTATGTCAACGACATGATATGATATTCAATGTTCATATATCAAAATGACCAATGAAATATAAAAAATGTGGTTTTTTTTAAAAAGTCACTTTTTTTTGTTGTGACAAGGGACGCTTGTGCGTCCCCTGGAGGGGTCGAGGGACGTGTTTCTATCCCCTTGTCCCGTCTCGGGACATCAAGACGTCCCCACGTCTCCGCAGAACGGCGGTGGATGGGTGATGCCACCGGAAACGCCGGAATGGCGTCCCCGATGCGGAGACGTTGGGCATTTTTTTGAGGGGGGGATGGCGCATCCCCGGGGTACACTGATTTATACAAACAGGAAGAAAGGAGATGGATAAACGTCAATTCAAGGTCCATAAAATGAGAACTAGAAAGAAAGAGAACATTGAGATGATATATTTGATCACAAACATACAATATGCAAGCTAACATTAAAGTATTGAAGAAAAAATTACTATTTCATTCCACTTCTAAAGATAATCTTTATAAGCTTACAGAGTCGCTAGACTCTCTATTCTAAACTCATTTCTTAGTCCATAATTCATAATATGTTGTCAATTAATCAATAATAGCAGTGAATGCCCTGTCCATAACATTATGGCACAAATGTATCAAAGAAGAAATAAAGAGAAACCAGCTTGCAGTTTAGGTTTTTATTTCTTCTATGTTTTTTCTTTTTAACAAGAGAAACATTTTAGCTATGTTACCATAATGTAGTTTTTATTGATAAGCTTCCCCTCTCTAAATAGCATGTTGATGAGTGTACTCCTATATTAAAAAAATAAAAACTGAAAAAATTGATTAGAATTGACCACTTGAATAGATAGCCTATATATATAGACTATAGTCGATCATATGTCATTATGACATTAGTATGTTTCTTCTACTTCATTAATCATTTCGTTCTCATCTTGACAATACTCCTTGTAGAGAAAGATTGCAATGCAAAAATATGCCATAAACATTTTCTATCATGAGTTGGATTAGGAACCAATTTATTTTGATCTATAATATGTTGGATTAGGAAACAATTTCATTTGATTAATGAAAATGGCTCACAAGATTATTGCATATAAAACAAACTTAACAATTGCAATCCATCTTTAAAAAATTGTGCATTGTCATCATGCAATATTCAATTGTTTTCAACAATGTTTAGGACCATATATAGAACTTACAATATTGAAGGACCAATCAAGTGATTCTAGTTCCTTTCTCTCAAATATCAATCTGTAATAGCTTCAGTCAAGGCATTCACATAGATGGATGTTTGAGTGGATAAAATCTACACCTAAAACATGTTAATATTAGTGTGTGTATCAATCCCTCCATCTACACATGCATACACATAAAAAAAAAGATTATTCAGAAGAAAATTTCAACTCAAGAATAAGTAACCTGCAAATAGCAGGTACAAAGAACATCGTAACCTTCCATTGCCAAATGAAGCAATGATATTTCAGAAAGAATCTTAAAATAGTGAATGGAAATCACACTTTGGTAAGCATATTGTTTCATTGCACAAGACCAAGAGGCTATTAATTTTCTGAGGAGATCAATACAGACTAAAAGAATTGCATGTTCCACTTGCCATGGAAAGATTCTATATCCGAACATCATATGCTTTCATAAACTCGTAAAAGAAAGCACACTGTTTAAATTAAGGATTATTATCACAGCATGCTCTGTAAGATTCAAAATTTTCAAAGAGAGCTGCTTCCCTGCAAATCCATGTGTTGATGATTACTGGAAAAGTTGTGCCAAGATTATAGCCTTACAAATGCATGTCCTAAACAGTAAGAACATTTATGACAGCACAATGAATTCATGTTAACAATAATTTGTATATGTAGAATTATTCTCATATCCAGTTATTCCTTATATGGCAACCATGAGGATTCTTTAGAGACATTGTCTTGATAGGGAAGCATAAATGCCAAATATATGTTATCGTCAAACCATATCATGCGTCTTGTTTAAGAAAACTTCTGATTGTGAGATGGCAGACTATCTTTATTTCATATGCTATTGGAATTAAGAAATCAAGCCTAGATAGTCCATAATCAGGTTGGGAGAAACTTAGGACTTGAGTTATACCTTATATTATTGGTTTAGAGGGATCAATTCACAGTATAATCTGCTAATGGGGCGATATGACAAAATCAGTCATTTACTTTGTGCAACTTCATGATTGTGCCTAATGATATTATGCAACCAATGGAACATTTAAGCTGAGGGCAAGAATTTTAAGCATTTTATGGAATTGATTTCAAGTAGTATTAAGAAAGAGGAAGCAAAAAGAAATACGTGTCATTCGTTATCTATTTTTGTTTCCTAAAATAGAATGTTATTTTGTGGGCATTTGTTTTGGGCACACAAGAAAAGAAAAAAAAAGTACAATTAAGAGGACATGGGTATGATAGCCACCACTTCAAGCTATACCAGCTCAACCATTGTAACAAGTGAAACAAAATTGTGAACAAACGCTAAGTAATGTTTTTAAATATTAAACCTAGCCACCACTTCAAGCTATACCAGCTCAACCATTGTATTAAGTGACACAAAATTCTGAACAAAGTTACAAACACTACGTAAAGCTTTTAAACATTAAACCTAAGACTATCGCCTTTAACACATAGATGTATTTTATCAGTACACCCCACCAGAGATTTTTTGCAATACATGGTTCACAATTAATCTGGTAATTGTAAATTCTTCAGGAGCTGAAAAAAAAGACTTTCCACAGGCATGCTAAGGATACAGTTGGATTGAACTTATCAGTGCTCCAAAGATGCCAAGCATAGCAACAACCTCAACGCGGTCTCTCTTCTTTACACAAAACTCCTGTAAATACAAAGAAGTTAAGATGGGCCAAATTTCTATGAACGAGAACAAGTTTAGCAAATTTATGGTAAAGATTCTTCAATCAATAGCTACAAATGATGCATCTTATCTATACTATAATAGTGTTCACTCTTAATCAAGACTGATAGAATAATAGTTTTGCAATCCAATTACAACTCCAGTTCAAAAGAATAGCATGGGAGTTTCCTAAATGGGTTTTACTGTCTATTCGAGAAGAAGCTACATAACTGCTTCATGTCAAGGTCATTTCCCAAACAATCTGGCTTAAGGTTATGAAATTGATTTGCACTAAGATTTGATAGATCGTGTCAATTGCAACATGTTATCATAATTATTTAGCCTCACTACAGAAATAAATTCACAATTAATTACTAGCCAGATGCTTAGATCAAATCAGCAAGCCAACCTTCATAACACAGTGTTCCAAGTGGTGCTAAGGAAGCTAAACAAAGCATTTGGAAAAACTCTTGCCAATTTGAGGAATGATAAACAGCTGTGTCACACAAGGTGTCTCAGTACTATTGATGACTTCTAATAATATAGAGACGTGAGCCAAAGTCATTTTCCCTTGTACTAGATGGATTGAAGCATCTATATATCCCTACTTGTGATTGTTAGGGTAGATGGATGAGAATAATACGAGACCAGAATAGCATATGAGATAGAGATAACTATGTGTAATGGACAACAGTAAAGACAATTCAAATTAAGTAAATATAAATGGATTGAGTAGAAAATCATGTCTGTGATGATGTTCACTATTTATACATAATCAAGTATCCACTATAAAACTTTTTAAACATTGGCAGTAAGTAGTTATGCAAGTATTTACCCTTGTGAAAAGTAGTAGTCACTATTGGCAAAAGTGTTTCCTAGTTGAGTTGAGTGCCAAAAGCATTTGAGGACCATACTATGTTGTCAATGCTTTGTTAAACATGTATTCAAGACCTGAAGGTAGATTTTGCTCATAAAATGTTTAGCAAAATATCCCAAACAAACATCTATAGTCAACAACATCAATTTTTCAACGAAATGCTACGACAATCATTCAACTATCAATTTTAAATGAAAACTCAAAATTTAATTATAGAGTTGGTTTTATTAATGTTTGGAAATATTTATTTTAATGAATTAAACATTGTAGGCTCCCTTGAGCGCTTTAAATATATTATTTAAATGTTCTATAAAATTCAGAAAGTGGAATGGAAAATAGGTACACATGAAAGATAACTACCTTTTCTGCTATTTATTATAACATCCTATCATAGTTAAGGCTTCTTCACCTCCTGGAGGTTTCTCTCCTCACAAAACAACCATTGTACATTGTAAGGAGTTTTTGTGCTCCATCTTTTATAAAATTTGAACTTTACATCAATTGTTCTCCATTCGTTGTAGGTTCTTCATTATAATCTGAGGTTAAGGTGTATAGAGCAGCGTTTCAGGACTCTGCAAGTCTGAGATGGACTTTGTGAATCTAGAGACGGTTCAGTTATGTCGAGTCTAGGAACCCCGGGACTCGGACTCTATCGAGTCTGGTCAGACTCACCAAGTCTACCAAACTCAACAAACTCATAGAGTCCCAAGCCTGGGACTTTGCTGCAGCAGCATATGCATAAAGTTTAAAAAAACGTTTCTTAATGCTTTTTACTTGTTCATTTTATGTTTACATTTGCCTCCCAACCCTAAAAAGTCAATTTTATTGTTTGCAAATACAAGGAGAGAAAAAGAGGCATTTGAGCAAAAATATTGGAGCATTGAAGAGTAGACCATTAAATCGATTGAAGAGGAGATAGTGATTGTTGATCATTTGTACAAGTTAGTAGTTTGCACTCGCACATTTAGAGGAGTTAAAGAAGGATTTGGAGGAGGCTTCTACAAATTTGAAAGTGCATTTCATTTTTGGAGCAAATTTGAAGAGGTAAGTTAGATTTTTGTGTTGTTTTTTTATTTTTTTACTTTCATATTTCCATTTTATTGTACATTTGTTTTAGTTTTGTTTCATTTTATGCTGATGGAAAAAATAAGAAACCCTAGGGCCTAGGCATCCAATAATCAAACCCTAGCTATTTTTTCCTCAATTCTTTAGCTATGAACCCTAACTATTCTTTTTTTTCTTTTTTTTAATTCAATTAGAAAGTGTATGCACTGATTTTTTTCATTTATCATATATTTCAACATAATGTCTCAATCTACTAGTACCCCAAGCCTAGTTTAAAAGGATAGGGCTTGGAAACATGCCATCCTTGGATCAAAAAAAGGAGAAGTTAAATGTTTTCATTGTAAAACAAAATATAGTGGGGGAGGAATTAAGTGGTTAAAGTATCACCTTGCACATATACCATGCCATGATATCAAACCATGCACAAAAGCACCCATTGAAGTTATACATGAAGTGCAAGCTCATATAGAAGAATTTGAAGAGGAAAAGAATTAAATTAGAACCAAATGGAAGAAATGGAAGAAATGGAAAACATTGGTGGCTTCTTCAATTCCTCAACCTCCATTCCCTACATTTACAAGTAGTGTAAGTGTGAGCATGAGCAATGAGCCTCGGACTCGTAAAAGAGTATCCACATTAGATTCACTTTTTGTTCCACGCACAACTCTGGATGCCCAACCATCACTTTAGAGCATGGGTTGGAATAAAGAGAAACGTGACAATGCAAAGAGTGCATTTGGAGATTTTTGGTTCTACAACACCATTCCATTTCATGCAGCGAGGTATTCATTATTATGTTGATTTCTATTTCTTTTTTTTTCTTTTAAGAGTATGCCACATTGATTATATTAATTTTTAAAGAGAAAGTAAAACTTAATACTTATTCTCTTTATTTAATTCATTTTAGGTCTCCTTATTGGCAAATTATGATAGATGGTGTTGTTGTTTGTGGTGTGGGGTTCAAGGCCCTTAGTGATGAGGAGTTAAAAGGTCCTATTTTGAGTCAAAAGGTGGTTGATGTCAAAGCCACAATTGCCAAGAAGCATGAGGTATGGAGGAAGAGGGGTTGCACCATCATGACTGATGGTTGGACCGACAAAAGTAGAACATTGTTGAACTTTCTTGTCTCCTCGTCAGGTAATTGTCCTTACTACTTTGTAAAATATATTGATTTAGTGATTAAGTTTTTTAATTTTTATTTTACTAAATCATTTTTTTTCTTTCTCAAGTGGCACAGTGTTTTTGAAGTCAATTGATGCTTCAAGCAAAAATGAAAAATGTTGAGTATCTTTGTAAGGTCTTGAAGAAGTGTTGGAGGGGGTGGGTGAGGAGAATGTGGTACAAATAGTCATAGATAATGCAGAAAATTATGTTGCTGCAAGTATACTTTTTATGAGGAGGCACCCCACCTTGTTTTGGACCCCTCATGCTACTCATTGCCATGACCTCATATTGGAGGATCTTGGCAAACTTCTTTGCATCAAAATATGTGTGGAGCATGCAAGGAATATTTGTAAACACATATAATCATACTTGAGTCCTCAACCTTATGAGAAATTTCACAAATAAATAAGAGTTGGCTCATCCAAGAATTACTCAATTTGCAACCAATTTTATCATGTTGCAATCATTGCTTTAGTCCAAGGTTGGTTTGAAACGCATGTTTGTAAGTCTTCTTCAATCCAACATCAATTTGAAACACAAGTTTATATGGGAGGAGTGGACAACATCATCATATGCAAAGATCAGTGCAGGAATTGAGATGGCCAATTGTAATGTCCCTTCTTATTCTCCTTTTGTAATTTCTTGCAAAACCGACGTTAGTACAAAATATTACACAATATTTACATGATTCATACTCTACTCTAAGTTAGTAAGGCGGGAATTTGATTCTTAAGGCTGCCTCTAGGTCGGGCTTCACAAAATTCCTGATTCTCAACTTGAGGGATATAAGATCCACCCTAAGCAACCGAGCTACCGACACGTCTTCCCATAGAGCACTGCCTATAAGAATCTCTTGGAAGCAATAAATGCTCTCCAAGCCTACGCATATGCATATGACTGGCATCAGTATATATATTGCCTATATGAGATTATAACAATATCGAGACTAGGGAAACTATACCAATCTCCTCTAGCCCCATCCAGATATAGGAATTCCATCTCTAATGTATATAAGATTCATTCTATATGGTATCCATATCATCATTTTTAGTGGACGTATAAATGTACAAAGTTAATGTTGATTATAAAATCATAGTTTAGACTTGTCTATAAAAGAAATCTAGAACTATCCTAGAATTAAAGAATTGGCATAAAATGTGTATCTTAATTACATATATATATATATATATATATATATAAATTTTTATATAAATGAAAACATATAAATGTCCCCATATATATTAATTTTTATATAAATGAAAACATATAAATGTCCCCATATATATATATATATATAAATGAAAAATATCTTACACACACACACACACACACACATATATATATATACCATAATCAATAATTTAATAACTCACCAAAACCCTTTATCTTTTTTGTGTTGTGATCACCATTTATTAAATTGCCTCTGATCTGCTGCCTTTTTTATTGAAGGTTTGGCATATATGTATGTGTGTGGGAGGGGGAGTCACGTCCCCTCCATGCATAGTCGCACCCTTAGGGGGGTGCGACTAGTCGCAGCCTAAGGCTGCGACTCAGTTGCATCCTCTAAGGTGCGACCTTTCTCAGTCGCAGCCTAAGTTAACAGCCGCTTAGCCATATAATAATATATATTATTATATATAATATGTATATTATAATATATGTTATAGTGTATATTATAATAAATATAATATTGCATATTATTAAATGTTTATTACTAATAAATAATAATTGTTATTAATAATATTCTATTTATTATAGTGGCATATAATATATATATTATAGTATATACTATAATATATATAATAACATATAAAGATTGATTATTATTAAATAATAATAAATAATGTTTAATTTTTTTAAATGGCAACATTATTTAATTTTTATTGAGTAATAGTTTCATATTAATACAAGTTATAGAAAACATACTTTGTAGGATTTTTAATTGCGGGTCATTACAGTTCCCCCATCTTCAATTTGCTTGTCCTCAAGCAATTTGAGGTTCTCCCACATTAATTTCTAGCTGGAGTGTACTCTAATACATTAGTCCATTGTTCTATCACCCAGAAACCCTGGAAGTCCTGAGTGGATATCCTCCTCTTTGCTACGAGTGGTTGGTTAGCGTTCCATGTTCGGAGTCTTCTAGTCTAACTCTTTTGACAGGACCTTCATTTAGTGCTCCCTCCATATTGTTCATTTGTCCTCTCTTGCACTGGTGACCTTTAGTCCATGATATTTTACATTTGAAACACAATCCCTTCTCGATGAGTTCTCCTCTTTCCTTGCACCGATGGTCCTTACTCCATGATTATTGACATAAAAAAACACTTTGATTGATCTCTCTTGGGTTCCTCGCCTTGATTTGGCATTCTTGATAAAAGGCCTCTTGGTTTTTCCTTAGTTGTATCATATTCTGTCATTTTTGCCTTCCTAATGGCATCTTCAAGGGTTTCGGGTTTGAAGGGTCTCACCCTTATCTTGATGTGTTCTTTGAGTCCTTCAATGAACATATAGACCCTTCTCTTTTGAGATATATCAGGAACCATGACTGATAGACTCTGAAATTTGTTGGCAAATTCCTCAATAATCCCTGTTTGTTTGAGGTGGGTTAATTCTTGGAAGTACCATTCTAGTTCTCTTTGGTCAAACCGACTAAATGAGTTTTTGAGTGAACTCACTATAGGTGTTAATACTTTTATGTCCCAGGGTGATGATGCCATGGTGCCACCAATTGTGGGCCTCCCCGGTCAAGTGGATTATGGTGAATTTAATGGCATTTTCTTCAGTCATAGGGTTGAGGGAAAGGTAAGTGTCTAGTTTTTGAACCCAAGCTTGAGTTGTTTCTTTTCCCGTCCCATCGAAGTGTGGTAGGGACATTTTGCCTATCTTGGTTTTAATGTTTCTTTCCCCATGATTTCTTTTCCGACCATGGCTTGCCAAGGTTTTGGTTTCATAGTATTCTTTAAAGGGAATGAGTCTTTGTATCTCTGGTTCCAATTTAGCATACATTAGGGCAATCTCCTCTACTGAGTGGGTAGATGGTTCTTCTCCTCCTGTGACGGGTTCTTCTCTTGGAAGAAATGATGGTATAGTTGGTCTCATGGTAGAATCTTGAGTTGAGGGCTCATTCTCAAAATGATTAGAACGTATATCTCTTCCTATCGGGGAAGTGGGTCGGCCATTGTGGTTATTGTTATTGCTCATGTTTTGGATGGCTTGAAGAATTAATTGATTTGTTCGCTCAAATCTCTCATTAGTGTGCTCCATGAAACTTCTTAGCTCAATTGCTAATTGCTTGGTCATAGCTTTTGTGTCTTTCTTTCGTTTATACATTTGCATGAACTATCTTGCACAGGATGGCAAGATTATCCTCTGATACCACTGTAATGTCCCTTCTTATTCTCCTTTTGTAATTTCCTACAAAACTGACGTTAGTACAAAATATTACACAATATTTACATGACTCATACTCTACTCTAAGTTAGTAAGGGGGGAATTTGATACTTAAGGCTGCCTCTAGGTCGGGCTTCACAGAATTCCTGATTCTCAGCTTGAGGGATATAAGATCCACCCTACGCAACCGGGCTATCGGCACGTCTTCCCATAGAGCATTGCCCATAAGAATCTCTTGGAAGCAATTAATGCTCTCCAAGCCTACGCATATGCATATGACTGGCATCAATATATATACTGCCTATATGAGATTATAACAATCTCGAGACTAGGGAAACTATAGCAATCTCCTCTAGCCCCCTCCATATATAGGAATTCCATCTCTAATGAATATAAGATTCATTCTATATCGTATCCATATCATCATTTTTAGTGGCTGCATAAATGTACAAAGTTAATGTTGATTATAAAATCATAGTCTATAAAAGAAATCTAGAACTATCCTATAATTAAAGAATTCGCATAAAATGTGTATCTTAATTACATATATATATATATATATATAAATTTTTATATAAATGTCCCCATATATATATATATATATATATATATATATATATATATATATATATATATATATATATAATTTCTATATAAATGAAAAATATCTTAAACATACATACATACATACATACATATATATATATACCATAATCAATAATTTAATAACTCACTGAAACCCTTTATCTTTTATGTGCTGTGATCACCATTTATTATATTGCCTCTGATCCGCTGCCTTTCTGTTTGAAGGTTTGGCATATATGTATATGTGCGGGAGGGGGAGTCACATCCCCTCCATGCACAGTCGCACCCTTGAGGGGTGCAAGTGGTCGCAGCCTAAGGTTGTGACTCAGTCGCATCCTCTAAGGTGCGACCTTTCTCAGTCACAGCCTAAGTTAGCAGCCGCTTAGCCATATAAAAATATATATTATACTATATATAATATGTATATTATAATATATGTTACAGTATATATTATAATAAATATAATATTGCATATTATTAAATGTTTATTACTGATAAATAATAATAATTGTTATTAATAATATTCAATTGATTAAAGTGGCATATAATATATATATTATAGTATATACTATATATAATAACATAGATAGATTGATTATTATTAAATAATAATAAATAATGTTTAATTTTTTTAAAATGGCAACATTATTTAATTTTTATTAATGAGTAATAGTTCCATATTAATACAAGTTATAGAACACATACTTCGTAGGATTTTTTTATTGAGGGTCATTACACCAATCAAGTATTTGATGAACATAGATTTTGGAAACCGACTAAGGACATTGTGTGGGTAATTTTCCATTATATTTTTGTTCCCATTTCCATTTCATTTCCTTAGTTTTATTCACACTTGTTTATGTTCATTGTTGAAAACTTAAAATGTAAAGTTTAATGTTTCAACTTACACAATAATTGTAGTTCATAGAACCTCTTGTTCTCCTATGAGTTGTTGATGGAGAGAAGCTTGCAAATGGGCTACATTTATGAGAGCATGGACAAGGTGAAGGAGGCCATCAAATACATAGTAAGTTCTTGCACCAGTATCTATACACATACCCGAACCGGCAACTTAGCATTTTTGGATTCATCATAACACCTAAGGCAGAACATTGATTGCAGCAAAGAGAATGTTGAGATATGTAAAAGGGATAGTCAACTTTTGCATTTTATATAGAAAAAGAAAAGATCCTAGGCTGGTTGGATTCATTAATTTAAATTGGATAGATTATATTGATGATAGGAAGTCCACTTATGGATATGCTTTTATTCTTGGTATGGGTGCAATCACATGGACCAATAAGAAGCAGCAGAAAATAGCTCTTTCCTCAACAAAAGCAAAGTATTGAGGAACAACCAAAGCAACATGTAAGGTAGTATGGCTTCATAGGATGCTTTCAGACATGCATATGTCTCAAGCAAATCCTTCACCCTTGTTCTACAACAATCAAAGGGTGTTAAACCTTGCCAATAATCTAGTCTTTCACAAGTGTCATACAACAACCTGTAGAAAATGGATTAGTGATGTTGCAGTACGTTCCAACTAAGGACCACACTGCAAACATTCTTACAAAGTCCTTGAAACCTAAAAAAATTCTAAAATTTTGGGCTAAGCTCGACATAGTTAACAGATTGACCATTACGGGAGGGTATTAAATAATAGTCAATTACATCGATAGTATAGACTTAAGGAATACTCTTTATTCTTTTAGTTGTCATCTGCTTTCTTACTTGTCAATCTTATCCTAATTAGACAAATCATTTGCAACTCTTATTTAAAGAGATTGTTGCCCCTTTGTTGATACTGAATATCATAGTAATCGTTCTCTATGTCATTACTTTCCATAATATTTTTTACAATTTCTAGGCCATATTTTGGTGTACCAATATTGGCGGACATTAAACAACAGTTTGAGCAAGCAGCATCGACATCTATAGCTGTTTGTAGACATTGTATTCACTATTATCACATTATTTAAGATTTGAGACTGTTGCCCAACCTATAATTGACTATTCCCAGCTACCATGCGACCTTCCTAGGTCATTTTCCTTGCCATTATTGCTGCTACAATGATTCTATAGTCAGATTTAGCCATCAAACTTGTCCAATATTCACCCTATATGGTTCCCACAACTGTACAGTAATCATTTATGTTCAAATTCAATTATTGCAAGTTAACAACTTGAGGATATCAAAACCATGCAAGTTTAATATCCTAGGGTTCCATTCTTGAATGTTTCACTAGCATTTGAAGGTTTAATTAATTCATCGCCACATTGATATTTGATGTATGAGAGCTTTGACTACTTAAATTTGAGTGTATTTGCATGTGAAAGTGTAAAGAACCGTAAATGGCTCTTTCTAAATTTTCAATAAAAATTTTGAAATATTTGCAGCTATATTGTAATAATACTCATACGAGACAATTCTGGAAAATATATAATTGCTTTATCGAATTGCAGACAAATAGTTTCCAATAAACTAACACCAAATGGAACCCTTTAAACTAATCAAAACAAAAAAACATCCCAAATACAAAATTCACTAAGGCACCTGGAATTGTGAATTCCCTATCATAATCACGTTTCCACCAGACTTGCTACCGCCACCAATGCTGACACTATAATCTGTAATAAATGAACTCCTTGCAGAATTCTCCACGTAGGTTCTCCAAACCAAAATGTGACTGAACCAGCAACTACATATCAATGCGTATATGGCCCAGGTATATACGGCAACAACAGGAAATGATAACCGCCCAATTCAGTTGACTCACGTAGCCTAAAAAATATTGCCACAAAGCCTCCTCACATTCACGTGGCAAGGAAGGAGTTGACACAGCTAATAAAGACCAAATCCTCAACCAATAAACACATCTTCAATACATTTGTAGTTGCAGCATGAATATACGTGTGGCTAGCATGAAATCCGATAATCCTCTTCACTCACAGCTTCCGATAAACATGAAATATATAACAGTAGCCACCAAGAATTAAATCCAGAATTCGATTAATGAATTTAGTCACAAATTCATCAGCAGATTCGAATTCTAATTTTGAATCTTTCACCAATCCAATATACAGCAACACCGAATTGAAAACTCAGAGATAATCAGATGTAAAATTCACCATCAACAGACAATGGCTCAAATTACAAAAAAGAGGAATCAGTCCTCCAAACCCTAGCCAGGTTTGTCTTCTTCCCAAATTCTAAGAGAAAATAATGATTGCATAAGATGAGAAAAGTGCTTTTTCGAGTAGAATATATAGGCTTTTTGGAAAAAGCACTTTTTTTAATATTTTCACTTAATTGGCTTTAAAAATAATCTCACTTTATAACATAAAGTTATAAAGTCATAAGTTATTAAATTAAATCAAAATAATTTAATTTAATAACACATTTAAAATATAAGTCACTGAACTGTCTGACTGCAATCAACGAACTTCTGACAAAGTACGAAGTCCAACTACCCAACTAGGAATAGACACTGCCCTGCTAGAAATAGCCACTACTAAAAATAGACTTACTATAAATAGTAAGTCTCTCAAACTAGAGAGTCTCTGAAACTCGATCCTGAGATATCTGACGCTCCGTGCAGACACCCTACTAATCCTGGCCATACGCAAAATACCACTTACTAAAAATAGTAAGTTGACCAAAATGATCCGAACAAAGAGCAGACCTGATAAGTCGAACCTCCAGAATGGAATCCCAACGCTGGCTCCACCATCTGACCCCCTCTGATCGCCTAATTAGCCTGTGAAGGTCACCAAACCAAGCTAATCCCATAAGTCTAAAAACGGGGACATTACAGTCTTCCCTTCCCAAGATTGCTCGTCCTCAAGCAATCAGGAAAAACAAGCAACATCATAAACCACCCGGATCCCAAGGATGGTCACAAGTAATGTCCCGATCCTCACCAAACTCTTGTGAAGAGAGAACCAACATCAATAGAACAAGCACCACTAAAAACAACATCTGTAAACCAACTGTAGATGTCGATGCTAAAAACAACCCAACGAAACTCAACCCATCTAAAATAACAACTCCGTCAAAACCTAAGTCCCTGTCTATCCAGCACTCACACCCAACTGCATTGGGAAAACAACAGTGACCAAATGTGCCTGAATCATTGTTATCAATTCTGCGCTCTGATAAACAGTCCTGAGTGTGTGGATACTACAAGTAATCTAACTTGCAACTGCCAAATCCATCTGCAAACGATGGTGCTAATCCATCCCATAATGGATGGTAAGATACTGGAGCCGGTTTACCCCTACGTGAGATCAAATCATCCACCTGTGGGTCAAAAGAAAAAAGATGAGCATACCCCACCATATAATGCCGGTAGGAATCCCCAATCTCTATCAATGGCTCATCATTACCAAACCGGGAATCAAAAGATGGCTCCAATCTCCGACTCCGCATCACTGTAAGCTGGGTAGGAACCTGAGCAACCCTCTCAACAAACCCAACCTCAAAATCCCTGTGGGGAAGCATAGTAGAAAGAGTCTCCACAATCTTCCTGACCAACCTCCGAATAGCACAAGAGCCTCGGATGAGAGTACCCTCAGACACTATAAGAATCCTGACGCACATCTGCACTCTCAAGTAGATACTCCATAAATGACTCAGTGCAATAGAAATTATACGTGGAAGCATCAACTCACTCCCCCGCAATCCACAGCTGATCCCCCCGCAAATGTGGCACAACCAACTGTCCCGTGCTATCAGCTAAGTGAGATGATGAAATAGATTCACTCCCAGCTAAAGGAAGCGAATCAACTTGAGAGCCTGTCTCCTCTGGTACTCCTACCTCATCCGTACCAAGTGCTCCCATATCCAAAACAGATGTGTCTGCCACAACATCATGTTCCTCAACACCAACTGTAGGAGCAAACTCACTACCAACCACCTCAATGTGCAATTGAACTGGGTCTGGGGCTGGTGTAGACCGTAAATGCTCCAACTCCACGGTCACCTCCTCTAATCGGATCTGCGACTCCTGAAGAGCCCACTGAGTATCCTCTAAAACCTCAGTAGTCGCTGTGAGCTCCTGGGTAAGCTCACTCACCTCCTCCTCTCTGTCCATCAGTGCCTCATAAGCTGTACTCCCCCACTCCACTAGGTGATCTCGGTCGGCTACCATCTGTAAATAGTTCTGTCTCAAAATCTTGACAGCCTCACGCAAAGAGTGAATCTCTGTCAATGAAAGGTAACCACCATTGGGCTCATCTATCATAGGAGCACCCCAACCATAAATAGCCAGCAACTGACGAGCGGCATCAAAATGCTCGAGAGTAGAAGAAATATCCCTCTCATCAACTTGCAACTGGCTAGTCACATGATGACTCTACACAACAGGCCTCCTATGAACAACCTCAAATGCACTGTCTACACTATGAGAGGAAGTTGTATCCAACAAACTCCCCTCAAGATCTCCCTCTCTCTGTGTACTTACATCTGAGTACACCTCTACACTCTGAGTACAAGCATCGGACACGTCCTCATCTAACCCCAAGGAAGCTGCTACTGAATCTGACTCAACACAATCTCCATCTACCCTGTCCTCTGCAACCATCTGACAGTCCAGATCCTGAGACACATCCTCATGAGTTACCGAAGAAGTAACCCCGTCTCTAAAAGTGGAAGCCCTGGGTATAACAAACTCCTACCACTCATAAGCTTCCCTGTCCTCATCTATGAGTCCCTGTAACACATAATCCTGGAACTCACCATCACCATATGACAACGCTAAATCTACACCCAAAGTCAGATATAGAAAGCCGGAAATACTACAGCACTCATCATCCTCGCTCTCAGCATCAGAGATATCTGCAATGCTACTGTACACATCATCTATCTGCATCTCCTCTACTAACTCTGGCTACATACACAATGCAATGTCGTCATGTGAATCAACTAAACTGTGGCATGAAACTATGTCGTCCAAATCAACTACAACACTCCCATCCTGAGTGTCATCACTAGAAAGCTCCATGCTCACATCCTCAACAGAGGAATAAACCACTGTCTCCTGTACTAATCCTACACTACGACTGCTATCATAAATCTCCAAGCTGTCAGAGCTCATACGCTACTCGTAGTCATCATCCAACATCTCACGGGGGGTGTCATCCCCAATGCAACTCATACGCTCCTCGTAGTCATCATCCAACATCTCACGGGGGGGCGTCATCCCCAATGCAACTCACAGCATCCTCAAAAGTGTCATCAGATGTGTCTATACTATCAACTCCCACATCTCCTGCTGAAATCTCAACTGCTAACACGTGACTCTGCACACATGACTCAACATCAGGCTGTGCACCAATAATGCTGGAGCACAAACTTGCTGCGAGGTTTTCACACCATCGCCCCAAAGAATTTGGGGACCCCCCAATTTTTGAGCGAGCCTTAGCAATTTTCCTAGATCCTAGTATTCGGATGCCTTAGCGAGTTTTGGAGTAACCCTAGGGTTTTGAGACAATATTTTTTAGACTTGGATGAATTTTGGAAAATTGATATAATTGTATAACTTGAACATTTTCCAAAATTTAATTGTGAATTTGGATATTTTTGAGGAAACCTTGTAAATTTTTGGGTGGTGAAAATGGAGATTAAATGAAAAAATTAAATGGCCAAATTTGAATTAAATTGCCAATTAGAGATGATAAATTGTGAAAAAAAAAAATTAATTGCCAAATGGAAATTAAATTGGTAAATGATTTTTGGATTGCAAAATAATAAAAATTTAAATTGCCAAGTGGGATTTTCGAAATTTTAAATGGGGAAAAAGAGTAAATGAAAGTTGGAAATGGAATTGAAATTTATTTGAATTTTAATTGGCTGGCAGATTTTGATTTTGGGATGGTGTTGTTATGATTTAAATGGGCTAAAATCAATTTTTCTTGGGAAAAATTCTAAATTTATAAAATGAAAAAAGCTATAGCTGGCAGCCCCTTCCCATTTTTTATTTTTGCTTGGTATTGGGCACAACAAACATAAATTTTTCATCACCCAAGGCAGCCATCAATTCCAGCCCCACTTGCAATTTGTATGCATTAATTTGGCAATTTCAAAATAAATAAAATCATATTTTTGGGCTGAGTGTTTGTAATTTAAACATTTAATTTGGACCCCTTTGTGTGTTAAATTCAATGTATTTTAAGGCCTAAGAGGTGTGAAATTCAAGGTAAGTTATTGGGTCCACAATGGGGAAGGTTTAAAGCTATATTAGAAGCCTAAATGACCTTTTTTCAAAATTTCAATTTTAGGGCCTATGATAATTTCGGATTTGACTAATTTAAACCCATAATTTTGCACAATTCAATGCAAGTGGCTGTCTTAATTTAAATCTTCCCTTTCCTTAAATTAATTTAATTTTTTGGGGCCATGGCTTGGTTAATTTCAATGTTTAGGGGGCCCATATGGATCGTTTTTTGGAGTGGCCCAATTTCATTTTAAAAAGAAAATTAACATGCTATTGCACAAATTTTTGTTTTTGCAATAGACTGGCCCAATTTTAAATTAAAATTAAATACCCAAGGCTATGTGATTTAATGCATTTAATTTGGGTTATATGTTTGGCAATTTAATTAATTTTATTTTCCCTCCAATGCAGGTCGGCCCTATTTGAAGAGGCAAAAATTTAGTATAAAGGGAGGGTTTGTCTCCTCATTTTCTCATTCATTTCTCACTTGTCTCTTGGCAGCCAAGGAGGAGCTCTTGGAGCAGCAAAAGAGCGAAATTTTGCAAGGAGTGCATTTAGCAAGGGGTGATTTTCTTCTTTTGGTGGAGGAGTGCATTTTTGGTGTTGTCTTCTTCTTTGGAGGAGAATTTGTTGGTGTAGAGGAGGATCTTCATGCTTGAGGGTGAAGGCTGGTCTAAAAGGCAAATTTTCTCCTTATTCTTGCTTGGTACATTTTCTCTATTTTCTTGCTTGCATCATCCATCCATCACTTCATCATTTCATCTAGGGCTTGAAGTTGGGAGATATAAGTGTAGTTTTCGTCTAGGATTTGGAGAAAGGAGATATAAGTGGTAGTCCCACCCCTAGGAATGAAGTTGGGAGATATAAGTGTAGTCCATCTCATAAGTTTTCGAAGAGACAGAAACAAGTGGTAGTCCACCCCTAAGCGGAGAGGTGGAGATAAGTGTCGTGTGATAGGCATTGGAGAGGCAGAAATATGCTAGTCCATCCCTAGGATTGGAGGGGCAGAAATAAGTGTAGTCCCACCTCACTGTAGAAAGAAGGGGCAGAAATAAGGGTTAGGATGGCGGATGCTAGTCCAAGCAAGAGCCAAAGGGCAATACATACCAAGTAAGACAAGGAAGACATGAGGCCCAAGACCACCTTCTTCTCGAAATTGAAGCAAGTGAGGGACACTAGCATTGGCACAGTGAACATGATACAGTTGAGAGACAAGTTGATGGAAAGCTACTCCCCCTTGGCCAGGAAGGATAAGGAGACAGGTTGCCAACACATTTTCATAGCTCCACCCTCCATTGCCATCTTTCACTTACATCCGCTTCACCCCCACCCTCCATTCCATATTTTCATTGCAGGTGCAAGCGAGGAAGCAGGTTTCATTGCAGGTTGGAAGAGATTTGAAGATTTTTGAGGCTAGGCAGGGCTTGGCTATTCGTGCAAGCTAGCTTGGTTAGATTTGAGAGGGTTCTAGCACCCAAAAGGGTCATGCATTTTGTTGATATGTTGTAATAGGCTAAGTAGGCAAGTTCTAAAGGTCAAGAGGTAAGTGTGGGAACATTACACCAATGTAATAGGAACTTGGACTTGGACTTTTTTATGTGGTTGGCCCTCCATGTTTAGGAGTCTTCCCTCGGTGGTGAGCTCCGTGGAGTGGAGTTATGTGTTTTCTTGCCTTGGCTAGTTGTTTTCTTTCATTGCAAACCAAACAAAGACAACTAGTAATTAGATTCAATCACATTAAGAGGAAAGATAAGAATAGACTACAAATTGATACAAACAAAGCAATCATAACTTGGATGATAAGATTGATCAACACACAAACTATCTTGTAATTATCTATTAGAAATGGACTTAATGAACAATTCACATAATTTCGGATGTAAGATGAACTCCACATAGCTTAATTAGGCAGTGAAGGAACCAACTCACTAACTAGCTAGGAGGCAATTGATGATCTTAATGATTATTTCAAATCAAGTAATGGGTGGATTGTGGGCCTTGGAGGAGGCATGGCCAAGGCAGGTTCCCCCAGAACCAAACAGTATTGAAACAGAGGGGGGTGCATGCAAACCAAATTCGAGTAGGAAGGTTAGAGAAGACCAAGAAGGTTAAAGGAAGGCAGGGATAATGGAGGAAGGCGAGACAAAAGGTTAAACAGGTCAAGTTTGATTTCAAGGCGGTGGCCAAGAGCAAGGCTCTCAAATTGCAAGAAGGTTCACATCCAGGCAAGCCACCGAGGCCAAGGCAAGATTACCCCAAGTGCATGGAGACCTCACCCTTTCAAGGTCAGGACATCAGGTACAAGCAAGTTCAAGTGGTGATGAGAAAGTTTCTAAGGACGAGCTCAAGCATCCAAGGCTTCACCTCATCTCAAGGATTAAATAAATTTATAAGATAAGGTTGATGAGGTGGCAATTTCATGTGCATGCAATCAAATCATGCCAAGTGTCCTATGTTCTCATTGGTTGACAGATTATTGTAATTTTCTCATTGGCCCACAAAGTTGGTGCCCTCATGTAATTGGTTGAAAGATGGTAACCCTAATTAGGGTTTGTAAGGTTTAATCTTGGCCCTTGATTTTGCCCCTTAATCTTGGCCACTCGTAATTTTGAGCCTCTATATAAGGCCATTTGTTCTCATTTGTAAAAGAGAGTTATGTTGGAGAATTGTTGCCAAAATACTATCAAAATTCTTCTCTATTCATTGTTATGGTTTGCATGGTGGATATACATGATCATTTTGGTGTATTGCATGTTTCTTCTCATCTCTCAAATTAAAGTAGGATTTCATTTCATGTTGTTAGAGTAGAAGTAGATGGCTAGTTGTATGGTGATGTTAGTGAATGTTTGATAGGGATCTATATACTAGGCCACTAGCATCCTAGCGGCTTGTTAGGAAGCCTTGTGTGGTAATCTAGTCCAATTCCCCTTGAATCATTGCATCTATGGAGGTAGCGCCGCAGGCAAGCTTTCATTTGGTTGGATCCCCGTCCATTTGCTATTTTTTTCATTCATAAGAGTAGTAATAAAGCAGTAAGCAGTTAGTGGTAGGAGTAGTTGAAAGTGAAAGTGATCAAGGAGAAAAGAACAAGTCAAGCAAGCGAAGTACCACCAAGTTATCTTTGAATGAACAACGTAAGCCCGCCTACGTGATTAACCGACAAATCACATTAATACAACTGAGTTAGTATCCACAGGTGTAAGGAACCTTGAGTTATCTCATGTTCTTCATGACTATATACTTTTCAAGAGAGGTTGAGTGGTTGGTATTCTGTATCAAGTATTTAATTGCTATATGTTATGTAGTGGTACAAAACTGTCATCAAATGACCCCGTTGTAATGCTCAGATCACCAACCTCACCACTGGGAGACTCTGTACATGCCTCGGTCCCAATTGAGGAAGCAACTGCCTCCTGAACTAGAGCAACACTACTACAACTAACATAAAAATCTCCAATAATAACTCCCTCCATTAAAGAGTCTGAACACTCAGTGATAACTGCAACATCAGTTGCCCCTGTACAATCCGTAGTGACTGCTCTGGGAGCCTCAACCTGGTGATGCTCAGCACTGTTGTCAACCAATGGAACTAAAACATCCACTGGTTTCGGTGCAATAAATCCATCATCAGCACTGCGAATGGGAATAGCAGGTGCTGAACTAGATGCAGGAACATCAGCATCACAGACAACTGTCAGAGAAAACTCTAGCCTTCTCCCCTCCAAACTCGTTGTCGGCCTTCTAAAGGCAGAGACCATATATCTCGCTACCCTGTCTACTGTAATTGGATCTGACAAATTCTCTGCTAATCTCTGCTGATGCAGTCTAAGTCTCTCCATGCTTTCTACTAAAGCATTTAATTCCTCTCTATTTCCCTTACTGCTATGACAACTTCCAGAACTGGATCTCCTGTATTTATCCATAGCTAGGAAAATGGAAGTGCTGGTCACCTTTTAAAATAACTTCATAAAATTAATGTATCCAGACCCCACAGGATGGCAGGAAGAAAGCTTTGATACCACTTTAAAGAACCGTAAATGGCTCTTTCTAAATTTTCAATATAAATTTTGAAATATCTGCAGCTATATTGTAATAATACTCATACAAGACAATTCTGGAAAATATATAATTGCTTTATAGAATTGCAGACAAATAGTTCCAATAGACTAAAACACCAAATGGAACCCTTTAAACTAATCAAAACAAAAAACATCTCAAATACGAAATTCACTAAGGCACCTGGAATTGTGAATTCCCTATCATAATCACGTTTCCACCAGACTTGCTGCCGCCACCAATGCTGACACTATAATCCATAATAAATGAACTCCTTGCAAAATTCTCCACGTAGGTTCTCCAAACCAAAATGTGACTAAACCAACAACTACATATCAATGCATATATGGCCCAGGTATATACGGCAACCACAGGAAATGATAACCGCCCAATTCAGCTCACTCACGTAGCCTAAAAAATATTGCCACAAAGCCTCCTCACATTCACGTGGCAAGGAAGGAGTTGACACAGCTAATAAAGACCAAATCCTCAACCAATAAACACATCTTCAATACATTTGCAGACACAGCATGAATATACGTGTAGCTAGCATGAAATCCAATAATCCTCTTCACTCACAGCTTCCGATAAACATGAAATATATAACAGTGGCCACCAAGAATTAAATCCAAAATTCGATTAATGAATTTAGTCACAAATTCATCAGCAGATTCGAATTCTAATTTTCAATCTTTCACCAATCCGATATATAGCAGCACCGAATTGAAAACTCAAAAATAATCAGATGTAAAATTCACCATCAACAGATAATGGCTCAAATTACGAAGAAGAGGAATCAGTCCTCGAAACCCTAGCCAGGTTTGTCTTCTTCCCAAATTCCAAGAGAAAATAATGATTGCATAAGATGAGAAAAGTGCTTTTTTGAGTAGAATATATAGGCTTTTTAGAAAAAACACTTTTTTTAATATTTTCACTTAATTGGCTTTAAAAATAATCTCACTTTATAACATAAAGTTATAAAGTCATAAGTTATTAAATTAAATCAAAATAATTTAATTTAATAACACATTTAAAATATAAGCCACAGAACTGTCTGACTGCAATCAACGAACTTCTAACAAAGCACCAAGTCCAACTGCCCAGCTAGGAATAGACACTGCCCTGCCAAAAAGAGCCACTGCTAAAAATAGACTTACTATAAATAGTAAGTCTCTCAAACTGGAGATTCTCTGAAACTCAATCCTGAGATATCTGACGCTCTATAAAGAAACCCTGCTAATCCTGGCCATACCCAAAATACCACTTACTAAAAATAATAAGTTGACCAAAATGATCTGAACGAAGAGCAGACCTGATAAGTCGAACCTCCAGAATGGAATCCCAATGCTGGCTCCACCATCTGACCCCCTCTGATCGCCTGATTAGCCTGTGAGGGTCACCAAACCAAGCTAATCCCATAAGTCTAAAAACAAGGACATTATAGAAAGAGTAATTGCTGTTTTGCTACTTCATGTCATACCTTAACCACCATATTCGTTCAAGTTATTTGTCATTTTATAAGTGAATTTTGCTAGATTGGATGAAATTGATGTTATTTTCCATACATATAGGGTTTTGAAAAGTTTTTAATGATTAGTATTATTCTTGTTTTGTTGTTCTAATTTGTGATTCTTTTTAGAAGTTGGGATGTATATATACAATTTTCTAGTTGGGGATACATTAAACCATTAGATATTATCTTTTTCTTGCCAATGGTGTATGCATGAAGTCTGTTTGCCCCCGTGGGGTAACAGTTTAATGCTTACCAGAATACAAGTAATAGAAAGATGCAAACATTAAGTGAACTACAAAAGCATTTCCATTTATCTCAGCAATGTTTACAATATATTTCCAATGACACCAGCAATATTCTATTTCATGACAAGAAACATAACCTCCCCCCCCCCCCAGGACAATGTACATGAACATATATAGATAACGAGGGGTGCGAGTGCCAACCGTCAACAACAGTCGTATTACCACCTATCCCTTGACAAACACAAACAACCCCTAATTACCAAAGTAACCGACAACATCATCCCCCCTAAAAAGAAAGTTGTCTCCGAACGACACACAACAAAATGAAGATGAATACAACAACACAAAAGAAAATAAAAATCAGGACTAAGTTGGGGCTAAGAAAGTGTCCTTGACGAGGAAGGTGCCAGTGGTGGTGTGGACGAAGCCAGTCGAGCTGTCAACTTATACACCTACTCTGTCCTCAACCTCAGGTCTTGCTCCTCTGCCACCATCTGTCATTCCATAGTAGACTTCACCATGAGGGCTGCCTCCAAAATCTCATTATCCTTCCCATCCCGCTCCTCCATAGCCGCAACAAGGTGTGGCCCTACCATCACCCTCTTAGCCCGCTCATGCTCTAGTTGTTCCATCACTGTCGCTTGCTCAACTCTCTCCTGAGCCAACTGTGCCTCCAGTACTACTAACTGTCACTGGTGGTGAGTCAATTCCCCCTTTACCGTCTAGAGCCAGGTGGCCAACTCCTCTCGAGCTGCCACTGCTGCCACCCGTACAGCCTCATGTCCAGATGATATGTGTTCTATCCGCCTGAGTGTGTAGTATCCCTCACGAAATACCTACTCAACCTCTCATAGTAGGGCACAAATCCGACTCTCTCCCACTGTCTCCCGAAGGCCCCAATCCTCCAGGATAGCAAGGGTCTCCATAGCGGGCTATCCCCGGGACTCAAAGCATCATGCGAACTCCTCAACACAACCTACTAAAACAAATGCCAATAACTGCTCAACATCCTGAGCTACCACCTCATGGGCCTGTAACTAAGAGGAGGCCACTACCCTTCGTGCACCTACCTCCATATCTAGCAAGTACTGTCGTGCACTTACAGCCATGTCTGCCAAGTACTGGTCAAGGTCACTAGCAGACTCACCATGCCTCCCAAGTACGTGCCGAAGGGGTGTACCAATCCTATCCTCCCACTCCTCTCGTAGGCTAGTGTCATGTGGAGGATCTATCACCAATTCCCTATCAAGTGAACTCCTTCCCTCGAGAACCACAATCTCCTCAGGGGGTATATATCTTCATGGAGAAAGGGTTACCGGTCCAAAATGTGCTATGGGTGCGAGCTGAAATTGGGTGAGCCAAGCGCTCATGGTGGTTTCGCTTGCAGTACCCCTCTCTATCCCATGTCCTGCCTGCTGCCTCGTGGTTACTAACTTCGTCCCTACTGTCTCCATGACCACCTATGACTCAATCACCTTCTCTCTCGACATCTCCTCGCTCAAAATCTCCTCGACCACCAACTCTGCCATGTCTTCAACTATCTCAACTGCTGGAGACCCGACCACTCCTACGGCAGACTCTACAATGGGATCTGGCTCTCTCACTGGTGGTGGGGCTACCATTGTTGTACCAACACTCGAAGGTGTCATGATAACTGGGGCTCTTGACTACCCAAAGCCTGGCACTGGAATTGTTGTTGTTGTCACACCAAATGAACTAGGATGGGTCAACTGGTTGTCCGAAGGTAGAAGTGGTAGAGAAAAAAGCGCTCTGTGGCCAACCCCTACCTCCGAGTCCACTGCCTCTCCTCCTATAGGGTGACTTTCTCGTTTTACGATCCTGGCACTCTCTCTGCTGGCCCTCATGTTTCGGCGAATTCCTCCTATCCACTGTCATCGTCGTCCTCTCCATTTGTGTCAGACTCAATCTCGGACACCACAACCTGACACTTCCTCTTCTGACTTGACTGTACAACACCACCCGTGGCCAAAATATCCAAGTGCCTGCTCAACGGTGCTAGATGTTTGTCCTCATGGGGTAATAGTTTAATGCATACGAGAATACAAGTAAAGTAACAGACAGATGCAAATATTAAGAGAACTCACAAAAGCATTTCCAATCTCAGCAATGTTTACAATATATTTCCAGTGACACCAGCAATATTCTATTTCATGACGACAACCCCCCCCCCCCCCGAAGACAATGTACATGAACATATGTAGATGTCAAGGGGTGCGAGTGCCAACCATCGACAATCGTCACATAATCACCTATCCCTCAACAAACACTAACAACTCCTAATTACCAAAGTACCTGACAACAAAGTGAAACACTAAATGTCTTTGATAGTTGTTGCGCATTTTTCCTTTTCACTAAGTTCTTCCCAACTTTTGTTCAAATGAATCCTACACCGCATCTTGTAGGAGTCTATCTAGGGTTTCTCTACTTTCTTTTCTTTTTTCCCATTTTTGCATTCCTTTTATACTTTCTGGTTAAAGGTACATAGAAAACCCCAAAAACCCTAATCATACATGGTAACTACCCCTATCAAATGTAAGAGTCATTAACCAATAGCAACTTCTCCAACTATTGTGAACATTTTTCACTACCCACTACGCAAGTAGCACTAATCAATGTAATATCACAACGACAAGTCTATTTACCAATAGGATAACACTTGCGTGAAGGGGGGCATGCTACACCATTAATCCTATAGTAGACCTACAGTTATAAGTAGTTGTATTGTGGCTAACTTAACTCTTAATTGAGTTATATAATTATTAATGTAGAGCCTTACATAGGTCATTAAGTCTATCTTGGTGGCATCTAAGGAAAAGTAGGGTGCATATATGAGCTTGTTTTTAATTTATTGTCATCATATTGCAAGTTGTCGTTGAGGTGACCTATTATTATCAAGAATCTGCAATATGTTCCCTATTAGAAACTTTTCTTATAAAAATTATTTCATTACATTTTATTATTATTTTATCCCTAAAAGCTACATCTTGAGAGCTTAAAAATAAGTTCTTTGAGTGCATAATTTGTTAATGAGAGTTCATGTTAAACTTATGTTGTGAAAAATGTCATTTGAACTTTGCAATAAGCTTATTGCTTTTTCATGAAAGTGAACAAATGTGATATGGTCTTGAGCCTATGTTGTAGAAGCTTGATGCTGAGGTTATTAATTCTTTTTTTTGTAATTGCATTGATTAAATTGGAATTGAGTCACTTTCTCAAGCTTTCCATTGATGTTTGTTATTTATTAAGTGATAACTAATTGGAACCTTGTGGTGTTCATCCATTTAATACTTTCCTGTTGATGTAGAATTACTCATCTCTAAGTTAGTCAAAAGTTGGCATTCATCTGTACTCTTCACTATTAAAAATCTAGTGCTTGCATCTATTGATATAAAATTGAGCTTAAAATATTCAACTAAAGTGAACGCAAAACTAAATGAGAAATGAAATTGTTATGCAAATTTCACCATTACAATATAGTAGTTCAATTTGAACAAGCAATGCAATCTCCAAAAATGTAAAATTATCTAGGCTTAAAGTTTGTTATTTCAAAACAGTTAACATTGTTGACTTAAATTTATATTTCATCTCTTTTGCTATCCTTAAATACATCATTTCCTCAAAACTATACAAACTGGCGATTAAAATATACAATCAGAAAAATAAATTTACAGGTTATCATACCTCACCGACATTACTTAGTGCATAGAAGATAGTCCCTGCAATAACAAGTGCATCGCCTAAAATCGGTTTGGTTCCACCTGCATATCATTAACACTACAAGTTGTATTAAATATTATAGGCATGGACTTCATATCTTTTAGTACTCTATAATCATTTTGGTTACAATTAATTGTAGGGTTAATTTTTTTCTACTGTGCTCAAAATATGGCTATCATTTTTCTTAAAATAATGGCAAGACATTTTCTGTTGTTGGTTTGAAATTTGAAATAATGGGTATTTTGTCAAACAGTTATACTAAATCCTTGATAGGTTTCAAACTGCAATTATAAGTTTCCCGAAGGATTTGATAGTTTTCTGCTTGCTCACTTTCTTCTATAGAGTGCCTTTGATATTCATAAGAATAACAAGCTGGTATACCAAATCCAAAATAATCACAAATAAATGCTGTTTTTATTTTTTATTTATGCAATAATACCACTTCATACCACACCAATCTTAATAAAAAGGAAAAGCAGAAAACGATTGCACCTTATTACCGTTCATACAGAAATCTGGATACTCAGAATAATACACCCACTGCTATATGAGTTTTCATCTCACCCCCCAATACTGATCACTGCTTCATTCTGGAGCAATGTATACAACTGCTGCAATTATCATAATATTCGCCTTCCTCCGTAACTGGTTTCTATACTCCAATCTTTATTAATATTGCCTTCTGTTTAAACAGTCCCAATGCGGCAAGAGCACACCAAAGATTGGTAATATGTCTGAAATCTTAGATTTGAAAATACTTCCTTAAACCTTGTGTTGCCAACTTCATAAACACCGAGAAATACAAAAGTCTTCATAACAATGATACACACCTGACAGCAATTACTACAAGCGACTTTGAAACAAAACCAAGAAATGTTCCCGCAATGCCTTAGGAATGGAACGGCTGGAATATACGAAATCTCCATATGCCTTATTTGCTTTGTATTAGTTGATACAGATCATCAAATGCGCTTATCAAATGCCTCCCCTCTACTGGGTATTCAATCAAAACTCAATTCTCGTTGACTATATCAAGAGTTGTGCGCAGAAACAATGGAATACAGCTGCGATTCAGGAGAAATATACCCGCATACCATCACTTCCATTCACAATGGTTATTACTGGCACCATATATATAATTTCCATTGTAACAATTAAGATGCCCACAATACAATGCCTTTCCCGATAATATAATTCATTGTTACAGATTTAGACTAAATCACACATTTATATTGCCAGCACTTTATATCCACTTCCAAGAAAATAATTAAATCATCAAACTTAATAAACCAACATTCTTAATATCATCGATAAGCTATATCAAATATTAATAATGTGTTGAGAACACAATTATACTGAGAGAGGGGTGAATCAATATTAGTCAAACTTTTACTTTTTCAACTTAATAACAAAAGCACATCACTTAATCTCAAAGCATATACATTTCATATAAACATTCACATGAAATCAAACTATCATGTAACATAAGTAGAACACAAGATATACATAGAAACCCTTACGGGAGAAAACCATGACAAATTAATGGTTTCATATAAATACTACTTTTGCAAAGTTTGTAGACGCCAACTTACTAGAGGCACCAACCCCTCATTCTATTTGTGAGCACCAACTCGCTAGAGGCACCAACCCCTCATTCAAATTTCTACATTTTAATGGATGATGGTGTTAATATGATTTAGAACAACAGAGAGGGGGGGTGAATCAGTTGTTCTCAAGTCCTGATATATAAAATAACTTCATAAACTTTTCTTTAAATCAGATCAAGCAACCAAAACAAACTCGGTCATCACTGATTCAATAATAGAAACATATAACACTGCAGTCCACTACCCAGTTGTAACTGTCATGTCCCCTCTATTAGCTCTATCTAGCAGGACGTGGGAGTTAGCCTATCAAGGAGTCTCGTAGGCTGGTAGTGGTGTTTAGAGACTCATTCAGGGTATACAGTGTTCGGATCTAGAGTTTCAGACAGTAGGAGAGCAATTGAGAGCAGTTCCTTAATTGTAGGAGTTTCCTACATGTTAGGAGGTGGAGATGGGTTACAGTCTTGAGTCTCTACGAGATCATTCTATGGTTTCAGTTTCGGGAGATTCAGAGACGTTCCTATTTTTTAGGAGTATCCCTATTTTTTAGGGATGAGACTGTCAATTATTTCAGATTATCCGGCATCAGTCATAGAAGGTGACGAGTTCAGTTTCACCTTGTAGAGGTGTTTTGGCTATCAGTTCGCTATTTGGGAAATATTTTAATATATTTAAATATTCTCCTAAGTTAGCATTTTAATAATTTAAATAAGGCTAAGATTTTAGCCACTAGGGAGTAATAAGGAGTTTTTTGGCTCCATCTGGTGAGTTTTGCCATCATGTGTTAGTCCGTTGGAAAGAGCTCGGCCTCTTTTATTTAATTATCATCTTCAAGGACCTGTTTGACACTTGGAACTATTCTTATTGGTGAAATAATGATTTTTAGACACTTGGGCGCCATTATTAAAGAATATAACTTTATATTATAAAGTTCCTAAGTATTTCTTTTAGGGTTCCTTTTAGGGTTTGAATTACATGAGAAGATATAAGGCCAATGCAAGGAAAGGAAAAGCATCTTTGAACATTTTGGAAAACATAATATGGCGTTTGGCTCTGATTTGAACATTCCCTCACTAGGATGTCAAACCCTAGGCTGAGAGTTGATTGAGTTGGGACGTAGCCCTCAACAGGATCGGATTTGCTGATTCTTGCACAAGGTTTCGACATTGGTGGAGTTACTACAGCAGTTCATATCATTGGCGTGAGAAGGTGGAGACTATCTTTGCAACATTCCGCAGATTGCATCATTTTGGGCGTTGATCATTGTGAGCAGATTTGTGCAGCAGTTCTATACCAGCTGGGCATTGGATTTTGTGGGCAGAATTATTAAAGATTGCAGCTGTTAGCAGCTTCTTATTTCAGACGCTGATTGTATTTGAGGTACCAAACTTTATTAGTTTTTGATATCAAACTTATTGGTACAGATAAAAGCATTTCCAAAATTTCATATGCTTTGTATCAAGCTATTGTTATTGTTATCTCTTTGCTGCTGTTACTACCTTTACAATCTATCAAGTTATTCTAAAAATATCAAATAAAATCATTCCTTCTGCAACTTCCGTCTAGTTCTGCAAGATAATTAAAACACTTATAGGAGAACATAATTATTTAAATAAAATTTATAGCAGCAGCAAAGTAAATATCCACTTGGGATATTTCAGTGGTATCAAAGCTTGAATCCTGCCAGCCTGTAGGGTTTTAGTGAATTTATCACAACAGGTTACAGGAAAGGGTTTGATAATTCATTTCAGCTTTAGGCATCTATTTTTATATTTCTTCTATGCATCCTGGGGGAGAAATACACAAGTTCTACGAGCGCAGGAGAAACCAGTGGCAAGCAAAGACCACCAAAGACACACAGATACCAGCTATGGGTGAGGCACAAGGTGCTGCTAGTGACGGCATGCCTACAGAGGCAGAAGAGAGGGAGTTCATGAGAACTCTGATGGCTACACAGCCCAGGATAGTCCAGACACTTGACAGATTACAGGATACCCTAGAGCGGATGGAATTGGATAGGCGTGGAGGTAGACAGGAGAGACAGGGAAGGAGCAAGTCGGTTTCCGTTGCAGGAAGCCAGCGCAGTCATCAATCCCATGTCTCAGCAGGGAGCTCCCATCATTCCCATAGGCAGGAACGTCCACGTATTCCTGCTCGAGATAGACCATTATTGCCTCAGTTTGGGCAAGTTGAGCAGCCGACACAGGTGGAGCCACCTGAAGTTGGATTCCAGGATTCAGTCATGGCAGCTATAGCTGAGTGGAGAGCCCTACCCCCAGAGGTTAGGGATATTTTTCCTCTTCCACAGTATTGTGCACAGCGTAGGGATAACGCAAGGTTCAAAGGAGACAGGCGCTACAGGCCACAACAAAACAATGACCTTAGTAGAGCTACTAGGAAGATCACACTGGCTACCTATGATGGCACGGGTGATACGAGTGCACGAGCTTGGGTGCACAAGTTGGATATATATTTATCATTGAGACCTATGCCTGAGAGAGAGGCTATACAGTTTGCGGTTTTGCATTTAGACGGGGTTGCCTATGATTGGTGGCACCATGGATTGGTCACTCAGGATCACGCCATGGTTCACTCCTATGCTGAGTTCACTGAGCGGCTCATCGCTAGGTTTGATCGTAAAGACACGGAGCTTTACTACCGGGAGTTGGCACACATTAGGCAGACAGGGAAAGTAGAGTCTTTTGTGAATGAGTTCCAGCGTATTGCAGTCATGGTTCCTGACATGTCTCAGAGTCGTTGTGTGATGCTGTTCATAGAGGGTTTGCAGGACAGGCTAAAGGGACTGGTACGAGCTTTCAGGCCAGCCACCCTCAAGGAGGCCATTGATGTTACATTTAGACTAGATACCACTCCTACCTCTTATCAAACTAATAAGAAACCATCCGGGAATACACAGGCACCACAAAGGCCTCCTTTGCAGGCTAAGGACACGCCACCTCCCCCTCCCAAAGTAGACCTGGATTCTAGAAATGAACTAAGGAGGAGGAAATTATGTTTTTCTTGTAAGGAGCCATGGGTACCAGGACATAGGTGCCTTGGGCAGGGAAAGGCACATCTTATTGAGGTCATGTCAAATGTAGACAATGAGGAGGTTCGGGATATAAATGACAGGGATGATGGTGTCCAAATTGAGCTCGAAGATGCTGAGGTAGCAGTTGCGACACATGGGACTATGGCTACATTGTCAGGTGCACCGATGATTCACCTCTTCTACATCTCGGGTATGATCCATGGGCATACTATGTATTGTTTGGTGGACAGTGGGTCTACACATAATTTTATAAATACAGGAATGGTAGTCCGGTGTGGTCTGCAAGCACAGAATTTTCCAGGAATCGATGTGACTATGGCCAATGGTCTTACTCTGCAATGCATCAAGGGTATCCCACAGTTGAGCATAGGCATGGAGGGATACACCTTGATAGATGACTTTTACATGTTTGATCTAGGGGGCACGGATGTAGTTTTGGGTGTACAGTGGTTGCAATACTTGGGGAGGTACAACCAAGATTTCAGGAAGAGACAATTGGAGTTTATGGTTGGGAGAAGGAAGATCGTGCTCAAGGCATGCACACTTCCGTCTCAGGGTGGACCAGCTAGGATTATGATTACTGATCAAAACTCAGATAGTAACAGTGATTTGATCATAACCCCATGTCCCTCAGTATCTCAACACAAAGGAGCGGGTGCCTTAGATTTGCCACGGAGATTGTATGAGGTTTGGCACGGGTTGGATAATAGGACTGTTTTGGGACTGGCTACTAGTCTGAATTTTGACGGGAGGACAGGATGGCCATTTGTTTGGATTCTTGGGCGCGAGGGTATTCAGGGGTGGATACTCTACTCTGACGATGTGATCTACTTCACCTCTACACCTTACAGTGGGGAGTATGTTTATCCTAACGAGCCACTTCAGGTTTGGGGTCGATCAGTGCTCTATATTTGGATTGCTTGGGATAGTGGAGGATTAGTGTTGTAGTGCTTGCGGGCAAGCATCTCCGAGAGGGGAGGACTGTCATGTCCCCTCTTTTAGCTCTATCTAGCAGAATGTGTGAGTTAGCCTATCAGGGAGTCTCGTAGGCTGGCAGTGGTGTTTAGAGACTCAGTCAGGGTATACAGTGTTCGGATCTAGAGTTTCAAACAGTAGGAGAGCAATTGAGAGCAGTTCCTTAATTGTAGGAGGAGTTTCCTACATTTTAGGAGGTGGAGATGGGTTACAGTCTTGAGTCTCTACGAGATCATTCTATGGTTTCAGTTTCGGGAGATTCAAAGACGTTCCTATTTTTTAGGAGTATCCCTATTTTTGAGGGATGAGACTGTCAGTTATTTTAGATTATCCGGCATCAATCACAGGAGGTGATGAGTTCAGTTTCACCTTGTAGAGGTGTTTTGGCTATCAGTTCGCTATTTGGGAAATATTTTAATATATTTAAATATTCTCCTAAGTTAGCATTTTAATAATTTAAATAAGGCTAAGTTTTTAGCCACTAGGGAGTAATAAGGAGTTTTCTGGCTCCATCTGGTGAGTTTTGCCATAATGTGATAGTCCGTTGGAAAGAGCTCGGCCTCTTTTATTTAATTATCATCTTCAGGGACCTGTTTGACACTTGGAACTATTCTTATTGGTGAAATAATGATTTTCAGACACTTGGGCGCCATTATCAAAGAATATAACTTTATATTATAAAGTTCCTAAGTATTTCTTCTAGGGTTCCTTTTAGGGTTTGAATTACATGAGAAGATGATATAAGGCCAATGCAAGGAAAGGAAAAGCATCTTTGAACATTTTGGAAAACATAATATGGCGTTTGGCTCTGATTTGAGCATTCCCTCACTAGGACATCAAACCCTAGGCTGAGAGTTGATTGAGTTGGGACATAGCGCTCAACAAGATCGGATTTGCTGATTCTTGCACAAGGTTTCGACATTGGTGGAGTTACTACAGCAGTTCATATCATTGGCGTGAGAAGGTGGAGACTATCTTTGCAACATTCCGCAGATTGCATCATTCTGGGCGTTGATCATTGTGAGTAGATTTGTGCAGCAGTTCTATACCAGCTGGGTGTTGGATTTTGTGGGCAGAATTATTAAAGATTGCAGCTGTTAGCAGCTTATTTCAGACCCTGATTGTATTTGAGGTACCAAACTTTATTAGTTTTTGATATCAAACTTATTGGTATAGATAAAAGCATTTCCAGAATTTCATATGCTTTGTATCAAGCTATTGTTATTGTTATCTCTTTGCTGCTATTACTACCTTTACAATCTATCAAGTTATTCTGAAAATATCAAATAAAATCATTCCTTCTGCAACTTCCGTCTAGTTCTGCAAGATAATTAAAACACTTATAGGAGAACATAATTATTTAAATAAAATTTATAGCAGCAGCAGAGTAAATATCCACTTGGGATATTTTAGTAACTAACTTGTAAAACACAGAAATGTTCAAACCAAAACATTCACACAAGTATTGACACCAGGATTTATAGTGGAAACCCAATATGGGAAAAACCACTTTGTAACATGCTACTATTATTTTCACTCTTCTGAAGTGAGCTTGGTTAAAAGCCAACCCTGTCAAAGGTTACAATACACACTGTCAGGTGTGACCCGATTAAAGGATTTCAATCACCCTGTTAAAAGTGAGCCTAGCTACAGGACTTACATAAACTCCATTAGAATGCAACCTTGTTTAAAGGATTTAACATATGACTGTTAGGTCAACCTCTGTTAAAAGGATTTTGACTGTTAAAATGGTTAGAAAGTAGCAGTAGTATTGATCTGAAAAACATACAACTCACTTTGCAAATATCAGATCCAATTCCATACATAAATGTTGGTTTACTGACTTTGAAACTTTGCCATTTCCATCTCTGATCTGCTCGGAACTTTTCTTCAAGCAATCACCACACTCCTCCTTCAGCCTTTTCGCTTATACAGTCAATAAAACTTACTGTTCTTCTAGCATCTCCTTCACCCATGCCTTCTCATACCTATTGTTTAGGTTCCCTAAATACTTTTCTCTGTTAGGCTAACTTATCTTTTGCCGCTTAATCTCCTTCGTAGATCTTAGGGTTAAGTCAAATTCATTGAATCTACCCGCTTCATGTTCTTCGTCTCCTCTTCTAGAATCATCTCAAATCTCATAAAGATTTACAATAAAACATTTTACAAAGCATTAAATGCTTCCATACAATTAATAAATAAAGTCATCACGTTTTACATAATCCAAGAATTCAACAATGTCGGCTCCAAATCTAAATTCTCTTCAAATATACAAGTGCTGATGCTCGGTCAATACTGTGATCATCCACTCGGTCTTCATGTAAAATGCTCGGTCACTACTAAAACTGTTTCCTTGGCATATACTGTCTTCCTTGGCAATTAACTGATACTCAGTTGACACTAGATTTTTGCTCGGCATACACTAACTCGGTCGACATTAACATAACTCGGCTTAAACATGATTTCTTCATTTTTTCTCGGTTAAGCTTACCAGTTTAGTCCTCAATCTTACTAAGATAAACAATACATTGTCCCATCATTGTACAACATAGTCAAGTACACTTTGCAGTATCAAGATAACTCAACCTTTCCCTAGGTGTTATTGTTACCATCCTTTCTTTCCCTTCTCACAATAGATATAGTACTTTCCTAAGTAGCAACAGTCTTACCAGTTAAGGTTTGACATCAATGACAATACAACAATTGCTTCAATTGCAGTTTCCAACAGATGGATGATCCTATTCTTCACAAGTTTGCTATAACTCACTTCTTCAAACTGTCATCTTCTCAAATCTGTTATAATCTTATCATAAATCTACCACAGGGTGATCACAAACTCTTCACATAAATCTGCTATAACACTCCCTATATCCTTCTCATCGAGTCTTCCATTTATCTTCTCATATTCTTTTTGAATCTGTTCATAAACCCCTCAAAAGATTTCTCCAATATGCTTCATAGGTCTGCTCCAATAACCGCTCTTCACAAATATGAGAAGATATCTTTGCAACATACAACTCTATCACATTCATTAAACCAATACTTTCCTGTTTTCCAATATTATTTATCAAATATGTGGATACACTTATTATTCATACATCTTCTTTTCACCAAATTGATGCTGGTGTATAATGATATTCTTCCTTTTTTTTTTTCACTCACACCACTACACCTCATTTGCATTCCACTAACTCCTTAATATAACTTCCTATGAAGTATGACTTTATGAATAAACACATCCTCCCATAATGACGTGTCTTTTTCTTACAAGATTATTTATCCTTGATCGCTGCCTAACCATAAGTGTTGTCTTTTAAGGCTATATAAAACAGTTTTTTAAGACTATATAAGACTGGTTTTTACATCTAGCACATGTACAACAGAAGATGATGCAGTAGTTTATGCTAACACAAGAGCAGTTGATGACAGCCATTGGACAGATGTTGCAAAACATGACTTCTCTCAGGGTAAAACCATAAATCAGAATGATACATGTGATGGTAGCAATGCAGGTATTCATAATCCTATAAGGGCAAGTACCAGTATTTCAGATAGGCTCTTCTACTTTCATACCTAGGGATGAAGAGATAGCACCACCACCTGAGAAACAACCTGCGGCTAATGAGTTTATAGCTGCTTATGACGAGTACCAAACACTTCCTCACACATTTAGACAGGAGATGACCTTGAATCAGTATATGAACCAGCAAAAAGATTAAAAAAAAGGACAAAACAAGAACGTTCCCAGACTCATCGTAAGGAGTACAAACAAGCATTGAGTAAACTATCTCTTCCAAACTTTGATGGTAGTGGGTGAAGCATGGCATGAGCTTGGATACACAAACTGGATACACTCTCAACACTCAAACCCATTCCAGAAGAGGAGGCAATTAAGTTTGCGACATTGCATTTGGAGGGTGCAGCATACAAATTGGTGGCATCATGGTTTGGAGACACAAAATCATCTGTTGATTCAGTCCTCTGATGAGTTCAGCAGCAGGTCTTGAGCAAGGTTACTCTTGAATACTTAGACGGGAGTGACAAATGTACAGCTAGAGCTTGGGTTCAGAAGCTAGGTCAATTGCTGAGGATTAGGCAATTAAGTTTGTCACTTAACACTTGCATGACATTGTGCATAACTGGTGATACCATGGCCTAATCACCCTTCAGTCATAGATCAATCACCACATATTATGAATTTACTAACAAACTCATCGAGAGGCTCAATAAGGACCCTAGGTTGCACTTTAGAGAGTTGAAGCAGCTGAAACAGTATGGTTCACTCGAGACTTGTATAGAAGAATTTTAGAGGCTATCAATGATGGTTTCCAAAATCAAAAAGCAGAGATTGCTGGTTCTTTTTAGTGAAGGACTAATGGAGACCATCAAGGGATGGGTCAAGGCCTTTGATCCACCAATGTTATAGAAAACCATGAGGAAAGATAGAAGTATGGAGTTTGCTGGCCCTAAGCCAAAATTTCAGTCAAAGACTTTTCCAAGCGAAAAGGACAAACTATTTTTGAAAGGATTCCAATCAGCCAAAGAAGATGACTCCAAGATTAGATAACGAGGCCATAAATGGCCTAAAAAAGAAGATATGTTTCACACCCAAAGAACAGCGGGCCCCAAGTCATAAATGTTCACTGAAAGGAAAGGAAAACCAGAAAGAATAAGAATTTAAGGGCAACCATTTTTTTTATTTAACATTTGAGTCATAAAGTGATTTATTAGTTGCCTTAAATAATTTAAAACAACAAGATAAATAATTAATTAACTATTTTATTTTTCCATTGCCGCCAAAAATGGGACACTACAAAGTAGTGCGGGGAAACTCTAATGCATAGCTCCAGGAATGTCTAATATTCATCCAACAAGGTCTAAATCAACTCAAACTGACCTTGGCGGCCACTATCCTAGGGAAACACAAACAAATCTCTAACTGTGGAGTTGAAGTGGTGTTGCAAGTGACATCAATAGTTTTGGAAAATGCTCACGCCAAAATAACCAACTACCACGCCCAGCAATCTACCTTTAACTTATGCGTCCCACATCAAACTCATGCAATGATTGAGTCAACTTCAGCAATTAATCCTAAAGCCTTGTATTCAGACTCGTATTAGCATTATCGCCCCAAAATCTTCTCGCCCAGTAGAACAGCAATGGCATCCAAGCACATACATTAGTCAAGATAAAATCAAAGAATACCCAGGTTTGATTCTAGTATAAGTGCCCAGACATGTATGATATATGGCATCCACATATGCAAAGCAAAAAACTATTAATATATACAAAAATCTTCAAGAAGCTATAGAAATTTGTCTCTGTAAGAGACTTCACAAATTTTGCCCATTAATCATTGAACTCCCAATAAGAAACTTATGTGATCTCTCCAACAACTAGCTAGCTAGTGTAGAATCTTACACTACCAAAACTAGCAAACCCTTAAGGTTTTTGTCCTAGGGTTCCAACTCCAGAGAAGCTCTCCAAATTTCAATAGAGAAAAATATAATCCAGCATGTGAAAATGAGCCTCTAAATTTCTATATTAACTCCTGGAAACTTATCAAAAGGTCTTTCAATTTCCTGCACTTTTAATGTTTTATTTAAATCCCGAAAATAAATTGACTTTATTAACTTATTTTAAAATGTTTCACTTGAGCCAATTTAGAACATTTTATTGAGTTAATTAAACAACATTACTCATAAAATATACTTTATCAGATAGTATTTAATAATTAATTTTAATTATTCCCTTTTACCTGACCTTAGCCTACTGAATTAAATAGGCCAATTAGTCGCACTATACTACTCGAAAATGGGACATTACATTGATGAAGACCTTAGAGACAATTTTGGACGAATTGTAGGTTAGAAGGTTGCAAAAAGGAGGGTGTTCTCTTCATCTCCACACATTCAAGGAGCAGTAGTTTCGCAACCAAGTAAAAAGTATATTGTTATCTAAGTCTTTAATAAGTTTAACATTTATTTTATCTATCAATTTACTAGGTTGCTTACAAAGATATGAATTTGGTCCTCATAGCTTTGTATTGAGAAGATTATGGTGCAAAAACACTTACCGTCAAGAGCTCATCGTCCACATTTTGTCCCAACCCTGTAGTGCTTTTGTCTGTGAACACAATTTGAGCAGGTTTGAGTCCATTCTTACCGAGAAGTGCACAAGTTGACTAAAAAGCATTTGAAATGATGCCTTTTGGTATAGGAAAAGGATAGACATGATGCCTTGACCTTGATGAGATAAATCAATATTCAGATTGGATCATTGATGATGTGGGGCCCCTCTTATCCATTGATGAGTTTGCTAATAATGAAAGAGAAGTAGCAAAATGGGCAGCAAATGTAGCAGTCCAAGAGGACATAGGAAAGGGCAAGGTGATAATTGGGACTTCATTGAATATGTTTTCTCATGGTGAACCTAAGAAAGATATCTTTCATCAAGAAGAATCATTATCCACTTTAAAAGCACCCAAACTGCCATTTAGAAGTTTCAATCCAAGAAGAAATTTCTAAAATAAAAATCTGGATTTACAATTTATGATCATATGATACCATGAAGTGTATTGCACGTTTTTTTTAATCTATAAATGAATATAAACCTACTTGTCAGTTCTCTAAATTCAATTTTATGTATATTTTTTAAAACTATTTTCTAAATGCATTTTTATGTTCAGATTTTCATCCAAGTTTTTGCTAGTTTTTGCTAAGTTGCCACATCGAAGTCAATTTTGAGCCTAAGTTTTGCGAGTGCTAATGTCAGTTTCACAAATGCAGAGATCAATCCCCAAGCAGAAATCTGAGCCAAAGAAAATCACAATCAGTTTGTCCATCACAAGGCATTTGTCTAGAGTCTAGACAAGGCCATATTTTGCAGCACATAAGCAAAATCATTTCTTGACAACTTTGGTACTATTTTCCTTTTAGTTAAATTCAATTTAGTTAAATTTGATAAATTTAACTTTGCATTAATTGTTTCAGACCCAAATTTAAAGCCTAAGCATTTATTATTCTTTAATTATTAATTTATTTGTTCTAAGTAAACTACAGTAAAATCCTTTTCTTTTTCATTACACCCATGCTATTAAAAATTTTAAATATGCAAGTTCTAATGAGATCTACCACATCATGACCTCCAAAACTAAACAAGGTCTAAAAATATACAAAAAAAACAAAGAGAGTAGCTTAATACAAGCCCAATTCCTCGTGTTGAACTATTAATTCCTCAAATGTGCTTTTGTCAAGGAAAAAAATGGCTAACAAAGTGGTTCCTGTTGGAAACTACAATTGAAACAATTGCTATATTGTCATTAATGTCAAACCTTAATTGGTGAGACAGTTGCTATCTAATAAAGTACCATATCTTTTGATTGATGAAGAGGATTTGAGAAAAGGAGATAACAAGAGGACCTAGTGAAAGGTTGAGTTATGAGAAACTACAATGGGTACTTAATTAGTTGGCACATTGGCAAGGTAATGTGTTGTTTATCTATAACACTAAGTGAAGAAGACAATTGATTTGAAACATAGAAGAAATGAGGAAAGAAAGTCTGGAAGCATAGGCTTAACCGAGCAAAAGAGGAGAAATTCAGTTTAAGCCGAATGATGCTAGTGTCGACTGAGCGCCAGTAAAAGCCGAGCAAATTTTAGTGTCGACCGAGCATCAATAGTTGCCGAGTATCAAAGAATTAACCAAGCGAAGACAGTGTTTGCCAAGAAAAACAGTTTTAGCGATGACCAAGTTATCTAGTGATGACCAAGTAAATGAACACAGTATTGACCGAGTGTCAGTAATTTATAGTTTGTGAAGGAATTGAGATCCCCAGCTGACATAGTTGAATTCTTGGGATATGTAAAACCTGTTGAAGATAAAAATGAATGACTTGGAGCATTTAATGAGTGGTAAACCGTTTTCTTATGGATTCAAGGAGAAGTTTTGTGAAGTATCTAGAAGGATAAGGAGGATACCAAAATGATGGAAAGATTCGATGAATTTGACCTAAACCTAAGATCTACAGAAGAGATTAAGCGGCAAAAGATTAAGCTATCTAATGAAGGAGGTATAAGGATGACCAAGTTGTGGGTTATTTAGAAAGAGGAAGAGGTTGATGTTTTTGATTGGCGAACCTAAGCAGAAGGCTGAGAAGAGTTGTGAAGAGCTTAACAGAGTTGAGGTGATTGCTTGAAGGGATTTCCAAGCAAAGCAGAGATGGAGATGACAATGAAGGTCAGTCAGTAAATCAGCATATGAGCTTATTAGATCTGTATTTGCAAAGTGAGTTGTATATTTCAGATCAAAACCTATTGTTACTTTCTAACCATTGTATCAATTAAAATCATTTAATCAAGAATGACCTAACAGTCATTTGTAAACCCTTTAATCAAGGTGACATTCTAATGGGATGTTCTTAAGCCCTCTAACCAGGCCACTCTTAACAGAGTGATTAAATCCTTTAACAGGGTAACACCTAATAGTGTGTATTGTAACCTTTAACAGGGTTGGCTCCTCACAGAGCTCACTTCAGAAAAGTGATAATTTGGTAGCATGTTACTGGTGGTTTTTCCCATATTGGGTTTCCACATTAAATCCTAGTGTCATACTTGTGTGAATGTTATTTGATATGTTATGTTGTTAAGAGTTTTATATTCTGAAAGTTGATTACTTTTGGACAATGGACTGCAATTTTTATGTTACTGATTATATTCTATAGAGACCGAGTGAATTGCTGAATAGATCTAAGTTGGTTGAAGTGTTGAAAAGTTTAATTGGTACATTTGGACTTGAGGATAACTGATTCACCCCCCCTCCCCCCCCCCTCTTAGTTATTCTAAAATCATTCTAACAATTCCATGCAGCTGCTTGACTAATTTAGTTTAGCAGCCATTGCTTGACTCTTTTCAGAGGTTTTTCTGGAGTTTGTAATCCCATGATTATTTTTTTCTCATTAGTTTATCCAGTTGTCAAATAGTTGTTAGAAAATTTGTCATTGATGTCAAGTATTGATGAAAAATAGATGCAGAGATTCAGAAAATTTTGCAGAAATAAATACATCTACATATTGGAATACAACTTAGATGTATCAAGTTGCATATTATTTTCTAGATTGAACACTGCATATTGATCACGTTTTTAAATTCATCGTATATAAGACAATAAAAGGATTTAAATAATATATAATGTTTGGCGGCAAGTCATCTATCACATACAACTCAGAGAAATGGGATAGTTTACCTTGTGTTTGGGTGCCATTATACATTACAGCAGAAAAAGTATATCTAATGGAAGTTGCCTTCAACTTTTGTCTATAACAGTCGGATGTCATTTTTGAAGATGGCACCAATACCTTTGGGGTCATACAAAGTGCATGAAAAACTTGTTCAATATCATTCAAAGGTTCAAATGGAGGATCGAAAATAAATTTGGCAGAGCGGGCAGAGTATTTCAAACAAGATGTTTGATCGTAGCCTGTATTTATTAGAGTTGCCATCTATTATTTTGGTTTTTATAATTCTATATGTTGCGTTAGTTTTCTCAAGAACTAAGTCGTGAAGTTGCCAATTATACTTAAGAGGTTACGAAAGTTGTTCTTTGTAAGTTCTATTCTTGTCTTTATTAGTACCGGTTTTTGGAAATGGCATATGGAATGGAGACGGCAATCTCTACAGATCGATAGTTGTCAAGTCAATTGTTTAGATATTTTAGTTGTAACTGTGTGGTCAGTTATAAGTAGTTGGAACTATCTTCTACCTGTCCATTCGATATTAGCTTGTATTTAAAGGACATAAAACTCTTTGTACATGAGTGTGGGAATCACTGATGCGAATGATAGAGACATATTATGCAAGACTATGTGAGGAAGTCGATAGGAAGACTAAAGAAGTTTTGTGAATATATATATGAAACTTGAGAGTGGCAGATGATGATATGAGAGTTGTCAAATCTGTCAATGAGAATTTTCATGTTATATGTTAGCATCTGATGTTTTGACAGATATCGAAATGCAAGGAATGTAATAAAGTACTTCTGCAAATGAGAAAAAGCATAGATCAGTAATAGTTTGTGAAAGAGAATTGTAACATCCTCAAGATTGGTGCCTCAAGGATGCCGAGTTGGTACTCAGCTTAAGAGGTTGATACCTCTGTAGGAGTTGGTGCTCTTAGGCAAGGGTGATTCCTTAGGGTTGATGCCCTTAAACATTGTACGCATTTTTTGTGAGGCTGGTTTAGGACGTTAGATCCTAGCACATAGGTGTTGAAGTTTCTTTGTGTGATTGCTCTCTTTTCATTTCAGTTTTTGTGATTATCATTATCAATGTTTTTAATTGTTTTAGGATCCAAAATTATATCTTCTATTGATTCACCCACCTCTCAGTAGAAAAATAATGTTCTACAGTACTAAATTTATGAACCATATAAAAAAAATTAAAATGTACAAAAAAATGAGAGAAGGAAATGCACTAAACAGTGGTTGCACTATTTCAGTACCACTATGTAACCACACAGCTGAAATTCTAATCTTTAAAGGGTGACATGCCCATTATTACAGGAGAAATTTTCAAATTAAAACTTTACATAAGATCATCTCTACTGGTGAAAATTAAATAGCAAACTTAATTAAACAATAACATAAAATCAACTTAAAAGTGGTTAGAATCCACTAATAATTTTTTCATAAATATAAACTACTGCATCACCTATTTGCCCTTTACAACTTGACGTTTGCATATTCCTACAAACCTAAAATAAGGTGGATAGAGATCACACAACCATAATTTAAAAATTATGGGCTTCATAAATATGAATACTTTCTATAAAAGCTTACAGTTTTACAGATCAATGTAATCTCACAATTGAAGTCCAGCATCATTCTCAGCTGACAAATAATAGTATGTTCTTGCAATAAAGCATAATAATATGTACCCAAATTTTACTTTCTAGTCAACCCCAATCTCCCCCAAAATAAGTTTGACTTAATTGATTATAAGGTGGGCCCAATGCAAAAGTCTCACGATCATATTGTGGGGAAACACCTAGGACCCACATTGTAGAAAGCTAAAGAAATATAAATTGGCACTATGGCATGTCAATTGCTGACATATGAAAATCTTGAAGATATATCTGCTTAAGAAATATTAATATAAAGGTGGGCCCCAAAAAGAAATCAAGTAGTTGAAAGATGTAGTTAACAAAAAATTGAAATTACATCAATTACTACCTATTGTTTTGGGGATATAGCCTTTTAATTAAAGATAGCTTGAACTAGGATACACATTATAGTATACTAATGCAATATAAATTAGATTATATGAATAAAAGTTTGTTGATTAATCCATCTGTCAAATCAAAAGATTTGTTTATAGAAATAAAATGATTATACTAAAATATAATGCAATTTTGCAATTGGAAAGAATAAGAGAAAATCCTCATATTGATACTTATAAAGTATCAAACTAAGTTACTAAAACAATAAGAAAAAGGAATTACTTGTCACAGACGTGCTCGAATCCGAGAAAAATACAACAATGAGCCCACCAATGCAGATAACAGCACCCAAATACTGCCAAATTTTATATTTTGTCTTGATAAATAATCGAGTAAGAATCATAACCCATGGGATGGTCCAGCAGTCCAGCAATGTCACACTAGTAATTGATGTATACTGGTATGCCTTCACAACTGTCATCACCACAAATATAAAGAAAATTGAAGACCCTTCTAGAGGAAACTATCCTGTTGCAGTAATATTTTTATTGATGTTTTGTAGTATCTTGCAGTTTTGCAAATTCAAGAAAAGAAATGGTTGTGACAACTAGCTTCCAATAGTAGTTGTTAGAAAAATAATAACCAAAGTTGTTTAAACACAGATATGGATACAGCCATTTTTAAAGACCTCTAATATGGATGTGGATGGATACAACATTCATAAAAACACATACAAATATATTTAACACAATTTTCTAAGTTAAAAGAGGAGATTTCCAATACTTTGAAAGCAACATAGATACATAATGCTTCATACATTATTTAAGTTGATTTACCAATTTACAATATGCAAAATATAGTAAAGATGCATTGCAAGATAACCCAAAACAAAGAGTCACTTAAATAGAAAAGCATTTCGTTTGTCTTCCTCATTTAATGTAGATTTTTCTTATTTAAAATTAAAAAATTAAAAATAATTCATGATTGAAGTATTTTTAAATTAAGTTTAGGAAATTTACATCAAATTTTAAAAAAATCAAATCACCCAGTACCGGCATTGGTTGGAAAATCAGGTTTTTTGGGCATGTGTAGGAATGGTATTTGATGTGTATCCAGTCTATATCATATCCATATCCGTATTGGATACAGGGATACAAGGGGCAAAGGCATATCTGGCTACTGTGATAATAATTGTTGGTTCTACCAATAATCGTATTGTTATTCATGAAGAGGGGTGAGGTAGCCTCGCATGTAATATTGTCCCTTAGTTGATTCCATTGTTAATTAAATGGGATATCTTGATGGCTCTTTCCTATCACAGTAACTTGTTGATGCTGGCATGTAATGTCTTGTTTCTAGTGTTCACTGCACAATGTTGTTGTTAGCCTATCTCCTTTGGTCCCATAGGCTAACCAGGACATGAAAGGGACTTAGAGGCCATTTGGCCCAGGTAGTTTCAATTGCAGTTCATTCTGAGGTGATTTGAGGCAGCTTTGAGCACACTTACAATTTATAGTAAGTCATTTCAGGCATATGTGAACATCCAGTTGCAGTGGCATGTCGATGGTAATTGTTTAACATCGATAAGAACAATTATTTATCATTGATATGATTTAGCGTGCATTAATAAAGTTATTTTATAAAGTTAAATTTAATTACTTAACTTTATTAATGCAAAGTCTATAGTTTGTGGAAAATATTTAAATTAAATGGTCCCCCTTCATTTTATAACACATTGAAGATATAAAAGGTAGAAGGGAAATATTAAAGAAAAAGCACTCACGAGAAAATAGGAACCTCAGAAAAATAGGAATAGCGAGAAAATAGGGAGCCGCAGAAAAATAGGCGCTATGAGAAAATAGGGAGCCACGAGAAAATAGGACGAAAAAAGAAATGTTATGTTGTTATCCCACACTGACGAAACAAGTGTGAGAGCTAATGTAAAAAGTGTATATAAAGGATTGAAGTGCTCTCTTTTGAGCATGCTTGGATAATTGATGAAATTGGTGAACTTTGGAATTTTTCTCTCAAGGGCTTTGAGGACGAAAAACCCTCTTTGCTTATGATCTTGACATTGTTGTGAGATACAGTCTTGGGATCTGAGTTGAGCATTCAAGGGTTTGGACTGCAATTTGGGTGTTGTTCTTGAGCTGTTAGCTGCTGCAAGTGCTAAACAGAGTTACTTATGTTTGTTATAGTGCCATACCAGCACTAGGAATCCATTCAAGTTCAGAAAACTTCACACAGAGGCTACAACTGAGTTTAGGAGGCTTATGGACTGCATATGAATGAGACCTAGAGATTTTTCTGTGAATGTAATAGCACATGCTGATATGACATGTCAAAGACATTGTTGTCATGCAAATATTGTGACTTGTTCTTGCTGAAGTTAATAAGAGTAAATGTGTTGTTAATGACATTTTACAGTGCTATGGTATTTGAATAAACATTACATTGGTTCTCTATTATTGTTGTTAAGTGATCTTGTTAAAATTTGGTGTTTGATGTTATATTTCATTGTCATTACTTTCTATTTTTCCAAGAAACTGCAAACATAAACAAAACAAACTCAAAAAATTCAAACAGCAGATTGTATGCAAACTATTTGACAAAATTCCTATAAGTAGAAACGGATAAGAATTTATTGGAACAAAGGGGGATCTTTGTAGTGGTATCAGAGCTAAAAATTCTGCAATCCTAAAGGGTTTGAAGTCAGATGCATCATTAGTATTACCTATGAAGAAAAAGATCAAATCTTAACCTCGACAACCAACCCGAAATTAAACAAGAGGGTAATCCATTATCTGCTGAAAATATGGGTGACAAGGATGGAGCAAAGGGATGGCCGATGATTCAGTATCGTGCCTGTAACCAATGGGGGCACTTTGCTCGTGACTACTCGAAGGAAGAAACTCTGTACAAATTATGCCAATGGTGTGGCCCCAGCGAACATGAGGAAGGGAACTGTCTGAAGCCCGCCATCAACCTTTAAACATCAAGAAGACGGACACGGATGGAGTATTGAAATTCACTTGGGCGTAGGCAAAGAAGGCCACATACCCTGACCCCCCTATGGAGTAGCAGAGAGTACGACAAGCCAAGGCGAACATTAAAAAAGAAATGATGGCCCAACGAAGGGAGACGCACGAGACGGCAAGCACTTCATCACGGACAGAAGTAGAATAGATGGAGATACTTGTGAAAGTCAACTACCTCCTTGAAACTATGCCCCAATTAAGAACAGCCTTACTGAGCACCATACCGGTACCAACCCGTACGACAGAGCATACAGATGTTCCTGCTGGTTCTGCGACAAACCCCATGTTACTTGCAGTAAACAGTGGGCGACACCTTGCGGTTGTGGAGATGGCATCCTAGGGACCATCCTCACTGACACCATCATGGACAGCAGATTGGGGGTAAACGTACTGCCCGAGGAGACTTGGAAGGAACTGGGGAAGCCAACGCTATGGCCACCAACTTTTAATTTGGTAGGTGCGGATCGGAATGGCATCAAGCCCCTCGGAACACTTATGGCACAGCAAGTAACCATTAGCACCCAACCCTTTGTTTTAGACTTTGTCTTAATCCCCTTGAAGAAGAAGAGGTACGAGGCCATCCTGGGGAGAGGGTGGCTAGTCACAAGAAAAGTGAATCATAATTGGAAAAGGAATACTTTATCAATGGAGAACGGAGGGAGAAAGTTCATCATTGATCTCAAAACCCAGATGGTGAGTGAAGAGCTCGCATCTTCCTCCGAGTCGAACTTAGAGGGGGAAGGTAGGAGAGTAGACGAAGGAAAGATGTGATATCCCCTGTCTACATTAAAAATTGAATAAATAAATAAATAATTATTAATTAATGAATAAATAATTAAAAGTATATTAATTAATTATATTGATCATATTAATCAATGTTACTGTTAAATAAATAATTCAGTAATCAATTAATATATCAGTTATACATTATTAATTGTTAAATGAATAATTAATTGATAAATAATAAGTAATTACATAGATATACTAATTATTAAATAAACAATATCTGTAAATAAGCTAATACAATAATATTATTCAAAGGAACAAATATGATGACTATGTAAGGGATGAAATAATAATACTACTATGACTCCGTATACTCTATCAAGAAGATACCATCTTAGTGATCTCATCATTTAAGTGACTTATAACAATGAAATAAAGAGCATATATATATGCCTTATACAACGATCATATGTTTGATAGAAATCATGTGTATGAAGAGAGATGGTCTATAACTCCAGCCCACAATCAATATGATATTAATCATTAATAAAAATATAAAATTAATATAATATTAATATAAACTTATAATACCCATATAATTATAATAGATAATAATAAATGAAATATTATCATATATAAAATAATAAAATGTATACTATGATAATATATATTAACATTCATTTATTATAATAATAAAATATAAATATTTGTTAATGGTGACTAAGGGAAAGTCGCGACCCTTCCCTTAGCCCCCCACATACATATACATCATCAGACGTGAAGATTGAAAGGAAGAACTTTTTATCATCCTGATCTGGAGGCTGCGCATGAGCAGAAGATAAACCGAGAAGCATATAGTCTCAAGAAATAAATCAAGAAAAGATTCATGATTGGGCACACAGTATTAAGAATTCAGGAACAACAAGCAATGCATAATTTCAGATCAGTATAGACATAGAACCATATCTCATTTATTCTAAGGAAGTTATAAGATATGGTAACATATAAATCAGTCTTAACGTCATTTGCAAATACATTAAGAATTATCAGAAACAATGAAAGCATTAATACCGCACTCATACTGAGAGCTAATCATATTTATCGTAATAATCATCCTTACGAAGAGGAATTATACATATAACCAAAACAATAAGGAAGATGGGTATCAATATGATGAAAGGAAATTATGGGCAGAGATAAAGATAATGTATATGGTTAGTCAGTACTTTGACCAATATGTCAGGAGATGTATTGGATGGGTATAATATAGAATGTTGACTAAGTCTTACTCTTAAAAAGTATATGATTAGGAAATAAGGAAAGGAACAGAAACATAGAATAAGACGAGAATATCAAAGTTACAGAGTGACAGTATAAAGGAAAAACAGTAAGAGAATATAAAAACAAAAAGAAGAATATTCAGTGCCTTAGAAATTCTGCAGACACTTAGGAAGCTCTGCAGTCACTAAGGTATGTAATGAAGATACATTTTCTATTTTGTTGTTTAATATACTTTCAAATTATTGTATTCTTACACATATATATATGGTTATAATATAGTTGATGTCTATTAAAGACATATGTCATTAAGATCTAATCAATTGATGATTTGCTTAATAAATCTGAATATACAATTATGTTAATTACATTAAGTTTTTGTATATTTATATATTTATTGTGGATGATATGGGGCCATAGAAAGAATGAATAAAGTATTCATTAAAAGATGGACCTCATATCTGGAGGGGGCTAGAAGAAATTATGATAATTTCCTAGTCTCGAGATTCAATATCTCAACAATGGATGATACGGAAGGATCCCCGTATCTGGAGGGGGCTAGAGGAAATTAAGACATTTCCCTAGTCTTGAGATTATTATCTCACGTAAGCAGTATATATACTGAAGACCAGTCATATGCATATGCGTAGGCTTGGAATGCATTAAGCTGCTTCCAAGAGATTCTTATGGGCAGTGCTCTAGGGATGACGTGTCGATAGCCCAATTGCTTAGAGGGAGCGAATGTCTCTCAAGCCGGGAATTCTATGAAGCCCGACCTACAGGCAGCCTTAAAGGTCAAATTCCCCCCTTACTAACTTAGAATAGAATGAGTCATATATATTTTGTGTGATATTATGTACTGACGTCAGTTTTGCAGGATATTATAGAAGGAGAATAATAAGGGACATTACAAAAGAGCCGAATGGAACAGAATGACGAAGGCATCCTCGAACTAGAGGGGTGCTCTGAGGATGAAACTGATTCTCTTAATGGACTCTTCCATTGGCAAATGGAAGACTATGAGTTGTTCGAATGCAACATGCTGCAAATAATCGGAGGACTTGTTTCCACCAAAGTACGGGGAATACAAGGGGAGGCCCGAGTGAACGAGACTCCACACAAGTTTGACAGGGAGAAACTAATAAAGTATGAGGAACCCTCCCTTAAGATCAAAAATCTCGGCGATGACACAAATCCCAAAAACATTTTGGTAGGGGATGATTGGAATCCAATACTGAAGGTAGCAGCATTTAAAAATTTTATGGAGTACAAGGACGTGTTTGCCAGGACTTACAAGACCCTGACAGGAGTGACCCGGAATTGTGCATACATCATATCTTGTTGGTGCTTGGAGTTGTACCGGTACGAAATATGTCACACTAGATGAATAAGAACTATGCCGCCAAAGTGAACGCGGAGATAGAGCGGATGCTAGAGGCGGGAGTCATTTTAAGGGTTCAAACGAGTGAATGGGTGTCTCCCATAGTCATATCACTAAAAACTGATGCCAATCAGATCCGTATCTATGTAGACTTCAGGTGCCTAAAGGCTATCACAATCAAAGACCCCTTCCCCATACCATTTACAGAAAGTTGTTGGACACAAAATGTAGTCATTTATGGATGGGTTCTCAAGTATAACTAGATCTCCATCACAAAGGCAGACAAACTGAAGACAACATTTGTGGTGGAAGATGGTGAATACGCATACAAAGAAATGTCCTTCGGTCTGTGTAACACGCCAGCCACTTTTCAACAAATAATCTTGCACATCTTCGACAAAATGTCTGTAGGAAGCTTCAAGGCATTACTAGATGACTGGTCAATCTATAGCGGGCAAGACACACACCTGGTACCCCTTCGAGAATGTATGGAACAGTGTCGGAGAGAAAGGTTGGCACTGAACTCGAAGAAGTGCAGGTTCATGGTACCCTATGGAAAATTGTTCGGCCACATCGTCTGTAAGGTTGGACTGAAAATAGACCCAGTCAAGGTAAGAGTGATAGTGGAAATAGAGCTTCCTACGGATGTCACCGGAGTGAAGTCATCCTAGGCCATATCGGGTACTATAAGAGATTTATAAAGAACTTTTCCCAAGTCTCCTACCCATTGGACAAACTGACACGAAAGGGTGAGTCGTACACCTGGGGGACTACGCAGGGAGAGGCCTTCGAAGAACTAAAGACAAGACTTGTGGGCAGACCAATTCTGGCGTACCCGAATTGGGATAAGGAATTCCATGTCCACGTGGATGCGTCGAATTTTGCTATAGGCACCACCCTGGCTCAGGTGGGCGACCATGGGTTGGAGCACCCGAGTCTGAGAGAGCAGTGCCTACAAAGTCAACCATAGAGATGGTACAGCAGCCTACAGAGACAGAGTCAATAGCGATCTTTAAGGGATTGGAGGATATTTTGGAGGTACCGAGAGAGACCACTAAGTCGGAAGCCCCATCAGTCAAGGGTCCCACAGTGGACTCGTGGCTTATTCAGTTTGACATGACCACGCTTAGACCAGTTGGACCTCTACCTTCCACACCATAGAGGTAGCCAGAGCCCACAGAGATTGTTGATCTGGAGGTGGATAGAGAGATAGGTCGTACATTAGGCTTTCCTCGGGAGGAGGAGGTGGCAGTTGGGACTGAGGAGGATGCAACTGTGTTGGATGAGGAGAATGCAACTGTGTTGGGTGATCCTGAGTGTCATCACCAGAAAGCTCTATGCACACATCCTCAACACAAGAAGAAACCACTGTCTCCTGTACTGATCCCACACTGCGACTGCTATCATAAATCTCTGAGCTGTCAAAGCTCATATGCTCCTCGCAGTCATCACCCAACATCTCACAGGGGGTGTCATATCCAATGCAACTCACAGCATCCTCAAAAGTGTCATCAGATGTGTCTATACTATCAGCTCCCACATCTCCTACTGAAATCTCATTTGCGGACACGTGTCTCTGCACACATGACTCAACGTCAAGCTGTGCACCAATAATGCTAGAGCACGAACTGTCATCAATTGACCCCACTGTAATGCCCAGATCACCAACCTCACCACTGGGAGACTCCATACATGCCTCGGTCCTATCTGAGGAAGCAACTGCCTCTTGAACTGGAGCAACACTACTACACATGACATAAACATCTCCAATAATAACTCCCTCCATGAAAGAGTCTGAACTCTCAGTGATAACTGCAACATCAGTTGCCTCTGTACAATCCGTAGTGACTGCTCTGGGAGCCTCAAACTAGTGATGCTCAGCGCTGCTGTCAACTAATGGCACTGAAACATCCACTGGCTCCTGTGAAATAAATCCATCACCACCACTGCGGATGGAAATAGCAGGTGCTGAACTAGATGTAGGAACATCAGCATCAGGGACAACTGTCGGAAAAAACTCCAGCCTTCTCCCCTGCAAACTCAATGTCGGTCTTCTAAAGGCAGAGACCATATATCTTGCTGCCCTGTCTATTGTAACTGGATCCGACAAACTCTCTGCCAATCTCTGCTGATGCAATCTAAGTCTCTCCATGCTTTCTACTAAAGCATTTAATTCCTCTCTATTTCCCTTACTGCTACAACGACTTCCGGAGATGGGCCTCCTATATTTATCCATAGCTAGGGAAAATGGAAGTGCTGGTCACTTTTAAAATACTTTTGAATATAAATGATTCCAAACCCCACAGGATGGCAAGATAAAAGCTTTGATACCACTGTAAAGAGCCCAGCTAGCTCTCTCTCTAATTTAATTGCACTTAAAATAACTTTCAAAATATATGAACAATAAATTTGAAATTCAATGAACACTTTCAGATTTTCATCATTTAAATAACAACAGCAATTTCTTAAGCATTCACTCTATTCCCCTTTTACAACGGAAGTAATTATCCTTTGCATACAATCAGCACGTTACCTGTGGAGATTTATAACAAAACATTAACTATCAATAACACTTCAATTATCAAAATGAAATACTGGAATAATTGTTGAAGAAGACACCTTAATACTTGACGCCACTGGCTGGAAATAAAAAACGCAGCCTGTATCATATTCATGTGCTGCCAAAGGATGACGTCAACCTCTTTAATTTGCCTGTTGCTTGTAACTATTTGAAACGCAGCTCCAGAATGACCAACCCTGCCTCACGTCAAGGGGACAATACACCAGCAAGCTAAAACCCTCTGCACATCCGTACGGCACCAGCATTAAGACTGTACGGCTAGCATTAATTACCACTATAACTTCCATTTAATACACGGCATGATAAAGAAAAATCGCAGCTTCCAAAGACTGCAGCAAATTCGTTCATACAAATTCAGATTCTCAGTAAACACTCCTAAATCTGAAATCAGAAGACAAATCCAATCCTCAACATGAAAACAAATCGAACCCTAGGAGAATAAATTGATTTGCCTACAGAATAAACTTCTCAGAAATTCCAATATACATCAACACTGGATTATGATCTCAGATACAGTTGCAAAATTGACTATCAATCCGTAATGGCTCAAATTGCCAGAAGAGGAATCAGTCCTCAAACCCTAGTTGGGTAGTCTCTCTCACGAACTTCAATCAATTCATAATTCAACAATGGATGATTTTCCTTTCACAAAGCATTGCTTTTATAATTCAAAAGTGTCTTCTCTCACACACTTTTCACTTCAAACACTTTTTATATTTAGGCACATATTGAATAATATAATTTATTAATTCATTTGGCTCCAAAAAAATTCTTTTCACCAAGATCATGAAATTATGACACACAAGGTCCCTATTTCTTGTGCCCAAGATTTAAAACTTTTCATTCTAGTTCCAACGAGCTATAATAGTAAGATATCCAGCATATAATACCAACAAATGGCAACCTTAGTAAATTTAATTAAATAATAATAATAAACCACTCGTCTTGCGAAAACAACTGAAGAAGCATCCGAATCAAAAACTGTCTGCACAAGATTAATCCAGATGATGAAAGATGATGAATGAACTTGACGGGGTGACTTACTAAAAATAGACGCTCTCTCCAAGATTCTTGGAGTCCAAACCGAAAGCCAGAAATGAAAACTGAGAGCATCATTCAACTCCTCTAACTCATCTGAGTTCATCGGAACTATCCATTGACTTACTATAAATAGTAAGTTCACACCAAAGACCCTCTAAACACCTCCCCAGACCACGAGGATCACAATAATGACCTAGCACCATCAGATCAATGACCTACAAAAAATGGGGACATTACACAATTAGGGCAAGAACTCTATATAGCCTGATGCCTGTTGAGAAAAGAATTTGCCTTCATTCTGTCGAAGAAAAGAGTGAACCTGTACGCTAAAGAAGCTAGGGTAAATAGAAAATAGAAGAAGAGAGAGAAGAGTGTGCAGAGAAGCACAACAGTAAAGGAGAACACACCTATGGCGACCGTTGATGCTTCTCAGCTGAGCATAATAGAGATCTTATCAGGCTAAGTGAAGCCATTTGTAAAAGGTCAATCCCTCTATTGTTTTCTAACAATTACAATAGCTAAATCCCACTATTTGGTTGGACTCTAACAGGTCCCTTGTATCAAATCTCGTAACTGGGTGACATCTTGAAACGTGTTCTAAGTCCTCTAACCAGGTAGGCACTAACTGGCCTTATTGTAACAAATCTTTTAATCGGGTCGCATCTAATAGTGCGTTGTAATCCTCTAACAGGGAAGGCTCCTAACAGGGCGCACTTCAGAAGAGTGCAAAATTTGTGAGGTCTCCTCACACCGTGGTTTTCACCCAAATTTGGTTTCCACATGATAAATCTGGTGTCACTATGTGATTGATTGCTTGATGTTATTTTATGCTTAAATTTGTTTAGCTTACAGTTATAAGTATACATCATCAAATTTATTAAAAGAAGTTTTATAGGTGTTGATTCACCCCTCCCCTCTCAGCACCGATTGGGACTGTCAATTGGTATCAGAGCCTCTGGTTTATTTTCTTTACCGCTTAACTGCATAAAGAAAAAGTCACGATGATGAGAAAGGAAGGACCAAAGTTTTCAAAGGAAAACTTTACTCTATGGTGCAGCAGAATGAAGTTGTACATGAAGACTACAGAAGATCAATACTGGACCCATGTTACCACTGATTACAGTGAACCTGCTGGCACCCTGACACCTGATGAACTGAAGATCAAAACTGAGCACACGGCTGCTATGGATATGATAGCCAGCATATTATCGGATCATGTCTATTCTGAGATTGAGCATCTAGATTATGCTCACAAAATGTGGGCTAAGCTGCAACTGGTATATGGAGGGGACCCAAATGTTCAAAGAGCCAAGGTCGAAAGCCTCAGAGGAAAGTACGATGACATGAGGATGAATGAAAGAGAAGACATTGAACAATACAGCAACTAGATCAAAGAAGTGATCAACTCCATCAAAAGCACTGGAGGAAAGCTCAGTGATGAAGTGGTTAGCAAAATACTGAGAACGCTCAAACCTCAGTATGCCATCAAGATCTTTGTCATTCAAGAGCTCAAATTGGTCACCAAAGATCAAGTCACCCTAGACTCCCTAATCGGTAAGTTGACTCCATTTGAATTAAGTAATTTTGATAATAGCTTACCCATTCAAGAAGCAGCATTTAAGTCTTCTGTCAACATCTCTTCCACCAAAAAGGGAAGAGAAACCGGTAACTGCTCTACCGGTAAGACTGGTAATCTTGTTGAGAATATGCTCTCAGAAGAGATGGAGCAAGAAGGGTTTGAAACACTCATCGCTAGGAGATTTCCCAAAGGGAAAGGGAAGTACAAAGGAAAGCTTCCTCTCAAATGCTTCTCTTGCAATAAGATAGGACATATTGCTGCAAGATGTCCTGATAATGATAACAAAGATAAGAGCAACCGGTTCAAGAGTAAAGCAAAGGAGTGCTACCTTGCAGAAGGAGTCACAAACAATGAATCTGAAGACTCTGAGGATCCTGAAATTGCATTTGTTGCAATAAAAAAGAGCCCAGTGGTAAATGAAATGGCACTTATCTCAAGATCTCATCAGCATGATGATTGGATCATTAACAGCAGATGCACTCACCATATGACCGGTGATAAGAACAAGTTTATCAACTTGGAGCTCAATGACAACGGATCAGTAACCTTTGGAAATAATGCTCCCTATGCCATCAAAGGGAAAGGTTTTATTACACTCGGCAATGACGTTGTCTGTGAAGATGTGTACTAGGTTGAAGGACTCAAGTACAATTTAATGAGTGTTGCACAACTAAACAACAAAGGTTTCCTGTATGAATTCAAACAAGGTTACTGTGTAGTCAAGAACCAATCTGGAGCTCATGTTGCAACCAGTAGACAGAGCAAGGGGAATCTGTTCTACCTAGACTTAATGGAAGGAGCATGTCTCATAGCTTCAGTCAAAGGAGAATCAAGCAAAATATGTCTTATATCTAAAGAAGACAACAGTTGGTTATGGCACAAGAGGCTCTGCCACATAAACTTTGACAGTATTGTCAAAGTCAGCAAAAAGAAATCAGTTAGAGGACTCCCTGAGATTACAAAACCCAACAGAGGTGTTTGTAAAGATTGTCAGTTAGGAAAATTGACAGGAACAAGTTTCAATAGTAAATCTTTCTCTGCTGAAAATGTTCTAGATCTTGTGCACACGGACTTATGTGGACCGATGAGAACAAAGAGCTACTAGGGAGACCGGTACTCCATGCTCTTTGTAAATGACTTCTCTAGAATGATGTGGACTCTCTTTCTCAGAGAGAAATCGGAGGCATTTCACATGTTTAAAATCTACAAAGTTGGAGTGGAGAAGGAGACCGGTAAAAGCTTGAAGTGTCTGAGATCTAACAGAGGAGGCGAATACACTTCTCAAGAGTACACTCACTACTGTGAGGAACATGGCATAAAAAGGCAGTTATCTGCACCAAGGACTCCTCAGCAAAATGAAGTAGCAGAAAGAAGAAAGAGGATGTTGATTGACTGTGCAAGAACCCTGTTGATTCAGAAGGATCTTCCTCATCACTTCTGGAGAGAAGCTATCAGCACTGCTGTCTACACACTGAACCGAGTTCAAGTCAAAAAAGGAACCGGTAAGACCCCCTATGAACTATGGTTCTATGGTTCAATCATACTCCTAGTGTAGGTTGCTTCAGAATCTTTGGTATTAAATGTTACATCAAAAGAGATATGTACTCTGGGAAGTTTGATCCCAAGAGTGATGAAGGAAAATTTTTGGGTTACTCTACCAAAAGCAAAGCCTACCAGTGTCTGAACAAGAGAACGGGAAAAATAATTGAAAACATCAATGTAAAAGTTGATGAATATTCAAAACCGATTAAGAAGACTAGTCATAATGACTATGACAGTCTGGAAGGTCAAAATGAAGGATATCTTTTTGAGGTCAATGAAGCAACAACTGAAGATGAAAGAAAAGAGCATGTACACAAACATCTAGAGCAGGAGGCTTTACCTAAAGCGGACAGACCCACTCATGATGATGAACAAGAAGTTCAAAACCATGATGAAGAAATTGCTCAACCAGAAGAACCTGACTGGGAACAGAGACCGGTTCTTCCAAGGTATGTCACATATCACTCCACTAATAATATAATTGGTGACAAACATGCAAATGTCTTGACCAAGAAAAAGGCAAAAGAGAATATCTGTTTGTTTTCCTGTATAGAGCCCAAAACCACCAGGGAAGCTCTAGAAGATGAAAATTGGGTCAAGGCCATGGAGGAAGAAATTGAACAAATAGAAAAGAATGATACATGGGTACTTGTGCCTAAACCACAAGACAAGAATGTCATTGGGACAAAATGGGTCTACAGGAACAAGCTGAATGAAGAAGGAAAACTCATAAGAAATAAAGCAAGACTGGTCTGCAAAGGGTATGCTCAAGAAGCTGGACTGGACTATGTAGAAACCTTTGCACCTATGGCCAGACTGGAAGGAGTAAGAATTCTTCTTGCCTATGCTGCTCACAAGAAATTCGAAGTATACCAAATGGACGTAAAGTCTGCATTCTTGAATGGAATACCGGAGGAGGAAGTTTACATTGAACAACCGGAAGGTTTCACATCCACACAAAAGGGTGATATGGTTTGTAAACTGAAAAAGGCTCTTTATGGGCTAAAGTAAGCCCCAAGAGCTTCGTATGAGAGATTGCACTCATACCTCCTGACCATAAAATTCACAAGAACCGAGGACAACAGCAATATGTATCTCCAAATCGGAAAAGATGGGAATTTGATTGCAGAAATCTTTGTGGATGACATCATCTTTGGAGGAGATAACAAGATGAGCAAAGCCTTTGCTGAAGAAATGAAGCAAGAATTTGAGATGTCTATGATAGGACCCATAAAATTTTTCATTGGACTACAGGTCCATCAGCTAAAAGAAGTTATTTTTATCTCTCAATCCAAATATATAAAAGAAATTCTTAAGACTTTTGGACTTGAAGAATCTAAACCGGTTGGTACACCAATGATAACTAACCTCAAGTTATCAAAGGAAGATGATGCAAAAGAAGTGAATGAAATAATGTATCGGTCCATGATAGGGAAATTACAGTATGCAATACCTAGTAGACAAGACATTGCACATGCGGTTGGCATAGTTGCAAGATTCTCTACAAATCCCAAAGAGACACATCTAATAGCAATAAAGAGATTTTTTAGGTACCTAAAAGGTACTGAGGAGTATGGCTTGTGGTTTCCTCACAAGGGAGGCTTCCAAGTAAAGGTTTATACTGATGCAGACTGGGCTAGCAACATTGATGACAGAAAGAGCACAAGTGGTGGTGCATTCTTCCTCGATGGGAGGATTGTATCTTAGACAAGAAAGAAACAGAACTACATTTCACAGTCAACTGTAGAAGCTGAATATGTTGCTGCTACAATCAATTGCACACGGGTGATCTAGATCAAACAACTACTGGAAGGAATACAGGAACAGATACTTGAACCGATTGCAATCTACTATGATAGCACAAGTGCAACTAACATATCCAAAAACCCTGTCATGCACTCCCAGACAAAGCACATTGCCATCAAGTATCATTACTTGAGAAAGTTGGCACAAGACAAAGAGGTAAGATTGGAATATGTTCCCACAAAAGAACAAATTGCAGATATCTTCACAAAGCCACTACCAAAGAGTACTTTTGAGTATCTCAGAGGTAAACTAGGGGTGATACCCCTACCTAATCATCAGTAAACTAGCAAAGGTGATCATCAATTCATTATACTTCAACAGTGGGTTTCACCTCATCTTTCATGGACTGATGAAAAGGACTGCTGCTCGAAGGGGCAGCAGATTACATTAAGGCAGTCTTTCTAACTAGCCTTTGGCATTATTGTCAAAAGGGGGAGAGTTTGGCAATAATACTGAACCAGTAGATGACCGGCAGTGGTAGTAGCAGTGATACAGAGGAACAAGCACATAGGACAGGTGACATGATTGCCCATTAAGGTTTTGCCATCAACACAAAAGGGGGAGATTGTTGGCATCAAGAGATGGTAACCGGTAAGCCTACTACCGGTACATGGCAATTAAGTATTGTCATTGATTGGCAAAAGAGAAAAGATAAAGGAGATGTTTTGTCATCTCAATCTAAGGTCCAAAGCTCTAACGAGATCTATGATGTTACCTTACCGGTTACTGAGAGCGGGGGTGAATCAGAAAATACTAAATCTTATTGTTTAAAACTTGTAAACAGATTCTTGAATGCAAAGTAGAAAGTTAACAGTCATTCACAAGCATAAACTGAATCACACAGATCTACACAAGTATTTGTATGTGGAAACCCTCAGTTAGAGAGAAAAAACCACTGTGAGACAGAGCTCACAACTTCACTATTTCTGAATGAAGGTGCCCAGTTAGGAGCATACAAAGCACTAGCTAAGGTGCTACCCGGTTAAGGGATTTTACAAGAATCTGTTAAGATCTAAACCCTGTTAGGAGCTGCCTGGTTACAGGACTTTGAACATCAACAAGATGTTACCCTGTTAGGGGATTTTTACAATGAACCGATTAGGTTCACCCTTTTAGAGGGATTTGTATATGATGAAATACCTTTCAAAAGCAATGATCTATAATGACACTGATTGTCTGATTAGATCGTACCTATAGATTTCTTCCCCTGTTTGCCTGGCTGTTGATCTTCTTTTCTTCCTTCGCCTTTGTGCCTGTAGCACTCCTCAAAATATATCTTTCCTCTGCTCTGTGCAATTTTCACTTATCAACAATAGCAACATACTTTGCGTCCTATGACTAATATTTATACAAGAGTGATCCTCTTGACTCACAGAACCACCAGGGAGTAAACTTGACCATAATATATGCAACAAAGCTGTGCATTGTGATCTAGAGTTTATCTTGAGATCATCCGTAGAACTTAAAGCTAACTCCTGTTGAAAAGTTAACTTCACATCAGAGTAATGGATGTCCCGCATAATCAGGCTCTTAACTCAAACTGTTCCACAAAAACTGGACCGGATTTTTCTATCAGTTAGATCGGTACCGGACCGATACTGAGTACTGAGTACTTGGTTCAGTCTACCGGTTTATCTAACTACTTAGTTGACCGGTGTCATCTAAGTAATGCGAGCGACCAGTGATCTTCGACCGGTATGAATGGGTTTGATGAAATACACTAATGACAACTTAAATTGCTAACAATCTTCCCCTTTGTCATTGGTGGCAAAACAAAAAACAAAACCATTCATACAATAGCTGTTCAACCTTCTGCCCTTGCCTGATTGAATGCTCTGCTTCTGGCCAAAACTTCCCCTTTCTGAGTCCGCCGAAACTTCCCCTAACTGAGTCCGAACAATACACGCAAGCTATCTTCCCCTTTTTGCCTCCATAAGACAAAGGATGTGTTCTTTGACATTTGAAATTGTGTGAAGATATCCTTATAGATATTCTTGGTAGAATGTAGAAAGTTGAAACGGTGCCCATTGACCGGTTACATATTCAATGTTTTGTTAGGCAGCCATGAGAGAGACAATGATGTTTTCCATATCATCTACAGTTTTGTAGTCCGGTTCTTTGACCAGAACATCAATTGAAGTCGCTGTCAGGTGCATGATATCAAGTGTTGGGGCCAAAAACATCTGGAATCCAACGATGTCTTGAATTCTTTTGTTCTCTTCTTTGCAGTCTTTCTGAGGACTAGAGCAAGACTAGCCATTTCTCTGCTGAAAGTTGTGGCCATTTTGGTCTTGATGTCAAATTGGTTGGACAAAGCTCTTATGTCTTCTGAAGTCTTTGTAGCTTTGTCAATTAAGTCAGTCAAGAAAATCTCAGAATTTGAAGTTTTGCTTAACAAATTTTCTACAACTTGTATCTGTTGTTGAAGAACTTTTAGATTGTTTAGCAAAATAGCTTTTATATTTGCAACTTGCTTGTGAAGAAGCTCCATTCTTTTCTACGCATAATGATCAATTGCCACTGTTTCTGGATCAGTCAGATCCGCACCGATGGTTGCAATCAGCACTTCCAGCTGGTCGATGACCGGTTCATCTTCATCTATATCAGCATCCGGCACAAAGTTGTACAGGATATCCTTTACTTTGTTCAAAATCATATCCTCTTTTCTTTTAGTGAGCTCTTTCAGCTGTCTTGTTGACATTTTGTTGATGTCAACTATTGTATCGGTTCCTTTGCTGCTTTTTGCTTCAGATTCTCCACAGGATGTGATCTTTCTTTTAGAGGAGCTGGCAACAGTTTCTTGATCCTTCTCTCTACTCTGTTCTTGTGCCTTTGGATCTTGCTCATGTTCTTTTGCATCCTGTTTGTCTGTCTTGTTTCCCTCTTCTGGTCTGGCTTCTGGTTGCTGAATGTGAATCTCAGGCATAGCATATTCTACTTGATGTGAGAGCTCTTGTGATGCGGCTTGTGTTTGCAGTTGTTCGTCAACTATATGAAGATCATCTGTAGGGATCCCTTCACCTCTTTGATCTGATCCGTCAGTAGGAAGATTGACAGAAGTCTGTCCCAATTTAACCGGTTCGCTAGAAGTGAACTTTTCTGTGAGGACTTCCTGCTCATTAGATATCAGAGTCTGAGTTGCAGTAAACTGAACAGGTGGATCAACAATTGTAGTGGTGTGATCCTGAGGACCTGTTTCTTCAAGGGTATTGAAATCATACTGCTCCCAGAATGTAATGTTCCTTCTTATTCTTCTTTGATAATATCCTGCAAAACCGACATCAGTACATAATATCACGAAAAATATAGATATATATGACTCATACTATACTCTAAGTTAGTGAGGGAAGTTTGACCCTTAAGGCTGCCCCTAGGTCGGGCTTCACAGAAGTCCAGTTTGAGAGACATTCGCTCCCTCTAAGCAATCGGACTATCGACACGTCATCCCTAGAGCACTACCTGTAAGGATCTCTTGGAAGCAACTTAATTGCATTCCAAGCCTACGCATATGCATATGACTGGCTTCAATATATATATTGCCTACGAGACTAGGGAAAGGTCTTAATTTCCTCTAGTCCCCTCCAGATATGTAAACCATCCTTCGGTGAATACTTTATTCACACGTATGGCCCATATCATCAATAGACCATCCTTCGGCGAATACTCAATTCACACGTATGGTCCATAATAATAATATAACATGTATATATGTAGACCATCCTTCAGTGAATACTTTATTCACACGTATGGTCCCTAATAACATGTATATCAGCCTTAAAATCCATAGTTAGAAATACAATAATTTCTTACTTTACTATGATTCAATTATTCAAAAAAGAATGCTATGATTCTGGAATTCAAATGTACATATAACATATACAAATACTCATAAATATATTCTGTAAGTCCATAACATATATATATATATAGATATATTCTGAATTTAAAATATCATATTAACCACTATATATATATATATATATATATATTTATTTACACTATATTATACTGCAGATCGTACCTGGTAAAGGAATCTGTATACAACCCGCTGATTTCCTTCTACGTATTTCCTTGTTTTACTTCCTTGTTATACTTCCCTGTTATACTTTCTTTTTATTCCTTTTTTTTTCTGTTCCCTGTTCTGTCCGCATGACAAGGGATATATACCCGTGTGGGGAGGGGAGTCACGTCCCTCCCACACACAGCCGCACCTTAGTGGTGCGGCTGTTCACAGCCTGGCTGTGAACAGTCGCACCATTAGGGTGCGTCTTTTTACTAATGATTCGCTGTGTTTAATATTATTTATCTATGATTAATAATGTTTATTTATATTTCATGTTTTAATATTATATATATATATATATATATATAATATATATATATATATATATTATAAGTATTAAATTTATAATATATTTATTATTATTAATTTTTAATTGCATATTATAATATTTATTTTATCATGTAAAGATTGTTTAATGTAGATGATTTTACATTAAATTCATGATTAATATTATATATTGAAATTATTATATTTGTAATTTAATTAATACAATAGATTTTATAAATTTCTAATGAATTGGATTTATAATTATAAAGAATTTAATTGAGGGTCATCACAGTTCCCCCTTCTTCAATTTGCTTGTCCTCAAGCAATTTGAGATCTTCCTCTTTTTCCCAGGTAGCATCTTCGTCTGGTAAATTTTTCCATTTCACTAGATGTTCAGAGATGGTTCGATTTCGTAGCTTCCTTTGTCGGGTATCAAGGATGATTTCTGGTTGTAGGGTGAGCTTGCCCTCTTCATCTAGGGGTGGCAATTCCTCACAAGGTAGTGTACATTGTCCGAGGACTTTCTTGAGTCTAGAGACATGGAATATGTTATGTATTCTACTTCCCTCAGGGAGTTCAATCTCGTAGGCTACTTCCCCGACCCTTCTTAGTACCCTGTAGGGTCCATAAAATCGAGGCTTCAACTTTTCTGTCCCATTCTTTTTTATAGATGTTTGCTTATAGGGTTGTAACCTTAAAAATACAAGATCCCCTACTTCAAAGATTCTTTCAATGCGCTTCTTATCTGCATAGATCTTTTGTTGATTTTGAGCTTGTTGGATATTTTCTTTCAAGAATTTGAGGATATCTCTACTTTGCTGAACAAAATCTTGTGCCTTGGGTACCTTGCTCTCTTGATGGATCGGTTCTCCGAAGGATGTGACTTCATATCCGTATAGTGCTTGGAAAGGGCTCATTCCTATAGACATATGGTGTGTTGTGTTGTAGCAGTATTCCCCCAAATGTAGCCATTTGATCCACATGTTTTGTTGCCCAGTTACGTAGTTCCTTAAATAACCTTCCAGCCACTTATTCACTATTTCTGTTTGACCGTCTGTCTGAGGATGGTAGCTGGTGCTAGGTGTTAAGGTAGTACCGGCTAATTTGAAGAGTTCTTGTCAAAACTGGCTAATAAATTTACTGTCCCTGTCACTGACAATACTCTGGGGAAGTCCATGTAGTCTAAAAATTTCTCTAAAGAACAATTCTGCTATCTGGATTGCCTTATATTCAGTTGAGACTGCAAAGAAATGGGCATATTTGGTGAGTCTATCCACAACTACAAAGATGCTGTCCTTTCCTTGTGTTTTAGGTAATCCTGTGATGAAATCCATAGATATGCTTTCCCATTTTTGGTTAGGAATGGGTAGGGGCTGGAGTAACCCAGCGGGGTAGGAGAGTTCAGTCTTATTGCGCTGACATATCATGCATTCTTGTACATGTCTTTGCACATCCCTCTTTTGATCCTTCCATGAATATCTTTCTCTGATATGTTTATATGTTTTATAACATCCTGGATGTCCTGCTAAAGGATTGTCATGGAATTCTTGGAGGACTTTATTCTTGAATCTAGATTGAGGAGTTAAATATACTCTCCCTTTATAGAGTATAAGGCTATCTTTAATTGTAAAATTTTCGTTAGGTGGGCTTCCTTGTAGAATCTCCTTTGCTAATGAGTCTTGGTCATATTCCTTGATAATTTCTTCCTTCCACCTCTTGGATATACTAGAGATGTTGTTTAGGTGTACCTTTCTGGATAGTGCATCTGCTGCGCCATTATTCACCCCTTTAACATACTCGATATCAAAGTCGTAGGCTTGTATTTTGCTTACCCACTTTTGTTGTCTATCATTGAGATCCTTTTGACTTAGAAAGAAACGTAAACTGTTGTGATCTGTTTTTACAATAAATTTTCCACAAACCAAGTATTGACGGAATTTGGCTAAGGCATGCATAATGGCTAGCATCTCTTTGTCATAGATGGAGTAGTGTCTTTCCCTTGCTGTGAGCTTGCGGCTTTCAAAAGCTATTGGGTGTTTTTTCTGCATGAGTACGGCCCCGATACCTTCTCCTGAGGCATCACATTGGAGTTCAAAGGGTATGGAAAAGTCGGGTATAGCCAAGACCGGACATGTGCTCATGGTTGTCTTGAGTTGTTCGAAAGCTTGTTGGGCTTTATCATTCCAAGCGAAGGCTCCTTTTTTTGTTAGGTCGGTGAGAGGTGCTGCAATTCTTGAAAATCCCTTCACAAACCTTCTGTAATAACTGCAAAGTCCCACAAATCCCCTTAATTGCGTCAGAGTTTTAGGGGTTTGCCAATTGCTAATAGCTTTAATCTTCTCTTCGTCCACACTTACACCCGCTTCACTGATTTTGTGTCCTAAGTATATGATTTCTTTTAACCCAAATTCACATTTGGTCATTTTTGCATAGAGTGATTCAGTTTTCAAAATACTTAATACTTCCTCAAGATGTTGAAGGTGTTTTTCCCATGTCTTGCTATAAATAAGAATATCATCAAAAAACACAAGTAGATATTTTCTTAATTGCTCTCTGAAAATGTGATTCATACATGATTGGAAGGTAGCTGGAGCGTTAGTGAGTCCAAAAGGTAGGACTAGAAATTCAAAATGCCCATAATGACACCTAAAAGCTGTTTTGGGAGTATCTTCTTTTCTCATCCGAATTTGGTGATACCCTGATCTCAAGTCAATTTTTGAGAAGAATTTGGCTCCATGTAATTCGTCCATTAATTCATCAATTCTAGGGATGGGGTATCTATTTTTTATTGTCTTTTTATTCAAGGCTCTATAGTCTATGCACATTCTCATGGTACCATCCTTCTTTTTAACCAATACGACAGAGGAGGCAAATGGGCTACTGCTAGGTTGAATATGACCCATTTCAAGTAATTCTTTAATAGTTCTCTCAATTTCTTCTTTGTACTTGTGGGGGTGTCGGTAAGGAGTTGTGATAACTGGTTTTGCTCCTTCCTCGAGTTCTATGGAATGTTCGAACCCTCTTTTTGGTGGTAGTCCGGGCGGAATCTCTTCGAAGACCATTTTATATTTTTTTAAGATAAGATGAATGTCATCATGAATTTCTTGCTCCTTTGTGGGAGTTTTGTCAAGAATCATACACTGAACCATCCACTCCCCGTGATGATGTCTTAGGATTTTCTCCATTCGGTTACATGATACTATTTTTGACGAGCCATCGGTCATGCCTTTTAATATTATTTCTTTCCCTTGATGTTGGAAACAGATTTCAAGGTTGGGGCTATCCATTGTAAACTTACCTAATGAATTTATCCAGGGCATCCCTAAGATGAGATCATTTTGTAGATTTACCACGAAGAAACTTCTTTTGATAATATGTTCTCCCACTTGGATTTCTAATTGGGGTACCATCTTTGTACATTGATCCATTGTTCCATTGCCCATAATTACTTCAAATCCTTCGAACTCCTGTGTTGGTAACTTCCTTCTTGTCACAAGTTGCTGACTGATGAAATCGTGTGAGGCTCCGGTGTCTACCAAGGCCATTATCTTTTGTCCTTTAATTAACCCCTTAAGTCGGAATGGTCTGTTTTCATTCCCCTGTGCGATAATGGCTAGTGTTCCTGGTCTTGGTTCTTCTAATCTAGCTCTTTTTTGAGATGTCTCCTCTTCATGAGGCTCCTCTATGTTATTTATTTGACTTCTTTTGCATTGGTGACCCTTAGTCCAGGGTGTTTTACATTTGAAACACAATCCCTTTTGGATGAGTTCTCCCCTTTCTCTACAATGATGGTCTTTGCTCCAAGGTTGTTGGCAAATGAAGCATTTGGTGTAATCCTTCTTTTGGAATTCTCCTTTATTCAATGTCCTGACTGTGTTACCCTTTTGCTTTTCTTTGGATACATCGTACTCGGACATTCTTGCTTTCCTTACAGCTTCTTCTATAGTTTGGGGTTCAAATGGTTTAATCCTTATCTTGATGTGTTCCTTGAGTCCTTCAATGAACATGTAAACCCTCCTCTTTTGAGATATATCGGGGACCATTACTGATAGACTCTGAAACTTATTGGCAAATTCTTCAATTGTTCCCGTTTGTTTGAGGTGGGTTAATTCTTGGAAGTACCACTCTGGTTCCTTTTGATCGAATCTACTAATGAGTCTTTGAGTGAATTCATTGTAGGTTTTAATACATTTGTGATCTAGTGTGATTACTCCATGGTGCCACCAATTGTGGGCTTCTCCCGTTAAGTGCATTATGGCAAATTTGATGGCATTTTCTTCTGTCATTGGGCTGAGTGATAGGTAGGTGTCTAGTTTTTGAACCCATGCTTGAGCTGTTTCCTTTCCAGACCCTTCGAAGTGTGGAAGGGACATTTTTCCCACCTTGGCTTTAATGTCTTTCTCCCCATGATTTCTTTTCTGCCCATTACTTGCCATGGTTTTGGTTTCATAGTATTCCTTGAAGGGAATGAGTCTTTGTATATTGGGTTCCAAATTAGCATACAACTCGGCGATTTCTTCTACTGATTGGTTGGAAGGAACTTCACTCCTTAAGATAGGTTCTTCTCGTGGGAGGAATGAGGGTAAGGAAGGTCTCAAGGTGGAGTCCTGGGATGGAGGTTCATTTTCTGAGTGGTTAGAATTTAAATCTCCTCCTGTTGGATGGGTGTGGCATTCCTGGTGATTATTGTTATTATTCATATTTTGGATGGCTTGTAGTATTAATTGATTGGTCTATTCAAACCTTTCGTTAGTTTGCTCCATGAAACTCCTCAATGCATTGGCTAATTGCTCGGCCATAGCTTTTTCTCCTTTCTTCCTTTTATATGTTTGCATGAACTGTATTCCACAGGATGGCAGGATTATGCTCTGATACCACTGTAATGTTCCTTCTTATTCTTCTTTGATAATATCCTGCAAAACCGACATCAGTACATAATATCACGAAAAATATATATATATATGACTCATACTATACTCTAAGTTAGTGGGGGAAGTTTGACCCTTAAGGCTGCCCCTAGGTCGGGCTTCACAGAAGTCCAGCTTGAGAGACATTCGCTCCCTCTAAGCAATCGGACTATCGACACGTCATCCCTAGAGCACTACCCGTAAGGATCTCTTGGAAGCAACTTAATTGCATTCCAAGCCTACGCATATGCATATGACTGGCTTCAATATATAGATTGCCTACGAGACTAGGGAAAGGTCTTAATTTCCTCTAGTCCCCTCCAGATATGTAAACCATCCTTCAGTGAATACTTTATTCACACGTATGGCCCATATCATCAATAGACCATCCTTCGGCGAATACTCAATTCACACGTATGGTCCATAATAATAATATAACATGTATATATGTAGACCATCCTTCAGCGAATACTTTATTCACACGTATGGTCCCTAATAACATGTATATCAGCCTTAAAATCCATAGTTAGAAATACAATAATTTCTTACTTTACTATGATTCAATTATTCAAAAAAGAATGCTATGATTCTGGAATTCAAATGTACATATAACATATACAAATACTCATAAATATATTCTGTAAGTCCATAACATATATATATATATAGATATATTCTGAATTTAAAATATCATATTAACCACTATATATATATATATATATATATATATATATATATATATATATATATATATATATATATATATATATATATATATTTATTTATTTACACTATATTATACTGCAGATCGTACCTGGTAAAGGAATCTGTATACAACCCGCTGATTTCCTTCTACGTATTTCCTTGTTTTACTTCCTTGTTATACTTCCCTATTATACTTTCTTTTTATTCCTTTTTTTTCTGTTCCCTGTTCTGTCCGCATGACAAGGGATATATACCCGTGTGGGGAGGGGAGTCACGTCCCTCCCACACTCAGCCGCACCTTAGTGGTGCGGCTGTTCACAGCCTGGCTGTGAACAGTCGCACCATTAGGGTGCGTCTTTTTACTAATGATTCGCTGTGTTTAATATTATTTATCTATGATTAATAATGTTTATTTATATTTCATGTTTTAATATTATATATATATATATATATATATATATATAATATATATATATATATATATATTATAAGTATTAAATTTATAATATATTTATTATTATTAATTTTTAATTGCATATTATAATATTTATTTTATAATGTAAAGATTGTTTAATGTAGATGATTTTACATTAAATTCATGATTAATATTATATATTGAAATTATTATATTTGTAATTTAATTAATACAATAGATTTTATAAATTTCTAATGAATTGGATTTATAATTATAAAGAATTTAATTGAGGGTCATCACACAGAAATCCAAGGTCTCTTTAAAGACGTCATTCTCATAATCATTGAGAATCTTGGCAACTCTGTAATTTGTATCTAGATTCATAGATGCATCACCTAAAAGAAGTATGATACTTTTATCAATCAAGCCAGGTCTAGCTTTCTCTAGTGCTTCTTTATTGATTTGTGAGTTTCTTTCCAGACCGGTTCTCCATTTTTCTTGAAGCTTGCAATTCAATTCGAGAGGAAACTTGCCTCTATAATCCCTGGGTGTTTTCATGAAGTCTAGAAGACTTTCAACAAGAACTTCTATTGCCTGTTTGTCTTCCTCTGCTAACACGCTATACCATTTGGCTACATTATCTATTTCTCCAAAATTTGTAATTTCAGCTACGATGTCATTAACAGTCATGGTGGTAGCCTTACCTTTTTTTGGAGATACAAGGGTAGGATTTGTCGGTTCATCGGTTATGTTGACGATGACCAGTTTGTCTACTCCGAGTACTCCTTTTCCTTTTCTGGTATCACGAACTGGTGGAGCTGTTGCCTTTTGGCGTGCATCCTCTGCTTTTTGCTATGTCTGAAGTAGGTTGCTCCAGATAGCTACTCCTTCAGTGTAGACTTTCTCGGTTTCTCCAATCAGCAAGAGGTGTGTTCTTTCCTTTATCAGGAAGTTCTGCTAGTGTAGTTCAGCTTGTTGGCTCGCTTCTTCTAGAGTGAGATGATTTTGCACTTCTAGCAGAGCTTGAATCCTTAGCTCTTTTTCTTTTTCCATTGAAGCTTTCCACCTGCCTTGAAGGATATTCAACAGATCCTTAGGCAGTACCTTCTGTAGCTCTGTAGGGTTTAGATTGAACTTATGCAGGCATTCAACGATAGCATCTTCAATTTTCCTTCGGTCTTCATCATTTTCTAGAGTGTATCTTCTACTAACATTACCCATTCCTCTGGTTTCTTTCAGTCCTGTTATAAATTCATCTATCGTTGGTTTATCTCTTCTTGGTGGTTCCACCTTTGCTTTCTTGTCGATCCTCTTCGTTCTTTCGCTAAGCGGAACCGTATCCTCCGAATTGCTTTCTTTTGCTTCTTGCTCCTGTGTGCTTGGCTCCGGTTGAGCTTTTCTCTTTTGTTCTATTTCCGGTTTCTTCTTTAGCGCGGGCGATCTTTTGACATAGACATTCTTGATTGGCGCCTGCTTTAAATTCTTCTCTATCTCCTCATAGGTTCCAAACTGTTGAGCACCAAGATCCAAATGTGCTTTTTCCAAGGCCTCTACATACATCGTTGCAAATTTTGCTGTGATTTTGTATCTAAACCCAGGTGCGTACTCGTTTCTTGGTTCTACTACTTGAATGATGCAGAAGTCAGTAGACACTAGAAAACATACCTCCTTTTTGTATTTTTCAACAAAAGTTGATGGGATTCTTTCTCTAGCATGCATTTTTAGTTGAAATGCATTGAAGTGATTGGTCATTTCCTTGTCAAATTGGTCTCCCAGTTCATTAGCCATATCATTGATTTGCATCATGACCGGTCGATCTGTTGCCCACGTTACTTTTCCTTTCCCGGGAAAGAAATTAGAATAGTAGAAGTAAAGACATACCAAGAGTGTTCAAAATTTCAGTGATTTCTTCTTGACGATGCCCAGCTTCTTCATGTTTTCAAAGATTTGTCCTCTTAGCATTTCGCATATATCATATTGTGCATCATCATGAACAATTCTATAGGCTACATGTATGCCTCCACCCAGTATGTTGTTGAGGTTACTTGATTGATATACTTTGTAACCGATTACAGCTGATGCGAACCAAACAACTGGATCCTCAATGTCAGTTACAGTCATCAATCGCTTGTCGGATTTTGATTTTGTCAGGTTAGCCACCACTGCATTATATATGGTTCTCAGAGTAAGTGCTTCTCCCTGATTGCAGAACCCAGTTACCCTGTAAAGATCATCTTTCGTGATTGAAGTGCAGATTCCTCTCATAAGCCAAAATCCCGGATCATGCACCCGACTGACTACCATTCGAATCCACTCAGGTTTGAAGATAACTGGATACAAGACTCCATTTATGATTCCTGATGATACGAGCTTTGCGTAGCTATTGGGATGATTACCATCAGGGCACAGCGAGCGATACTCGTTCTGTATGTACGTTTCTCCTAGCTCTTCTTGCTTAGCATGAATAAACGCAGTTACATCTTCTGTCAGGAGCACTCCTTTAGGTATTGAGGAGAGGGCGCCAGCCATGTCAATCTCCCTATCTTGATTTGGCAAGATGTCAAAAGGACTATGCTCCGTTTGATTTACAAGAACAAGCTTTGCCTCGCATGATGAGGATGCCATTGCTCTCACTTGGTTGCTAGAGATGATTAGATCGGTTTGACAGATAATCTTACTCAATGATCGAGTTGCAAGAATATTGCTCGAGCAGAGATTAGATAACATAAAATCGCAAGGTAAAAAGGAAAGAGTTATCCTTGTTTTCTTTTATAGGATTAGGGCATAACGGTAATTACCAAACGGTAACTATTTGTTAAACAGCTATAGTAATAAATGCCTTACCTAACCTTTCTTGATGCCTTTTCTAACCGGTAGTCTGACTTTTTCGATTAGGCATGTTCCGGTTGATCACCTCATGTCCTTCCGGTTTGTTCTATAGCCTCAGTGAGATAGAACTCACCAGTTCTACCGGGAACGATAGTTGTACTACCAATTCCCTCTAGGCCTTGAAGACTTAATTAGCAGAAGAAATATCACCATCTTGTGATGATGATTTTGCCTCCGTTGCCTCCTTGGCAGAGTTCTTTGATTCCTTGACAAACCATATTTTCTTCACTACTTTCTTGGTTTCTTTGTCTTTGTTGTTCCTTTTATCAGAACTCAAGATCTTCACCACCGATCCATCCGATCCTTTGTTTATGTTCCTGATCTAGTTCCAGTAGTCTTTAGCTAGGTGACCGACTTTGTTGCAGTAATGGCAGACTCTACTGGTTGCTTTCCATGGATTCATCCCTCTTGGATTAGGTGGTTCGCTCCATGATTTTCTGTTGCAATGCATCTCTTTGTTTAGATGAGTAGTTGCATTCCGATTTCTACCTTTTTTTGAGAATACCAGTCTGGGTGATCTGAATGCCATAGTCTTTGATCTGCATTCTTCAGCCTTGTGTCCAAATTTGTTGCAGGCATAACAGTATCCCTTGAAGCTTCCCCTACTTGCGCTGGACATGGATATGGGACTAGACCAGCACTCATTGGTCTTGTGGCCCTTTTTGCAACAGTTTTTACAGTAACTGTTGCTGTTTCTTACTAGTGCATTTCTACAGTCATTAGTGTCATGACCTGGTTTTCCACTAAGCTTACAAGAGGTGTAAAAGTTTTTCCTACCTCTTTGTGCTAGCGTCTTCCTTTTGTTGACTCCACTGGTAAATCCGAGACCGGTGTGATCATTGTGCCTTTGTTAAGCATTGAGTTGCTCATCGAGCTTGACTGAGCTTTCATTGTATCTTCTCAGCATTTCATTCCTTCTTTCAAGGACTTTCATTTGTTCCTTGAGTTGATATATCTCGATCGCCAGCTTCTTGCAGGCTTCATCTCTACCCTGCCATGCTTTATGCATATTGGCATTTTCTTGGGTGGCAATCAACACGTCCTCTTGGAGTTGCATAATGAGGAGTCCATTGGCTCTTGCAGCTTCCTCTGCCTGGTTCATTGCTTTTTCAGAGGTTGTTGATGTCTTGACTGCTGTGTTCCTTTCGCTTTCAATTTTTCGTTTCTGCTCAATCAGTTCAGTCATTCTTAGAGCATCCACCTTTTGCCCCCTTTTGAGATCAGCAATCTGACCGGTTAGGATCTGATTATTTTCCGTAAGCTCGGAGACTGCTTCCTCGGCCTAATCAGACCCACTCTGCCCAGAGAGTTCGTCGATGGTTTCATTGCTCTCATCTAATTGCAAAGCCAGCTCCTTTCTCTTTGCAAGTGACTTCCTCAGTCTATTTTCCAGCAAGGCAATAATGTCATTGGCTTCCTCTAGCTGTTTCTTGTACCGGTAACCCTCCATGATCTTTTTCTCAAGTTGTTAAACTTTTATTGTATAGAGAACTTGGCTCTGATACTAATTGATGTTACCTTACCGATTACTGAGAGGGGGAGGTGAATCAGAAAATACTAAATCTTATTGTTTAAAACTTGTAAACAGATTCTTGAATGCAAAGTAGAAAGTTAACAATCATTCACAAGCATAAACTGAATCACACAGATCTACACAAGTATTTGTACGTGGAAACCCTCAGTTAGAGAGAAAAAACCACAGTGAGACAGAGCTCACAACTTCACTAGTTCTAAATGAAGGTGTCCTGTTAGGAACATACAAAGCACTGGCTAAGGTGCTACCCGGTTAAGGGATTTTACAAGAGATCTGTTAAGATCTAAACCCTTTTAGGAGCTGCCTGGTTACAGGACTTTGAACATCAACAAGATGTTACCCTGTTAGGGGATTTTTACAACGAACCGATTAGGTTCACCCTTTTAGAGGGATTTGTATATGATGAAATACCTTTCAAAAGCAGTGATCTATAATGACACTGATTGTCTGATTAGATCATACCTGTAGATTTCTTCCCTTGTTTGCCTGGCTGTTGATCTTCTTTTCTTCCTTCACCTTTGTGCCTGTAGCACTCCTCAAAAGATATCTTTCCTCTGCTCTCTACGATTTCCACTTATCAACAACAGCAACATACTTTGTGTCCTATGACTAATATTTATACAAGAGTGATCCTCTTGACTCACAGAACCGCCAGGGAGTAAATTTGACCATAAAATATGCAACGCAAGAAAGTTGTGCATTGTGATCTAGAGTTTACCTTGAGATCATCCGTAGAACTTAAAGCTAACTCCTATTGAAAAGTTAACTTCACATCAAAGTAATGGATGTCTCGCATAATCAGGCTCTTAACTCAAACTGTAACTCAAACTGTTCCACAAAAACTGGACCTGATTTTTCTATCAGTTAGATCAATACCGGACCGATACTGAGTACTTGGTTCAGTCTACCGGTTTATCTAACTACTTAGTTGACCGGTATCATCTACCGGACCGGTGTCATCTAAGTAATGTGAGCGACCGGTGATGCTTCTCAGCTGAGCATAATAGAGATCTTATCAAGCTAAGTAAAGTCATTTGTAAAAGGTCAATCCCTCTATTGTTTTCTAACAACTACAATAGCTAAATCCCAGTATTTGGGTGGACTCTAACAGGCCCCTTGTATCAAATCCCTTAACTGGGTGACATCTTGAAAGGTGTTGTAAGTCCTCTAACCAGGCAGGCACTAACTGGCCTTATTGTAACAAATCCCTTAACCGGGTCACATCTAATAGTGCGTTGTAATCCTCTAACAGGGAAGGCTCCTAACAAGGCGCACTTCAGAAGAGTGTAGAATTTGTGAGGTCTCCTCACACCGTGGTTTTCACCCAAATTGAGTTTCCACATAGTAAATCAACTTCATTTTGGCCCAAACTGGAAATGACTAGGCCAAAACACTCCAGGATCCCCTTAAACCCTTCGTTAGCCCTCGGGACCATGTAGAACAAGGCTAACGCACACACGTTTGGTCAACTGCTAAAGTGGGGACATTACACACGGGAACATAGATTGGAGTGATATAAATAATTCATAGCACAATCACAGAGAAAAAAAGGACAAGTATCACATAGGAAAGAAAGAGTACAGGCCAGAATCAATAGTAGGGAATTGACTTAGCTAGGCACACATCATCTGATCACCATTGCCCATTGAGAGCACCATCAGCAACAATACGCAATCAGGAAACGTCGGAAGCAGGAAACAACGGTGGACAATTGGTATCCAGATCAGCATACCATCCAATCAGGCAGTTCATACAAACAGCATCTAAGGCATAAGAAACAAAGGGGTATATGGAGGAATTGGTCAATGGGGAAGGAGAGTTCGGTAAGAACAACCAAGCAGTGAATAAGATTGGTCAACATCCCAAAATCATCGCACAACACAGAAAATGATGAAACCACTCCCCATTATATGAGCCACTAAGGAGAGGAGTATCGACGCTACGTTAAAGAGCATCCCTACGAACTTTCCACCATATCTAGACCATCACATTCAGCAACCACGATTTTATATATGCAAAATACACATTTGACATTCATAGCAGAGATCATAGAGAGTTGAAGACTATATAATGACAATTCCCAAAGGAGGTTATTATAAGATCGATTGGGTGAAGACATACAATCGTAAGTCGGTCAATCATCAAGTAATCGATCAAATTAGCTTGAGACAATCTCCTGTATATTCAGACTTACCTATGTGTTGACATAACTTAGTTGTCATTGGTAAAGACAGAGGCAAACATCCATCCCACCAAAACACCGGTACATCACACTGGTACTCATAACTATGAACCGGTAGACTAAAGGAGTAAGCAGTGTACCTTAACCGGTCACAGTTATACCGGTCTAAGTGTTCAACCGGTCATGGGAGACATACAGGGAATGTATGACTAACCGGGTACAAGTTTATTACCGGTTAAGTGCATGATAATCCGAACCGGATTATATGGAGCATTCACAATTGAAACTGAAGTTAGCTTTTTAACTGGAGTTAGTTTTATTTTATCTACGGGAGTTTCAAGGTAAACTCAGGATCAGTTTGCAAGCTTTTTATTCTTAAGGTCTTGCATGCGTGACTAAAAAGAGAGTTTACAACTTGGCGGAACTATGAGATGTATTGTTAATAAGATTGGTTTCTTATAAATACAAGTCATAGGATATGAAAGAAGTGTTGTTGAATATTAAGAGCAAAAGAGAGATATCTTCTAAGAGGAGCTACAGTCACAAGAAGTGAACAACAAAGAAAGGTTCAATAGCCAAGTAGAGGAAAGGGTAACAGGTATGATCTAATCAAACAGAAAGTGTCATCATAGATCATTGCTTTAGATTGTGAAGCATATTCAAATCCCTTAAACAGGGTGAACCCTAATAGGTTCTTTGTATAAATCCCTTAACCGGGTAACATCTCTATTGGTGTTGAAACTCCTCTTACCAAGCGACTCCTAACAGGTCTTCTACCAAATCCCTTTACCGGGTAGCACTCTTACCAGTGCTTTTTAAGCCTCTAACAGGGCATCTTTATTACTGCAGTAGTAAATTGTGGGTTCTGTCCCAGCGTGGTTTTCTCCTTCTAACTGAGGGTTTCCACGTATATATGCTATGTTGACCTATGTATTTCAATTTCTATTTATGAGTGTTGTTATATTCTTTTAATTCTGCAAGAATATATATAGAAGGATAAATTGAAGTAGAAATTGTATTTACTGAGTCACCCCCCCCCCCTCTCAGTAACCGATTAGGACTAACACTATGTTCCATCAAACTTTACTTTGCATAATCATTTGGAATATAAATTCAATCTTGGATGATCAAGGCAACTTCCATTATATGGTAGTTATAGCATCATATCAGAATATTGTATTCTTATTAAGAAGATTCAAATATAGCAGTTCATATACATGATCAATATACCAATATCAGGTTTTTAGAGGAACAAGTCTATTGCAATGGAAATTATAAGTAAATAGTCCCAAAATTCTAAGGGATTAATTAAGGGGACATTACATCCTCGCTAGGAAAAAGGCACATAGATAACAGAAGGATACCTCTTTTGGAAAGCAACACATCTCTATGAAGTATTGCATCTCCTCACTTAAAAGATATATAATGAATGTCAAATCCATTCCCTGAGGGGCATAAAGAAAAGGATGAACAAGGAAATTATTATATATATTTGATATCAAGAAAAGAATACATATCATCAATGCTCATGAAAAGAGAATACATATTATATGGCTGGCAAGTATCATGTGCAAACATACCGATATGTTGTAACTTATCTATGAATCAATACTTAATTATAGAATATTATCTAAGTTACCGGTTCGAGTTCGGTTCTAAGTTCGGGTACGAAGAACCGGTTCGCAAGTTCGACAAAATTTTGAAAAGGGGTTTGGGTTCAGGTTCGAAGAAACGTGTAAAAATTTTAAAATTATATATATATATATATATATATATATATATACATATTTATGAAGGCTAGAAGCATGAGTTAAAATTAGAATGTCACGTAGTATCATAAAAACAACAAAAAAACACCATAAACTTGTAATCATAGCATCATATCAACATCAAAATATTAAAATAATAATATTGAGTTCAATTATCATTGTTTTGACTTTCAACAATTGGAACTTTATACTAAGTTTCAATCATCTAATAGAATATCTATTCTTCTTCTTCTTCTTCTTCTTCTTCTTCATCAAAGGCATTAGTTGATTCAGAAATAGTGCCAATGCCAATGGGATCAGCTGCATCAATAACATTCTCGCTTTCCAAGTCCTCAAATGCTTATTACTTTTTCACTGTACAAAGAGCTTGTTTGTTTGTAATTATTAATTAACATCCTACTTGAAAAATCATAAATGTTAAAAAAGTAGCTGGCAACTCCCTTCACCTATTGAAGATATTGTTTAATGTTTAAAATATGATTTATCACTATAGAGAGCTTCCAATTAATCGGACAGGGGTCATTATCAGGCTATCAACAATTGGATATACAAATTTCACTGGAAGAAATTGTGAGGGCTAGTTTAATTTGATGTAATAAATATCTTAACTTCAGCAGATTTTGTATTGTAATGTTAAAGATCTTATTCAAATTCTATAATAATTGTTTTCCACACTAAATTATAGAATGTTTTTCAGTGGAAATGTACCTGGTTTGACCTGGTTCTGCCCTAGTTCGACCCTGGTTCAACCTGGTTCTGCCCTGGTTCGACCAAGGTTCGGCCCGGACAAACCAGCCTGCCTGGGTTCGAACCCTGGGCGAACCCACAGGCAAACCGGACTAGAACCAAGTACCAGTTCAAACTTATTCTGGTCCGGAGGGGTCTAGGGGCGAACCCGGTAACTAAGAATATTATATCTATTAGGGATAAGGAACTCTTTTATGGTCTAATATATATTATATATATCTATTAATAATAAAATCAGATTTATATATCAGTTATGTTATAGTTCATATATGAATAGATACAATATATATATATATATAGGTGAAGAATATGTGTGATGTAATGTATATATTTGAATATGCTATAACTAGAATAAATCGTTTCTAGTGGGAAGTATATAAGGCAAGTACGTATTACAGTTTTATTGTAGCTTCTGCGCATATAATAAGTAAAGGGATGTATACGTCCAAGAACATAGGCTTCCATACTCAAAATACCAATTAAACTAATCTGAACGATTGATCTATAACTGAGCTCTTTGACAAGTCTACTTCAGTGGGTAGGGAGTTTGTGAAGGGGGAGGAGTAATTTGGTCACCTGATTGGGAGATCCCAAACGGGTAAGAACCATGAGGGAACCCACTTGTAGACTGTTTCCATACCCGAGCACAATAATTCTACTATCCACCATAGGTGTTAGTCAACGTAGGGAAGATAGCCATATCAAAGAACCAAATAATACTATTCCAAATTTTGTTTCTTGAATCTTTATACTAAACTATGATAATAAGTTTACATGTGATGTATAATTAAAGAAATTTAAGTGCTTCATTGATATTTTCCTATTCTCAATCCTAACTTTGGCCCAATTATGTCTCTAGTTCACTGCTAGGACAGTTCTAGAAAGGGGTCATTGCAAGGGGTCTTTCCCTCAAACGACTACTTAATTTATACTTATTTCTTATTCTACAAGGTTTCTGTTTAACCACTTTAGTTTCAACACATTTTGCAATGTTTGCATTTCATTAGTACTCAATGCTTGGTTACTGTTCATCTATGATCTCTTTTCCCTAGGGCTTCTCTAATGTCACTAGAAGCATATATTAAGTATTCAAAACTAATTCTGTTAATTTGTATACGATTTGTTGTTGTCTTTTGAGGAAACTTCTTTATTTCCATGCAAATAGCAACAAGAACACAATATAGCTCATATATGCTAACACTATTCGTTTGGTGCCATAATATATGTCTACTTCAAATTTAACAAAAAGATACCCAGCTACAAGATTTTGAAGTTCATTTTTATAAGTTGTCCTTCTAGGAGTCCTGTTATTGGAGAATTCCTTGGATAAAATCCAACTCCATTAGAAACAAAACATATCTCTCAAATCAGTAGTAATAGAATATGTACTCTCATCCATAAACTCTAAAGACACTTTACAAGTATGAAAGGATTTTCACATCCCCAGTTCCCATTCCCAATGGTTTCCCTTTTATCATCACATTTAATACATCAGCTAATGAACACAAAAATGGTGGTCCAGTTTTATTGTTGTACATTTATGAACACTAGTTCTTTGTGTAACAAATTCAATCTTGATATAAATTTTTAAAACAATGGGATTTATTGCAAAAAGAAAAATTAAAAAAATGTATGATATGAATATTATACTTAGTTGATGAATTAATCTTTTCAGGATTCTAATGAATACAAATCTACTTCGCATACCAAGATAATTTCCTTCAACATCAACAAGTCCCAATAAAATATACCAATACCAAGAAACCTGCATACACAAAATACAAGCTCAAAAAGTATATTGTTGCAACATATTAAAGCAAATCTGAAGTACAACAGCAACTTGCAATCAAAATACAAAAATTAGGTCAGTATATCCACATAAATGAGAAAGAAAATAATATAGAAATGTACTTTGTATGTATGTGGATAGAAGAATCATAAAACCAGCATTTTTTACATGGTTGTGAATAAAATCAGATTCATCAATTCTTACATTCAAAAAATGCAGTTGAGAACCAATATCTTTTACCATTTCCTAATTTCTTCATTAGAATCGAAGTTACATACTAAAAATGCATTTGTCCCTATATTAGTCAAGGATTAGTCAGGGAGAAATCCTTCATGTGAATATGACAATTACCTTAAGTTTATAAATGATAATTGTATTGAGACAACCCCTTTGACTAGTTCTGATCTGAAATCGGATCAGTCCATTTAGTCAAGAAGTCTATCTTATCTTGTATGTTCTCATTAAAGCCAACCTCTTAAGCCTAACACATTATGAGGACTACTTTTTTGAGAAAATGACACTTGAGTCAAGTTGCCAAAGAAAACGATCTAAAAACAAAGAAGGGGTAACTAAAAGACCTGAACACATGATGTACAGACCGGACAAAGAAAAGTGCATATCTACCAGGTCCAACCACAGTCAAACACATCTAACTAGTTTGATAATGGTCAAAAATGTCAAACACTAGGCAAACAGAGAAAGTCTAATCACAGACAAAAACATTACAAATAAAACAGAGGCAGGGCTTATAAGGTTTAGGCATTCTAAAAGGTGTCCAGAATATTCCTTTTTTTTAATTCAATACAAGACATGCAAATTATGTACTCTAGGGATTGAAACAAATTGACTAACTGTAATGTCCCCGTTTTTCAGTCTCTTGAGATTAGCTTTGTTTGAAGACCCTCGCAAGCTAATCAGGTGATCAGAGGGGGTTAGTTAGCAGTGCCAGTAGTTGGATCCCATTCTGGAGGTTCTGGTTGTCAAGTTTGCTCTTCGTTTGGGATGGATTGGATGACTTACTATTTATAGTAAGTGGTGTTTTGGGCATAGCTTGGTTTAGCAGGGCGCTTGCGTAGTGTCATCAGGTGTTGCAGGATCGTTTATCAACGATCTCCAGTTTGAGGGACTTACTATTTTTAGTAACTCTATTTTGGGCAGTTGGCTATTTCTGGCAGGGCAGTCTGTGTTAAATTTATAGCTTTATATGAATGGAATATATCAAATATATTAATTAAGATTTATTAATTACGAAATGTCTCATTCCTATGTTTCGTAGAATGTAGTATTTTGTTTGCGTGGTCTACTGTTCTGTGATCAAAATGACAGATGGCATTCTCGGAAGCCCATCTCATCTGCCGTGAAAGCACTCCCTCGTATTGACAGGCCCGCACAGCTGTCATCAGCTTTCATTGTGCCTCTACGGTTACTCTCCACGATTCGGAGGTGACGATACTATTCCATAGAGGAATAGCTATGCTCTCATGCGTTTTGGAAGAAGGGATATTGACGTTGGGTTACGCGTCGGTTTTCCAGATCGCATCGCTCTTCCTTCTTTCAAGCTTTGGCTCCAGTTTTGATGTTAGGAGATAAAATGGAATTGTCACGGGTTCTAAGTGTTATGCTTTTCCTCTTTTCTTCTATACCATTCACGATGGGTGACTTCTCCTAGTAACGCCTATGACAACTGTTGCTCCGCATTCTATCTTCGTCCACATGTATCGCATGAAGCGTCACCTACCTTCGCATATACGTTGATTGTGTGTAATGTTCTTATATTGTAACGCATACGGTATGATCACTAATGCCAGGGCTCGTGGTGCGGGTTATGACAGTGTATGTTTCGGTTGCATTTTCTTTATGGCGTATTCTTTATCTATCATGTGGGTGAACGATTTTGATTGGCTCTCTGTCAAAGCATTTTTCCGACTCTGCATCCAGCATCGTTTGTGAGTCATCCTTGATTCCCACCACACTGTGTCTTATCAGAGATATTACTCATGAGCTGTTCTTGGCATTGTATATTATCTGTGTACCATATTTGATATCAGAGATTGCCATCGGCACTGTCTTGATGATCAGTGGACTTTCTCTGTTATCAGTCATCCTTGTGTGCCGTGTCTGGCATCAGGTGTTTTGCGAGCAAGATCCTATGTCGGGTTTCAATCCGTCTACTGCTTGTGACTTCAGATATCATCTTTGGGTTATCTCCTAATCTTCAGTGTATCCAGGTCCTTCATATCTATGTATTATATATTGCATGTGTTCTCAGACTTGAGAGTTTGATGATCTCCTATACATCTTGGCTGCATTGTAATTTTGATGGAATATCAATAAAGGCAATATCATTTTGTGGGCTGGGTTGTTTCCCTCTATGAAGGGGATTTTTCCCAGGATAATATTTGTGTTCTCTGCCATCTTGTATATGAATTACAGTTCATTGCATTTATGAATTCTGGTTCAAAACTTTAACATGGTATCAAAGCCAGGTTAAGAAAAAAAAAAAGGGGGGATCCAGAACCAGAACTCTTAAGCTTTGAAATTTCCTTGCTTGTCTCCTGGCTTGAGTTTCGCTATGTGCCAATCTAAACATTTAGAGTCTTTCTTCTTTGCATCGATGACCATTCAAGGTGTATCTTGGGTATTGCTTCTGAGATTATTTGGGATCCCGTTGAAACATTTTGTGGACTTTTGTTCTGTCTTTATCAATGGCAAATTGTGGTTGATCAATTTCTGCCTTGGGGGTTTAGAGGTGATATAAATTGTGTAGATGCTTAAGGGAGAAGATCTGCAAATGTGGTAATGATTTCCCCGAGACTAACTCAAGTCAAGGCTAACTTGAAGAAATGCTGCACTCAGCTGGTAAGTTTTCAAGTTCACCAATGTTGGTGGCGAACCGGTTAGTTGGACAACATGGAGGAGAATTCATAGAGGACAGAATCTCTTTCTCAATCCAATCCAGTCCAATTCTGCACATTCAGGAACATTGAGTCTGTCATCAGGATCACCACAGTCAGCAACATCTTCACTGAAGTTTCTGGAGGCATCAAAATGTTTGCTGATGGTATTAAGATAAAAGGAATTCCTAGTAGATCCATCACTGCCAGACATCAAGTTCAGTACCTTACTTCAGATGAGTTCCATATGTTTTCCTTCAAAGTATGACCCTGTTCACGAGCTTATTCCCACAACCAGTCTGAATGTCCTTCTGTGCATCCTGGTGATAATGCTGGAAGGTGTGACCCAATGAGGTACCATTACAGCTGTGTTCCTTGCCCAGATTTTAAAAAGGGAGGCTTGCAGGCATGTGGACATGTGTGAATATGCTCATGATATTTTTTGAGTGTTGATTGCACCCTGCTCAATATCTTCATGGTTGTGCATGGATGGGACGAATAGTGCCCAAAGAGAACATGCATATAGAAGATTCTTCTTAGATTGCAGACTTTGAAGGACAACTCCTTATTCACTTTTATTGTGATGGATACGTTCTCTCTTCCATGGAAGGTTTAAAGCTCAGAAAAGTACATTGGGTGAATTGGGGGGAAGATTAACAATCAAGAGATAAGTATTTCATACCTTTTAAATTTTGTTCATGAATCTTTTATGAATTATGTATGCTTCTAGCATTTGTACTTCTCTTTGTATAGATCGATCCTAAACTATTAGTAATCACTATTTCTGGTTGCAGATAAGACCAAGGAGCATTAAAGATGTTGAGAAGATTTGCCTTGGCTCATAATTGTTGTGCCAATTTTAAGATTGAATCGAATTTAGTATATTGATGGATTCTAAATTCTGCCTTCTGTCTCGTGACTTCTTATATCCTAACCGCATTAGCCCAACTTGCCCGGGATCATTTATGATGATAGATTTGGGTGGCATTTTGTATACTCATCGACTTAGTGAAGTTTGGATCATCCATATTGGTATCTTCTAAGTTACTTCAGCGAGTAGAGATGATCTCTTCAAATCTGAAGATGTCAAAGATGAGATGCAGCTACAGGTCTAGCTCATTGGTGTACCAACTCATAAAGAGGACGGGATTAAGAAACAATCATGGAGACCCACTTGCAGCCATGGGACTGAATTGATAAAAGATCCATTCTGTGTATTTTTGTGAGGGATCAATCTTATCACGGGATGGTGATGAGAAATTGTAAACTTTACGGGTTGCTGCAGCAGATGTTTTAATGATCTTTCAAATTTTTTAGTGACTGATATTAGTCTCAGAGAGTGAATTATCAGATTTCAGCGATTACAAAGTTCATTTTTAGAAGTGTCTTCTTAGCCATCATGGTTGGTGGTTTTCTTTCTATTATAAGAGGACACAAGTCTTTGCTTCTAAAGGTTATTCTTCATTACTGAGCCTGCAGCAAGTGCGCACTAAGCTTATTTAGTTGTCAATCTGAGATCAAAAGTGTTTAAGGATGATCAGAGACTGCATTCAAGGGAGGTAGAACCTGATGCAACCTATGAGGAAGTTATGCAGGCTAAAGTTGAAGACTCAAACTGTCTTGTGAACAATTTCTTCTAAGAGAAGGAGATGATACTCAGAGGGAGCTTCTTTGCAATCTCAGGCAGCAGGGATCAAAAGAGAGCTTTGTGAAGAAGTCTTTATGTCAGCTAAGAGGGTTGCAGTTTTGCAAGGCCAAGTGCTAAATTCCATGAGTGATGTAGGATGAGGTCGAGAAGGACAGTCCTGGACTTTAGCATGTCAGAAGTTTCAGAGATGTGTGTTGTAATCATTTGTCTAAGGCAAGCATTGTAGGCAACCTTGAACGAGAAAGTTGATGCAAGTGCTTGAAGATTCAGAGGGAGCTTGAGCAACAGAGGGAGAGTGCCAAATCTTTTGCAGAAGATTAGCAAGCTCATGTAGCAATGTGACTGCGAATGCTCCTTGTGTGGTCAAACATTGGAATCAGCTCTAATTTATTGTGATAATCAAATTTCATTATTTAAGAGATATGGTACTTCAAAAGGTTGTGGAGTTGAAGTACATCAGCACTAATGATCAGACTGCTGACATACTTACCAAACCTTTAGCAAAGGTAAAATTTTCTTACTTCAGGGAGAAGTTAGGAATGGTAAATCTTGAGACCTAAATAGAACTAAGTCTCATTTTTGTTGTGCTACTTTGATAATGTTGTGTACAAATAAGATTGTAAGAATCAGCTATGATAACTCTTTCACTCTGGGAGTGAGCGTCATGTTGAGAGATTCCATGACTATATCACATTGAGAGATTCCGTGATGAGAGTTGGAAGTCATGTTGAGAGATTCCATGACTATATCACATTGAGAGATTCCGTGATTAAAAGGCTTAGTAGAGATTCTTGCAATTCTTATCATGTTGAGAGATTCCATGACTATATCACGTTGAGAGATTTCGTGATGATAGTTGGAAGTCATGTTGAGAGATTCCATGACTGTATCACGTTGAGAGATTCCGTGATTAAAAGGCTTAGTAGAGATTCTTGCAATTCTTATCATGTTGAGTGATTCCATGACTTTGGTTGATGAATCTATCTTTCTGAGTAATTCCAGAATTGTCTGTTCTTGGCTGTGGTTTCAAAATGTTAAAATGATTACATGTTCATAACAGCTAAGAGGGAGTGTTAAATTTATAGCTTTATATGAATGGAATATATCAAATATATTAATTAAGATTTATTAATTACGAAATGTCTCATTCCTATGTTTCGTAGAATGTAGTATTTTGTTTGCGTGGTCTATTGTTTTGTGATCAAAATGACAGATGGCATTCTCGGAAGCCCATCTCATCTGCCATGAAAGCACTCCCTCGTATTGACAGGCCCGCACAGCTGTCATCAGCTTTCATTGTGCCTCTACAGTTATTCTCCACGATTCAGAGGTGACGATACTATTCCATAGAGGAATAGCTATGCTCTCATGCGTTTTGGAAGAAGGGATATTGACGTTGGGTTACGCGTCGGTTTTCCAGATCGCATCGCTCTTCCTTCTTTCAAGCTTTGGCTCCAGTTTTGATGTTAGGAGATAAAATGGAATTGTCGCGGGTTCTAAGTGTTATGCTTTTCCTCTTTTCTTCTATACCATTCACGATGGGTGACTTCTCCTAGTAACGCCTATGACAACTGTTGCTCCGCATTCTATCTTTGTCCACATGTATCGTATGAAGCGTCGCCTGCCTTCACATATACGTTGATTGTGTGTAACGTTCTTATATTGTAACGCATACGGTATGATCACTAATGCCAGGGCTCGTGAGGCGGGTTATGACAGTGTATGTTTCGGTTGCATTTTCTTTATGGCGTATTCTTTATCTATCGTGTGGGTGAACGATTTTGATTGGCTCTCTATCAAAGCATTTTTCCGACTCTGCATCTAGCATCGTTTGTGAGTCATCCTTGATTCCCACCACACTGTGTCTTATCAGAGATATTACTCATGAGCTGTTCTTGGCATCGTATATTATCTGTGTACCATATTTGATATCAGAGATTGCCATCGGGACTATCTTGATGATTAGTGGACTTTCTCTATTATCAGTCATCCTTGTGTGCCGTGTCTGGCATCAGGTGTTTTGCGAGCAGGATCTTGTGTCAGGTTTCAATCCGTCTGCTACTTGTGACTTCAGATATCATCTTTGGGTTATCTCCTAATCTTCAATGTATCCATGTAATATGCTGCCTAGTTCTGTAATTCTAGAGTCTGTTTCTTCCTGTCATTTTGTCAAACAGTTGGCCTGCAACTGTCCTTATGTTTTTTCCAGATTGATGTTGTTTAATAGTCCTCAAGATTGTTGTATTTCGTATGAGATATCAGTAGAAGGCAACATGAAACCATATGCAGCTAATAACAATGACCGTTCATTTATTTCTTGTTTCAGATTATTAGGAAATTACAACTACCATATCTAACATATCTTATTAAACTCAACACATTATATCAACTATAGAGTTCAATGATGGTCCATACCCATTGCAGCTACAACAGTGTTAATAGTTCTGAAAATTGCTACAGTAACTCACAACTACAATGTTTCCGGACTGCTACAATATCGCACTACAGTAATTCAGACTGCTACAGGAACTTGTTGCTACAGTAACCCGCTACTACAGTACCGCGCTACAGTGATTCGGACTGCTACAGTACCGCGCTGCTACAGGAACTTGCTACAGTACCGCGCTGCTACAGTGTCGCTGCTACAGGAACTTGCTACAGTATCGCGCTGCTACAGTACCTCGCTGCTACAGGATCTTGCAACTACAATATAAAATCTCAAGACCATATCTTTCAATGGCGTCAAGATTGAAAGCGTAGAGGGTTTGCGTCCTCCAAGCCCAAAGAGAAATAATCTCCGCAGTTTCCCCAATTTCATTCAATCTTCAAGCATGCCAAATGAGAGCTATCCTCTCTCTTTTAATCCTTCCTTACTAGTTCTACGCTTCCGTCTCACCAATGTGGGATAAAACATGAGCTTTAATGTTACCTTTTTCCCTTACGAATGCTCATGTATGTCCTTTAAAGGGGGGAACTTGATTTTTATAAAGTGACTTTATGAAACATTATAATATTTAAATTAAATAGTCACTTTATCGTTATAACTTCAAACATTAAAATAATATACCAAATGAACTCAGAATCCCACATATGATAGCTCATCAGAAAGAGCTCAACAAAACGCATCACATCCTGTCACTGAAAATCCAAGGCACTGCATCCCCTGTTGGCTTACTAAAAATAGTAAATCCTCCCCAAAACCCAACAAACGAACTCCATTTGGCTTGTAATTAAATTTGACTAGGCCAAATAACCTCAGGATCCCTTTTGAAGTCCTGGTTAGCCCTCGGGACCATGAAAGAACGCGCTAACGACAACATATATCCAGACTGGCTAAGTGGGGGACATTACAATCCAGGTCCTTCATATCTATGTATTATATATTGCATGTGTTCTCAAACTTGAGAGTTTGATGATCTCCTATACATCTTGGCTGCATTGTAATTTTGATGGAATATCAATAAAGGCAATATCGTTTTGTGGGCTGGGTTGTTTCCCTCTGTGAAGGGGGTTTTTCCCAGGATAATATTTGTGTTCTCTGCCATCTTGTATATGAATTACAGTTCATTGCATTTATGAATTCTAGTTCAAAACTTTAACAGTCTGAGCTCGGGTGCTATTGTCAAAAGTTAGAAGGAATTTGTCAGTGAGACTTAGTTGCATCACATTTATAATAAAAGTTATTAAATTAAGTTATGTTAATTTAATAACTTTTGGACTTTAATGTTTTAATTTAATGTTGTGATGGTGAAGGCCCTTTAATGAAAAGCGTCTTGAAGAAGATTTCATTAAAGCCTTTATATATGCCTTGGTGAAATCGAATTGATACCTTATGTCATTTCATAAAATTTGTGAAGTTGAAAGTGGTTTGGAAGGAGAAATCGGAAATGGAGGAATGAGGGTTTGAACCGAAAATTCATTGAGAAACAAGAAATTCTGAAGAATATGCACTTTGAGTTGGTCTGGATGCCAATGAATTGTGCCGTAGTTTACAGGTAGAGATTGAAGACATCATTTTGTGATTGTTAGAAGCCGTACAGCACTCAGCCATAGCCATACAGTTCCAGACTGGCCGTACACAGCCAGCCCTTGCGTGAGTTTCTTCTAGAGACGTTTTTCAGTTTTAACGCCTGCATATATGGGTTGTTCAGCCAGCATCAAACATTTTTCCTTGGTGATAATAGAAGACACCAGCTTGCGTGAGGGTTCAGTCTTTAATATTGATAGATGGTAAAGTCTGCGTCAGAATTGTATAATGCAGCCGCATTCTTAATAAGGTGCACTTATTGTTTAAAAATTGTTGTGTTACAAATTAGTATTTGATAGATTATCAAATTACCAATTTGATAGAAATTCAATGTTTTCAATATGACTGTTGATTTTCACATGAATGAATTATAAGTTTATACATTCAAAAGAACACAAGAAAAACTAGGAATTTCCAGAATTACTTCTAGAAGTTTCAATTGCATTAAAGAGCCAGGCAGGCTCTTTACACTAACTTAACCTTCGATCCAACCAACAATTTCGAGTGCAATAACATACATACACAAGCTTTTTAAAGTACAAGATATAACAAACAAAAAACTGAAATCAGAAATTATCAGTTGCTGTCTTAATATTCTATTATTTTAAATTTTGGGTTCTGCAGTTCTATGTTACTAAATATTGAGTGTCCAGAGTCATAAATAAACCTCCAACTTATGCAATCAAAAGAAAAACAAACAATTTTTTTTAGATGTCTTCATCCCAAAAGAATATTCTAAAAACAGATTGAAATGCACCTAAAATGAAGTCTGCAATCTGCCCTGCCAATATTGGCATAGTTTGATGGTCAAGTTTTGGCATTGTTTTTCTTGCCATCAAGGCTCAAACCCTGATGGGATGCTATTGTTGAACGGTTATATCAGAGATAAGCTCCCCCATTTGTGACCTCACCGGTTCATAGCTCCGGGTGAAAAACATTAACCCATTTTATAGAAAAAAAAAGTCTGCAATCTGCTTGAATAGACTTCTCAAAATAAAGCAAGTAAATAAACAAAGTAGCATGCAATAATATAACCCAAAAGCCCCTAAAATAATCTAAAATTAGTGCCTAATATTAAAGTAATATTGTCATATCATTTATCTAATGGTCACTTTGTATCTTTAGTTAGTTTCGATACTTTCTATTTCTGCTCTCAGTTTACGATTGTTTCTTTTAGAAACATCATCTTTGTAATTCTTTTATATGGAGCATTTCATCTCCATTGTTTATACAACAAATTACCATTTCATGGTATTAGAGCACGGTCAAATTTTTTCCTTCAAAAATTCATGTTTATTCCTAAAAGAATTTTTTAGAAGCTTTTGTTCGATTTCTTGCCACAAAATCAGAACTTTTTTTGCCACATACATTTTTGGCAGTATTCTTTGCAGTAATCACAGCTGCACATCTGCTCTCGAGGGTTTCTTCCAGACCTGTGCCATTTTTTGCAGAGGTTGCACCTCTTCCTTGAAAGTTTATTCAGAAATTATTTCCTGCAGATCGTTTTTCGTTCTAAGAAGGGTTTTTCTAGGCAACGTCTTCTGAGTGTTTACTTCCTACAAGGTATGTTGTTTCACACAGAGTAAACAGGAAGATTCAGCCAAGAACATGAATAATGTAATAATTCAGAGTAAGCACAATATACACAACATTGGCAGAATAATAGACTTTTATTCCATGTTATGTCGTACCAAAACCAGTAACATATTCTCGGTGCCAGTTTACATATATAAAGCACCCGACGGTTGGTTGAGCATACCAACCATCAATTCCCTACAACTTCCTAGAACTGCCCGAGAACCAAATGTAATTAAATTGCCATGACTAACCAAAACATAAAGTATTATTCTAAATGACTAAACTATGGAGCAGCCCCCCCCCCCAAAAAAAAGAAGTCGTCTTCCAGATGATGAAATAAAATGGCTCATAAAACATCATTCAAATCTATTGTGAAGAAAGATGAGAGGATGTCCCTGGAGTGGTGGAGGACATCGGTCACGGGAGTTGCTGTTGAAGGAGCCTGAGGTCTCGATCAGCTGGCATCTGTTTTTCCCTCGCTGCCCGCATCAGTCTGAGTGCATCCATCATATCTTTCTTTGAGCGCTCCATTTCTACTGTAGTGGCTAACAATTACTCCTCCTTCCCAGCTCGGTCCTGAGCTAGGTCGTTCTCCAAGGCAGTGATAACCTGTTGCTGGTCTAGCACTCTCACCTACAAGGCTGCCTCTCGCCCCAGTGCCAGAATATTCTCCTCATTAACCTTTTGTGCAGCCTGGATTGCCCTCTAGGGCTGAAGGAATGAATCATGGAATGTCTGCTCCACGCTCTGGAGGGTACAAATCATACCTCCCTGCCCCTCTGAAATGTGTGATCTGCTCCACTCCTCCATCTTTGCAGTCTCCGTGTGGGGCCATCCTCAAGCTGTGAGGTACTATGTGAATCTTGTGAATCAGGTCACAATTTGTTCGTACAAGAACCTTGTACTAAGTGTTGTGGTATCGGGTAGGGCCCTTGCCTCTGCCCATTTTGTGAGGTAATCTCTGGCCACTACTATGTACCAACACCAATGCATGCTGCTTACTTTCAATGGTCCCACAAAATCGAGACCCCGCCTCTCAAACAATTCTTGTGGCTGAGATGGAAATAAGGGCATGAAATCTCGCTTCAATGGTTTGCCTACCCTTTGGCAGGTATCGCTACCTAGTACCCACTCACAGGCATCCATGTGCAAAGTCAGCCACCAAAGCCCTGCGAGTATTACCTTGCACACAGTGGCATCCGGCCCCATGTGACCTCATGTCAACCCTTCCTGTGATTCCTTCAGCACACTTGATATTTCTTCCTCCATTACTAAAATGACCCTAGCGGGCCACTTACTAATTTTCTTAACCAAATCACATGCAGATTCGAAAACCAATAAAACATGCAAGTATCCAATAGATAAATTCGAATAACCAATAGATATAACTTTATTAAATTTCTCAGAATTATGGTTTTGTATTATACATCAGCAATACATAAACCAAACATTACAATATCCAATCCAATCCGAAATACAGCAAAGAACAGTAAGACTAGCTGATAAAGAACCTGGTATAACAATGGCGAACTCTAGATGAATCCGCACCGGGATGAATTGGGTTTCCGTCCAATCCACCAAGAAATGTTGAAGGTTTCCGTCCTCAGATTTCTGATTCGATAGCTTAAGCTTCTCGAATTCTCAAAGAGAAGTAATATTCATAAACTGAAGCATGCCGAAATGAGACTCCAAACCTCCTCTTATGGCTACAGCTGTGACTCTTCAATTTCCCCACTGTGACTCTTCGTATGCCCATTTCGTCTCTTTATAAACTCACTTTAAGTCACTTTAAATAAATGACCGTTGAGTTATAAAGTAAAATAATAAATAAGTGAGGAAATCATCCGGCATTAAAACGGAAGACCAAACGAGCTTGGATGCCGTCGTGTGATGGCTCGCCGGAAAGCTCTCGACGAGACGCTCCAAGTCCACTACTGAAAAGCCGAGAATTCTGAACCCTTGCTGACTTACTATAAATAGTAAGTGCCCTGGAACTGAAACCACCTAGGCTGATCATCCCCTGGAACACTGCCACGCCGCGGTTAGCCCTCCGAGCCAAGGTGAAAAGGCTAACAACCCGGCACAATATAATGTACCCTAAAAAGGGGGCATTACAATCATCCCTTCCCAGAGATTGCTTGCCCTCAAGCAATCGGTATCTGCATGCTCCAATCAAATACCTGGATCCCAAACTAATCTCAGGGAAGCTGCTCCACCGAACTTTCGTGTGTAGCTGACATAGTCATTAGGCTCCGATCTGTGAAGCCACTCTCTCCATAACCAAACAGCAGCCAAACCAATGCCCGGCTCCCAACTCACTGCAAGATCAATCGTGCCCATCTACCCTGTGCTGCTGTCATCTGTAAGTAAGGACTCAACCCAACTGAGAACCTCACTCCAACTGGGATCTTGTTGATGTGAGTTTTGTACCACTACATAACATATAGCAATTGAACACTTGATACAGCGTACCAAACACTCAACCCTCTCTTGAAAAGTATATAGGAATACTCCAAGGTTCCTTACACCTGTGGATACTAACTCAGTTATATAAATGTGATTTGCTGGTAATCACTTCGGCGGGCTTACGTTGTTCATTCAGAGATGTTAAACTCTTGCTATGATGATGATGAGATAACATTCTTCTTTTATATCATTTCCAACTTCGCTCATCAAACTAATTTATATCACTTCTAGCTTTGCTCTTCAAACTTTCAAACTTCAACTTCTCAACTTCAACTACTGAACTACTGATTACTTCTACTATTACTCCTACTAAATGGAAAGATTGGCAAATGGACAGGGATCAAACCAAATGAAAGCTTGCCAGCGGCGCTACTTCCATCGGTGCGATGATTCTGAGGGAAACTCTTAAGATTTTCACACTAACACCTATCTTCCAACCCAACTTGAAGTACAAGCGGAAAGATGAAATGCAAGTAGAACTTGGGAGCCATTGAACTAGATTACCACACTAGGCTTCCTAACAAGCCGCTAGGATGCTAGTGGCCTAGTATATAGATCCCTATCAAACATTTACCAATATCACCATACAACTAGCCATCTACTTTTATTCTGACCACATGAAATAAAATCTTATTTTAATTTGAGAGATGAGAAGAACCATGCAAATACACCAAAATGATCAAGTATATCCACCATGCAAGTCACAACAATGAATAGAGAACAATTTTGATAGTATTTTGGCAACAATTTCTCCAACATAACTCTCTTACAAATGAGAACAAATGGCCTTATATAGAGGCTCAAAATTACGAGTGGCCAAGATTAAGAGGCAAAATCAAGGGCCAAGATTAAACCTTACAAACCCTAATTAGGGTTACCATCTTTCAACCAATTACATGAGGGCACCAACTTTGTGGGCCAATGAGAAAATTACAATAATCTGTCAACCAATGAGAACATAGGACACTTGGCATGATTTGATTGCATGCACATGAAATTGCCACCTCATCAACCTTGTCTTATAAAGTTCATTAATCCTTGAGATGAGATGAAGCCTTGGATGCTTGAGCTTGTCCTTAGAAATTTTCTCACCACCACTTGAACTTGCTTGTACTTGATGTCCTGACCTCGAAAGGGTGAGGTCTCCATGCACTTGGGGTAATCTTGCCTTGACCTTGGTGGCTTGCCTGGATGTGAACCTTGTGCAATTTAAGAGCCTTGCTTTTAGCCACCGCCTTGAAATCAAACTTGACTCCCTCAACCTTTCAATCACTTTCCTCCTTACTTCAATACTTTGCCATTTTTAACCTTCCTATTTGGATTTGATCTGCATGCATGCATCTTTGTTTCAATAACCTTGGGTTTTGGGGCACCTACCCTCACCATATCTCCTTGATTGTTCCACAATCCACCCATCACTGAGTTCATCAACTGCTTTCATCATTGCTTTCCTCCTTGGTTAACCCTTGACTGCCTTCAACTATTCGAACTACCACAACCTTGCCCTCTTAGCATAAGCATCCGCCTGCCATAGTGGTGCAGTGCATCTCCCCAATTGGATTTGGTTCAATTGGCAAAGCATCACTAGTAGCCTTGCATTCGAATTGAAGAAGTAGGACCCCATGTAGACTTGTCTCTGATTTTGTACTATCTAAGTTGCAACTCTAAATTCATGCTAATGATCCTAATCCAATCAATCTTTCCTTTACCATTTCCAATGCCTTCAATAAAATAAAACATTCAAGGATCAAACTGTGTACCTGGAGCAGAGCCTGGTATCCGACTGAGAAGCACGATGAGGTCGCTGCACTCTGATTTGCAATCTGACTTTGTGAGCCTTGATGACTTGATGTAACCAATTCTGTCGTATCATGTCTGCTGCTGGGGTAGACTGAACACTTCCTTGCACAAATCCATACTGATTGATCTTCTTTGCCACAGGGGACTAGCTGTCTCTCAACCTCTCTCTTAATTGAATCATATCAAAGGTATGTTGGTGTCTCCAACGTATTTCAATTTTGAGCGGAAGTTGGAATTGGGTATCATGACTTCCTTGTCTCCTATTTCAGCATTAATTCCTTTGGGTCCCTTGCTTGCATTGGCATCATTCATCCTAAACACTTATCACTCCCCGCCTTTTCTACAATGAAGATGAAACTACACTTATCACTCCAAACTTCGCCTATAAGATGGAATACTACACTTATCACTCTCCGCCGTTACCTTAAGATGGACTACACTTATCACTCCAATCTTCTCCCTAAAATGAAATGCAATGATGCAAACTACACTTATCACTCCCCGCCTTTGCCTTAAGATGGACTACACTTATCACTCCAATCTTCTCCCTAGGGGTGGAATACTACACTTATCACTCCCCGCCGTTGCCTTAAGATGGACTACACTTATCACTCCAATCTTCTCCCTAAAATAAAATGCAATGATGGAATGCAAGCAAGAACTTGACAGAAAAAAGTCAATCAAGACAATCGAGTAATCAACCTACTAACCAAACACCTAACTCTACTCTTGAAATTAGTTTTCAACACCTAAACTAGCACCAATGAAATGAAAGCAATTAAGGAGAGAGGAAAAGATAGGCCACTCACCAAAAACAAAGCTTGGAATTCCTTCTCAATGTAATTGGCTTAGCTTGATTCTCAAAAAATTTATGTCTCCACAAGTCTGAAATTTATAGCCTTCAAGAAGATCAAAATCTTTCCTTCAATTGCCCCTCAAAATCTTGCAATGAGGCCTCTACCAATTTACTTCTCCTTCACTAACTAATCTGACCCTCTTTGAAATCAACAAGCTCCCCTATCAAATTCTGAAATTGAAAACTTGTCCTCAATTTTTCGGATCTGGGCAAAATGGTATGAAAAAGTCTTCAATTTTTTTCAATATGGGTACCAAACTTGACGAAAATAAGCCTCCAATGATATCCAATCAAATACTACTTCATTCCTCTTCACAATCTGCCCCTAAAAGCCTCCAAAATGTCTTGAAAATGGATGAAATGCAAGCCCAGGTCTGGTATAGGCCAAATCAGATCTGAAAATATATCACCAACTCCTCAAAATGACTTTCAAAGTCTCCCTAAACTCAGTCCAGATCTGGACTGCTCCTCCAAATCTAAACAGCTCTTCAAAATTGCCTCAACAATGACAGAGAAAAAAAAAGCCCAGGCCCGGTATGAATTCAGAAACCCTCCACAAGGCTAGGGCCTGCTACACACACTGCTAATTCATCAAATTCGGCACTGCCTGGGACTGATTTCGGGCCTCTACTCTTAACTGCCCTAACTCGCCAAGCAAGGGCCTGCCTTTGGTGATCTTTGGACTGCCCTGCTCCTTGTCTTAATATTTTATCAAACTGCTGCCTTTCTTTTCATCCAAAATACTGATCTAGGGCCTAGAACTGCCCTTCAAACACCTTCAAACTGCCCAGGTCGCTCAGGTCCAGACTCAGGTTCGCTGCCCTAGCCAAGACGCCACCCATAAACTCCAAGTCGCTGCCTTCTAATGACTGAGTTTGCTTGCCAAAATGGTAGAAGATCGCTGTCTTTATCCTCTGATTTTCGCTCCTAAAGGCAGAGCAAGAAACCCGAATTTGAATTGTGAGAAATGAAGTATGGAGACTCTTCTTTTATAGCCACCGCTGGGCTTAACTCCTAGGGCCAACCTGGACACACGTTTGGAAAAAATAATCAATAAATTAATGCTAATTTGGGCCGACTTTGGCTAAATAATAATTAATTTCGAAATTAAAAAAACTCTTTCAAATAAGCTTCGAAATTATCAAATGCTGGGGCCATTTCGAATTAATATATTAAGTTTCGATTTTTCTTTGACACAACACCCCAAATTCATAAAAAAAAACTCAATGCGATTTCAAAAATGCCCAAAATGATTGCTTGAAAATCGAAAATCTGCCAAGTAGATTCCAGATTTTGAATGCTTATGTGCCCAAGACAGCCAATTAGAAAAATTGAAATTATTTCTACCATTTGCAAATTGATTTTCAATGAAATTAAATTGCCCAAAAATGAACAAAATTGAAGTCCAAAGCTTGAAGAATTTTGAAAAGAAGCTTTCAGATTTTAGAATTTATTAACTCCAACAAAATTTGAAAATCCAATAAAATTTGTCAATTGCCATGAAAATACCACTATCTCAATTACCTTTCAAAATTTCAAAATTACCAAGCATGAGAATTTTTTAAAATAAAAGTGAATCTTAGATTTTAACATTCATTCATTACAAAGGACACAACCCGGATATTCGTTATTCTAATTTTCAAATCACAAGGCAAACACAAAATCTAATTCGAGCTTCAATAGCAAGGCAAAGAAATTGAATCCACATTACATCATTACTTGCAATTGAAACCTCATCATCCAAAAATACCAAATCATGCTTATCATCTTCAAAATTTCAAAATCACAGCAAGCCATGAATGCAAGGCAAACTATCAATTCCACCGGGATCTACGAATTGAAAGCTCAAGTTGGGAGGCAAGGCAAAATCTAAGCTCCAAAATTTTAAAATGGGGGTCCCCAAATACTTTGGGGCGATGGTGTGAAAATCTCACAATAGATCTCCCGCGCCTCTACCGTCATATGCTGGAGAAAACCAACTCTCCTGTCGATCAGCTCCAGAAATGAGAACCAACCTCGGGTATGCCCCTCCTGGATCCCACAAGCAAAAGAGCCCTACATCACCGCAGTTGTCTGAAATATCTCGATGTTCACTATCCATACTGAGTGACATATCGGAAGTATCTGTCTGCCATAAAGCTGCCCCTCTAATCTATAACCTAAACCACTAACTACGCTGAAAAGGAAAACTATCAAAACCGCCGGATAAGACTTCCACCTGCAATGCACTGACTATCTCTGCTAGAAACCCCAAATCAGCATAAGGACTCCATGACTGTCTCTCGATGCTCGGAGTCATACAATGTATATCATTGTGTAAAAACTCACACCAGCCGGCATAACCGGCATACCAAACTCGATGACCTCGTACTGGATAAGTCCTACCTGATCAACATCATCACCGAGTGGTAGTGTAAGAAAAGACATATCGCTCATCATGCCACTAGACATGACTACCACTCCTGGACTGCAAGTACACAAACCGCACTGCTCATCATCTGAGCTCATCCCACTACTCCAACCTGATGGCCAAGGCTCATCTCTGATAACTGCACCTGGGTCCCAGACCCTGCGACTAACATCGTCCTCATCCTGGGGATAGGAAGTATCTCCCTCGTCTAACTCAAAGAGGGGATTATCAATAGTCAACTCCGCACCCATATCAAACAAGGAGTTATCCATCTTCTGAAAGTGGTCTAACTCTTTAAGAAACCCCTGATGACCCAAAGATCTTCTTGGACAACTATCCAAGTCATAGGTCTGATGTATACTGTCAAGCTCCTGAACCACCTCCTGATAGAATTCAGACCTATCCCTATCATCTTGCTCCCTGTACTGGCTAGAGACCACAATCTGATTCCTCGCCTCTTTTAGAGCGATACGAGTATGCTCCAAAGTGCCCTGAGTAGCACTAAGCTCCCTATGGAGCTTATCAATCTCAACCTCCTTATTCCTCAACTGCTCAGCATAATTCCCGGCAACCTGTAACAGGTGGTCATGGTCTGTAAGTAGTCTCAAATATTCCAACTTCCAATCCTCAAAAGCTGTCCTGACTCCCTATAAACCTGCAGTATAGGATTCAATCCCTCTGTCGTCTTGCCCTTGATCTCTCTGAGTTGTTCTGTATAAATCATCAATGAACTGGTGAGTGCTATCATGGTGAACTAGCGCTGCAATAATGGCGTCATCACTAACTTTCAGCTGACTCTTTAAAATACACTTCTCATCAGTGTTACCCCGAGGGGCACTGCCAACTGGGTCAACCATATCTGTATGATGCAAAAGTGAAACGCTGCTAAAGAAGTCACATGATTCCTCATTACCGAAATCACTGAAAGTCTCCAACCTGTCACCACAACCTATAATCCTGGAGCTATCAAACTCTGCCACCAAATCACCAAAGTAGAGTGCTGAAAACTCACCACCGTGTCCCGAAAGCGGGGAAGTCTCAACTATAACGTCTTTATCACTAGGCTGTAATCTATCTTCCCCTTGTTCAATCTTGCAAACATGCCCCTGTGACCAGCCCTCCTGGCATAAGAAACAAAGCTGCCTTGCAATCATTGGGTCCTAGCGTATCACCAGAGATCCTGCAACCTGTAGGCCTAATGATGCCCGTTCATTTTCAGATAAAGAACTCATGAACCTTTCAGCCTGAAGCTTAATTAATTCAGTTGAGAGTTCATATGTCATGGATGCTTTCCTTATTCCTCCTCTCCATAATGCCAACAATTCAGATCGCAATTGTTTGCATATGTCGCAGTCCTCATCTAAGATCGAGGATAAGATAGTCATAATGCATGTCTTCACCTCATCTGAATGATGCTCCTTGTAATTGTCTAGGAGACACTGAAATAATTGCTGAATCATTTCATCATAACCAAGATTTAGCATGTGACTGAAAACTTTAGTGCTGGTCACTAACTCCAAGATTTTTACCTATGTACCAAAGGTAGAATCTCTGTCATATTTTAGTCCATCTAAGTTGTCTACAATCAGCTGTAACACCTGTCTCCAAAAATGCTCGGTGTAAGGAATAATGGGAGCTGTGATGCGAGTGATCTCACTGAGACATGAGGCGACTGCAAGCCTAACATCTCGAAGAGGGTAACTCAAAAATCTGCGTTGCACTAAGGCAACCATTGTGGGATGCATGGCCCAATTGAAAAGCTTGCAATCAGCTGGATCTGTCCTGGATAGATATGAATTTATTTCATTAAGTTTGGCCAGCATGCGGCTTGCAATTTTTTGCTCCACCAATTGCCACCCAAGGCAACACAATTCATTTCCTATCTCCATTTCCTTTTGGATATCTCTTAACTGAACCCCGTAAAATGTGCCATTGAATTCTTTAGAGAAAATGGGGCTTTCTAAGGTCTCCATGATTTAAGTTTCTCCAAATTTGTGCCAAAGATTGAATCACTTCTGAAATATGAAATGTTGTCACTGCAAAAAGACTCTGATCTGTACTGGCTGTAAATGATCAATTAATCCTCTGTTCTCGTAGTTCTGTTAAAACTTCAGTACTATTCGAAAAGGACTGGCTGTCATTAGTGTTCTGAGGGAAATTGATGAAGCAAGTGTTTAGATGCGTGTTTGATGTATTCACAAGATGCAACTTCCAAAATCCATTCACAAATAACTGAATTGAAACATGCAGTACAACTTCAGAAGTCGTCAAGCTCAACAATACAAAGGGTGACCAGATTTCACAATCTTTTAACCTCTAACCAAGGTTACTGATTCAATTACCCCGTTGCAGATATCACAACAATTGCCATTCAGGAGTTCTGCCTTGTAACCAGCCAATAAATTCCCTGTATAGTTACTTCATAGCATTCTGCCAGAAATATAAAATGTATATCCTTGTCTGGTATGAAACTATAGTTGTGGGAGTTAAGTAGAGATTCAGCCAGAGTATCAGCTCCTGGGCCTTTCCACTATTTGTTATGACATCATCCCTTGAATCCAGTTGACATGCTAACAATAACTAAAATTTCCTGCAAAAGATGCTGAATAGAAAATTACCAGAGCTAAAGAAAATGTTACGATCTTCCTTTCTGCAAACTGCTGTAGCTGAAGATGTATTTTATTCCACCATTCAACAATATACTGTCTTCCAACACCATCAAAACTAAAACTTAATGCAATAGACTTAACAGCACTCAGATATGTGTTCGCGGAAATTATTTGTGAATCTTCAGTAAAAAAAAATGATGCGGGATGGAGTCGATTATCTCTGACAGATACAATTCTTTCCTCAGACTCTTCATCTTGTGATTCATCAAGGACCCACCTGCAATATGCCTCTGCGTCAACCACAACTATTTGATATGTGAAGACTTCGGCAATTATTTAGTTGTCAGCTAGCTCATGACTTAGTATTTTCTAAAGTCAGAAATAATTGGATGCAACCCGATACTCCCATGTCTTCCTCAGCGTTACCTAATACTGCTGCTATTGACCGTGAATCCTAGCCTGATATTTTATGCTGCAAAGTTACCAGACGCTCTTACTGACTTGTAACTCCTTCCGAGAATTTCATCTGACTGTGCAAACTTGCGTGAATGATATCCGTTTCTCATACGACCTGCCGCTACTCTTTAATGGCAGTCGCGACTGTAACTCCAGATAGTGAATACACGGCAACGACCAAGACCAGAATGCTAGGTTAAATCACTGCTTCTTGTAGCGCACACACTAAGGAAAGATAGAGCAAGTATCAACCCGATACTCTGCTGCTCAATGCAGTCGCATTTAACTCCAGTGTCATGTCCAAAGATCCATCCAACAATCGCGAGTTGGTGTCCAAAGATTTGCGCGCGAGCAGTAGCTGAAAATAGATGTGTATTTTCTGAAGCACCCGCACCTGAATGTCATGCGAGCCTGATGGTGGTAAGGCTATCGCAACTCCCAGAATTATCGGGAATACTTCTACCCCCGCACTGTATCGTCTAACTCCCCGGGCCCGCGGTCACACAAAGAATGCCCATTCGGCCCTGGTGTTGAGTTCTGACTGAGATCAATCTAGTCGAGACTCTTGCTGGATGTGTAGCTTGAAAAATGGGACTATCGTTCCACTAATACCGTGCTCCCCAAAGACCCGCACTGTGTGAGATGCCTGTGCTTGGGTGTTACGGGAGTGCTGAGTATATACTCGCAATACTGTGTGACTCAGGAGTGTCTTTCCAGACTTCAAATGTGATATCACGCGCTTGGCGGCCTGTCACAATATCTAGTGCCACACGCAGGATGCTAACAGGTATGGTGCGTGGTGCTTTCAACCAAGTTTGTTTTTTATTTTTATTTTGTTGTCAATTAACCCGCCTTCTTATTAATGAAGAGATAAACAGTTTCCCGGCTTCCTTACTATTTTACGTGCAAAGGATTGTGTGACTGCTCAAGTGGCTCATATTGCCTTGGATGTATTTCTGTAAAACCAGTCTTATAATAGGCTAAGAAAACCTCATAAATTTCCTTGACTCACCCACAGTAGAAAACTTTTATTTTCGAACTGAAATATTCACATTCCGAGACTTGATAACCCTGCAGGCTGACAGGATACATGGCTCTAATACCACTGAAATGACCCTAGCCGGCCACTTACTAATTTTCTTAACCAAATCACATGCAGATTCGAAAACCAATAAAACATGCAAGTATCCAATAGATAAATTCGAATAACCAACAAATATAACTTTATTAAATTTCTCAGAATTATGGTTTTGTATTATACATCAGCAATACATAAACCAAACATTACAATATCCAATCCAATCTGAAATACAGCAAAGAACAGTAAGACTGGATGATAAAGAACCTGGTATAACAATGGCGAGCTCTAGATGAATCCGCACCAGGATGAATCGGGTTTCCGTCCAATCCACCAAGAAATGTTGAAGGTTTCCGTCCTCAGATTTCCGATTCGATAGCTGAAGCTTCTCGAATTCTCAAAGAGAAGTAATATTCATAAACTGAAGCATGCCGAAATGAGACTCCAAACCTCCTCTTATGGCTGCAGCTGTGACTCTTCAGTTTCCCCACTGTGACTCTTCGTATGCCCATTTCGTCTTTATAAACTCACTTTAAGTCACTTTAAATAAATGACCGTTGAGTTATAAAGTCAAATAATAAATAAGTGAGGAAATCATCCGGCATTAAAACGGAAGACCAAACAAGCTTGGATGCCGTCGTGTGATGGCTCGCTGGAAAGCTCTCGACGAGACACTCCAAGTCCACTACTAAAAAGCCAAGAATTTTGAACCCCTGCTGACTTACTATAAATAGTAAGGGCCCGTTTGGTGCATGGAATATGAGCTCTAATTCCGGAATTAGATATCCGGATAATGTAATTCCATGTTTGTGTCCATCCAAAAAATTAGAATTGGAATTTCGAAATTCCAATTTTGCCCCCAAAATGGGCATTTCATCTTCCACTCAAATAGGTGGAATTGGAAATTCAGGCTCTAATTCCATTTTCGTATGCCAATTTTATGTGTCTGTCGAGTCCGCTTGTTTAATTCATTTTCACATCCGAAATTTTCGTCCATTTTCGCTGAAATTTTCGTCCATTTTCGTCGAGGGGTAAGATGCCCAGAACGTCTTGGTGACTGAAGATGCCCCATTTGTCGTGAGGCGTCTGATGAATAGCATCCTCCTACCTTTGCTTCTGTCTCTGCAGGCAGGTGAACTCTGACCTTAAGGAGAGCAGGTCAGTCTTTTCATCTCGCTCCCTATCCCGATCTCGCGGCTATTTATATATAGTTGGGTCAGAACCCCTATCTCGACCACGAACATCTGAATCGTTCAATGGAAAGAACAGTATCCTTGGATGGCAAGAACAGTACATGTGCTCGTTGGGGGAGATGCAAAATTTGACGGCGAATCCTTTGCTAACTCTGAATCCGCTGGCGAGTGAGTGGAATACGAAGCTCGCCTAGAGTTGTTCTGATTTGAGCCTGGTGTTGAGATTGCACAGGTCTGGGACCTCTGTGAATTTTGAATTCTGGTCGTTTCTGTGGCACTGCGGGTAGCTAGGGTTTGGAGGCTACAAAATTGCGGGTTCTCATCTTTCGGGTGAACCAAACGGCTCAGTCCATATTCGGGAAATCATTTTCAGGATATGTATCTTCCAGAATTGACTATATCTGGCATTTGGTATTCCATGCACCAAACAGGCCCTAAGTGCCCTGGAAACCTGCAGAAACTACACCGATTGGCCTGGAACTGAAACCACCTAGGCTGATCATCCCCTGGAACACTACCACACCGCGGTTAGCCCTCCGAGCCAAGGTGAAAAGGCTAACAACCCAGCACAATATAATGTACCCTAAAAAGGGGACATTACAATTACGCATCTACGGAGAACTTGGTTGGGCCCCATCTTGTACAACAACTCGTTGATGTGTTGGAAAGTCTTACTTTTCAGGGCCAGCTTCCTCCTTTCACTTGGTGGCATGCCCTGAGGGAATGTAGAAGTGGACAAGTATTGCCCAATGTTTTTGTACCAAGGAGGTAGGAATGTGCTCTGGAATAGATGGGCATCTGGGAAGTCCTCATTTACTCCCTATGGTAGTCTCTACAACTCAGATCATTGCATGTATAGTTGGTCCTTCAAAAGCAAGTCTAAGAGAGGCTTCTTCTATTCCACCCCCTATGCCTCGCTCCACATAATTGTCATCCTCTACTTTCACTCCATTTTCTCTCTCTCCATTACACCCATCCTCACTTTCTCATCAAACCATGGCTATCACTTCCTTTGCTACTATCATCAAAGAAATAATAGATCATGGTGTTAATGTTACTAATGAAATGAAAGATCCATATGTTGATCTATTCAAGAGGGAACACGAAGTGTAGTTGCAGATGTCCTCCCTATTGAGAAAATGCAAGAGCAATGATTCAATGCTCAATAGAAAAATGAGCTACCAAAAAGGATGATCAATAGGAAGTTCTTCATCCTCCTTCACCTCAATAATAGCATGATGATAATAGTTATACTATTCCTGAGTGTCTACAAGCCTAGTTGAAGCAAAAGTAATGGATCCTTGAGGCTCCCTCACTCAATTTAAACAGTTTATTGAGCAGAATTGTGCAGCCAAGAGAAAAGAAAAAGGCCAAGATGCTCTCACATATCTAAAGATGCCTTGGGTTCTAGGGTGGTACACATTGTCACACCTATAAAGGATAAGGATAACAGAGATTTGAGATTTGAGATTTGAGACTTGAGGACTTCAAATTGCCACCTACAATTTGTGTCCTACATCAAGAAATCAAGAAATTGAAGAATTACAGGAGCCAGTAAGTATTATTGTACAAAGAATGAGCAAATATGAGCTTATTAAGACTCAATTGAAGGTTCAAGTGGTGAAATCGCAAGCATATATCTAGCATCTTGTGAGCCCTATGCAAAGAAGTGAAGGCGCTGTAATTCCTCGTGGTCTTGTCCAAACTAGTAGATGAATCGGATAAGATGAAGCTCATAGCTAAAGCTGCACAATCATGGCTTAATACTATTTTTGGTTAGGGTAACCAATAAATTGATGAAGTAGTCCAAGTGCAAAAGATATTCTTTTCCTTAAAGAATGAAATAGACAAATTATTGGGAAACTATGAAGATAATGAGAAATGCCATTTCTTTAGTTTTCTCAAAGTTGGGAGTCATAAAAGGTTATCTCCTAAAGCATTGATAAAAGAAATATCTTGAGCAGAGGTAAGCTAAAGGAGCCCCGTACTTGGATGCATGTAATGTCCCCTTTTTTAGTACTCAGCATGGTGATTAATTAGCCTATACACTGGGTTCCCATAGGCTAAAGAGTTGGGATTAGGGAAACTCGTGATGACAATTTGATCCAGCTTTTGACAGTGACAGGTGTTTCATTGAGTTCAAGCGGTTGAGATCGTATAACACCCTTTTTTGGAGTGGATTTGGGTAGTTTCCCCATATTGTTTTAGTAAGTCAGCACGAGCACCAACTAAACCAATTGTCAGTATTTCTATTTTTAGATATGTCAAAAGATGCATTGGATGTTGATATTTCGGGTTTTAGTGTGGTCCAATGTATTTAATTTCAATAACGATTAAGTCATAGAGTTAACTTAAATATTTAACTTGTGGTTATTTAATTTAGGGGTGCCTAGTGATAAATTAAAAGGTAAAAGTGACAAATATTTAATAAAAAGGACTTTATTGGAGTGGGTACCAACTTTGGGAGACATGAGAAATTAAAAAGTACCTCTTGCTAGGCATGGGATTTGGAGGGGTATAAAAGAGACTTTTTGGAGATCATTTGTTATGCTTGGTTTTGATATTTTGGATAATACATTTGCTAGTTGAACTTGTTCATCCTGTGGCTTTGTGAGGATGAAAACCCTTGCAAGGATCATCTTCTATGTTGATGAAACATTCAATCTGGAAGATTTATTGGTGATTTCATTCAAGAACACAGTTTGGTTTCATTGTTGGCTTGTATCTTTAGTTTGGCACAGAGTAAATTCAGAGCAGACTTGTGAGAGGTTGTTTTGAGGCAGATTGACAAATATTATTTTCTGCCTGTACCTCCTCTTGCTGGTCATACCTTATCTACAGCTGGTAGTACCATTCATAGAGGAGACATGAGGGTTTCTTGATACCAGTTGAGGGCTTGGAAAAGGTTTCTTTGAGCCAAGGGAGGCGCCTAGGGCTTCTTCAGTGCTGAATATAAGAAATATGGGAAAAGAAGGCTTATCTTCATTGTGACATCCAGTGGTGTAGGCTTGTAGGAGCTAGCTCCAGGAGCAGTTAATTATCAGAGTCAACCAGATTTTCTGGGTATGTTAGGAATGGCATTGTAACGTAAATTTATGATCTGAATTGCACTTATTTTTATGGTATATTATAATTTCAGTTCTGAAAATAAATCTGAAATATCTCAAGTTTTGGGGTTCCGTGAATATTGTGATTTTATAAAAAAATTCATTCTCTATACTGCTGCAAGTGTGATTGTTGCAAAACAAACCCTTCTGCATCTCCATCTATTTCTCTGAAACAGCATAAACAGAAAACAAAAAAAACTGGGGTGCATATTACAATGCATGCAATGAGATACAGAAAAGAGATTGACGATAAGGCCAAGCAAGAAGTTTTGCATATAAATGCTCAATTAGATGATGTTTTGAAAAGTTGTAGACTTTTCAAGTATTTTTACTGGGATAATCGTTATTCGGAATGTGGGATTTGATGATCATTTGATCAAGCAGAAGTGGAAGTTACTATCATATAGTGGGCAGCTAGATATTCCCTTTTCTCAGGCTAGTTTGAATGTTACTGCTACATTTTTATCACAGAAAAAAAATATTTAGGAAAGGAAGCATGCATTGAGGAGTCCCATAGTATTCTTATTAATGATTATGATACAGTGCTATAGAGTTCATGCTACTCCAAATCCTCAACCTAAGGATGTTACTCCAGAGCTCACTGCATTTGTAAAGTTTGCTGGTAAGGAGAAGGCAGAAAGCAGAAGTACTGTAGTACCTCCATGTAGATGCTAGTGTTGTCGGTATATTTTGTATGTACGGGTGTTGTGTAATAAACTTATGTTAATCTCGGCAGTTAGTACTGAGAGTGTGAACCGTTACGACGTGACGTTTCGGTGGTGTCTCTTCGGAGGTTATATGTACACATTGCTCTGAGTGTGAATGACATAATTTGGTTTTCTGAATACTTTATGTTTACCAAATTGCAATACTTTCCTGTGTTCATGTTTATCAATTAATGTGTGTTTATGCAACTATTCTTGTTGACCCGAGAGGGAAAACATCTGGCGCCGTTGCCTAGACATACCCGGATGGCGAGTAGGCATAATGGGCTTACCCATTAGTGCGATAAACCCAGAAGCCGAGGAAGCCCGTACCGAGTTGTACGACGGAGAGGATAATCTGGCACGTGACTTCCGAATTTTGTTTCAAGTAGCCCTTGAAACTCACATCCGAAGGGAGGCAACGAACGGAGACGTCCCTGCAGGCGTAGTGTGGGACGCGATTGGGGCGAACCCTGCAGCGAATCGGTTGTTGAACCAACTTCCACGGTTGCTGGCACAAGCAGCACTTGCACGACGTATTCGGCAAGAGGAAATTGACCGTGAGGACCGCCGCCAGGAGATCCTCCGTGCATTCCACGCCCGAGAGCATCTTCGTCGCCGTCGGGAGGAGGGAAATGACAAACAACAAAGTTTTTGAAGTTTGAGACGAAGGGGAACGTAACACAAAAATTCAATTGTAGTTCAATTGAGAATGTTGTAAAGCAACATGAATTAATAAAAAATAAGTGTTCTTTTTGATTGAGCAATGTGTATAGTCTGTCTTGATGCCCAATAATTTAAATAAAGATCGAAATAAGAAAGTGATAGATGACGAAGGGGAAGCCGCATAGAAGGCTTTGATATCCGCGTAGCAACGTGAACGTCGATGTAGACTCAGGCAACTTGCCAAAGACCAGCTTGCCGGAGGGTTGCCCGAAGGGGACCTCGGAAGTGGTACGGAGGGTGCAGAAACCGAAGAAGAGTTCACTTCTCCGGAACGGAGAGTGCGTAGTCGGGAAGAGTTACTTGAGGAGACACGGGCGCGAAGAGCCTTTCTCCAAGAGGAGAGAGTACGGTTTGAGGTGGGTCTCCGTACACCAAGCGCGGAGAACCAAACCGGCGGAGAGGGTGATACTGCAGAGGGTGGCACGAGCACACCAGCAAACCCTCCGTTGGAACCAAGAACCCCGCACGGTACGGTGCCAGGAGAAGGGCAAGTACCACCAGCCCAGCAACTACCGCAAGGACAAGTACCACAAGTCCAGACTACCCACAGCACTCAGGGAGGTGTGGGCACGAGTGGTATCGGTGCACCGCCTCCACCGCGGCCAACCATGGCGGTGAATAAGCAGAAGTTACCGAAATTTACGGGGCAATCCAAGGAGGATCCAGTTCGGCACTGTCGAATGTGTGAAACGATATGGACTGCACACGGGGTAACTGACGAGAACGAATGGATCCGTCAGTTCCTTGCAACACTGCGGGAGGGTGCCACTGATTGGTACTCGGACGTTCACAAGACAAGGCTCACGACATGGGACGATGTCAAAAAGGCCTTCCAGACAGAGTTCCAATTGTTACGGGATGATAATGAAATATTGGCGGAGATCTACAACATGAAGCAAGCCAAGAATGAGTCTGTCCGTGCGTACGGCCGACAACTCAAAGAACTCATTGGAAAAATGGAGTCGGCCCCAGCGGATGAATTGAAAAAGAGATGGTTCGTGGAGGGACTCAAAACATCCCTCCGAAAGAAAATGAAGATAGTGCCGCCTACTTCGTATAGTAATGCATATAACCGAGCAATGGATCTCAAGAGCGAATGTAAGACCTCGAAGAAGACAAGGTCATCTTCTGATGATGATTCAGAGACGGAAAGTAGTGAGGACGGGTCGAGCAAGAAAGTGCTCGCATTGCAAAAAGACCTTGAGAGGATGATGCGAGAACTTAAAGCCGCCAAAGGAAGTACTAGCAAAGCCGAAGAAGATACAGTGTGGTGTACGAACTGCAAGGAGGCAGGCCACACAAAAGGGTCTTGTCCGAAAAAAGCTTTACGTGATATCTGCCAAATCGCAGTGTTGTCGGTATATTTTGTATGTACGGGAGTTATGTAATAAACTTATGTTAAGTTATGTTAATCTTGGCGGTTAGCACCGAGAGTGTGAACCGTTACGACGCGACGTTTCGGTCGTGTCCCTTCGGAGGCTTTATGTATACTTTGCTCAGATTGGGAATAGGAAGATTTATGATTTGGTTTTCTGAGTACTTTATGTTTACCGAATTGCAATACTTTCCTGTGTTCATGTTTATCAGTTAATGTGTGTTTATGCAACTAGTCTTGTTGACCCGAGAGGGAAAACATCTGGCGCCGTTGCCTAGACATACCCGGATGGCGAGTAGGCATAATGGGCTTACCCGTTAGTGCGATAAACCCAGAAGCTGAGGAAGCCCGTACCGAGTTGTACGACAGAGAGGATAACCTGGCACGTGACTTTCGAATTTTGTTTCAAGTAGCTCTTGAAACTCACGTCCGAAGGGAGGCAACGAACGGAGACGTCCCTGCAGGTGTAGTGTGGGACGCGATTGGGGCGAACCCTGCAGCGAATCGGTTGTTGAACCAACTTCCACGGTTGTTGGCACAAGCAGCACTCGCACGACGTATTCGGCAAGAGGAAATTGACCGTGAGGACCGCCGCCAGGAGATCCTCCGTGCATTCCACGCCCGAGAGCATCTTCATCGCCGTCGGGAGGAAGGAAATGACAAATAGTAAAGTTGTTGAAGTTTGAAACAAAGGGGAACGGAACACAAAAATTCCATTGTAGTTCAATTGAGAATGTTGTAAAGCAACATGAATTAATAAAAAATAAGTGTTCTTTTTGATTGAGCAATGTGTATAGTTTGTCTTGATGCCCAATAATTTAAATAAAGATTGAAATAAGAAAGTGATAGATGACGAAGGGGAAGCCGCACAGAAGGCTTTGATATCCGCGCAGCAACGTGAACGTCGGTGTAGGCTCAGGCAACTTGCCAAAGACCAGCTTGCCAGAGGGTTGCCCGAAGGGGACCTCGGAAGTGGTACGGAGGGTGCAGAAGCCGAAGAAGAGTTCACTTCTCCGGAACGGAGAGTGCGGAGTCGGGAAGAGTTACTTGAGGAGACACGGGCGAGAAGAGCCTTTCTCCAAGAGGAGAGAGTACGGTTTGAGGTGGGTCTCCGTACACCAAGCGCGGAGAACCAAACTGGCGGAGAGGGTGATACTGCAGAGGGTGGCACGAGCACACCAGCAAACCCTCCGTTGGAACCGAGAACCCCACACGGTACGGTGCCAGGAGAAGGGCAAGTACCACCAGCCCAGCAACTACCGCAAGGACAAGTACCACAAGTCCAGACTACCCACAGCACTCAGGGAGGTGTGGGCACGAGTGGTATCGGTGCACCGCCTCCACCGCGGCCAACCATGGCAGTGAATAAGCAAAAGTTACCGAAATTTACGGGGCAATCCAAGGAGGATCCAGTTCGGCACTGTCGAACATGTGAAACGATATGGACTGCACACGGGGTAACTGACGAGAACGAATGGATCCGTCAGTTCCCTGCAACACTGCGAGAGGGTGCCATTGATTGGTACTCGGACGTTGACAAGACAAGGCTCACGACATGGGACGATGTCAAAAAGGCCTTCCAGACAGAGTTCCAATTGTTACGGGATGATAATGAAATATTGGCGGAGATCTACAACACGAAGCAAGCCAAGAATGAGTCTGTCCGTGTGTACGGCCGACGACTCAAAGAACTCATTGGAAAAATGGAGTCGGCCCCAGCGGATGAATTGAAAAAGAGATGGTTCGTGGAGGGACTCAAAACATCCCTCCGAAAGAAAATGAAGATAGTACCGCCTACTTCGTATAGTAATGCATATAACCGAGCAATGGATCTCGAGAGCGAATGTAAGACCTCGAAGAAGACAAGGTCATCTTCTGATGATGATTCAGAGACGGAAAGTAGTGAGGACGGGTCGAGCAAGAAAGTGCTCGCATTGCAAAAAGACCTTGAGAGGATGATACGAGAACTTAAAGCCGCCAAAGGAAGTGCTAGCAAAGCCGAAGAAGATACAGTGTGGTGTACGGACTGCAAGGAGGCAGGCCACACAAAAGGGTCTTGTCCGAAAAAAGCTTTTAGTGATATCTGCCAAATCGCAGGACATCCCCTTAAAGAATGTCCCTATAACTTGAGGGCAAGAGGCCAACAAGTACTCTATGCACAGGAGCAACCTTCCACGTCTGGTACGGGTGGACAACAGAATGCTGCATCATCTGGCGGATATAAAAATAACCGCCGGGGAGGCCGAGGCAACAATGAGAATAAGCCTCGGATCCAATATGATGCCAAGGGAAGACCCATGATACAATGTCGGAGTTGTAATCAGTGGGGTCACTATGCTCGTGATTGTCAGACGGAGCCCGCGACTCCGCAGAAGTTGTGTCGGTGGTGCGGACCGGGCGACCATGAGGACGCTAATTGTCCGAAGCCCGGCTGTAACATCCTGGAGTTGGAATGTAGAGGTACTGAGAAGGTCCTGACAGTCACCCGTGCCCAAGCCAAAAAGGCCACGTACCCACACCCTCCGACGGAGAAACAGAGGGTACTGCAAGCGAGGGCCGAGATCGAAAAAGAGATACAGGACCGGAAGGAACCGGCCGACGCCGACACTTCTCACCGAGAATTGGCGGAGCAAAGTATACTACGGCAGATACTGCAAATGGAAATACCTGTAAAGGTCAAGGACCTGTTGGAGACCATGCCACACCTAAAAACAGCTCTATTCCTAGGGCCTAACACGCCACCTACGACGGTGGAACGAACAGAGATCCCAGGTGGCTATGCAGCCGACCCGATGACGTTATCAATAAACCATGGACGGAACCCGGCAGTAGTAGAAATGGGTATCCTAGGTAAAATCCTCACGAACACCATCGTTGACGGAGGGTCGGGCGTCAATGTCCTTCCGGAGGAAACTTGGAAGAGTTTGGGGAAACCGACGCTGTGGCCACCAACCTTCAATCTGTTAGGGGCCGACCAGCACGGTATTAAACCACTCGGTATGCTGATGGCACAGCAGGTGACTATCGGAACCCAGCCTTTCACCTTAGACTTCGTCGTAATCCCTCTCAAGCAAAAGGGGTATGACGCTATATTGGGTAGAGGGTGGTTGGTGACAGCCCGAGCCAATCACAACTGGAAGAAGAACACCCTCGCATTCGAGAAAGGGGGGAGGAAATTTGTGGTAGACCTCGCCACACAAATGGTTGGAGAGGAAATGGCGTCCGACTCAGACTCCGATGGTGGCGGGATGGACGGAGAGGAAGAAACTATGGAACCGAATGATGAAGGGGTACTCGAGATAGAAGGAGATACAGATTCACTAGATGGTCTCTTTCACTGGCAAATGCGTGACTACGAGGTATTTCAGCCATCGTGCAATATACTGGAGATTGGGAATGAGTTCCCTCCGGAAGAGAACATGAACGAGTTCCCTCCGGAGTACACAGAATATACAGAGGGGGAAGCCCAGATGAGAGTAAGTCCGGCCCACGTGTTCTCGGAGGGAGAAACTATCCAATACAAAGAGGCAAAATTGGAACCAATAAATCTCGGGGACGAGCAGAATCCCAAGACTATCCTGGTGGGAGATGACTGGGATCCCGTGTTAAAAACGGCAGCCTTCAAAATATTCACAGAGTATAAGGACGTGTTTGCCTGGAATTATAAAGACCTGAAGGGCGTACCTCCGGAGCTCTGCGTGCACCGCATCCCTTTGGTTCCTGGAGCCCAACCTGTGCGGAAGAGGCCGTACAGGATGAACAAAAACTATGCTGCAAGGGTGGAGACCGAGATTGCGCGGATGCTAGACGCGGGGATAATTTTCCGAGTAGACACAAGTGAGTGGGTGTCACCAATCGTGATATCTCAGAAGAAAGAGGCTAACCAAATCCGCATCTGCGTAGACTTTAGGTGTCTCAATGCGGTGACCATTAAGGATCCCTTCCCGATACCCTTCACAGACAGCATACTCGAGGAGGTGGCAGGCCATGAGATCTATTCCTTCATGGACGGGTTTTCAGGATATAACCAGATATACATTGCAGAGGAGGACAAGTTAAAAACCACCTTTGTAGTGGAAGATGGTGTGTACGCCTACAACCGGATGCCCTTCGGCCTGTGTAATGCACCTGCAACTTTTCAGAGAATCATCCTGCACATCTTTGACAAGATGTCGAGAGGGAATTTTAAAGCATTTCTGGATGACTGGTCCATTTTCAGTAGCCAAGACAAACACGTTGTAGCACTCGGAGAGTGCATGGAGCGGTGCCGGAAGGCACGTCTGGCACTCAACCCGAAGAAGTGTCGTTTCATGGTACCGCAGGGGAAGCTGCTCGGACACATCGTTTGTAAGGAAGGGTTGAAGACGGACCCCGACAAGGTCCGGGTGATAATTGAAATGGAGGCTCCCAGTGACCTAACTGGTGTCAAGTCATTCCTGGGCCATATCGGGTACTACCGACGGTTCATAAAGAATTTTTCCCGGATTTCATACCCGATGGATAAACTTATGAAGAAAGGGGAGCCGTTCGTCTGGGCGAAGGAGCAAGGGGAGGCATTCGATGACTTAAAAACGAGACTGTTGGCAGCCCCCATCTTGGCATTTCCGGACTGGGACAGAGAGTTCCATGTTCATGTGGATGCGTCAAACTACGCCATCGGGGCCACCCTGGCACAAGAAGGCGAACATGGGCTGGATCACCCAATCTATTTTGCAAGTCGGTTACTCTCGAGGGCGGAGAAGAACTACAGCACTACAGAGCGAGAGGCTCTCGGAATGGTCTACTCGGTTCAGAAGTTTCAGCACTACCTATTGGCGACGCCGTTTACTTTCTTCGTGGACCACCAGGCTTTGATGTACTTGGTTAACAAGCCCATCATTCAGGGAAGGGTGAGCAGGTGGTTGCTGCTCCTTCAAGAATTCACCTTCAGAATTGTTGTACGGCCAGGACGCAGTCATGTGATTGCGGACCAATTGTCTCGAATTAAGTCTGGCGAGCCTCCAGTAGGAATAAACGATGACTTTCCAGATACTCACCTGTTTCACATCGCCGTACTACCGAAGTGGTACACAAGTATCGGTGAGTACCTGTCCACGGCCCGATTTCCAGAAGGAATGCTCCCCGGAGAGCGTAAAAATTGGTTCTGAGGAGCAGAACCTTCCAGCTTATCAACGGACTGCTGTACAAAATGGGTCCAGATCAAATATTGAGGCGTTGCGTAATGGAGGAAGAGGTTCCGAGAGTGTTGAAAGAAGCTCATGAGGGACCTGCCGGAGGGCATATGGGCCCCGACACCACCGCCAGAAAAGTCTTGTTGGCAGGCTTATGGTGGCCGACGGTGTACAATGATGCCAGGGAGTGGGTCGTAGGCTGTGACACATGCCAGCGGGCAGGGAGACCTCTCAAACGAGACTACATGCCACTTAACCCTTCTCATGCACAGGAATTGTTTGAACGGTGGGGACTGGATTTTGTGGGGCCTTTGAAGCCCAGCCGCGCTCGACGCTGCCGATACATTGTGGTGGCGACGGAATATTTGACCAAGTGGGTGGAAGCTCGAGCACTGACGGATAACTCTGCTCTAAGCACGGCTAAGTTTATTTATGAGCAGATAATAACGAGATATGGCATCCCGCTTCAGTTGACGAGTGATAGGGGTGGCCATTTCGTCAACCACGTGATCAAACTCCTGACGACAGAGTTCAAAATTTTTCACACGTTCTCGAGCCCGTACTACCCCCGGGCAAATGGTCAGGCAGAGGCCACCAACAAGATCCTGGTCGGCGTAATCTACAAATCTTGCGGTGTCGAGGGCGAGGATTGGGAAGAGAGGCTACCCTCGGTACTATGGGCCTATCGGACGTCTTACAAGGTGACCACCGGATAGACGCCCTTTCAACTCATGTATGGACAGGAGGCCGTGGTACCGGTGGAATTCATGGTTCCAAGTCTGAGGATTGCCATCGAGAATAAATTGGGGGATATGGAGAGTCTGAGGGAACGACTCTATCTCTTAAACAAGTTGGATGAAAAACGGGCTTTGGCACAATGGGCCACTGAAGCGACGCAGCAAAGGAGGAAGGTCTGGCACGATAAGCATCTCCGACGAATGCAGTTTACCCCAGGCCAATTGGTTTTAAAATACAACGGGCGAAATGAAATCAAGCCTGGAAAATTCAAAGTAAAATGGATTGGGCCCTACAAAGTACGAGAGGTGGCTGCCAATGGGTCTGTGAAGCTGTGGACCCTCGACGGACGGGAAATTCCGGACGCGGTGAACGGGTCGAAACTGAAAGTCTATCATGAACGACCGACGGCCACACCGCGAGCGTCGGGTACTTAGAAAATTCAGAAAAATTATTAAAAAAAAAAAAAAATTGAAAAATTGAAAATTGGGAAAAAAAAAAAAAAAAAAAAAAAAAAATTGAAAAATTGAAAATTGAAAAAAAAAAAATTGAAAAGTTGAAAAAATTGAAAAAAAATATATATAAAAAATAAAAATAAAAATTTTTAAAAAAAATAAAAAATAAAAAAAATTGCAGAGTAACATGTCCGTACGGTACCGTACGACATGCATCTTAATGTTTTAACACCGTACGGCAGGTATATTAGCACCGTACGACATTATTGCAGCATTATTAAAACCCGTACGGCGCCAGGCATAGAGGAAATTGCTATCGAACTTGGCCGTACGACCAACTGGCGTGTGCGGATAAGGACTTGTTGTACGGCACCGTACACTTTGGAGGAGTAGACCGTGCATCACCGTACGGTTTTGAGTGCCGTACATTGCCGTATGGAAAGGGTATAATTTCGTAATATCAAATCTGAAGACCGTACGGAGCCGTACGGATGTAGCCTGCCGCATTGCATGGACCGTACGTGCAAGGAAGAAAAACAAAACGTGAAAGCATTCAGGATCGTACAGCATGAGGAAGTGAGTATGTCAAATAACAGTTAAGTTGCATATATGTCGTAAGGGTCCGTACGGCCCTATAGTATATAAGAGATCAATTTTTTTTGGCAAAGACGTCTGTACACATTGTCTTTCATTGCGTCTAAGGAAGACTTGGGATTGCCGTACATAGCATTGGGGCGTGTGAAGGGAAAGCATGAAAGAGGAAATTCATATGGTATACTAAAAAAAAAAAAAAAAACGACGACAAAACAAAGCAGCTCATATTGAAGAACAAATGGTACCGAAGGGAAGGGCATGAGCAGGAAGTAAGGGAAACATAAGCGGTTTGCAGAAAAGAGCATGGGAGCATACGAAAATCACAAAATTAGTGTGTTTCATAGACTTTGAAGCGCGCCTGGGGCTCTGCCCCAGGACCCCGCGGGGGCGCTGCCCCTCGACCCCGCTGGGGGCGTTGCCCCCTAGACCCCCAGTCGGTTTAGTTATCAACCCTTGGAGAGTGTGACCAGTTGATGAGACCTGCAGCTGCTACATATTTGCATATTGGAAAAAGTACATTGGCTGAAGGAAGTTGATTTGTACGACAGAAGTATTTCAAAAATCAGTTACGAACCGTTATTACACAGTACAGAAGGATGAGCTCAAGGCAACAACAGAGTTCTTGGAGACAAAAATTGCAAATTTCCAAACCAGCCAGTAGTAGCAGACCAAGGGTTTCACATTCCAGAAGCATGGACAGGAAACAGAAGCACCGTCCGCAGCAGGCCCAAAAAGAAGTCACCTAGAAGACTGTGACATTTGAAGGGCTGAGCGGAGTGGAATGCCGTACATGGTGGGAGCAGACTCCGGATACCAATTTCTTGAAGGGACAGATTCGGCGGGCCGGAGTTCATTGGGCAATACAGATGCCGTTGCCTTCCATTAAGGAGTACGAGGGTCCTCTGAGGGGGATGATTGATACATTTGACCGGTTCAGCCGACGGAGTACATTGAAATATTGTGGTACAGAGATTCAGATTTCATTCACAGCTCGAGAGATTTCGAGGGTGTTTGGTATTCCTGGTACACAGGGCAGGAAAATCGACTTGAAGCCGAGGAAGCTGACCAGAGAAGACAAGGAGAAGTATATTAAGCTGGTTTCAAGAAATTTGTCTCAGCAGGAGTTCGAGTCATTGCTTGGCTCTTCTTCCCGGAATCGAGGACTTAAAAAATCATTTGTGGCCCCAGGTGAATGGCGATGTTTGATGGATATCGTGAAGAGCAGGTTGACCGGGGCGAGTAGGGCATCCGACATTGCCCTTACACATTTGGTTTTCATGAACGGGATCCGCCAGGGGACAGTATATGATTGGGCTTCAGTGATGGCAGAGAGGCTGTACGAGTTTATGACTCTACAGCATAGGACGTTTTACATGCCCCATATTGCCATAGGGTTGTTTCTGAATGCTGCCCGAGAACAGATTCCGGCGGAGAAGCTGAGGCCACAGCCGGTGGACATTGCGACGGGAGAGCCTCTCATCTTTCATTGGCGGCACTTGGATGCTGGAGGGGTACAGACAGGACTGAAGAGGAAGCGTCAGGCCCTCTCTGAGTCGGAAGGGGAGAATGTGGACAGTGGACGGGAGGAGTCCAGTGAGGACTCGGAGGAGGAAGACAGTGAGAGTGAGGCAGTAGGCGGATCGGACACTCCCGACACAGAGGCACTGACTTCACCATCTGGGGTTGTACCAGTTTCGACTCCGACTGAGAGTGCACCACCTCTTGTTTTATTCACACCACCCGCACCCTCGGTGACTGTTGCAGCGGGGCCCTCTGTACCATCCGGTACCACATTAGAGGCCGTACCAGTACCACCGTTCGGAGAGCTCCGGGCTCCTGTAGTATTACACCCGACGGGCCAGACTTTAGAGCCACCTACAGTTCAGCCAGCTGATGCAGGACAGACTAGCGGAGATGGTGCTCGAGGCTCAGAGCAGGTTACTTTGGAGGTTGTGGGCACTGAGGCGTTTGTGCGGGTTGCGCCAGGGGTATTGGAGGAGGCGCCACCTCAGACGGTGCCGACAGGGGTTGGGGACCCGAACTCTCGAGTGTTTTCTTGGCTCGCGCAGTTCAAGATGTCTCCCATCGCCATGGCAGCCCCGAGTTCCCTATCGCCTGACAGAGCAGTAGTAGAGATTGTTGATTTGGATACAATGATGTCGCCACCCCGTGAGGAGCCAGCAGAAGGGAGTGAGATGTGTGAAAGACCTGATCCTGTGGAGGAGCAGAGACAGCCGGTTGAGGCTTGGGAGGAGTCACAGAGGGCGATGCCACTGAGGGAGACCGCGCAGACAGTATGGGAGCAGTACTTGGCGGATGTAGCTGCTGCAGGCCAGCGGGTCGTCGCCTCAACAGAGCTTCAGGGCCAGGAGAAGGTTGCTGAAGAGTTGGAGCGCCTTTTGACATTTGTACGGGTTGGCTGTCCACAGGCATTCGTCGAGTGCTTTGAGGCTCGGGGATGGCCTACACAGGAGACTCTCACTATGTTGGAGGATTGGGCTCTTCGGGTGCCAGCAGGAGAGAGCCGACTGCAGGGTCTTATTCGGGAATTGGAGCAGGCATTTCGAGAGGAGTACTTCACTCTCAGACGCTCGGAGCACGCTTCTTCAGTGCATCAGGCTACGGGCTTGGCGGCTGAGGCAGCTCGGGAGGAGGCAGTTTCCCATCTCACAGCCTTGGAGACAGTAGTGGTTCAGGAGAGGGAGTCCTGGGAGGTTGAGCGGAGCACCATGAGGTCAGAGTTGGACACACTACGGGCAGAGCGGGATTTATTGGAGACTCGCTTGAATTCAGCTATGGAGGCTGCGGATGCAAAGGAGAAAGCAGTGTTAGAGGCAGCCAGCATGGTTCGGACAGCGATGGAACTGAAGATGCGAGCAGAGCAGGCTTTGCAGACCCGGACGAGTCAGGTCTATGAGTTGCGAGCCCAGATTGCTTCAGCACCGGCACCAGCTGGACCCTCATCTTCAGGGATGCTTCCTACGCCCCCTTCTCAGTAATTTGTAATAGGCTCCATTTTGTCTATGTTTTCTTTTGTCAGTCGTCGGAGCCGACTTCTTTTATGGAAGGGATGATGTTGTCGGTATATTTTGTATGTACGGGAGTTATGTAATAAACTTATGTTAAGTTATGTTAATCTTGGCGGTTAGCACCGAGAGTGTGAACCGTTACGACGCGACGTTTCGGTCGTGTCCCTTCGGAGGCTTTATGTATACTTTGCTCAGATTGGGAATAGGACGATTTATGATTTGGTTTTCTGAGTACTTTATGTTTACCGAATTCCAATACTTTCCTGTGTTCATGTTTATCAGTTAATGTGTGTTTATGCAACTAGTCTTGTTGACCCGAGAGGGAAAACACGCAGGACATCCCCTTAAAGAATGTCCCTATAACTTGAGGGCAAGAGGCCAACAAGTACTCTATGCACAGGAGCAACCTTCCACGTCTGGTACGGGTGGACAACAAAATGCTACATCATCTGGCGGATATAAAAATAACCGCCAAGGAGGCCGAGGCAACAATGAGAATAAGCCCCGGATCCAATATGATGCCAAGGGAAGACCCATGATACAATGTCGGAGTTGTAATCAGTGGGGTCACTTTGCCCGTGATTGTCAGACGGAGGCCGCGACTCCGCAGAAGTTGTGTCGGTGGTGCGGACCGGGCGACCATGAGGACGCTAATTGTCCGAAGCCCGGCTGTAACATCCTGGAGTTGGAACGTAGAGGTACTGAGAAGGTCCTGACAGTCACCCGTGCCCAAGCCAAAAAGGCCACGTACCCACACCCTCTAACGGAGAAACAGAGGGTACTGCAAGCGAGGGCCGAGATCGAAAAAGAGATACAGGACTGGAAGGAACCTACCGACGCCGACACTTCTCACCGAGAATTGGCGGAGCAAAGTATACTACGGCAGATACTGCAAATGGAAATACCCGTGAAGGTCAAGGACCTGTTGGAGACCATGCCACACCTAAAAACAGCTCTATTCCTAGGGCCTAACACACCACCTACGACGGTGGAACGAACGGAGATCCCAGGCAGCTGTGTAGCCAACCCGATGACGTCAATAAACCATGGACGGAACCCGGCAGTAGTAGAAATGGGTATCCTGGGTAAAATCCTCACGAACATCATCGTTGACGGAGGGTCGGGCGTCAATGTCCTTCCGGAGGAACTTGGAAGAGTTTGGGGAAACCGATGCTGTGGCCACCAACCTTCAATCTGTTAGGAGCCGACCAGCACGGTATTAAACCACTCGGTACGCTGATGGCACAGCAGGTGACTATCGGAACCCAGCCTTTCACCTTAGACTTCGTCGTAATCCCTCTCAAGCAGAAGGGGTATGACGCTATATTGGGTAGAGGGTGGTTGGTGAGAGCCCGAGCCAATCACAACTGGAAGAAGAACACCCTCGCATTCGAGAAAGGGGGGAGGAAATTTGTGGTAGACCTCACCACACAAATGGTTGGAGAGGAAATGGCATCCGACTCAGACTCTGATGGTGGCGGGATGGACGGTGAGGAAGAAACTATGGAACCGAACGATGAAGGGGTACTCGAGATAGAAGGAGATACGGATTCACTAGATGGTCTCTTTCACTGGCAAATGCGTGACTACGAGGTATTTCAGCCATCATGCAATATACTGGAGATCAGGAATGAGTTCCCTACAGAAGAGAACACGAACGAGTTCCCTCCGAAGTACACAGAATATACAGAGGGGGAAGCCCAGATGAGAGTAAGTCCGGCCCACGTGTTCTCGGAGGGAGAACCTATCCAATACAAAGAGGCAAAACTGGAAACAATAAATCTCGGGGACGAGCAGAATCCCAAGACTATCCTAGTGGGAGATGACTGGGATCCCGTGTTAAAAACGGCAGCCTTCAAAATATTCACAGAGTATAAGGACGTGTTTGCCTAGAATTATAAAGACCTGAAGGGCGTACCTCCAGAGCTCTGCGTGCACCGCATCCCTTTGGTTCCTGGAGCCCAACCTGTGCGGAAGAGGCCATACAGGATGAACAAAAACTATGCTGCAAGGGTGGAGACCGAGATTGCGCGGATGCTGGACGCGGGGATAATTTTCCGAGTAGACACAAGTGAGTGGGTGTCACCAATCGTGATATCCCAGAAGAAAGAGGCTAACCAAATCCGCATCTGCGTAGACTTTAGGTGTCTCAATGCGGTGACCATTAAGGATCCCTTCCCGATACCCTTCACAGACAGCATACTCGAGGAGGTGGCAGGCCATGAGATCTATTCCTTCATGGACGGGTTTTCAAGATATAACCAGATATCCATTGCAGAGGAGGACAAGCTAAAAACCACCTTTGTAGTGGAAGATGGTGTGTACGCCTACAATCGGATGCCCTTCGGCCTGTGTAATGCACTTGCAACTTTTCAGAGAATCATCCTGCACATCTTTGACAAGATGTCGAGAGGGAATTTTAAAGCATTTCTGGATGACTGGTCCATTTTCAGTAGCCAAGACAAACACGTTGTAGCACTCGGAGAGTGCATGGAGCGGTGCCGGAAGGCACGTCTGGCACTCAACCCGAAGAAGTGTCGTTTCATGGTACTGCAGGGGAAGCTGCTCGGACACATCGTTTGTAAGGAAGGGTTGAAGACGGACCCCGACAAGATCCGGGTGATAATTGAAATGGAGGCTCCCAGTGACGTAACCGGTGTCAAGTCATTCCTGGGCCATATCGGGTACTACCGACGGTTCATAAAGAATTTTTCCTGGATTTCATACCCGATGGATAAACTTATGAAGAAAGGGGAGCCGTTCGTCTAGGTGAAGGAGCAAGGGGAGGCATTCGATGACTTAAAAACGAGACTGTTGGCAGCCCCCATCTTGGCATTTCCGGACTGGGACAGAGAGTTCCATGTTCATGTGGATGCGTCAAACTACGTCATCGGGGCCACCCTGGCACAAGAAGGCGAACATGGGCTGGATCACCCAATCTATTTTGCAAGTCGGTTACTCTCAAGGGCGGAGAGGAACTACAGCACTACAGAGCGAGAGGCTCTCGGAATGGTCTACTCGGTTCAGAAGTTTCGGCACTACCTATTGGCGACGCCGTTTACTTTCTTCGTGGTCCACCAGGCTTTGATGTACCTGGTTAACAAGCCCATCATTCAGGGAAGGGTGAGCAGGTGGTTGCTGCTCCTTCAAGAACGCAGTCATGTGATTGCAGACCAATTGTCCCGAATTAAGTCCGGCGAGCCTCCAATAGGAATAAACGATGACTTTCCAGATACTCACCTGTTTCACATCGCCGTACTACCAAAGTGGTACACAAGTATCGGTGAGTACCTGTCCACGGCCCGATTTCCAGAAGGAATGCTCCCCGGAGAGCGTAGAAAATTGGTTCTGAGGAGCAGAACCTTCCAGCTTATCAACGGACTGCTGTACAAAATGGGTCCAGATCAAATATTGAGGCGTTGCGTAATGGAGGAAGAGGTTCCGAGAGTGTTGAAAGAAGCTCATGAGGGACCTGCCGGAGGGCATATGGGCCCCGACACCACCGCCAGAAAAGTCTTGTTGGCAGGCTTATGGTGGCCAACGGTGTACAACGATGCCAGGGAGTGGGTCGTCGGCTGTGACACATGCCAGCGGGCAGGGAGACCTCTCAAACGAGACTACATGCCACTTAACCCCTCTCATGCACAGGAATTGTTTGAACGGTGGGGACTGGATTTTGTGAGGCCTTTGAAGCCCAGCCGCACTCGACGCTGTCGGTACATTGTTGTGGCAACAGAGTATCTGACCAAGTGGGTGGAAGTGCGAGCACTAACGGATAACTCTGCTCTAAGTACAGCGAAGTTTATTTATGAGCAGATAATAATGCGATACGGCATTCCACTGCAGTTGACGAGTGATAGAGGTGGACATTTCGTCAACCATGTGATCAAGCTACTGACGACAGAGTTCAAAATTTTTCACACACTCTCAAGCCCGTACTACCCTCGAGCGAATGGTCAGGCAGAGGCGACTAATAAGATCCTGATTGGAGTCATTTACAAATCCTGCGGCGTTGAGGGCGAGGATTGGGAAGAAAGGCTACCCTCGGTACTATGGCCCTATTGAACATCTTACAAGGTGACCACCCGGCAGACACCGTTCCAACTCATGTACGGACAGGAGGCCGTGTTACCGGTAGAGTTCATGGTTCCTAGCCTGCGGATTGCAATTGAGAATAAATTGGGAGATATGGAGAGTCTGAGGGAATGACTCTATCTCTTAAATAAGTTGGACAAAAAACGGGCTTTGGCACAATGGGCCACTGAAGCGACGCAGCAACGGAGGAAGGTCTAGCACGATAAGCATCTCTGACGAATGCAATTTACACCAGGCCAGTTGGTTCTAAAATACAACGGCCGAAATGAAATCAAGCCTGGGAAGTTTAAAGTAAAATGGATAGGCCCTTACAAAGTTCGGGAGGTGGCTACAAACGGGTCTGTAAAGCTGTGGACCCTCGATGGACGGGAAATACCGAACGCGGTGAACGGCTCGAAGCTGAAAGTGTATCACGAACGGCCGACGATGTCACCGCGAGGGCCAGATACTTAGAGAAAAAAATATATATATATATATAAAAAAAATAATAATAATAATAATAAAATAAAATAAAAGTGAGCAAAATGTCCGTACAATACCGTACAGTACCATGCGGCACATATGTTCAACATTTTAAAAGACCGTACGGTATAGGAAGTCCGTACACAGAACCGAGAAATGTTAGAAACAAGGACGTCCATACGGTAGTCAAATTGCAAAGGAGGTTTGACCGTACGCCAAGGGGGTGGTAATACTATGATCGTACGGCACCGTACAGCCCATATAATTAAGCCTTGAACACGCCGTACGCTGCATAATGTCCGTACAAAGGAAAAAAACATGAGTTTTCTGACATGACCGTATAGCATTATTAGTCCGTATAGCATATGGATTGGAAGGCCGTACATCCGCATTGAGTCCATACAAAGCACAAAAATGTCTGCACAGTGAAGACCATACGGCTGTACAGGGACGCAAAAAGAGCAAGTGAATGTAGCCGTACATTATATTGGGGTGTTTCTGAATCCCGTACGGCAATCACATAAGGAGGTATGTGTTAAAAGCATTTTGTTTTACAGCGTGTACGGCAGGTGAAGGGTGTTTGTGTGCGGTTGCATATTTGGGGATTGAAAAAAAAAAAAAAAAAAAACACGACGACAAAACAAAGTAGTTCACAGTGAAGAACGAATGGTACAGAAGGGAAGGGCATGAGCAGGAAGTAAGGGAAACATAAGGGGTTTGCGGAAAAGAGCATGGGAGCAGACGAAATTCACAAAAATAGGGTGTTTCATAGACTTTGAAGGTTCTAAATTGGCCTTGGGAGCGCGCCTGGGGCTCTGCCCCAGGACCCCGCGGGGGCGCTGCCCCTCGACCCTGCTGGGGGCGTTGCCCCCTAGACCCCCAGTCGGTTTAGTTATCAACCCTTGGAGAGTGTGACCAGTTGATGAGACCCGAAGCTACTACATATTTGCATATTGGAAAAAGTACATTGGCTGAAGGAAGTTGATTTGTACGGTAAGAGGAAGACTTTCAAAAAAGAAAAAATGGTTAAGACCGTTATTGTTGGACACTGCACAGTAGTATGGGATCACGACAGCATAGTACTTGGAGACAGAAATTACAGGTTTCAAAACCAGCCAGTAGCAGCAGAGGACCGAGGGTTTCACAGTCTGGAGTCCGCATTGCTAGTAGCATGGATACTGCCAGAAAGCACCGTCCACGCGTACAGCAGCCACAAGCACAAAAGGAAGAGATTACTTGGAAGACTGTGACATTCGAGGGTTTGAGCGGAGTGGAGTGCTGAACATGGTGGGATAACACTCCAGACGCACATTTTTTGAAGGGACAGCTTCGAAGAGCAGTACACTGGGCAATTCAGATGCCTTTTCCCTCCATTAGAGAGTACGAGGGACCTCTCTGAGGCATGATTGATACATTCGATCGGGATAGCCGGCGTAGCACTCTGAAGTATTATGGCAATAAGATACAAATTTCATTTTCTGCCAGGAGATATCGAGGGTTTTTGGCATACCTGGCACGCACGGGAAGAAAATAGATTTAAAGCCCAGGTTACTGTCCCGCGAAGAAAAGGAAAAGTACATTAAGCTGGTTTCCAGAAACCTATCTCAGAGTGAGTTGGAGTCATTGGCTAGCGCTTCTTCAAAGAATCGGAGAATCAAGAAATCAATTGTGGCTCCCGGAGAGTGGCGGTGTCTGATGGACATCGTGAAGAGCAGGTTGACCGGGGCTAGTAGGGCCTCCGACATTGCCCTTACACATCTCATTTTCATGAGCGGGATCCGTAATGGTACGGTGTACGATTGGGCTTCAGTTATGGCGGAGAGGCTGTACGAGTTCATGACTCTGCAGCATCGGACATTTTACATGCCCCATATTGCCATCGGGTTGTTCCTGAATGCTGCCCGAGAGCAGATTCCAGCAGAGAAGCTGAGGCCACAGCCAGTTGATATTGCTACGAGAGAGCCTCTTATCTTCCATTGGCGTCACTTGGATGCTGGCGGAGTACAGACAGGGTCAAAGAGGAAGCGCCAAGTCCTCTCAAAGTCAGAAGGGGAGAATGTGGACAGTGGCCGAGAGGAGTCGAGTGAGGACTTGGAGGAGGAAGGCAGCGAGAGTGTTGCAGTGGGAGACTCTGACACTCTCGATACAGAGGTACCATCTGAAAGTGCATTAGCTCCAACTCCACCGTCTGAGAGTGCACCACCTCTTGTACTATTCACGCCACCAGTACCCTCGGCGACTGTTGCAGCGGGGCCCTCTGTACCGTTCGGTACCACATTGGAGGCTGTACCCGTGTCACGGTTCGGAGAGCTCCGGCCCCCTGTTGTGCTACACCCGGCGGGTCAGGGTTCTGAGCCACCTACAGTTCAGCCAACCGACCCAGGACAGACTAGCAAAGATGGTGTTGGAGGTTTAGAGCAGGAGCAGACACAACCGCGAAAGCAGGTTACATTGGATGTTGTTGGTACTGAGGCCATTGTGCGAGTTGGGCCAGGGGTATTGGAGGAGCTGGCTCAAGCGTTGCCAATGGGGGATGAGGACTCTTCAGTGCTGTCATGGTTGGAGCAGTTCACATTACCCCCGATAGCAGTGGCAGCTCCCATTTCACTTTCCCCTGCCAGAGTAGTGTTAGAGAGGCCTTCAAAAGTTATTGACCTGGATGCAGTGATGTCGCCACCAAGAGAAGAGCCAGTAGCCCAGGAGAGAGAGATATCCGAGAGACCAGTTCCTATGGAGGGACAGAGACCGCAAGCTGAGGCTAGTGCGGAGCCACCAGCCCTGACAAGGTCATGGAGGGAGGTGCCAGCGAGGGAGTCTGCGCAGAAAGTGTTGGAGCAGTACTTGGCGGATGTAGCCGCAATAGCTGCTGGAGCCCAGCGGGTCATAGCCTCAGCAGAGCTTCAGGCTTAGGAGGGGGTTGCTGAAGAGTTGGAGCGCCTCTTGACCTTTGTGCGGGTTGGCTGTCCACAGGCATTTGCAGAGTGCTTTGAGGCTAGGGGATGGCCTACTCAAGAGTCTCTTACGATGTTGGAGGATTGGGCTCTTAGTGCGACGGTGGGCGAGAGCCGGAATCACAGTCTTATCCGAGAGTTAGAACAGGCCTTTCGAGAGGAGTATTTCACTCACGCGGTTAGAGCATGCTTCCTCAGTACATCAGGCTACGGGATTGGCAGCAGAGGCAGCTCGGGAGGAGGCAGCTTCCCGTCTTATAGCCTTGGAGACTGCAGTGGTTCAGCAGAGGGAGTCTTGGGCGGCGGAGCGGAGTGCAGTGGTTCAGGAGAGGGAGTCTTGGGCGGCTAAGCGGAGTATTATGGGGTCAGAGTTGGAGACTTTACGGGCTGCATTGGAGACTGAGCGTGCTGAGCGGGCTCTTCTTGAGACTCGCCTTGGTTCTGCTTTGGAGACTGTGGATGCGAAGGAGAAGGCAGTGATCGAGGCAGCTAGCATGGTTCGGAAGGCTATGGAGCTTAAGATGAGGGCAGAACAGGCTTTACAGCTTCGGACAAACACATTTAGGTCTACGCAGATGCGGATTTGGTTAGCCTCTTTCTTCTGAGATATCACGATTGGTGACACCCACTCACTTGTGTCTACTCGAAAAATTATCCCCGCGTCCAGCATCCGCGCAATCTCGGTCTCCACCCTTGCAGCATAGTTTTTGTTCATCCTGTACGGCCTCTTCCGCACAGGTTGGGCTCCAGGAACCAAAGGGATGCGGTGCACACAGAGCTCCGGAGGTACGCCCTTCAGGTCTTTATAATTCCAGGCAAACACGTCCTTATACTCTGTGAATATTTTGAAGGCTGTCGTTTTTAACACGGGATCCCAGTCATCTCCCACCAGGATAGTCTTGGGATTCTGCTCGTCCCCGAGATTTATTGTTTCCAGTTTTGCCTCTTTGTATTGGATAGGTTCTCCCTCCGAGAACACGTGGGCCGGACTTACTCTCATCTGGGCTTCCCCCTCTGTATATTCTGTGTACTCCGAAGGGAACTCGTTCGTGTTCTCTTTCGTAGGGAACTCATTCCCGATCTCCAATATATTGCACGATGGCTGAAATACCTCGTAGTCACGCATTTGCCAGTGAAAGAGACCATCTAGTGAATCCGTATCTCCTTCTATCTCGAGTACCCCTTCATCGTTCGGTTCCATAGTTTCTTTCTACTAAAACAGCTAGTGCACCAATTCCTTTTCTTGTGGTTCTCTTAAGAAAGTATGCCACCATTTCTCCCAAGTTTCTTGATTCCAGGATGAAGATTGAAAGGCCAACTGCCCCTGTGTTGGAAATTGCACTAGATATGTGCCAGCCGTGTGACAATTGTTTATCTTTCAAAACTACCTTTTGAGATGTGATTTTTTCAAGTTTATAACTCAATTCAGTCGGGGATAGAGGAGAATATTTAATGTGCCCAATTCTTTAATACTCATGTAATCTCAACTCTTGGTGTTTAGGTGGTCTCCACCATTGGTTATGCCCTAGGTTTTATTGGCCTTGCCTTTAGAAAGCAATGTTCTCTCATTGTTAAGGTTGTTGATCAGGAATTGTTGAAACTAGGCCATTTAAAATTAATACAAGTGCAAACATAAATTTGGGTGTTCTCTTGTTATTTCAAGTGGTTTACATGGCTCCTTTCTCCAATATTAAATGAAGTTCAGTTCAATTGCATTAATGATGAAGTGTTTAAATATTTGATGACTCTCCATTTCATACTATTTGTAGCTTGTTGATTGTAAGTTACTTTACATGGTTATTTTGAGCCTATTTTTACAAACTTTGTTCAATTGTAGAAATTTATTAGAGTTGCGCTAGATTCAGGCATTTTTATGAATGTTTGCAATTTGAAAAAATTTCATTTCCATTAAAGATTGCATTGTTTCTATAGAATTGTGAATGTTCTGAAGAAGCAGAAACTGGTTTATTTTGAGGTATTTATCCATCTGTAACACTGAATCATTAGTGTCGCTGTCCTTAGGGTTTTTATCCTTTTTTCTTTCTCACCCTATCTTTGGAAATTTGTTCTACAATCAGAAACTAATTTAGGATCAAAATCAACTGCCATTACTAAATTTGATAATAAAAGGTACTTTTGATCTCAGATCTGAAGGATCGTTTATGGTTTCCATACTTCGTCAAAATCAATCCAAAATCCACATTAAAGTTTCTAGCTAATAAGTCAAGCCACTTGTAAAAACAGCAGTACATAGTCCAAGGGTTGAGCTTAAATGGTCAAAGCATTGAGTTCCCATTGTGGAGACCCAAGTTCAAATCCCAAAGGGGCATCTAATATGAAGTTCTAAGTGGTGACTCTTGGTCTTCCATACTTGGCTTCTAATGTGAAAGTGGTTTCTAAATAAAGCAGATTTCTAAGTTGTGACTCTGTCTTCTATAGGTGGTTTCTAGTATGGTTTCTTGAAAGGAGCTGATATTAGTCTCATGGTTGTGCTCGCAACACCTTGTATTGGTCTCGTGTTGATGGTTGTATATGCTGAATATTTGTAAACTATCTGCAATATAATAAAACCAATGGTACATTACACACTATGTTTACCTTTGCACTAGCAAGACCTGACAAAGAGAACCTTGGGGTAGTCATCTTTTGAGTCATTTAGATCTAGTTTTATTTCAAAAGGGATAGAATACTTGGTATTTTGTCTACGTTGTGTGTGAAAAACCACACATTAACAGGTACTATACTGTGCATCTTCTAATGTGCTTCTTGAACTACATTGTCACACAATTTTAGTAGATTTATTATACCTCTCCCTTTTCAACACAATGGGGAGTATCATACTATTGGTGTTAATTCTTCCTTGATTTTATTTTGGAGTGAGTTGTGTATCTATTTTTTATTTCTACATTCTAGGAGCATAAAGTGGTCGGGTACCCATGCATTTTGGTGAGAGAGAACACATACCCTATAGACTCTTACATTCCTATTTATGGAGGCAATCTAACACCTTCAATCGATCAATATTCTTGAGGCTACTGTCACCTATATTTTCAATTGCCAGATTGTCTTGATCAATATATACTGGTGTCAATAGACTATTTGTGCATTGATTGAGTAGTGTCAATAGGCTCACTTGTGAAAATTGATGTGTCATTTGTGGTTTTTACAATTTAAATTTAATTATTTATTCATTGTTTTAGTAGTGTCATTAAGGTCATTCATGCAAAATTGTCTATTTGATCCTAGTTTTAGTGGAGGTTCTTAACTTTCAACACCATAGCACTTGGTTTTTAATAGCTTTTTGAAGCTTCTTCATGCTTTAGTGCCAATTTTCATGTTTATCTTGATGTTCCTACTATTTTTGGAACAACTTTTGGAGGCATCTTAGTTTCTTAGCCTGCGCGTGTTTTCTCTCCTATTCTTAGTTTGCACGTGTTTTCTCTCCTATGGGGGGATAGGCAGCTATTGTATCTCAATGATGGAAGTAGTCCTTGGGGGTTCATATTGAGTCCTTTCTTCGTTCACTTTTTAAAATTTACTATTTTTTAGAAGGGACTTTTTTCCTATGGGTTTCCTCCATCAATTTAGTGATGAGAGATTTGTTTATACAAGGATAGTAGATACCTAACATGGCCCTATAGCCAAGACCCATCCTTGCATCTTTGCATGTTTGTAGTTCTCCCTAAGTTGCACTTAGTGGGGGGTGTCAGTGTGAACATGGTCTACTACCTAACTAGTTTCACTTTAAGACCTATTCACACCTAGTTATTTAAGCTTACTCAGGTTATTTATTTTTTGTGTCTCATTATCATATTCATAGGATTATGACATTTGTTGTGATCTTAGTTTGTCCTTAGGTTTCATCTAAGGTTTTATTCCCTATGTATCAAGGTCATCTTTTTCTAACAATATAGCATGTTTTTCTCTTGCATCTCTCTTGTACAAGGTATTTGGTCTTTCTAGTTAGATTTTTTCTCCTATGAGTTCTTCCATTTCCCCAACATAAAAATGCTTTTGCACTTGTTTTCTATTTACCATTTATGTTGCAAATGACTTGAAAGTTAATTAGAAAGATCCTTCTACTTATTGGGTTTTCCTACATGCCAATCCTAGGCCCAACTCAAATCAATCATTCATTATTTTCAATAGTTGATGAGAAGTGTATAGGATGTAAATATTTGTATTAATTGCTTCATGTGCTTGTCTTGCCTCCAATGTATATATTTGTATCAATTGCCATGAGAACCTAACAATAAGGCCTCTTAGTTCAAATTTAGTTTAAAAATAATAATGTAGCTTTATAACCCATAATAAATCAATTCATTATGTTTAGTTTAAAACTTTAGCTTTTCTATCCCCTATGTATGATTGTAAGAGGAGAACAGGCAAGAATAATATCGATTTGAAGATTTGTATCAAGATAATTATTTCCCATAGATGTCCCTTCCACAAACATTTCCATTATAGTTATATAAGAAATCAATAGAAAGTGTAACACCAAGATAAAACAAATGAAATCAAGATAAATGTACTCAAAACAAAAAAAGACTTTCTAATGGAGTAAGGGCAAGAAAGAAAAATCAGAAATCAGCAAGTGGTAAAATAGACTAATTTATAGATGCATTATGCACAACTAGGTGACAAAGGAAGCAAATGGGACTAGTATATAGAAGAGCAAGTGTTCTTTTGAGTAACCACTACAGGTGCTTACAAAAAGGTCACACATAATTCAATTGGAGAAAAACTTGGACACACTTAGACTTGAAATGGATAGCATCCAACACAAAAATGATTTTTGGCACTGACTAGTAGCACTAGTTCACAAGCAGAATAGAGTTCAGATAGACAACTATAATTTTGATCGCTGAAAAGTGAACTTTAGACTTAGTTTATAGAATTACCAAAAATAATTTTATGAATTGATTCGAAAGATACATGTAATATAGATAACTGCAAATTCAGCTCCTGGGGGGAATTGGAAGCCTGAACCCTAGACACATTGGATCTTGTGCAATGTTGTGTGTGGAGCTATGCAGCTTCAACTTTGACTAGTAACTACCAATGGGCAAACACGAGCTAAAACTAGTCAAGCACTTGGGCAAGCTAGCCAACAAATTTTAAATTATTAGGTCTGCGGTCAATTTTCACAAAAATATTGAATTTGCAAGGACAGCTGAGTGAGTCAATATTACCTGTAACCTTTTACCTTGATATAGGAGTACACAGCCGTAGATCAGAGCAAGAAAAATGTATAGCACTAAAGACTGAGTAACAGGTGCATCAACCCCTGCATGAGAAAGATTCAGTTCAGATTAAAATAAACAAAACATAGAATTTTACATGGAAGGGGGGGTATCCTAGATTAATTTCCCAAGTTTTTTCTCAAGTGACCAAGGGTTTTCATTTTCTCATATGAAACTTAGGATTGAAACTTAGGATCCAACAAAGCTTATAATGCAAAACACATTGGAAGCAAGAAATATTAACTGGAAACCATGAATGATGAAATTGGCCCATGGGCATCAAAATAAGAAGCAAAGGGCTTGTCACCCTAAAATATATCAGGACAAAAATTCAGCAGGTGTTCTGGTCAAAAATTATAGACATCAGTTGTTTTTGGATTTTGTTTCAAACAAAAACAAAAGGAAAATGGGTTCAAAGAAGTGTTAAATTGACATTCAAAAGTAAATGTTGGGGGTTAAAAGTTAAAAACTAAATATAGAAAGGTGTCAAAAAGATATCAAGCTTAATATACAAGAATATCTCCTCTCAGAAAACTTAGACATCATACAAGTGTCCATCTTAGTAAAATGAAGCACAATTACTTAAAACCGAATTCAACATAACAGTATATGAGCAGAAACATTATAGATCAGTTTATCGAGAATATCAAGGTAAAATAGCCACTGCTTTACTCTGATATTTTCTAGATTCAATCAGTAAGTTGTGGTAATTTTCCTCCAGGGCTCAACATAAACTAAATGTTGGCAAATTGTTAAAGGTGTATTTACAAATATTTTAGAGTGGGTAGACTTCCTTTCAAATCATTACATAGAGATAACGAAAAATATCAAATGTTGAATAGTTTTCATTTTTGTTTCAAGAGAAATCTGTTAATATTTTCTTTCATGTTGAATAACTCTAATCAGAAATTAAACCACTTGACAATTTCTTAACACCTCGTAACCTTAACAATTTTTCTTTTTTTGTCAGGGATTGTTTATGACAGAAATGGCACTACAAAATAAATAAAATATAAATTAATAATTACAATACACTGAGATTGCATAGATTTTAGATAAAGTGCTTAAAACAGATAATGAAGTGTTGAGAAAAAAGAAAAACAAAGTCTTAACCAGATTTAGGTTGACATTGCCTACCTCACAGTCTACATTTCTCAAATTCAGATTATCTTCAGGTACTGTTGCCTTATTGCTTAATTAATTGTTTCGCAAAGAGACACTGTTATGTATTACTTTGTCATGTTCCTTATGTTGGCATGTGAAGTCAATTTTGTTTATCCAGAATTGATTAAACTGTTGATGACAAATTCCATGGTAGTGAATCATATGCACTGGGTGTACCAAAGGCAGAAAATTCAGGCCAAAGGCTGTAATGTCCCCTCTAGCCTAGGCCGTGAATTAGTAAATAAATAAAATGTTAGCCTGATCTTTTTCCGTCGCTCACAAGCTAAACATTTAATAATAAAGGGACACGAAGGTTTCTTAAAATAATTAGGCAAAAAGCTTAAGTCCCAGCATCTAATTTTAATTATTCTTTGTCTAAGGATGGGGCCAACTTAAGTTATTATCTTTCCTTAGCCATGGTGGTGATTTAGCTAAATAGGAGTAAATACTAAATATTAATAAATGCCTAAGTCCAAAGGCAAGAGAAAAAGAAACGGTTTGACTACTTTTCTGGCCGGAGATTTTTTATAAAGCATTGGTTGGGTTGAGGAGAGATTCATTCTAAACCATCAACTTCTTATCAAATCTTTCTGCAACCAGTTTTCTTCTCAGGACGGCAACCTTGTAGAATTTATCTCTAGACGAAACCCCAAGGGATCACAGCGGAAATCTTTTCCAGCTTCAAGGCTTTGATATTAGATCAGATGCAGCATGTTAGTGATGAACTCTCTGGCAGCTGAAGGTGTAGAAACAATCTGAAACAGTTCAAAGGCATCTGCAGCAGCATTAAATACTTCATATTGTCCAAATAAATGCACCAGCAACAAGAATAGGAATTGTGGCACCTGGTAGTGAAATCGCAGCAAACATAAGGGTTAGATGCTCTTCAACAAGACTGCATGAAGTCTGCAACAGGTCTGAAACAGATAATCTACCAATAATCAGGTCAGTAGTGGTGCAGGAGCACCAAGGTCACAAGCAGGAGACATGAAGAGCAACAGGGTCACTGATGGACCCCTGGGAGGTGTGGAAGACAAATGGCCTTCAAAAGTCATTAAAACTTGTAAAAAGACCAATCATGGTCTTGAAATGTTATTTTGATCACATGTTGATCATATTGTAATCAAAGCTCTAATATAAGCCTTAATGGCATTATTGAGTCTAGAAGGTACCTAGGGGTCACTAGGAATGGATTATGGTTTGATCCTAGGTTAGTGGAATGGTAAATGACCAATAATGGTTTTAAATGGTGTACTAAGGCTATCAAAGCCTCTAAAAGATGTCAAAGGCACTAAAAGTGCAATATTTTGTAAAATTGCCAACATTGGCAATATAAGCCAAATGGACTTAATGGGGTTAGTTGGGTTAGTAAAGGTTATAGGGTGATAAAGGTTATCATTAAAACCTTTAGAAGTCTTTAGTTTTGGCATTATATGTTTAGGTTGTCAAGTTGACAACTTTGACAACAAATCTCTAAGTATTTCATGTTAGTAACAGTCAATTTTGACTGGTAACAGGCAGTTAGAGTTAGTTGCATGGGACAGTCAGGTTATTTGGGGGATCTAAGCCTATTTAGAGGTTGATCCTCATAATTAGAGGGCGGGGAAACATTGGTGTGAATGGTTGGAAGTTTGTAATCGAACAAATCAATGAAAAGACAATTTCTCTAAAATCTGGAACTCACTGTCCCGTGACACTCATTGCAACAAAAAGTTATGTTTTGGATTGAATGTAATTTGTATTATTTAATGTTGTAAGCGCATTGCTTGGGGTCATTAAGACATTGTCCTTTGGTGTTATGTTATCTTGATTTCCTTTTATTGATTTAAAGCAAGGGACTGTTGTGCCAGTGACTGGTAAAGGGCACAGTCAGCAAATTAGGCCCTGAGAGTTTCAGAATGAAGTGACCCTCCCACCTTGTGATTTATATGAAGGTGGGAGGGGAATAAACATGTATTATATTCCTTTTATTATTATTTAATGCAGGGAAAACGTGAAGGAGGAGTGGAACAGTGTTTGACTGGTGAAGGCACAGTGAAGGTGCACTTTGAAAGCACCAAATGGTGATCGGGAGATGTATGGTGGATAGAGAGGGTAGATAATGATGGGAAACGTCTATGAGGATGTAATTGAAGGTGTTTGAACCATCTTTATGGTTTTGTGTGGCTGGGAAGGGTGTTTTCTAGAAAGCCCTAGATATTTGATCAAAATAGTGAGGGCTTGTTGGTTTGGAAGGTTGGGTAAGTGGAAGGACCAAGCCAAGTTGAAAATATTGAGTCTTACAAGATCTAGTAAGACTGTTTCAACCTTAGGAGTCTTGAAGTCAAAGGGGTGATAGAGTTCCTTTGTTGGGGTAGGGCTAATTAGGCCTAAATGGGTGTGCAATCAGCAGTAGAAAGGTTCACCAGTCAAGAGATGAAAGCTTGAGATTGATAGGGGTTAAATAACTATGAAAAGGGTATTAGAAAATATAAAGACATTACCAGGGTATTTGGGAAAGTTTCATGAAATTTGAAGATTACAGTGTTGACAGGGCTACTAGCCAGGCCTAGAAGGGCTAAAGTGTGAAATGGCGAAAGATGAGTTGTTTGGAGTTGGTGAAGAGTTGGATCATGGTAGATAGACCATGATAAGGTGATCCAAGGTGTTGGGATCAGTGTGGGAAGCTTAGTTGGAGGTTTGCTATGTTGAAGGCACTAGGGACACTAGGTGCACTAGGTAACCCAGGAGGGTATTTGAAGTCTGATTAGATTGGATTGAGGAATTGAGATAATGAACTCATAAGTATGGATGTGGAAGGAATCTACCAAGTCAGAGAACTCCATTTGATCTTTGAGTAGAACTGACTCCTTGAGTTGATTCCAAGTTTCTTGTTGAATCCTCGAGTTGAGTTAGCCTGCTTAACGGGATAGTGGAGGGCTCTGCATCAAGTAGTATTGGAAAAATTGAACTTGGAATTGATCATATGTAATCCAGTCAATATAAATCTTTATTGAGTTTCAAAGGGAAAATAGTTCTATCGCCAATCATTGTCTTTATATTTCAGTTTGTTTTTTTTTGGTAATCAACGGATAACCAGTCTTGTTGAGATCATAGTTCCGTGACTCGCCACAAGTCAGGAGAGTCAAGCAAGTCGCCGAGTCGAGCCATACTCAACGAGTCAGGGGCTGACTCGCTAGGTCCAAGCCTCGTGACTCGGCCGGAGTCAAGCCAAAAAGAAAACAAAAAAAACACAAACTTTTTTAACATTCTTTTTTACTTACCTCTTGCCTCCAACCCTAAAAGGTGTCCTGTTTCATTGTTATGAGAAGAAGAGAGGAAAACTGAGAGAGAGAAAGAAAAATAAGAAGCCATAGGTTTGCAACCAGTAAGGAAGAAGAGCTAAAAAGCTTCCACAAATCACATTGGGGCGGCACTATACTTGCATTGAGAGCATCAAGGAGTCCACAGTAGTTGTTGCAAAGACTTCTCAACTCATTTGAAAGAGGTAAGTGTTAAATTTTATAGATTTTGTTGGTTTTTTTTGGTATGTTTATAGATTTTTCATTTTGTTGTTAAATTTTTTATTTTTTAAATTTAACTTTCTAAATTTTGAATGTTTTCTATTCAAATATAAATTGCATACTTCAATGAGAGAAGTAGAACAATAGCAAACCCTAAATTTTTTATGGAAAAAATTGCAAACATGTATTTACAAATTTTTCTAAAAAAAATGTAGGGTTTGCTGATTTTTATAAATTCTTCCTTTGAAATTTGAAATTTTTCAAGAAGAAAACACAATGCACAAATGTAGAGATTGTTGATTTTTTTCTATTAGTTTATAACTTTATAAAATACAATGCACAAATGGTAATTTGTTTGTAAAATTGTCTTATTGCAGCAACCTTCACATTTTGGAAACAATAATTTTTCCTAATGGCTCCTCCTAATCCTCAACCTAAGCCTAAGAGATATGCTAAAAAGGATGAGGCTTGTGTTTACCACCTATGGTAAACTAGATTTAAGACATAATACTGAAGGAAATTATAACAGATAATAAGTGCAACAAGATATCAAAGAACTGTTAGACATTCCATTAATCATAACCAGGTTACATCCAATGCAAACATAACATAGTATGATATCAGTTTTGTTCTTTCTCTTTCATCCGAGATGATACATATATCACCCGAAGGGGTACGACTAAACCGCCGCGACATAACCGCTTACCCTTCGGTCCCTAACGACCGAGACTAACAACTTAATTAACATAACACTCCCGTACATACAAGTTTACGGACATCATCCCCCCAAAAAACAAGTCGTCCCCGACGACATACACAAAATAGGGATGAGAACAAAACACAACAGAAAATACTACTCACAAGTAGGAGGGGGTGTAGGAAGCATCCTTGAAGAAGATGGTGTTGACGATGGTGCCAGGGAAGCTATCCAAGCCCGCAACTCGTACACCTGGTCGGTCCTCAGTCGTAAGTCGCGCTCCGCTACCATCTTCATTTCCAGAGCAGTCTTCGCCATCCCTGCCGCCTCTAATACAGCCTTCTCCTTCGTATAAATACTCTCCATAGCACTAGCAAGACAGGTCTCTAAAAGAGCCCTCTTTGTACGCTCTGACTCAAGCTGTGCCCGAAGTGCCTCCAACGTCATCACCATACCACTCCTCTCGATTGCCCATGACTCTTTTTCTCTGGCTAATGTTTCCTCTACTGTTGCAAGTCGGGTGGCCATCTCCTCCTGAGCTGCTATTGCTGCCACCATCATAGTTTTTCTTTGGCTAATGTTTCCTCTACTGTTGCAAGTCGGGTGGCCATCTCCTCCTAGGCTATTGCTATCACCATCATAGTCTCATGTCCTGAAGAGATGTGCTCAGTGCGCTGAAGGATGAAGTATCCCTCGCGGAATGTCTACTCCACCTTGTGGAATGTGGGTGTAGAAAATCCCTCAACCGGCAATCTTCCATCCGTACTGCTACGGCCGGAATCCATCAACAGAAAGTCATCAAAGGTCACCTCATGTGACTCAGTCCCTCCCTGCTCAAGAACCCGTACCATCTCCTCTACCACATCCGTGTCCACAAAGGTTGTATCCTGAACAGGAGGTATACTCTCGCTTTCTACTGTCTCGGGCTCAGGAGACGCAGTCGCTATGGAAACGCTTTCCGACATCGCTATAGGCGGAGTCAACTAAACCGGGGCTCAAACTTGGCCAAATGCCGGAATGGCTATCGGACCGGAGACCAAGGCAACTTGTGCCATACTAGAGGGCACAGAACGTGGGAACAATAACGGAGTGGCTGAAATGATCCCCACTTCATCCTCATCATCACCCTCCGAGGCACTCTCTTCTGATGTCACCCCACGGCCACTATCCGTATCTACATGCTCCCCACTTGCCTCCAACTCCTGTCTGGCTCGTTTCAAACCAGCCACTACCTTCTGTCCCCCAGGCATATCCAAGTGGCGCCATCTCATGATGGGAGGCTCGTCCTAAACCAAAGGGCCCACCTTAATCTCCTATGACAGTATAGCCGGTGGAATCTGCCGCTCGACCGCATCCAAGAAGAGTCCGATGGCGTAGTGTGGCATGTAGAATGTGCAGTGCTGAAGTGTCATGAAAGCATACATCCGCTCCACCAGCACAGAAGCCCAATCATACATTCGGCCGCCTAGGAGGTGGTTCATCAACATAACCTGCTGAAATGAAATGTCTAAGGCGCAGCTAGACCCTGTAAGACGGCTCTTCACTACGTCCATAAGGCATCTCCAGTGGCCCTCCTGGATGAAAGTCTTCTTGATGCCGCGATTATGTGATGCCTTCCGGAGGGACTCCACAGTCGTGAGATCTTTTCTACAAACCAATCGGATATAAAATCTTTATTTTCGGCATTCATCTTCTGTGGCCTCAGGTCCACCTTCATGCCTCTGGTTGGTAACCCGAACACTCTGCGAAACTCAGCTATTGTAAAGGAAACGGTCACCGAGTGGTTCAAGTAGGGAATAGTGCTCTGCTTTGAAAACCTGTTGAAGGACTCTATCATTGCCCGCAATGGTCCTTCGAAATCTTTGATACAGAAGATGGGCATTTGGATAACCCATTGTACCTGAGCCCGCGAGAGGTTGTCCTTGATCAGTAGGGTGTCCGGAGTATCCTTGCTCTCATTCCACCATCTTCGGCATTCCAGATCGTTCAAACCCTCGAACGCAATGGTCCGTGCTGTGATCTCCTCTCTCTGAGATCCCGCAACCTCGATTTGTGGCCTGTGAATTTGCAACTTCTTGCCTGTACCTATGCCTGCAACTCATGTACCAGAAGAAAGTGGTGTATTCTTGCTCATGCTCCCAAAGGCCTCTTCCAACTTTTTCCTCCAACTTCGTTTGCCTGCTGATTCCATACTATTTCTTCCTTGCTCCCAATGAAGTTATAACCGTTTTTTTCCTTCCCTCAACTGTCGTACGAATTACTTCCTTCATTTTTCCCCTCATGGTTGTACGGAAGCCGCTCTTCCTTTTAACCCAAGCCTTTTATGGCCGTACGAATCAATAAACAATAGTCTTCAACATACACGATTGTTTTCCCTTTTCCTTTGCTACCGTACGGACAATCAATTTAGCCCGCTCTCAACAAGGTTGCCTATCTCTGTGGCCGTACAAATGCATACAGATGCTCCTTCTGCACGTGACTTTATGGCTCTTGCCGTACGGCCTCCGTCCTTCCACCGTACACAACTCGCGTTTGACTTCCTTCCTGTTTCCATCGTACGGCAACTGGCTTCCGTCCTTGCTGATGTGCACTCTTCCCGTACGGCTGTACGGCACGATTGGAGGGTATGTGTGTTATGTCCGTACGGTGGCCAAGGAATTTTAATCGAACTTTATTTCGCTTGGCCATACTTATAAACCGTACGCCATGTGTTTTTCCCTTGCCGTTTTTTAGACTTCTTGCTCCTCCGTTCGGCAACATGTGCGCGTGGTGAGCTGGCCGTACGGGAACCAAGTGTCGTACGGCCAGTTATCGTACAGTGACAGCATGTGGTTGCTCGTTGACGCCGTACGGTTGTTTTTTTATTATTAAATATAAATATTAAGTGCACCTTTGCCTTCGGCTCGGGCTCTCCAGCCTCTTATGGTAAACTTTCAGCTTCGAGCCATTGACGGCATCAGGGATTTCTCGTCCGTCGAGGGTCCACAACTTGACCGACCCGTTCGCTGCAACCTCCCGAACCTTGTAGGTACCTAGCCACTTAACTTTGAATTTCCCAGGCTTAATCTTGTTTCGCCCATTCTACTTTAATACTAATTGGCCTGGTGTGAATTGCATCCGGCGGAGGTGCTTGCTATGTTACTTTCGTGGCCCATTGTGCCAGTGCTCTTTTTTCGTCCAGTTTATTCAAGATATAAAGTCTTTCCCTCAAACTCTCCATGTCACCGAGTTTGTTCTCTATAGCTATCTAGAGGCTAGGCACCATGAATTCAGCTGGTACCACTACCTCCTACCCGTAAATCAAATGGAATGGTGTCTGCCCTGTGGTTACCTTGTACGAGGTTCGGTAGGCCCATAACACAGAGGGAAACTTTTCTTCCCAATCTCACCTTCCACGCCGCATGACTTATAGATGACTCCTACCAAGACTTTGTTTGTGGCCTCGGCCTGGCCGATCGCCCGAGGGTAGTAGGGACTTGACAGTGTATGGAAAATCTTAAATTTTGTGGTCAGGAGTTTAATCACATGATTGACAAAATGATCGCCCCTGTCACTTGTCAACTGAATCGGAATGCCATATCTTGTTATTATTTGTTCATAAATGAACTTTGCAATGCTTATGGCAGAGTTATCGGTCAATGCACGCACTTCGACCCATTTGGTCAAATATTTTGTGGCCACCACAATGTATCGGCAGCGCCGGGCACGACTGGCCTTCAAAGGCCCAACGAAGTCCAATCCCCATCTTTCGAATAATTCTTGCGCATGGGAGGGATTGAGTGGCATAAAGTCTCGTTTGAGGGGTCTCCCTGCGCGCTGATAAGTGTCGCATCCCACTACCCATTCTCTGTCGTCATTGTATAATGTTGGCCACCATAAGCCAGCCAACAACACCTTCCTGGCGGTGGTATCTGGACCCATGTGTCCTCCGGCAGGTCCTTCGTGAGCTTCCCTCAGCACTCTCGATACCTCTTCTTCCATCATTCATTGCTTCAGCACCTGGTCTGGACCCATTTTGTACAGCAATCCATTGATTAGCTGAAAGGTCCTGCTTCTCAAAACCAACTTCCTCCGTTCTCCTGGAGGCATGCCCTCTGAGAATCGAGTAGTGGATAAAATACTCACCGATACTCGTGTACCACTTCGGGAGTACGGCAATATGGAGCAAGTGTGCATCTGGGAAGTCGTCATTTATTCCCACAGGTGGCTCGCCCGACTTGATTCGTGACAACTGGTCGGCGATCACATGGCTGCGTCCTAGCCGTACTATAATGTTGAACGTGAATTCCTGAAGTAGGAAGAGCCACTGGCTTACCCTTCCTTGGATAATAGGTTTATTGACGAGGTACATCAGGGCCTGGTGGTCCACATAGAAGGTGAACAGCGTCGCCAATAGATAATGTCTAAACTTTTGGACAGAGTAAATCATTCTGAGAGCCTCCCGTTCCATGGTACTGTAATTCTTCTCCGCATTTGACAGTAACCGGCTTGCAAAATAGATAGGATGATCAAGTTCGTGTCCGCCTTCCTGAGCCAGAGTGGCTCCGATGGCATAGTTTGATGCATCCACGTGTACGTGGAATTCCCTGTCCCAGTTTGGAAATGCGAGAATAGGAGCCGCCAATAGTCTTGTTTTTAGATCCTCGAAGGCTTCCCCTTGCTCCTTCGCCCAAGCGTACGGCTCCCCCTTCCTCATGAGCTTGTCCATCGGGTATTAAACCCGAGCAAAGTTTTTATGAACCGTCGGTAGTATCCAATATGGCCGAGGAAGGACTTGACACCGGTTACGTCCATGGGGGCCTCCATCTCGACTATCACCCGGACCTTGTCAGGGTCTATCTTTAATCCTTCTTTGTAGACTATGTGCCCGAGCAACTTCCCTTACGGCACCATAAATCGGCATTTCTTTGGGTTGAGTGCCAAACATGCTTGCTGACACCGCTCCATGCATTCCCCCAAGGCTGCAATGTGTCTATCCTGTCCACTGAATATGGACCAGTCATCCAGAAATGCTTTAAAGTTCCCCTTGGACATCTTGTCAAAGATATGGAGGATAATCCTCTGGAAGGTCATTGGTGCATTGCACAGACCGAAGGGCATCCGATTGTACACGTACACACCATCCTCCACTACAAAGGTTGTTTTCAACTTATCTTCCTCTACAATGGATATCTGGTTATATCCCGAGAACCCATCCATAAGGGCCCGTTTGGCACCTGGAATAAACCTGGAATAAATATTAGTTAATGCTCGAATAAGTTTATTCGATGTTTGTGGCACTTTTTTTAATTCGCGAATTGGGAAAGTTATTCCCGTTTTTGGGTCAATGCAGGAATAAAATAATTCCCAAAAAAACCTGGAATTCATTTTATTCCAGAATAAGAGTATTTCCGGAATAAGCCTCTTACACCAAATTTGATAAATGGTCGGGTCCGTGCATTTTAGGGGTTTTAAACAAAATCCTGCGTTTTTTATTTTTCACCATTCCGTGAGCTTTCCTGAGTATTTTTGTGGTTGCTCACTACGATTCCACAGCCTACTGAGTATTTCCGTGAGATTTTAAGAGCAGAGAGTCAGCATTGATTATTTGCGGGTCCCTGAATTACAGGATTGGGTAGCTTATCCAGGTCAACTTATCTCTTACGAAGTTTTCAGACCTTCACAACTGGTTTTGCTTTACAATCTCAGTCACGCCATTGTTCTAAATTTGTTTCTTCTTCTTGTTCCGTTACAGTGACCAGAAGCACGACGGTTGCTCGCTGCGATTCGGGTATGTTCTTTTGTTTTTTTCTTTTCTCCCCCATTCAGCGCATTTTATGTGTCCTCGTTTTAGGGCTCTGTGAATTAGTTTATTTCCGGAACACTGTTTATGGGTTTATTTTGCCCTTAATCGTTGATGGAATTTCTATTGCATTCGATGGATGGGTGGGCTTTTGTGGGTGCCATCCAGAGTGAGCATTATTAGGTTTGAGTTTATTTTCATTATTAGGTGTAATTTTCTATCTCCTAAACAGTGACCACACTTAGTTGTCGAGGGATGTGATGTGATTGTAGCATGTCTAGGGTTTATGATTATGCTAAGTAGAGTTGATTCAGAGCTTCAAATAACTCACATGTAATAGGCCTAGGGTTTATGCATATGTTAACCAGATTTAGATAAGAATTTCAAAATAACCGATATACCAAAAGCGATCAGTTTTTAACAAGAATTTTTTGCCAACTTTCAGTGTCTGCCAAACTTGTTTTGTTTGAGTTTTGCCAACTGTAGATTATAATATATTAACTTCCTCTATTATCCATCGCAGATAGGAAAGGGCATTTTTTTATCTCTTTGTTCAAGCTTCACTTTGGCTTTCTTTGATGCTAGTAAGGACTATCTGTAGTAGACAACTTGAAGTAAGAGAAGGCTCTTGGTCCTTCAATAAGATCATAGGTTTAGTTGATGTTTTCTGTAGAAAAATTTAAAAATCATGTTTCTCATATAATCAAGAATGCTACCAAAAGACATCCTATGTCAAGAATGGTATTTCAGAAAATGATTTACTTGAATTGCATGTCAAAGCTTCCAAAAAAAGTAGGGTGTCTTCCCAATTGACAATGAAAATTATATCAATCATTTTCATTAAAACAAGCCACTACTAATATTGAAATATTCTCAGGATAATATTAATAGATGAAGGAAAATCATAATATGTCAACATGAAGTTAAGCTGATGATGATATTTACTCTCCTTGAAAACTGACAATCTATTGGACCTGTGATGCAACAAGTCACTAGTTTTTCAAGACTTCTCTATACTCGAGAATATTAGAAATGAACCACAGTTATTTTTCATTGTCATGACCAGCAGTTTTTAAAGGGGAATAGTTTTATGGAAATTTGTATGTTACTCAGAATTCCTTATATTCATAAGAGCACGGTGAATGATAATCATGCCAGTTAGAAAGATGTGGCTCACAATTAGGATTGTGGGCAAAACATGCAATAGTCCAGCAATATATGTGGTGTTTGAAGAGCAGAATATACAAGAGGCAGACCATTTCATAATTCATGTCATGTTGTTTGCTTGTGAAAATGAAATTGGGTTCATTTTTTAAAAAAAGGAAAAACCAAAGAACTAGCATGTTTTTTTGCATCCATTGTAGAAAACGTAATGATAGAGTTGTTCATCTGCAACAATCAAAACTACCATCTTCCAAGGAAATGGCAAAGCAGAGCTTTCTTATCCATCCAAAGTTCTAAATGTTATGTTTAATATCACAGATATTGTTGACATGTGCTCTTGGAAAATATTTCATTTGTAAAGACAATTGGCATTTTCCAGAGGTTCACATATATAATATGGCCCTTGTGTATTTTGTTCCACTGAGTTTCTGGGATGGGGATGGCAGGGGGCAGCATGACGTGTTTCAGGGATGGGCTGTCCATTTTTAGGGGACAGCAATAAAATAAAATAAAATATCTAAAATCACAAGAAATTTCAGTTATTCATACAAGGCATTCATTATATACATTATAAACCATATTGCATAGACATTAGAGCTGAATTGAGAATTCACATGAGAGTGAACATACCAACAAGTTCCCATTGCTTGCATTGTCAATGTATATATATATTTTATAAAAATAACAGGGTGAAAGAATATTATATTGCTTTCATTCCTTTCATTACCATCACTAGGTCTAGAAGGAACATTCTGTAACTAGCTCCTACAGACTACTTCTATTCTTTAGGGGTAAACTAGACTTGCATAAGCACTAGTAGATCAAAGAAAAGGGCATTGACCTGGATGTGTTGGGATACACATTATTTCACTTGTTACCATATTGTAGTTGTACACCATACAGCCTCTTCTCTGTTGTTGACTGTAGAAATACCAGCCATAACTATGCTTGCTTAGATATAAATTTATCCAATAATTGTTCATTTGCTATTGACTCTTGTGCCAAAAAATCCCATTGTTGTTTTGTTGTTTTGTTGTATTTGTCATTGTGTTTAATTATATGCAAGTACTAAGTTATCTTGCCTTTTAGGTAATGGATCTTGCCAAACAGTCACACCTTCAAGGTCTCGCTCTTAGGAAGAAGAGAGTAAGTATTTCTCTTGCATGCGTGCTTGCAGCCATTGCGGCATTCATAGTGACATTTGTAGATGAAGAAAAAAAACAAAAGCGTCAGCGCTTAAGGGATGAAATTCCTTTTTATAAGCGTATCATCCATTCCAACAACACGGATTGTCATGACCAAATACGCATGACTAGACGAGCCTTCTTTCAGCTAGCAAATATTCTAAGGCAAAAAAGAAGCATCACAAAAACGGAAAATATCACATTAGAGGAACAATTGGTGATGTTCCTACATACCATTGGGCACAATCTGCGTAATCGTAAGATTGCCCATAACTTTGGGCACTCAGGAGAGACAGTTAGTCGATACTTCCACAAGGTGTTGACGGCTATCTTAGCACTCCATGCAAATTATCTTCTACCCCCTAGTCCTAACACTCCTCCAGAAATTAGTGGGAAGGACCAGCTCAACCCATACTTCAAGGTAAATCTCCTTGCCATACACATTTGTTTAATTGAGTCTAAATCCCGTTTCCACATTTTCATTGGATTATCCATTTGCTGACTATAGGATTGTGTCGGAGCAATTGATGGATCCCATATACCAGTCACTGTCGATGCTGACCTCCAAGCCAAATATCATGATAGAAAAGGTAACTTGTCACAAAATGTTATGGGTGTATGTTCATTTGATTACCAATTTCAATACGTCCTTGCTGGTTGGGAAGGGTCTGCTGCAGATAGCCGTGTTCTAGCTTCGGCTCTCTCCAGATTAGATCCACTTGTGGTTCCCCCAGGTATGTAGACTATGATTGTCATATTCCTACTTACGATAAATTGGGCATTGTTATATTAATATTCTTTATTATATACAGGAAAGTATTATTTGGTCGATGCTGGATATCCAAATGCACCAGGATTTCTCGCTCCTTATAGGTGTACACGTTACCACCTAAAGGAATTTACAAGAGAAAATCCCATAAACACAGCACAAGAGTTGTTTAACCATAGACACTTGTCTCTTAGGAATACAATAGAGTGTACATTTGGCATTTTGAAGCAGCGTTTTCCTATATTGAGGCATGCGACATCTTATAAAACCGCGACACAAACCAAGATTGTTTTGGCATGTTGCATTTTACACAACTTCATTACGAGAGAGGATGGCATTCCACCGGAGGAAGAATGTGAAGAGGAAGGCGGTCGTGACGGGATAGATGTACCATTGCTTGAGACTTATGGTTTGACTCAGCGTGATAGAGATGACTGGGGGATGTTTCGAGATGAAATAGCAAGGAGGATGTGGGAAGACTATAGATCTCGATAATTTTGTGAAGTTTTTTTTGGTTTATTGAAACATTAATATGACATTCTAAGATGCCATATAATTTGAGATTGTAAGTTTGTTCAAATTCACAACCTGAAAAATGGTATATTTTACATGGTGAAGTCATGTTGTGCATGTGGGCTCAACATAGCCTATTTTGTCTATAGGCCCATGGTTTATGTATTCATTCAATGAGGTTAATATTATGCTACGTAGGTTCAAGCTTGCATGAGGTGTATTGTATATCCCATCCTATTGGTAATGCCCATGGTCTATGTATTTGTTTAATTCAGATTAATGCACAGGAATTTATGTCCAACTCTTTACAAATCTGATCTATTTGCAAAAGTATTAAGCACATTAGAAAAATATTACTCACCAAAGCTTGGGTGTATCAGAATATCATTTGTCTACTAAATGCTTGTTGGGACAAGCCTAAACATGTAGAATTGATAGAATTTGTTTAGATTTCATCTGCATAAGTTTTCCTGTGTATATTGTATTTCCAAGCAGGCTTGAAATTTGACTGTCACCGCTCTTTTATATGAAAATTTATGACAGATTGATCATGTGAATAAGTTTCATTTCAGATTCTATGGATTATAAGAAAAATATAATTTATTATTTTAAAAAATCATCAAGAAAAAACCAAAAGGCCTGAAGAGGAAGCCAAACGAAACCACAAAATTTGTTTTTCAGGCTTTCAACATTCCCGATTTTTTGCGTTAGATTGATGATATTGGAAGTTCGATTTACGATATTAGACTGTTAGATTTGAATGAAATAGTGATATTGGACTTTTTGATTTATGATATGTAAGGTAATCTTTTGATTTTAAGAATCACTATTGAGATTTGTGATGTAGGCTTGATATATGTAAGGTTATTCTTTTCGTTTGGTTTTGATTTACATTCATGGCCTTTTAAAGAGAACGGAAGCCTAAACATGTATTGTGGTGTATTAGGAAAACTTATGCAGATGAAATCTAAACAAATTCTATCAATTCTACATTTGATTCTTTGGTCTAGCTTGCCCAAAAGATGAAATTTTGTGAAATTCTACACCCAATTCTGTGTAAAGATGAGGCTGGATGCAATCGCATCCGAAATTTGCTATACTTAAAGCTCCCGCATTTAGGGCTGAGCTACAGGATTCCTCCATTTTTAGTCTAGAATAAGAACTTAAGATTTTCAATTTGTTGTATCTTGTGATTTGCTGTATTTTTTTTCCATAATTTTGAAGCCTACCTCTCAGTATATCTGTGTTAATTTTTTTTGTTGTTGAGTTTTTTATGGATTAGCTGGAATAAGGACTTAAGATCTTCAATTTGTTGTGTGTTCTATTGCTGAAGATCTTCGATTTTTTGTTGAAACTGTTGATCAACCTATCTTCATTGTGATAAAACATTCCAGCTTTTTCTTTTAAGTTAGAAAACCGATCTATAAAAAGCTCAACACCTATCTCACATTCCAGCAACATCTCAACACCTATCTCACATTTCAGCAGTATCTCTTGTTTCTTTTATTCTGATGATGGATCATAGAATATGATCTGAAATATGTAGGTCTTTTTCTGCCTTATCCTAACCACTCTCGGCTTAATATTATCTTCTGTGATTCAGCGATGTCATTCACAGACCTTCTGACAAGTGTAGCCAGTGACGCTTCTCAAATGAGCCATGCATTGGACAATGAAGTTGTTCAAATCAGCCATGGTAATCCTTCTGGCAGGATTGTATGGACGAAAGATATGGAAAGAAAGCTCCTAGACTTGCTCCACGAGCAAGTTCAGCTGGGAAGAAAAGCTGAAGGCAGTTTTAAAAAGGAAGCTTGGACCGCTGTTGAAAAGAGGTTCAAGGAAGAAATGAAGATTAATTTGACAAAGGAGAACTGTAAGAACAAACTGAAAACATGGAAACAAGATTACAGAATGATGAAAGAGTTAAAAAAACACAAGTGGTTTTGAATGGAATGAGTCCACTCAATGTATGGACGCTGATGAGAAGGTTTGGGAGGAGATCTTGAAGGTAAAATACTCTTTACAATTTTTTGTTAGGCATTAATCTATTTTAACAAGTTGCAATTTTTGTTATAAGTTAATTGATTCATTATGTCAACATGCAGCGAAAAGATTTCAAAAATGCAAAGGTCTTTAAGAGGCGGCCCTTTTATTACTTCAACGAGTTATCCGTCATTGTGGGCAATGACATAGCCAAAGGGAACGCAGCTGCAACACCGCTAGAGACTGAAGAAGGGGTTTTTGCAAATGAGAGCTCTGATGTGGATTATGACGAGGATATCGCTGCACGTTTTCAAAGTGCTGCTGATTTGAATGATGATGATATCCCTACAAATGCACCCACTCAATCTACTACATCCAGCATGGCAGGCGCTCAATCAAAGAGGCCAAAGAGGAAGCGTTCCAGCATGGCAGGCACTTTAGATGCCATATGTGAAACCATAGGTAAGATAGGTGACAGCATGAGGGAGACTCAAATTATGAAAATGGATGCATCTGAAGTGAATATTGTCTATGAACAAGTACATGTTGCACTAGTAGCTATCCCTAAGCTTAGTGAAGATACCTTGGTTGATGCATATGACACTTTTCTGGTTGAACCTGGAAGAGCAAAGGGTTTCTTGATAATGAGTGAATCGTAGAGGGTCGCATACATTAGAAGAAAGTTTGGTGGTCTATAGTGCTCAGATGGATGCTGGAAAATATTGTTAGTTTGAAACATTATACCATGGACATGTTTAGTCTTATTGCTGTTGTACTGATGTTATAATGCAGTCAATTAATTTTGTTATTGTTATACTGCTGTCATGATATATATATATATATATATATATTGCTGTTAATACTGCTGTCACTGTCCTGATTTTGATATCGAAGCCTGATCATTCTGGTATTTTGATCCCACCTGGTAACTATGTTGGCCAAAAGCCTTTGTCTAAATAACACTGAATAGCTGCTCTATAGTTCCTTTGTCTGAATAAATGAATCTCGCATACTTTTTGTTTGGATAAAATCAATATAGAAAGGATGAGATTGAACTGCCCTGTTTTGAACTGACTAATCGATCATCCTCAATCTTTTAAATTTTAGGCAACACTGCAGCAAATGCTAACTACACTTCTAACTAGGTGCTAATTGTTCTTTATTTCAGAAACTCCTAACTATGAGCTAACTGTTCCTTTATTTTAAGAATTCAATCTGTTCATTTTACTATGTGCACTGATCTGATCTGAACATCCAATTCAGTACAAACTATCCTTGAGGGAAATGAAGCTGATTCATTGTTGAACAACTTCGACTCATTGCTGGTTCATTACAAGTCTACCTCTTTGAATTTGTTTGGCCCCCAGTCATATTCTGTAATGCTGGGTGCTTCAATATATCAGGCCTTTTTGATGAGGCAGCTTCAGCAGGCATTTACTTCCACTGAATCAGGTATTCAGTGATAGTCAATACTTTGTTTTACATATACTCATATCTGGTGGCAAGGATCCGGTCAGGAATTAATATCAGTTTGCCTTAACAGTCAATGTGGGCAAGGTTGGAGAAACTTGTATTTGTTGTCCAACTACCTTCTTCAGCCAGGAGACATGCAATGTATTATGGATTTTGGCTGATGGCGGTAAAGAGTGTGTAGGTTAATGAACCAACTCTCAAACTAATTAAGAAGAATCCATAGTGTTTAGTGTTTAGGTAAGATTTTTGTTTAGGTGTAAATTTCCTTGGTAGCCTGTAAATTTGTGTTGGCTCTCCAAGATGAAATTTTCAACTGCTGGTATCTTGGTTTCTTGTAGGTGCCAGTCAATCAATCATTAGTTGTAATTCTATGCTATTTTAACAAATAGAATTTTGAGTCATAGAGTTCTTTTATATTACTGCATACTTACAATAAAGTCATATCTTCTAAGAGGATAAAACCATCTCAATTTGGATGCATTTATCTAGAAATAACTGTATTTCATTCACTTTTCTTTACTAAATTGTGGATAGAACACATTGTTTTTATTTCAATGAATAATATAATTTAACCTTCTCTAATCATATTTTGTCTAATCATATGAATTAGTGTATCAAGGATAAATCTGATTTGTCATTGTACCTGAATGCTTTTGTGTATTTTGTTTAATAGACCTTTTCATGTAAATGTTAAATTCTATTGAATAAAGTACTGTGGTTTAGAAGAATAAGTTCGGCTTAACAAGAAGGGTTTTCTGATTGACATACATTTCTCTCCCTTCTAATCATACTGATGGGAAACCAAGAGCCTTGCTAAACTATTTGTTCACATCTTCTCTGTAGACCTTTCTTTGAAACCTATAACCACAAAGACCTAAATCCCCTTTGTAAATACAAGATGTATGTTCTGGAGTAGGATAGGATCTGCAACTGTTCTTCACAACTTGGAGCCATCATTGGGGTCCATGAGATGATATCTCTTTGAGGGCACTTGGTAAAAACGAGACAAAGCAGCTTCCAAAGATCTCCAATCCCAAGATTCATCATTCCTAGTAGTACTTCCTCCGTGTTTTTTGGTCTATTATCATTATAAATATTGAGGTAACGGTCATGGGGTTGGAGCCTTATTAATCCTATGTTTCTTCTTATCTATGAAATGATAGAGTTCTAGAACCTCCATTGGGCTCTAATGACAGTTTAGGAACTCACTAAAGATGTCGATTTCACTGGGTCTGATGATTAGTGTCAAACCTTCTTTCTTTTATGACAATCATTGCACCCCACCAGCGATTAAACTACTGATCCACGATGGCAAATTTGAGATCATTTTCACTACTGGAAAATAAACCGCTCAAATCCTTAGCCCATAGAATCAAATTCCATCCATAACTGTGATGAGTCTGAGGCTGACAATAAATTCAATAAATAACCATTTTTAACAAATACATTCCATGTATATCTTATTATCATTACATTCCATGTGTCGACACTTCTATGGAGTGTTTGATCAAACAATTTGGCTTGCTATTTATAATTATGTAGCTTTCATGCATGTATTGGAGTGCAGTCACAATTATATTTTCTGATCAAACTTCTCCATACTTAGGCATACTATTGCTTGCCCTGATTTCACCCTTTCTTATTGCGTAAGTTAAAAAGTGATGTTGAAGAGAGAAAAGTTCTGGAACATGTGTCGAGCAGCAATGAAGCTCTTAGATCTATTAAAACTTTTTGTTGTAAAAAAAAAGTATGTTTCAAGAACTTCTTTTGGGCTCCAACGTAGGTTTTTGAACCCGTGTGAAATGCTCATTTATCATATCTTCAAACATGGTGTCAGGGACACATGAAGGTTTTAGAAGCACTTTCAGGCTTGAAACGAGCTTCAAAACTCTCATTCTGCTTCTGCAACTCATCTTCATGAATCATCAGGTAGGGCATTGTAGACCAACTCACACATTACTTCAATAATTTGGTAATGTTGCAATATTTAACTTGAGAGGCAAAGTCTCCCTTTTCTTTGAATTCATGCTCCTTTTATCATTAAATTTTAGAAACACACTGGATAAGAGGTGAATCAATTACCATTAAATCATTGGTCTTCAAGTGTGTTCTTTGAGCTATTCTACATGAGTGTCATATTGTTATCCTTTTATATTCTATTAACTGTTCCTTTATTTTAAGAATTCAATCTGTTCATTTTACTATGTGCACTGATCTGATCTGGACATCCAATTCAATACAAACTATCCATTTTTATGCATGTAAGGATAGTGGGGAAAGCTTATCAACTAAGAAATCAATTATTGCTAGGCATCATGTTAATCTCACATTAAAATGGCAGAGAAAATTTAACATGGAAGAGGTGGATGACAAGAAGTAACAATAACAAACTTCACAATTTGTGTAACACATTGACAAACTGACAAGTCTTAAAATTCAGACCCCTTGTATTCAACATATTCCACTGTGTTGTATTACCCTTCTAGAACAAGCAATAGGGACATGGTAATTTTGGTTGCTCCTCATTGTTCCATTACAAAGTCATTAATGCTCTCAAAAACTCATATATTAGTAAGCATTATATTTCTTATTTGACGTGTCTTCAAAATTTTATCATCCAGAAATAAATTTTTTTCGTAGCTTAGATGCGGATACGATACCGTAATAGAATTTATTTTTTATACAATATCTATTTGAGCATTGTTACACTCGTTTGTTTTTTACAGTTTTGTGGGGGAGATCAATGGCTGTGCTCAATGTGCCAAACTGCGATTGTGGTGAAGGGGCTTGTGTTTTGAAAACCTCACACTGAGAAGAACCCTGGGCAACAATTTTGGAGCTGTCCACTTAGCAAGAAGGTTGGTAGTGGTAATGTATTTTATGTGGGCTGTATACTATTCATTAGAGTATGAAGTAATGTTGAGTTGATATTGCAGGGCGACAATGGATGCGGCTACTTTAGGTGGGCAGATGATGTGTCAGCTGCATATGTCCGCCCATTTGCACCTATTGTCGACGAAGCTCATCAGTATAGCTTGTGCTCTCGAGAGGTGGCTATGGCTGAGATTATCTCAATGGCAAAGGCTGAAATAAATTTTTTACAACAGCTATTGAGAATTTTAATTGCATTTATTTGTATTTTAATTGCGTTTGTTTGTTGGGAACATATGACAAGATGAACTTTGAATGTATCCCAAATAATTTGAGACAAAATATGGACATGTAATTGGTTTACGATGTAATATAATATATGAGGTGACTTGTTTATAATGTTGTCATCTCAATTTTTTATATGTGGTAACTTTTTTATAATGTTGCCATGCCAATTTTCTAGTTTTTACTTCAATGTGACTTTGGATAGAAAAATATTAAAAATTAATAAAACGAGCAACAAAATTGATAAAAGTTTAAAAATTAAAATTTGTAAGAAAATAATTTTTATATATAATTTTAATTTTTTAAAATTCATAGTACATATTTTAATTTTAAAATATATAAGTTAGAAATACATATACATTTTAATTATAAAAACCAACAACAAAAATGATAAGTTCAAAAATGAAAAATGAAAAAAATGAAAAATAATCCTTATTCCCATTCCAAATTATGGGATCCAAACGCAGAATAGATTAATTCTCAGTCATATTCCAGGTGCACCAAACAGGCCCAAACCTTATTCCAACATTCGTTTTGAGCATTAATTAATTCTAGAATAGGTCCTTATTCTAGAATAGGCCTATTCTGGATAAGTTAATTCCATGCACCAAACGGGCCCTAAAAGAATAAATTTCATGGCTAGCCACCTCTTCCAATATGCTATCCGTGAAGGGAATCGGGAATGGGTCCTTGATTGTTACTGCATTGAGGCACCTGAAATCCACGCAAATGCGGATCCGGTTGGCTTCCTTCTTCTAGGAGATCACGATTGGTGAAACCCACTCACTTGTGTTAACTCGGAAGATGATCCTAGCTTCAAACATCCACTCGATTTTGGTCTCTACCCTTGCAGCATAATTCTTATCCATTTTGTACGGCCTCTTCTGCACAGGTTGGGCTCTAGGAACCAAGGGAATGTGGTGCACGCATAGTTCCGGAGGTACGCCCTTCAGATCTTTGTAGGTCCAGGCAAACACATCCTTGTATTCTGTAAAAATCTTGAAGGCTGTCGTTTTCAACACAGGGCTCCAGTCATCTCCCATGAGGATGGTTCTCGGATTTTGCTCGTCCCCAAGGTTTATTTCTTTCAACTTCACTTCTTTGTACCGGATTGGTTCCTCTTTCCGAAACTCATGGGTCGGGCTCTCTCTCATCCAGGCTTCTCCTTCTCTATATTTTGTATATTCCGAAAGGAACTCATTTCGGTCTTCTTCGATCTCCAGTATGTTATAGGACAGCGGAAATAATTCATAATCACCCATCTACCAGTGGAATAGGCCGTCTATGGAATTTGTATCATCCTCCAGTTTCAGTATCCCTTCGGCATTGGGCTCCATACTTCCTTCCCCTCTGTCTATTCCGTCGTCTGATTCCGAATCAGAGGAGGATGCCATTTCTTCTCCGACCATCTGCATTGTGAGGTCTATCACAAACTTCCTCCCCCCTTTCTCAAATGACAAAATGTTCCTTTTCCAATTATGATTGGCTCTGGCAATCACCAGCCACCCCCTCCCTAGGATGGCGTCATACCCCTTTTGCTTGAGGGGAATTACTACAAAGTCCAGGATGAATGGTTGGGTCCCGATGGTTACCTGTTGTGCCATCAAGGTTCCGAGGGGCTTGATGCCGTGTTGGTCGGCCCCTAGTAGGTTGAAGGTCGGCAGCCACAGTGTTGGTTTCCCCAAGCTCTTCCAAGTTTCCTTTGGTAGGACATTCACCTCGGATCCACCGTCAACAATCGTGTTAGTGAGGATGGTACCCAAGATACCTATCTCCACCACCGCAGGGTTCCGTCCACTATTTATTGACAACATCATGGGGTCGCTGCAGAGCCGCTCGGGATCTCCGTCCATTCGAACGTACTTGCAGGAATGTTTTGTCCTAGGAATAGGGCCGTTTTCAAATGCGGCATTGTTTCCAAGTCGACCTTTACCGGTATCTCCAGTTGCATCATTTGCTTTAAAATATTTTGCTCCGCCATGGCTCGAGTAGAAGTGTCGGTGTCTGTGGAGTTCTCCATTCCCTTCTCGATCTCGGCCTTCGCCTCGAGCACCCTTTGTTTCTCCGTCCAAGGGTTAGGATATGTGGCCTTCTTGGTTTGCTTGCGTGTAATTGCCAAGATCTTCTCCATGCCTCCTCGTTCCATGTCCAAGATGTTGCAGTCGGGCTTCGGGCAATTAGTGTCTTCATGGTCCCCTGGTCCACACCAACGACACAATTTCTGTGGAGCGGGAGCCTCTTTCTGGCAATCACAGGCAAAATGTGTAATGTCCCCAATTTTGCCAGCATTGGTGTTTCAAAGATTAGCCTATTATTTTGATCCTCGTAGGCTAATTATTGTGGATAGAGGGTCTTCTGAGGCAGCGGCTTGGCTTGGGAGGGGCTTGTCTTCTCCACAATTTAGTAAGCTATAGGTTGGTCTTCGTTTGGCTCAGATTGGACTTCATTTGGGCTTAGATTTGTGTACTTACTATTTGTGGTAAGTTGGGTGTTGATTGAGATGGACCCTTTCTATTTTTGGAAAGTGCATTTGGTCACATGGAGAAATAATAGGTATAACTCCTACTTCAGACAACATATTTAAATGACGAGTATTTTGGGATTTATTACATTTTTAGTGGCCAAATTATTATTAAATTATTAAATGGCTTATTATAAAGTTATAATCTAACTTTATAATTTCACTTAAGTTGAGGGTTAAGTCATCATTGGAAGGGGCCATTATTTAATTGATATTTAACCCAAGTCGCATTATTATAATGATATCTTATTATAATAATGTTTTAAAGGAAGTTGTTAAAAGGGAGTTGTGTTGAGTGGAGATCATTTGGGAAACTTTCACAATTTTAGAAGTTGAGTTCTTTTGGAAACTTTTATCAACAAAGCATTATAAATATGAGCTCATTTCATTGGAGAAAGCACGCATGAATATTTATTTGTTTTGTTGCCTTTGAGGAGTTTCTAAGTTTTTTGATTTCTAAACCCTTGCTGAGGTATAAGGGTCTGATTTTCTGAGAGGTGTATTGCACCTATTTGCTGCTGAGGTAAAGCAAATTGAGTTTGCTTCTCTACTGTGTTTACTTTTATTGAGAAGTTGTTTGGGCTTGGTCTTCATTATTGGAGAGAGCTCTTTCAGGGAATTCTTGTGGTTGGATTAATCATTCATCACCAAATTGAGAGTTGTTATATTTTTCTGCAAAAAATTATGACTGCTGTAAATCATTAGCAGAGGCTGCGGACTGTACAAGGAGCTGTGATTGTATGTTGAAGCTGTGTTATTTATCCTGGAAGCTGCGTTACCAAATCTGATGATAACCAGCATTATATAGCGACCTTGACATTGTATTTGGGTTTGCATTTGAATGTGGTGGCTGAAGATTACTATGCTGGGAGCTGCGTTCAATTTCTCGGCTGCTGCATGAACTTTATTAGAAGTGAAGTAGTGATTAAAGGATGATTTGCATATGGGCAGGCAAGGGCAGTGACTCACCTAGAGTTTTCAGCTTCATTTCCTTCCATCCAAGGCTGCGTTCACCCTTGGAGTGCTGCTAAATGTTTAAGGTGTCATTTATAATAAATATTTATGCTTAAAATATTAATGGTGAATGAAATGTTTATTGTTGGATCATACCTTGGCTATTGTTTATGCTGGTGAACTCTTAGAGATTGTTTCTTATTGCTGTAATGATTTTAATGCCATAGGAAAAATGATCAAATTCATATGTGCTTTGGAAAAAAAGAAAAGAAATAAATTGCAATTAAATTAAAAGAGCCAGTTGGGCTCTTTACAAAATGTCCCCATTGATTACAGTTTCTACATTGTATCATAGGTCTCCCCTTGGCATTGTATTGGATCCGCGGCCGGTTATTATTGTTCTCATTATTTCCTCTGCCTCCCTGTCGGTTGTTTCTGTAACCGCCGGATGATGCAGCATTTTGTTGACCACTGGTCCCAGACGTGGAAGGTTGCTCTTGGGTGAAGAGCACTTGCTGATTCCTAGCCCTCAAATTGTAGGGACATTCTTTGGTGGAATGTCCCACAATCTGGCAGATGTCGCAAAAGGCTTTCTTGGGACACGAACCTTTCGTGTGTCCGGCTTCTTTGCAGTTTATGCACCACACGGCGTCTTCCTCAGTTTTGCTCGAGCTTCCCTTGGTGGCCTTCAGTTCTTTCATCATTCTCTCCAGATCTTTCTGTAGGGCGAGCACTTTCTTACTCGATTCTCCCCCGCTACTTTCCGCGTCAGATTCATCATCGAAAGACTTAGTCTTTTTGAAGGTCTTACATTCGCTCTCCAAATCCATTGTACGGTTGTACGCATTGTTGTACAGCGTGGGTGGTACAATTTTCATTTTCTTCCGGAGGGAAGTTTTTAATCCTTCCACAAACCACCGTTTTTTGAGTTCGTCCGCCAGGGCGGATTCCATCTTCCCGATGAGTTCCTTCAGTCATCGCCTGTAGGTGCGGACCGACTCGCTCTTCGTTTGCTTTGTATTATAAATCTCAACCAGAATCTCATTGTCGTCCCTTAGCAACTAAAATTCCGTCTGAAAGCCTTTTTCACATTATCCTATGTCATCAAAGCCTGTTTAATCTACATCCGAATACCAGTCGATGGCTCCTTCCCTTAATGTTGCAGGGAACTATCGGATCCATTCATCCTGGTCTGTAACCCTGTTGGCAACCCATATAGTTTCACAGGTTCGGCAATGCCGAACAGGATCCTCCTTAGCTTGGCCCGTGAACTTGGGCAGTTTTTGTTTACTCGCAGTCATGGTTGCTTGTTGTCTCCGCGGTGGATTCGGTGCTCCGACACCGCCTGCGCCAACACTCACACCCGCACTTCCTTGATTATTGTGTGCAATAACCAATGGTACTTGTGGCACTTGGGTAACTGGTGGGACTGTACTGTGTGGAGTTCTTGGCTCCAACGGAGGGTTCGCCTGTGCGTTAGTAGCACCTTCGGTCATACCGTCCTCTCCGTGGGTTTGGTTCTCCGCACCTGGTGTACGGGTCAGACCCTCCTCAAACCAATCTCTCTCTTCCTTAAGGAAGAATTTTCTCAACTATGTTTCCTCAAGTAGTTCCTCCCTACTCCGCACTCTCCGATGCTTCGACGAAGTGAACTACTCCTCGTCGGCCTGTGCACCTTCCGTACCACTTCCAAGGTCCCCTTCGGGAAACCCTCTAGCAAGTTGGTCCTGGGCAAGTTGCCTCAACCTATATCGGCATTCAAGTTGCTGTGCGGAAATCAAAGCCTTCTATGCAGCCTCGCCTTCATCATCTCGTGCTTTCTTATTTCTATCTTTGTTTAAAAAATTGGGCATCAAAACTGAACACAAAACATCACTTTTCAAACAAAAAGAACACTTATTTTATTTATTCATGTTGGTTTACAACATTTTCAATTGCATTACAATTGTTTCTATGTTCCTTTCTCCCTTCCGTCCGACTTCATATTTCAAAGTCCCCTACGGTTGCCATCGTCTTCTTCCTGACGGTGGCGGAGGTTCTCCGAGGCATGGTATGCGCGGAGGATTTCCTGACGGTGCTCCTCTCGGACAATCTCCTCCTGGCGAGCGCGTTGTGCGAGCGTCGCCTGCGCCAAAAGCCTGGGGAGTTGATGCAGAAGACTCCAGATGGTAAAACCCTCGTGCCCTTCTTTGGCAATAGTACTACTTCTTGGTGTTGATGCCTACAATTACTTCTTCCAATCTTTCTTTTGTTGCTGGGATCCCATACCAAGAAAAAAAACCTCTTGCCATCACTAACTGCCTATGTTATGGTTTTTGAATTTCATCCTACATTTGTCAATAACCATTTATCCACTGTTTGTACGATCTCACCTTTTTATTTCGTGTTGTCCTCCCACTTGTACAAAATTCCCAATAACCGTACGGTGTATGAATTGACTATGCATTAATTTATTTTTTCTTCTCCCTTCCATACGGTCGTACGGTCTTGTTGCGGTTCTCTCTCTTGTTGTATGTACAGTCGTACGGTTCCAATATTTTCCTAGCTGCATCCCTCTTTCTTCTGTCCACAATTTGTTTTATGTCGTACATGACAGTCCCAACCAGTGCTAAGAGGGGAGGGGTGAATCAGCACCTATAAAACTTTAAAACAAATTCTAATTTCAAATTCTATTACCATTTTACATTGATAAAGTCAAAGTTATAGAATTGATTTTAAAAATTTCTTGTTTCAAATGCATGGTGGGAGATGTTTGGTAATTCAGTGCCAAATTTACAGAGGATTGCAATTCGTATCTTGAGCCAACCATGTAGTGCTTTAGGATGCGAACCATGTAGTGTTTTAGGATGCGAAAGCAATTAGAGTATGTTTGAGCATATACACTTGAAGAAGCGCAATAGGTTGGTAGTGAAAAGGATGAATGATCTTGTATTTGTGCATTACAATCTTCGCCTTCGTCATAGACAGATCTTGGGCACCGACACATCTCTCATTTTAGAGGAGGTTGATCCATAGGCAGAGGGGATCTTGTCTTTAGTGATGAAGACTTGGAATGGGTTGATCAGGTGGATCGAGAGGCAGAGATAGTAGCGATGGCACAGGAGGAGGCTAAAGTGCGAGGAGACCCAGTGGAGGACCCCGAAGCTGAGAGTGAGGAATCTGACTCTAAGGATGATGAGGATTATGAGGATGAGGATGAGGATGATGCCACTGAGGTTGATCCCAGGACACAGGGAGAGAAAATGGTTGTAGAATCTTCCATGACCTATCATAGGCATACTTGTAGGAAGACATAGGCTACTATGAGCCTTAGTCTTCTAGGCTCTAGTTTTTATTTCGATATATGTTTTGAACTTTTGATTCCATGGATTTCATAGTCCATGAATATTGTAGACATTTAACAGTGACACTATTTATATTTCTAATGTGTTATTTAGTTTAACTTATTTCCTTCATAAAATCGCATTTATACATAGTGATCTATGTAAACTTGTGTATGTGTGCAAAGTAGCTTCTATTTATCTCAATTATTGTGTATTTGATGTTAATTGACTAAATGATGCATGAAAAAAGCTTTAAATCCTTATAAATATTTGAATTTCTTGGGTTTTTCGATTTGCCGAGCCCGAAACCAGCTTGTTGAATCCAAGGCGAGTCCGAGTCTTGTAACGATGGTTTGAATTCACATCTTCTCCCTCCAATAAGGCTCCATACAACTCCAGCAAGTATGTGCCAAAGTTGTGGCATAAGGTTTCTGTTGCACACTTAAATGTGACGAAGGTTTACAAATATTGAGAACGTGGCCTGTGTTCAAGGCAGTCCATTACCTCACGTAAGATTTATCAAGCAAAGAAAAATAAATGCCATTAGATTTTTTGAAATTCCACATGTAGACATTTTGTTAGTTGTTTTTGTTAGCAATTTAAGTTGTCATTAGTGTAAATCTCAAACACCATTCCCACCGGTAAAGGTTCACCAATCACTCACGTTACTCTAAAGGCACCAGTAGACTAGAAACAGAGTGTATGCACCGGTAGATTAAACAGAGGGGATACACCGGTAGACCGAACTAAGAACATTGTACCGGTCTTATATTGCATACAGGGATGAACCGGGTATTACCGATCTAAACTGCATAAAGATCCGCACCAGATTTTGCGGAGCAATTTGAGTTAAAACCAGAATATGCGGAGCATCCACCGCTCAAAAGTGGAGTTAGCTTTTTAACAGGAGTTAGCTTTATTTCTACGGATGTTTTTTCAAGGTAAACTCCAGATCGGAATGCAAAGCTTTTTGCTAGTTGCATGATTTAATGTTGAGTTTACAGCCTGGCGGTTCTATGAGTTAAGGGTTTCATTTAGGATGAACTCTTGTACAAATATAGGTCATAGGACGCAAGAAAAAAGTGTTGTTGAAAGTTGTTGAATAGAGAGAGCAGAGAAGAGAGAGATTACAGTCACTAGAGGTGAAAGGCAAAGAGGCAGAAAAGATTCAACAGCCAAGCAAACTGAGGAAGAGATCAACAGGTATGATCTAATCAGACAACCAATGTCATATAAGATCATTGTTTTCATAAGGTGTGAAAGCAAATTGAAATCCCTCTATCAGGGTGAACCCTAATCGGTTCTTTGTAAAAATCTCTTAACCGGGTAACCTCTTTGTTGATGCTGAAAGTCCTCTAACTAGGCAACTCCTAACAGAGTTAAGATCTTAACCGATCTTCTACCAAATCCCTTAAACGGGTAGCACCTTCACCAGTGCTTTGTAAGCTCCTAACAAGGCGTCTTTACTTCTGCGGTAGTGAAGTTGTGAGCTCTGTCTCACCGTGGTTTTTTCCTTCTAACCGAGGGTTTCCACGTATACATCATCTGTTGATGTGTGTTTCTATTTATGCTTATGAATGATTGTTTATATTCTGCTTATCTTGGAAGGATAATGAAACAAGTGTTGAATTCTAATAAAAACAAGTATTTACTGATTCAACCCCCCCCCCTCTCAGTAACCGGTTAGTAATAACAATTGGTATCCGAGGTTGAGTTCTCTATATATAAAACTTAACCGCTTGAGAGAAAGATCATGGAGGGTTACAGATATCAGAAACAGCTTGAGGAAGCCAACAACATCATTGCCTCTCTGGAGAATAGGCTGAGAAGATCACTTGCAAAAAGGAAGGAGTTGGCTCTGCAGTTGAATGAGAGCAATGAGACCATTGATGAACTCTTTGGGCAGAGTGGATCTGATGAAGCTGAGGAAGCAGTCTCTGAACTCATGGAGAGGAACCAGATCCTAACCAGTCAGATCTCCAACCTTAAGAGGGAGCAAGAAGATAATGCCCTAAGGATGACTGAACTGATTGAGAAAAAGAGGAAAGCTGAAGATGAAAGAAACATAGCAGTCAAGTCATTAACAGCATCTGAAAGAGCAAGGAACCTGGCAGAGGAAGCTGTAGGGGCAAATGATCTTGTCATTTTGCAACTCCAAGAAGACATGCAAATTGTCACCCAAGAAAACGCCAACATGCAAAAGGGTTGGCATGATAGGGATGAAGCATGCAAAAGGCTGGCATTAGAGTTGTATCAATTGAAGGAATAGATGAAAGAACTTGAAGAAAGAAATGAAACCCCAAAAAGATACAACAAGAGCTCGGTCAAGCTTGATGAGCAACTCAAAGCTCAAAGAAAGCACAAAGATCCCACAAGACTTGGTTTCACCGGTCAGACTACCAAGGAAACCGGTGAGTCTTCTGGAGCCAAGACAAGCAAGAAAGAAAAGAAGAAGCCGCTGGCACAAAAAGGTAAGAAGACCCTTAACACCTCTTGCAATCATTGTGGGAAACAAAGTCACAAAACAAATGATTGCAGGAATGCACGGGTAAAGCCAAACAACAGTTACTGCAAAAACTGTTGCAAGTATGGTCACAAGACCAATGAATGTTGGTCACGCCCCACAACTGTGTCCAGTAGAAGCAGGGGAAGCTTCAAGGGCTACTGCTACACATGCAATAAGTTTGGACACAAAGCTGATGAATGCAAATCAAAGACAATGGCATTCCAACTGTGCAAACTGTGGTATGCACAGTCACAATGACTCCTGGTGCAAATCACCCAACAATAGAAGGGTGAATCCATGGAAGGCTGCCTAAATAGTCTATTACTCCTACAACAAAGTAGGACACCTAGCGAAAGCGTGCAGGAACCGGTCATTGAGCAAAAGGAAAGAATCGGTCAAACCGATGGAGAAGATCTCGTCTTCAAATGAGAAGAACAAAGGGAAGAAGACTAAGAAAGAAGTCAAACAGATTTGGTTCAAAAAGAAATCAAAGAGCTCCGTTGAGGAGAAAACTGAGGAAAGATCATCATCTGTTGATGGTGATATCTCTTCAACAAACTAAGCCTACAGGGCTTAGAGGGAACCAGTAGACCATCTACCGTTCCCGGTAGAACTGGTGAGAAGAGAACTCACTCAGTCCACAAGGACAACCGAACAGTTAAGCTTTGATCAATCGGGATAAGAACAACCGAAAAAGCCGGAGTACTGATTAACAAAAACGGAAAGAAAAGTTAGGTAAGGCAATTAATGTTGTAGCCGTTTAACAATAGTTACCGTTTGGTAATTACCATTATGCCCTCTCTATAAAAGAAAGGAGAATTACTCATTAGTTTTACTTTGCTTTCTTTGTGATTAACGAATTCTTGTGCTAAGTAATATTCTCGCACTTTGATCACTGTGAGCTACTATTTGTAATACCGATCAAGCGACTTTCTGTGTTAACCGGTTATCAAGAAATGGCATCATCATCCTCTACCGTGAAGCTGATCAAGGGAAATCAAGCGGAAAGACCTGCATATGATATTGCGGCAGTTCAGAACAGGGAAAACGACATGGCTGGTGCGCTGTCGTCTGTGCCAAATGGAGTCCTCTTGACCGAAGACGTCACGGTGTTCATTCACGCCAAACAGGAAGAACTGGGCGAAATTTATATTCAAAGCGAGTGCTTCGAGTTATGTGAAGAAGGGAGACTTCCAAATAAGTATGCGAAGCTAGTATCATCTGGACTTATCAACGGAGTGTGCTACCCGACCATCTTCCGGGAAGACTGCATTTGAATGGTTCTAAGCCGTCTTCATGAACCAAGTTTCTGGCTAAATAAAGGTATATGCCATCCGATCACCAAAGAAGATCTACATAGGGTGACTTGATACAATGACCAAGGGGAAGCACTAACCCTAAGGACCATCTCCAATGTCGTCGTCAATAAACTAACAAAGTCAAGATCTAATGGTCGACTTATGACCTGACCGACATTGAGGATGATGGAGTCTGCTTTGCATCTGTTGTGAATGGTTACAAGGTTTACCAGACAAGCAATCTAAACAACATACCGGGTGGAGCAATTCACGCCACACACCGGATAATTCACGATAATGCTCAATATGACATTTGTGCGATGCTTCGAGGGCAAATCTTTGAAAACATGAAGAAGCTCGAAGTTGTCAAGAAGAAATGCATGAAGTATGGAACCCTGCTGCTATGTCTGTACTTCTACTATTTAAATTTCTTCCCGGGTATTGGAAAAGTGACTTGGGGAACCGATAGACCGGTCATGCATCAAATCAGTGAAATGGCCACCAACTGAGAAACCAGATAGGAAGAGTAATGATTGAACACTTTGAGGCATTTCAACTACGAATGCATACAAGAGAGAGGGTGTCGTCAACCATTGTTAACGAATACAAAGACGATGTATGCTTTCTGGTCACCACTAATAACTACATAATTCAAGTCGTGGAACCAAGAACCATGTACACTCATGAGCTAACCTACGAGATCACCACAAAGGCTGCTAAGGCATATGCAGATGCCTTGACTGAGGCGGCTCTAGATCTTGGTGCTTACCTATTCGGTACCCATGAAGAGATCCAGGAGAATCTGAAAAAGAGGGCACCAATTAAAAATGTCTACACCAAAAGGGCCCCCACACCAAAGAAGAAACCGGTGACAGAGCAGCCCAAGGCTCAAAGGAAGAAAGCTCAATCGGTACCCAGTACCCAAGATGAAGAACAAGAGGAGACAGAGACCAAGGAAACAGTTCCTCTGGTCAGAAAGAGGAAATCAGGTAAACCGGTAAAGGAGGATCCACCGAGAAGAGCCAAGCCCACAATTGATGAATTTGTGGCATCATTGAAAGAAACTGGGGGAATGGGTTCAATAAGCATAAGATATCAGTTTGCAAATGAAGAAGACAGGAGAAAGATTGAAGAAGCGGTAGTGCATTGCATTCATAAGTACAATCTGCATCCTACTGAACTTCACAAGATTGTATCGGAGGATCTCCTACAAATTCTTGAAGCTAGATAGAAAACTTCAATAGATAGAGAAAAGGAGCTGAGGATACGAGCTCTACTAGAAGTTCAAAACCACCTCACTCTAGAAGAAGCGACTGAACAAGCTGAACTGCATCAGCAAGATTTCTTGACAAAGAGGAGGATAAGTTGGATGCTCATAGGTGAAGCCGACAAGGTTCACGAGGAAGGAGTAGCTATTTGGACCAAACTTCTTCAGACCTAGCAGCAAGCAGAGGAAGCACATCAAAGGACCACAGTTCCACCGGTCCCTGACACCGGTAAAGGAAAAGGAGTACTTGGAGCTAAAGCACAGGTTAAAGAGAAGAATCCTACAGAACCGGTCATCTCGACATCACCGATGACAAGAGCAGCGATCCAACACATCCAACCGTTCTCATCTCTCTAAGCAAAGGTAACACTCGCCCTATGTCTGTCAATGATATTGTTGATGAAGTAATGGACTTCGGAGAAGTAGATAATGCTGCTAAGTGGTACAATGTACTAAAAGAAGACAATAAACAGGCAGTAATTATAGCTATAGTGGAAACTTTTATGGATTTTCATAAAACTCCAAGGGACTACAGGTCCAAGTTTCCACCAGAACTCAATTCTAGGCTTCAGACAAAATGGAGAACCAGTCTAGGCACCAACACGAGAATTAATAGGGAAACATTGTTAAAAGTCAAACCTGGTCTCAGTGAAGAAAGAATAAAGCTTCTACTAGAGGAAGCAGCAATGAACTTGGATACCAAGTATAGAGTTGCCCAAATACTAAATGGATATGAGAATCAAGTCTATAAAGAGACTTTAGACTTCTAGCAGCAGTACAACTTCAGTGCACTTGAGAATTTAGGTCCACTGGATCAAACTGAATAGGTACAAGCACCACCGGTTCAATTCACTACTCATGAAGAACCTGCAACCGGTAAGGCAAATGTTCAAGTAGAGGAGTTCACATCTGGTGAACAAATAAATGTTGAACAGGTAGTTCTCCCAGTAGAACAAGAACTAGGAAATGATATCCCTATGGGAGAATTACATACAGCTAAAGAGCAACACAGAGAAGAAGTCCCACCAGAAGAAAAACTTCAACAAGAACAAGATGTCCCACCAGAAGTTGAAGTGCAACCGGAAGAAGAAGCTCAAATTAAGAAAAAAGCACCTGCTAAAGAAGACCTACCTGAAGAAGAGGTGCAACCAGGAGATGCAGCTCAACAAGGAGATGAAGAAAATAAGGAACAGGAACAAGAAATTCCTGTACACACTGAGCAAGCTCAACCGGAACAGGAGCCCAAGAAAAAGGAACAAGCGGATATCCCAAGCTCCTCCTCATCTAAAAGAAAGTTATCATTTGCTGAGGATAAAGAAGCCAAAAGGAGCAAGGCCACTGATACAGTGGTAGACATCAGCAAGATGTCAACAAGGCAGCTCAAGGAGCTGACCAAGAGGAAATAGGACATGGTCCTAACCTCTGTGAAGAATATCTTGTGCAACTTCGTGCCTGATGCTGACATAGATGAAGATGAACCTGTGATAGATCAGCTGGAAGTCTTGGCACAAGCAATTGGTGATCACCTGACATATCCAGAAACTGTAGCAATAGACCATTATGAAAAGAAGAGAATAGAGATTCTCCACAAACAAGTTTAAGATATCAAGGTAACTCTATCATCCAACTTAAGAGTTCTTCAATAGCAGATCCAAGTTGCAGGAAGTGTAATGTCCCCACTTTAGCAATTGACCAAGCGTGTGTGCATTAGCCTTGTTCTACATGGTCCCGAGGGCTAACGAAGGGTTTAAGGGGATCTTGGAGTGTTTTGGCCTAGTCATTTCCAGTTTGGGCCAAAATGAAGTTGATTTACTCAGTTTCAGGCATACTTACTATTTTTAGTAAGTCAACAGGACACAATGGAGGCCAGTTTTGGTGATTGGATTTGATACTCTTGTTGTCGGGATAATTGTATGTACGGGTTATTATGTTAGTAAAGTATTATGTTATTCTCGGTCGTTAGTGACCGAGACGTTAGACAGTTACGTCACGACACTTCAGTCGTGACCCTTCGAGTACTTTATATACTCTCTCGGAGGTTGGACATGGGAGATATTATTGTATAATCATTATGATATAAATGTACTTGCCGGTCTGGAATGATTAATGAAAGTATTTATTATTATCTGATATATTCTGTGTTTATTATATTTCCCATACGATGTCTGTGCAATACTAAGTTTACCCCAGCGAGTAAACATCTGGCGCCGTTGCCTAGACGTACTCGAGGAGAGAAGTGAGGAAAGGATTTATGCCCAATGTTTTAAATAAAGATAGAAATAAAAAGGCACAAGATGACGAAGGCGAAGCCGCACAGAAGGCTTTGATCTCCGCGCAACAACGTGAACGTCGGTATAGGCTGAGGCAACTTGCCAAGGACCAGCTTGCCGGAGGGTTGCCCGAAGGGAACCTCGGAAGTGGTACGGAAGGTGCAGAGGCCGACGGAGAACAGTTCACTTCGCCGGAGCATCGGAGAGTGCGGAGTAGGGAAGAACTACTCGAGGAAACACAATTGAGACAAGTCTTACTTCAAGAAGAGCGAGACCGGTTTGAAGATTTGACCCGTACACCACGTGCGGAGGACCGAGACCACGAAGGGAATCGTAGGGTCGAAGGTGACGGTACTGCCGGAGGTGCCAGTGATAGTACGGCCAAAGGCACTGCGAATGCACAAGCGAACCCTCCGTTGGAACCAAGGACTCCACACAGTACGGTCCCACTAGTCACACAACTACCGCACGAGCAAGTGCCACCAGTGAACACTACACACAATACTCAAGGAGGAGGTGGTGTCGGAGTACCGAATCCCTCGCGGAGGCAACAACCTACCATGGCTGCGAGTAAGCAGAAACTGCCCAAGTTCATAGGCCAAGCGAAGGAGGATCCTGTTCGGCATTGCCGAACCTGTGAGACTATATGGGCTGCCAATGGAGTTACCGACCAGGACCAATGGATCCGCCAATTCCCTGCAACATTGAGGGAGGGAGCCATTGACTGGTACTCGGATGTTGACAAGACGAGCCTGACGACATGGGACCAGGTCAAAAAGGCCTTCCAGACAGAGTTTCAATTGTTACGAGATGATAATGAGATATTAGCGGAAATCTACAACACTAAGCAAGCGAAGAATGAGTCCGTCCGTGCGTACGGACGGCGACTCAAAGAACTAATCGGGAAGATGGAGTCGGCCCCAGCGGACGAACTGAAGAAGAGGTGGTTCATAGAGGGACTCAAAACCTCCCTACGAAAGAAAATGAAGATAGTTCCACCTACTTCGTACAGTAATGCATACAACCGAGCAATGGATTTAGAGAGTGAGTGTAAGACCTCCAAGAAGATGAGGTCATCTTCTGACGATGACTCGGAGACTGAAAGCAGTGAGAATGGGTCGAGCAAGAAAGTGCTCACGTTGCAAAAAGACCTTGAAAGAATGATGAAAGAACTCAAGGCCGCCAAGGGAAGTACCAGTAAGACAGGAGAAGATACGGTGTGGTGCACGGACTGCAAGGAAGCAGGCCACACAAAAGGTTCTTGTCCGAAGAAGGCTTTTTGCGATATCTGCCAAATCACAGGACATTCCACTAAAGAATGTCCCTACAACCTGAGGGCGAGAAATCAACAAGTGCTCTATGCACAGGAGCAACCTTCCACGTCTGGTACTGGCGGACAACAAAATGCTCCATCATCCGGCGGGTATGGAAACAACCGACGGGGAGGCCGAGGCAATGATGAGAACAAGCCGCGGGTCCAGTATGACGCGAAGGGGAGGCCCATGATACAGTGCAGGAGTTGTAACCAATGGGGACATTATACCCGTGACTGTCAGAATGAGGCTACTGCTCCACTAAAACTGTGTCGGTGGTGCGGACCAGGGAACCATAAGGATGCTAATTGTCCAAAGCCCGGCTGCAACATCCTAGACATGGAACGAGGGGGCACGGAGAAGGTCCTCGCAATCACACGCGGGCAAATGAAGAAGGCCACATATCCTCACCCCCCGACAGAGAAACAAAGGATGCTCGAGGCGAAGGCTAAGATCGCGAAGGGTATGGAGGACCGAAGGGACTCCACAGATGTCGACATTTCTACTCGAGCAATGGCCGAACAAAATATTTTAAGGCAGATAATGCAATTGGAGGTACCAGTAAAGGTCAAGGACCTATTGGAAACGATGCCGCATCTCAAAACGGCTCTATTCCTTGGGCAAAACATTCCAGCAAGCACGGTTGAACGAACGGAGATCATGAGTGGCTCTGCAACCGACCCCATGACGCTATCGATAAATAATGGGCGGAATCCCGCAGTGGTGGAGATGGGTATTTTGGGTACCATCCTCACGAACACAATTGTCGACAGTGGGTCGGGCGTCAATGTCCTCCCGGAAGAAACTTGGAAAAGCTTGGGGAAACCGACACTGTGGCCACCGACTTTCAATTTATTAGGGGCCGACCAGCACGATATTAAGCCTCTCGGTACACTGATGGCGCAGCAGGTGACTATTGGAACCCAGCCTTTCACCTTAGATTTTGTTGTAATCCCTCTTAAGCAGAAGGGGTATGATGCCATCCTGGGTAGAGGGTGGTCGGTGACGGCCCGAGCCAATCATAATTGGAAGAAAAACACCCTCGCATTTGAAAAGGGGGGAAGGAAGTTTGTAGTGGACCTCAACACGCAGATGGTTGGGGAGGAAATGGCATCCGATTCAGAGTCAGGCGACGGGATGGGCGGAGAGGAAGGAAACATGGAACCTAATGCCGAAGGGATACTGAAAGTGGAGGATGATACAGATTCGATGGACGGTCTATTCCACTGGCAAATGGGTGATTATGAATTATTTCCACCGTCCTGCAACATATTGAAGATTGAGGAAGCCGAGAGTGAGTTCCTTCTGGAATATACAGCATACCGAGAAGGGGAAGTCGAAAGGAAAGAAAGCCCTGCCCAGGAGTTTCGGAAGGAGGAACCCATCTGGCACAAAGAAGCAAAGTTGGAAAAAATAAATCTCGGGGATGAGAGAAATCTGAAACCCATCGTTATGGGAGACAACTGGAATCCTGTGTGGAGGACCGCAGTCTTCAAAATCTTGATTCTCCTTTTTCTTTTTATGTACGGGAACGAGACCGTGGTCCCTGTAGAATTTATGGTTCCAAGCTTTTGGATCGCCATTGAAAACAGACTCGGCGACAGGGAGAGGGAACGACTGCACACTTTGTGGGCTCTCGACGAACGGATACATGACAGTGGCAACGGGACCAAATTGAAACTTTACCCGAAGAGGATGGATTCGAAAGGAGGGACAGAGCAACCGAGAGGGACTCGGCAGGCGTCCGTACGGGTGACCAGAGAAGCCTCCGGACAGAAAATTGAAAAACACCCGTACGGCTATGCATGACCGTACGGTGGGAAAAAAAATGAAAAAATAAAAATAAAAAAATATTAAATTAAAAAAAAAAAAAGAGAGATCAGACCGTACGGTTATACGGCATTCAAAAGTGCCACAGCATTGTAGGATGTCGTACGGCTGTCAAGTGTCGTACGGCAATAGCATCCATGCCCGTACGTTATTTTTAATGCAGCAGTCACCGTACGGAAGGAAAGAAATAAATAAAAATGATACTGTACGGTACCGTACTGTTCCATAAGACACCGTACGGCACCATACATGGAAAACGCAAAGCTGAAAAATAAAAGACCGTACGGTACCAAGGCGACGCATAAGGGTTAGATGGGCGTACGATAGCCAAGCCATAAGTAGGATACCGTACGGTTGTACGGCCAGACCACACGCTACAGGAGAAATTAAAAAGCGCAAGGATATATTCGTACGGTCATTGCAGACGATAAAGAAGCCGTACAAACACATAGTTACGGCATTGATCAGTAATAATTTGGTTGTATCCGTACAATACAAAAGCGAGTCAGAGAGAGGGAATCCATACGACACAGACAAGAAGATGCATAAGGGTTCAATACAGCATTGGGATGTGTGAAGGGGAAAGCATGAAGGAAGAAATTCATATGGTATTCTAAAAAAAAAAAAAACGACGACAAAACAAAACAGCTCATATTGAAGAACGAATGGTACCAAAGGGAAGGGCATGAGCAGGAAGTAATGGAAACATAAGCAGTTTGCAGAAAAGAGCATGGGAGCAGACGAAAATCACAAAAATAGTGTGTTTCATTGACTTTGAAGGTGCTAAATTGGTCTTGGCGGCGGGGGCGCTGCCCTTCGACCCCGCCCTGTACCGCTTGCCCCTCGACCCCGCTGGGGGCGTTGCCCCCTAGACCCCCAGTCGGTTCAGTTATCAGCCCTTGGAGAGTGTGACCTGTTGATGAGATCAGAGTTGCTACAGGCATGGAGTGTTTGCATGCCGGAGGTGAAGAGAGCACTGGAGCAAGTCTTTCAAGAGGGGTACTACGCTTTGAGGCACTTGGAGTAGGTGTTGGCTGGACGTGAGACTGTCTTGGTGGATGCATCGAGAGCTCGGGAGGAGCTAACCACCCAGTTGGAGGCAGTAGAGCAACACTTGGCTCAGCGTACCCAGGAGTTGGAAGCAGAGAAGTTGGCACGGGTGGCTATCAAGGTCAAATTGGCTAGGGAGACAGTATGGTGTTAGCGGAGGCTATAGCTGAACAGTATGTTTTGGAGACAAGTTTGGTGCAGGCACGAGAGGAATGGGATGTGACGGAAAAGACCTACTGGACGTAGCATTGCTGGGGAGGGCGGCACTTCAGCTTTTTCAGGGATGCCCCTCTGCCCCTTCTCAGTGATTTTCTTCTTCTATGTGGTGTATTTCATCTCCCTGTTGTTGTAAGTCGTCGGAGACGACTTGTTTTTTGGGGGGGATGATGTTGTCGGGATAATTGTATGTACGGGTTATTATGTTAGTAAAGTATTATGTTACTCTCGGTCGTTAGTGACTGAGAGGTTAGACAGTTACGTCACGACGCTTCGGTCGTGACCGTTCGAGTACTTTATATACTCTCTCGGAGGTTGGACATGGGAGATATTATTGTATAATCATTATGATATAAATGTACTTGCCGGTCTGGAATGATTAATGAAAGTATTTATTATTCTCTGATATATTCTGTGTTTATTATATTTCCCGTACGATGTCTGTGCAATACTAAGTTTACCCCAGCGGGTAAACAACTCTTCGGTGAGAGCTTTCCGACGAGCTATCACTTGCATTATTCGGAGTCCGATTGCTAATACATTTTAATGCCTGAAGTTTTATTAAAGTAACATTTAATTTAATTGTAAAATATTAAAGTGTTACTTTAACATTTATTTTATGGGGATGTGTACCCAAAGGAGACATAAGGGGATATTTTAATATATGTTTTATATTGCACATCTTTTATCCCACATTGCCCATGAGAGTTGAACCGACCCTTGGAAATAGAATAAAAGGAAGCGTTTGTGGCTTCATTAGAGAAGTTGAATATGAGAAGAAATTGGTGTGTGAGTTGCAGATCCGTTCTTGGCATTTGAGGACGTTTATCCTCTCTTGTGACATTCTAGACGTCATTCCCTTGGGGTTTGGCCTTTGGAATCCATTGTTATCAGTTTCATTATCAAGCAGTTTAGTTGCATTTCCAGCTACAGGCAGATTTGGCATTTTGCTCATATCTTCTTCACTACTTGTCCAATGCTTATGCCGCTTTGAGAGAATGATTTTATGAAGGTAGTGGAATGATTGAAGGACAAAGTACTGTAGCGGCACTGTTCATGCGGCACTATTCACGTGGCACTATTCATGCGGCACTATTCACGCGACACTATTCACACGGCACTATTCACGTGGTACTATTCACGTCACTGTAGCAGCAAGTTCGAAAGCATGGGCTGGAGTATTATTTCATTAATGCTGGAGTAATTAGTGAGTTGATAAATCTGCCATGTATTTGGTTTTATTAATTCTGAAAATAACATTTTATCGGCAATAGTTCATTGTCCACTTTGCATATTATTGTAGTTTATTTCTTATTTATGTTGTATGATTCCTATTCCATGCACAAAACACAACAAACAAATAAATGTTTGATTTCCAGTGTTATAAGGGGTTTAAAACATTAAATGGAGAAATAAGAAGTTGAATGCAAACTGTTTGACATAATTCCTTTCAGCAGTGGGTTTAGTTTTTTGGGGCATTCAGGGGTGTCCATTACCAGAAGTTTGATGATAAGAACTTCCAACTTTGAAACTTTCTTGCAAGATCTGACAGTGAAGTCAGCAAAGACTTCACAAGTCATTAGAGCCTTGTCTTCTCAATTTGACATCAAAAATAAGTCTGCAACAAATTTTAGCAGAGAAATGACCAGTCTGGCTCTAATTCTAAGAAAGACTGCAGAAGAGGGGAATAAGAGAATCCAAGACATTATTGGATTTCAGTTATTTCTGGCCCCAACATTTGACTCCATGCAGCAAACTGCAACTTCTACAGAAATTCTGATCAATGAACCTGATTATAAAACTGTGGAGGATATGGAGAACGTCATTGTTTCTCTAAAAACAGCCCAAAAGAACATTGAATATGTAACCGGTCAATGGGCACCGTTTCTTCATTCTGCTAAGAATATCTATAAGGATATCTTCACCAAGCTACAAATGTGAAATCCTAAATGAATTTTAACCCTTTGTCCTATGGAGGCAAAAAGGGGAAGAAGAAGCAGAAGAAATGGGAAGCAGGACAGAGCAGCTACAGGGGAAGCAACAGTCAAGGGGAAGTTTGCAATCAAAAGAGAGCAGAACTGAAGTGTACATTACACAGGATAGCAGTCTGATCAAGGACAGAATAGCCACAGAACCAGAACAGAAGAAGAGCTAAAGCACTTTAACAGGGGAAGTGTGCTACAGAGAAAAGAGAAGTCTACAGAACAAGGTATAAATTGTGATAAGTAAGTGAGTATGGTTTTGAGCATGGTTTTGCCACCAATGACAAAGGGGAAGATTGTTAGCAATTTAAGTTGTCATTAGTGTAAATCTCAAACACCATTCCCACCGGTAAAGGTTCACCGGTCACTCATGTTACTCTAAAGGCACCGGTAGACTAGAAACAGAGTGTGCACCGATAGATTAAACAGAGGGGATACACCGGTAGACCTAACTAAAAACATTGTACCGGTCTTATATTGCATACAAGGATGAACCGGGTATTACCGGTCTAAACTGCATAAAGATCCGCACCGGATTCTGCGGAGCAGTTTGAGATAAAAGCGGAATATGCGGAGCATCCACCGCTCAGAAGTGCAGTTAGCTTTTTAACAGGAGTTAGCTTTATTTCTACGGATGTTTTTTCAAGGTAAACTCCAGATCGGAACTCAAAATTTTTTGCTAGTTGCATGATTTAATGTTGAGTTTACAGTCTGGCGGTTCTATGAGTTAAAGGTTTCATTTAAGGTGAACTCTTGTATAAATACAGGTCATAGGACACAAGAAAGTGTTGTTGAAAGTTGCTGAATAGAGAGAGCAGAGAAGAGAGAGATTACAGTCACCAGAGGTGAAAGGCAACGAGGCAGAAAAAATTCAATAGCCAGGCAAACCGGGGAAGAGATCAACAGGTATGATCTAATCAGACAATCAGTGTCATATAAGATCATTGCTTTCATAAGGTGTGAAAGCAAATTGAAATCCCTCTATCAGGGTGAACCCTAATCGGTTCTTTGTAAAAATCCCTTAACCGGGTAACATCTTTCTTGATGTTGAAAGTCTTCTAGCCAGGCAACTCCTAACAGAGTTAAGATCTTAACCGATCTTCTACCAAATCCCTTAACCAGGTAGCACCTTCACTAGTGCTTTGTAAGCTCCTAACAGGGTGTCTTTACTTCTGCAGTAGTGAAGTTGTGAGCTCTGTCTCACCGTGGTTTTTTCCTTCTAACCGAGAGTTTCCACGTATACATCTTGTGTTGATCTATGTGTTTCTATTTATGCTTATGAATGATTGTTTATATTATGCTTATCTTGGAAGGATAATTAAACAAGTGTTGAATTGTAATAGAAACAAGTATTTACTGATTCACCTCCCCCCCCTCTCAGTAACCGGTTAGTAATAACAGTTTTATCGGTTATAATGTGTTGTTTCTGGTACTAGAAAGAAATAACACAATACCTCTCAGGAAAACATGAAACGGGGAGAAATTATATTAATTGTTTCGAAGAAAGCCCTATAGTGATAGAGAGCATTGCATATAACTTTTCCTCAGAAGCAGCCGCGTAAAATATTGTGAAGTGATTACCACAGCCAGTCAAAATCATATAACTAATTAAACATAAACTATATTATAGGCTTTTACTTATGATAAACTTCAAGAATTATCAGTTCACAAGGACCAAAAAACTCTAACTAACATTTTCAAGTACTATTTGAACCATTTCTATATTACTTTGTTTAGAGATCTGTAAAGACTCGTTGACTTCAACTAATTTCTGGATTTCTACCTTTGACAAAGTGATTTAGTCCTAAAGAAAAGATTTCAAGGTCTAATTCCACTCATTTTAGGGAAAAGTAGTCCGTATCTGTAATAAAGCTTAAACAAATGAAATATATGAAAATCAGGGGGGACGTTAGCCAAGCATTCCTTAATTTTTGAAAATAATAGAAACAACAAAAAAGTAATAAAAAAAATAGGCAAATCGATCCGAACTAAATTGGAAGTGTACAAGATATTCGGTAAACTTGAATAAAATATAATTCCAATTTACAAAAACTGTTCATGGAAATTATCAATATATTGTAAACCAACCCCCTAAGCTGGGCAAACATCATGTGTGCAGATGGTGTAGATTGAGCCCAAATTCTTTTCAACGAATTTACAGAATTCAGTACGCCATGTATTTGCATCACTTTAGTGTTCACCAAGTATTAATTCATTTTCATTAGCAAAAAGAAAAAATATTAGTTAGAATCAAATTGTGGAATGAAGTGTACATAGGGGTCAAGAATTTGTGATTGCCACAGGTAAACATTCTAGAATATATCAGGATGCAGTTGTGTCGAGCTTTAAATTGCCATTTATTTGCAATCCAATTGCCTAACCGAGGATGGGGTAAACCATTTCAACGTAATTTTTTTGAGCTTTTTCCTTCCATGAGATGCGAACTACAATCGAAGTGTCCAGAGAGGGGGGAAGAAAACTAATGCGTCAATGGTGCGAATCTTTACTGTCACATACCTCAGATTTATTTATTTATTGCCTACGTTACAGTCAGCCTAATAAAATAGTAATCTGTAAAGAACACAGATTAAAGTTTTAGTCTTAAAAAACACAAAGATTGAAGTAGTTGTATAAAATTATAAAATAAAAAGCTTTGCTTACCTAGATCCGCTAGGGCAGAAGAAGCGAAGCTGGCCCCAGTCATGCAGAGCGAGACCAGTTGACCAAGGGCTAGAACTCCCACTATCTGCCATATCTTGTCTCTGTTCATGTCCCAGGGCTAAAACAACGTTCTCTGCTTTAGAATAAAATCTGACCGCGGCTATGACATAGGCGTTGGCCATGTTGAATTTATTCGCAGTTGACATCGGAATAATAAATAAATCTGATGTGACAATTTTGTTTACTAAAAAGACGTGCTCCAAGCAGTTACCATCAACTGGTCTGGTAAGATGATTATATCATATTTGCTAGTTCACCTGCAAGTCAGCGAGGATAGGGATTGGATTCCACCGGTAGCTCTAAAAACGTGGAAAGCTAACTGGTATCATATTGTTTAAATTTTGAATGCATTTCCTGGCTTAGCATGTGTTTTCTCTGAATAAAATGTATGCTTGCATGGCAACTCGATTGACATGAAACCGTTGAATATTTTTTTTACTATTATTATTTCTTAAACAAGGGCTGCAGATTGAGTTTGATTTGCTTAAGGAGAATGTTAAATAAAATGGATTTAATTATGGAATTTGTGTTTTTGTAATTAGTTAATAATGTAACAACAATGAAAATAATAATCAATTAATTGTTAGGCATTCCAAAAATATAACTTTAAATATTAGGAGTGTATTTAAAGATACATTCATAAGCAAATTGAAATGGTTCAAAGGTCTTGATTTATGTTTTTTACAACTTTTAAATGTACAAATCAAATTTCACAATGTTAAGCTTTCACCCATATTGATTATTTTTATTAGCAATTGTACTTTTAATCATTAGTTCATGACATTATATCAATAATTGATGAAGGGTACTCCTTTTATACCACAAACACATAACAGAAATAAATTAACAACAACAATTTGCAAAAACAGAAAATGGGTTTCTTATTATCTCCACAAATGTGGAATTACAAATTTCAGAATTACAATATTCAAAGCCACATGGGCATTTCCCTTACACTATTCTGTAGGGCAAAGTCTCGAATTATTACCCAGAACTACTATGAACTACTTTGAACTGCCTAAGACAACACTATAGTCTTTCTTATATAGGCAATTTTCCACCGCCTGGGAAGGTTCCAAAAATTTAGCCATAAAGGCTGACCAAACTTAGAATTATTTTATTTTTCATTTTATTACATCATAGTCGGCTCAAAAAATCTTTTGAAACCCAAACATAAATTCTGAAGGAAATTTATTTTCCACCATTTCAGGTGGCCCAACTTTCGAAGACCATAAGTCATCACCTGTTGACCCGATTGACTATTATGACCCCATTTTAGAAAGGGCGTGAAGTGCTCTACAACACTTGAATCAAGCAAGCTTCATTTAATTGAAGTTTTGACCTCATCCGGGGCCTCTAAAGCCTTCAAAACTAAGTTCAAAGTTTTTGTACCCTGCTGCCAATACCGAAAATTTTCAATATCTTCAAAACTAGACTTGATCTGGCAATGAAACTTTACTAGCAAATTGATATGACCAAAATGAACCTTCAGGAAAGAAAATAGACCATTCTGAGGTCGAACGAAAAATGTACTAAAAATAGTAAATTTCCAAAAATAGTAGCTCTGCACAAGATAGCCCTTATTGAAAAGAAAACAAAAAAATATTTTTGGGTGATGCAAGATTGCTCTTACACCCAAGATGCTCCTACATCAATAATATGAGCATAAGATAGTAGGAATTATGAAAGAAAATTCACCATGCGCAGGGAAGTTGGTGTGAGTGCCTCATTTATTTCCTCTGCACAACATTTCAAGATTGAGCACACCGCACCTTGCCATTTGTTAGCACGACACACATTTTAATCGTGACCTACCCTTCGTTGCACCTGAATTTTCGCCAACGCGCCATGCGTCACTCAAGCGCCAAACGGGTCATCCGATGGTGAGTTTGAGATTTGTTTTAACAAGACATGCAACCTCTTCGCGAGCAATCAAAAATGTTATGGCTTTCTCCAAAGGCAGTTTCCCCGTGTGGATGCCATGCGTCTTCCTTCTAGCTGGCACATATCCTTCCAATGGCGAGCCTAGTTCTTTTTCAAAGTTGGACACATGGTGGTCTTGTGGGCTTTTTAAGGAGCCCAGTCTCATTCAATTGCAGCTTTCAACGCTACCACATCATGAGTCTCCTCTATCATAGCCATATTTTTTTCCATGTGCCCAGATCTGCACTTTCATCATTCCTCTGATATGGGTGTGGTCCTCAACTAAACTACCCCCATGATTTCTGAAGTGGCAGTCGGAGTAATTATGGGAACCCGATTCTTTTTCTAGAAAAAGGGTTGGCTGTCAAATTTTTACAGCTAGTAAAGCGACCCAACCTAAAAAGCCTGGAAAGAAAAGAAATATAGAGAAATCTCTCTAATCCACTTTTTAGGGTTTTTAGGTTGCACCTTGGTTATATATGCAGGAAATTGTAATGCACATGGGGGGAGGATTTTTAAGACTTTCGCTCTTAAGCAAAAGGCTATTTTCAAGAAAGCCTTAAGATTGTAATGAGCATTTTGAATCAATGAAATGTAGCAACCGTGCTTGTAGCCCTTTGTCTTGCAAAGATCCATTTGTCCCATGAATATTTTATGTGCATTTCCTAACTTTAGTAGTTGCATTTTGATCTCTACTATGTAGATTATGCTCCAAGCTTATCTATGTGTGGCTACTATATGTTTCCAGCTTTATGTCTCATGCTTAGATAGTTATTTGTGTTGGCAAAATGGTCAACCCTCCCCTTGGGATTCATGACATGGCTTAACTGCCTCATGTGTCTTCTATAAGTCTAGTGGTTGTATCGAGCATTGACAGGCTGATCTTTTGGTGCAACGACAATCACACTTGTAAAAAGTGGTATCGATCTTGGTGATAGGTTTGAATCCTCTTAGGGTAGCGTTGAGGGAGAGATTGTTGGCAAAATGGCAAGTGTTCCCCTCGGGATTCATGACATGGCTTAACTATCTCATGTGTCATCTATAAGTCTAATGTTTGTATCAGGCATTGATAGGTCAATCTTTTGGTGCAATAGAAATCACACTTGTAACAGTTTGTATATCTATGACTATTCCTTTATCTAATACAGAGGGTGGCCTTTCTATCTTGTCTTAAGAGTTAGTCTGTGCATTTTAAATTATTCCAAAAGCTTTGGCAGATTGCCTTATTAGGAATAGATTTCTTCCTTTTTCCCCTCAGCAAAATGAAGAGTCGGCTTCTAAAATCTTAGAGGTTGCCTAGTGAATAAGTGCAAGGTCCCATGCTCACTGAGGCTTCCCATAAGGCCGTGGCACCTAGGAGAAATCTTGGGCATCAATAGTTCTTTTTTTGGCACATCCGGTGGGACCAAAACTTGCACAAGTTATAGAAGAGGTGCCTTCTTTGGCTTTCAAGAGCCAGATCCTAAGCACTCGATGACTGTATAGCCTTCTTCAGGCTAGATCCTAATGCTATTGGCAGGGTTTCCCCTCATCAATCACTCCCTTTCCCCTATGTGTTGAGATAGAGAGATATTATAGCCACCAATATTTTCCCCCGCCATTTCATGAAGGTCCGTGCATCATGCCTTCCTACCGACAATATCTAGCCAGGACTGCTGATAGTTTTTCTCTGTATACCATTGTTGTGCCCAGTTATGGGAAAAACCTATCCACGCATTCATACTCCTATCAGTTGTAGAAGTTTCCTAATAACTCCTATCAACATGCTTACCCTCTCACCCACAGCCAGAATGTGGGAAACCAAGAAGATACCAACTATCAGGATATATTGATGAATCTTTAGATAGAGTTAAGAGCAATCAAGGAGGAGCACAAGTATCACCACTGGCAAGGAGAGCTTGATTATCAAGCTTACATGTTGCAACAACAAGTTGATGGCAAAAGGATGCAACAAGAGCAGTTCCTTGCAATGCAAGCAATTTCCCATAAAGAAAGGACTAAGTGATAGGCTTTGGAGGAAGTGGGGAAAAATGAAGAGGAAGAAGGAAGCAGAGGGCCCGACATGAATAAAGAGGTAGACTCATCTGGCCATGGGCTTCCTTTTGCTCTGAGAATGCCACGGGAGGATATGGAGAAGTTTGTTCTCCAACTGACCTCTCTATAGGCATGGAATGAAGAAGGCTACAAAGAAAAGGAATACACATTCTCATTGTCATAGAAAGGCATCCAACAAGAGGAATGCACAGTCTCACTCTTGGATGCACTCCCCTTATTCACTGACCTAGAAAGGAGTGAGCAACACAATGTCCCAACACAAAAGACAATTCTAAACCATCACTTATGTGTTTCTGAGACATTGTTAGGTTTGGTGGCCCTAGAGGAGATCAACACTGAGGATGACTTTATGGGTGAGCTCGATGCCATTTGCACATCAGTTAACCTTGAGTTAGAGATTTTTGAGTCTACTGACTGCGAGTTGCTACAAAAAAGGGGAGTCCTCCTACGTAGTAAAGAAGCCATCAGATTTTGTTTCTAATGGTTATCTGAAGGAGGAGAGATTCAAACCAATCAAGGGATGTCCCATCAGGCATCTAGCCCAGAGCATTTGTAGCGAGTCACCACTGGTCAGGCTCACCTCCGAGCATGAAGAAGAGCTCAATGATGAAAAGGAGCAACTTACCCATTCATTTCTAGAAGATAATATTCCGACATGGGTAAGTTTCTTTATTTTCATTTTTTGGGAGGCATGCCAAATGCCTTTCAAGCTTTCTTTTCTGGTTGGCCATCTAGGAAGATGTAATCAACCAAAGGCTAGTTAGGAAGGGAAGCTATTTTAAGAAACTAGTCAATGGGTTTGTTTAAAATCTTGTAATATAAGTCTGTTTACATGTATAAATATTTGTATAGTAGTAGGCTAGGAATTTCTTTTCCAAGACGTGCATCCTTTCACATGTTTTGGTGTCCTCCCTTGCTCCCTACTGGATAAGGTAATGGTCTGTGAAACCAGAGATTTGGGTTCACATCATGCAAGAAGAATGTCCCTAAAAGTCACTAGAACTGTGAAAGAAAATTCACCATGCACAGGGAAGTTGGTGTGAGCACCTCATTCACTTCCTCTACACAACATTTGAAGATTGAGCACATCACACCTTGCCATTTTTCGGCATGACGCACATTTTAATCGTGGCCTACCCTTCGTTGCTCAATAATTTTTGCCAATACACCACACATCACTCATGTGCCAAACAGTCTCATCATCTGGTGGTGGGTTCGGGCTTTGTTTTAATAGGACACATGGCCTCTTCATGGCCAATTAGAAATGTTATGGCTTTCTCCAAAGGTAGTTTCCCTGCGTGGATGCCATGTGTCTTCCTTCTGGCTGGCGTGGATCCTTCGAATGGCAGGCCTAGTTCTTTTTCAAAGTAAGACACATGGTGGTCTCGCAAAATTTTCAAGGAGTCTAGTCTCAGTTAGTTGCAACTTTTGGCGGTTTCACGTTGTGAGTCTCCTCTGTCGCAGTCATCTTTTTCCATGCGCCTGGGGCAGCTCTGCACTTTCAGCATTCCTCTGATATGGGTGTGGTCCTCAATGAAACTACTACCATGTTTTTTGAAGTGGTGGTTAGAGTAATTATGGGAACCCAATTATTTTTTTGGAAAAGGGGGTTAGCTATCAAATTTTTACGGCTAGTAAAGTGACCTAACCTAAAAATCCTATCAAGAATAGAAACACAGAGCAATCTCTTTGATTTTCTTTTTAGGGTTTTTAGGTTGCGCCTTGGTTATATATGTAGGGCATTGTAACGCAAATGGGGGAGGATTGTTAGGACTTTCACTCTGATGCAAAAGTCTATTTTCAAGCAAGCCTTAAGACTATAATGAGCATTTTGAATCAATGAAATGTAGCAACCGTACTTGTATCCCTTTATCTTTCAAAGATCCATTTGTCTCATAAATGCTTTCTATGGATTTCCCAACTTTAGCAGTTGCATTTTGATCTTTGCTATGAAAATTATATTACAAGCTACTCTATGTGGTTATCATATGTTTCCAGCTTTATGTCTCATGCTTAGATAGTTGTTTGTATATCTGTGACTATACCTTTATTTGATATAGAATATGGCCTTGCTATCTCATCTTAAGAGTTAGCCTGTGCATTTTAAAGTATCCCAAAAGCTTTGGTGGATCACCTTAGTAGGAATAGCTTCCTTCCTTTTTCCCTTCAACAATTAAATGAAGAGTCAACTTCTCAAATTCTAGAGGTTGCGCAGTGAATAAGCGTAAGGTCCCACACTCACTAAGGCTTCCCATAAGGTTGTGGCGCCTAGGAGTAATCTTCAGTGTCAACAAGAACATTTAATGGGATCATCATTGATGTATTATTTCTTTTTCCTGCTATAAGTATGGTTACTGAATATGATGTGTTGGCATTTAAGGGTTAATGCTAGTATTAAAAAGAAATAAAATCTCTTATACATAAACTTAGGTGAGTCAAATACATAGAATTAAGGAATTATGTAGAGTTGAAAATGATAAATACAATTAGTTGTTAAGAAAGGTTGTTAGATTGTAAGAAGTGTGAGAAATAGGCAATTAGCTAGCCAGTTGTATTAAATGAGAAATTGCTAAGGTTCCATGTACCTTGTCACTTCAAATATTAGGACTCCTATGCATTTAAAGATACATTCATAAGAAAATTGGAATGAGTCAAAGGTCTTGATTTGTTTTATTAGCAACTTTAGAATGTACAAATCAAATATCAAAATGTTAGGCCTCCACCCATATTGTTTTTTTTCATTGACAATTGTATTCTTGACCATGACTTCATAACATTATTTTCAAAAATTTGAGTATAAGATAGTAGGAATATTTAATGGGATTAATGGTTCATTTTTCCTTTTTCCTATAGGTATGGTTATTATGCTATAGGTATGGTTATTGAATATTATGTGTGGGCATTTAAGGGTTAATGTTAGTATTATAATGAAAACAAATATCTTGTACATAAATTTGGGTGAGTCAAATACATAGAATTAAGAAGTGTGGAATTGAAAATGATGAATTATAATATTTGTTTTGGATCTTAAATTTGGAAGAACAAGTGTTTTTAATTTTCAATTTAGTAGTGAAAGTAAACAGTTACAAAGTGTTGAGAATAAGAAATTTGTATATCAAATTCAATTTAATGATGAAATATACAAGTTGGAGATGTGATAGACCATTATGATATAATTCGTTTACCTAAAAATTAAATAAAAATAAAAGTTTTTTTGAATTATTCATAGTAATTGGACTCTTAGATGCTCTTGGAAAAGTTGAATGCAAGGCCATGCGAGATGTGGACGAATGAGAACTTCGGGTGAATTTTTGGAAACAGAAGGCTTAGATTGATTGACTGCAAGAAGGGGATAGGAATACTACTTTCTTTCATCATTTTGTTCAAGATCATCATAATAAGGGGTATATTTCCTCTCCTATTACCTCTAAAGAGCATCACATCTCGTCTTTGTCGGTTATGACTTGTGAGGCTCATCACTTTTATTCTACTCTTTTTGCTAAAGGCATAGGAGAATTTGATAATTTCTTGCATTCCCTCTCTTATCACTAGTGCGATGAATGATTCTCTCATTCATCTAATTATGCTACTTGAGTTAGAAGTGGTTATTTTTGGGATGAATAAAGGTAAATATCCACACCCAGATGGCTTCCCAATTGAATTTTTTTAGGAGTTTTGTGATATTATTAATCTAGATCTATTGGAGGTTGTTAGGGAATCTCCTTGTAATAAGCAAATACTTCGAGCCTTGAATTCTACTTTCTTGACTCTCATTCCCAAAAAGGAAGGTGCAAACAAACTTGATTTTTTTAGCCTATTGCTCTTTATAATGTGGTGTATAAGAATATCACTAAATTGATTGTGGAGAGGCTCAAAAGTTGTCTTCCTATGGTAATCTCTTAGGAACAAGGGGTTTTTGTGGTTGGTAAATAGATTTTGGATGGGGTGGTGGTGGATTTTGAGGTTATTCACTATATAAAAACTTCAAAGAAGAGATTTATGACAAAGTCAAGTGGATTTTCCTTCAGAAAAATCTCTTAGCCTTTGGTTTTAGTGCAGAATAGGTGAGTTAGACTATGAGTTGTGTTACTTCTACTTCTTTTTTGGTTATTGTGAATGGAGAACCTTTAGAGCCTTTTGGTACTTTTGGAGTCCTTTGCCAAGGGGATCCTCTTTCCCCTTGCCTATTTATTATTTTGGCTAAGGGTCTAGGTCATTTTCAAAAAAATTGTGTTTCTTAGGGCTTAATTCTATTAGAAATAGGGAATACTGAGAGGGGGGGGTGAATCAGAATTATACAAACTTTTACTTTTGCCTAGTTATGGATATAACAGATTATCTTAATGCATGCATAACACAATAAACTAAATAACATGCATATCAATAAAACAAATGAGCTCATAACACATTATTTGTTCTCGAGGAAACCCTGGCTAAGGGAAAACCCCAGTGGGGATGGTACCCACAAAGATCCACTAATCAAAAGTATCATGTTAAGGATGTTGACCCTTTAGGGGCCTATTACATGCACATAGTGTCTTAGTCCCGATTAAGGGACTATAAGCCTTGTTAGAAGCCTCAACCCTGCTAAGAGTTGGTAGTACAAACTATGATTACCAGATGAGCCCACTGCCCAAACAAGTAATGTACAATGTTTAATGATTACAAAATAAGTCAAGGTACATAACCTTATACTACTTGCAACTTCACATCAATGTCTCTTCGCTTGCTTTTTCACTATTGCTATTGCTCTATTACAACTTCTTCATGTATAATTACAATTACATCATTACATCTCTTTATACAAGTTATTAAGGATAATAACTCTTATAGCCAGCTTGACATAAGCATTATACAAAATGTATCTTTACTCAAGGGTTAACATATAGGATTTCATCCCTTTATATTGTTAAGACATTATTTTGGTAAACAAAATAATCCCTTAACTCTTTACCAATTCTGTCTTCATATTATGTCCTGTCGGCTTAACATTGTCTTCAGTAGAACTGTCATAACTTCTTCCGTACATGCCGTATTGACTTGTGCTCTTAGGTGAGTCTTATATAGTCACCATAGTATCTAGGTTTAAGTGCATAAGCACTAAACTTACTCCAATCAACATCGCTAATCAAAACTATCTTCAGGTACACTAGCAAAAACACTATCTCATACTTAGACAATTTTGCATTGCGCTTTGTCATACTTGCTCTCTGTCCTATGTGATCTTCATGTAGATCATATGTTGCCATAATGATGACATCTAAGTATCTAACTCAGCCAAATTGCCAACAATCTCCCCCTTTGTCATTGGTGGCAACATATGAGAAAATTGGCTAAGTCATAAAACTTCAAAATCTCAAAATTGTGGCCATAACAAAAAATATGTATATATTGTCCTTATAACTTCATATATCTTATGTATTCCCCCTAAGAGTATACATCCTTATCATATTTATTAATTTTATGCTATATATCTCTCCCCCTTTGACAACAATGACAAAAAAGGGTGTCAAAACTGTGTTCAGACAAAAATGTTATACTTAGATTCAATATTGCAAAGTCGGTAGGCTTGCAACACAATCTGCAAATTTTATCTTCATGGCCTCTATCTCTTTCTCCCATGCCTTGTTAATGGAATCTCGGTTTTAATTTCTACTTCTTTGATCTTAATCTTCTAAGTTTCTTCAGATACAAGGTTCTCATATTTTGTACACTGAATGTACAAAGTTTTACCTCTTTCCAAGTTCCTTATCAAGCCTTTTATACAAATATCAAGACTGTTGATATCATTCCTGATATTCTGACTTATGTCCAGAAGTATTTTGGCCTCATAGGCTACTTGTTCCTTCACCTTAGCTATATCTGATAAGTTGGTAAACTCATCATCAAATGTATTCATTACTTTCTTTGCTCTTTCAAGTGGATCTGCCTCTACAATCTGTGTAGTCACAATGATTTGTAACTTCTCAGTTAACTCCTTAAGGGATCCTTCAAGGCTTTTTACCTTCTTATTCTTCCCAATAATCTTATTCAGAGATGTGATCAATTCCATTTGATCATCATCATCTACTTCTTTTCCCAAGCTTTCAAATATAGATCCAACTTGAGTTTTCTTACCAGTCTCAGGTGTAAGACTGATTTCTTCTTGACTGGGGGCTACTACTTGCTTCTCTGTCTCCTTTTCTTCTTCAATCCTTGTGTCTCTCTGATCTTCTCCTCTAGCACTGTCCTTCTCTTTAAAAGCCGAATAGTCAATAATGTTCTCAAGGTTCTTAAAACGATTATCATCACTATCTAGAGTGATTTTGGTTCCTTCCACATTCATTGTCTCATCTTCAATGTTAATAGCTGGTGGAGAGGGAATTCTCAGTTGTTCTACTTCCTTTGCTTGCTCTACTAGTTCTGCTGCATCTGATTGTCTTCCAACAGTTTCTGTCATCACTTTAACTATTGCTTGTTGTGTTTCCTTGTTGATTTCCTCATAGTTAGCTCCCATAATCTGAATTGTTCTTTTCTTTGTTCTCAACTGGGTCTTCAGATCTTTCATGATATGCTTGAAGTGTTCTTCATCTTTCACATCACATAGCTTCCTAACAAGATTTTCTCTAATTTTTATGTTTTCTTCTGTTGCTCTTTTCTTTCTATTTACTAACTTTTCATACAAATCATCAGGTATCTTGCCCTAAATTGTGTTAAACTTCTTCTTAGTCAATATCATGTGTTTCACAACTACATTTTCAAGGTTCAATCTCTCTGCATAATCATAGAGGTCATAGTACTTGTTCATCTTTGAAAAGTCTCCATTTTGTAGATCTGTTCATTCACTTTTTCTATCTTTGGTTTCCAAATTTTCTTCTTTACTGGGGTCTCTTCATCATCTATTATTTTTGCAATCTTCCTCTGTACTGGTGGCACTAATGTTTTCTATCTTTTGCTCGGTCAAGTAGCAATCTCTTTCACTCTTTTACTAGGTGTAGAAGAGGATGATCTAGTGGACTTCCTGACTTCTTGATCTTTCTCAGTTTCTTCCACTTTCACTTTGATCTGAATGCCTGCTTGTTGTACTCTAACTGATGATAGAGGTGGAACAGACAAAAGTTCATTTTTTCCTATGTCTCTGACTGCTGCTGCTGTCTACTTAGCTATCAAAAATTCTTGCTTAGTCATCCCTATGTCCTTTAAAATCCTCTTTATTGTACTTTCTACTCTCTTCTTAGACTGTTTTCTTCTAAGATAGTCTTTGCGGAGTTGAAGTTTTCCTCAAAGGTTCCAAATCTGTTGTTGTGAATGTCCAACTTTCTTTTAAGAAATTTGCTCACTACTCTTCTGTTTCAATCTCAGAAATTTCATAGCCAAGAGGGTCTATGAATTCTACTCTAGGTTCTACTGCTTCAATGAATGTAAAGTCAGTATCAACCATAAAGCATATCTCATTCTTATACTTCTCTACTAAAGACTGAGGGATCCTTGTTCTGCTTGTCATCAAATTTTGAAAAGTTTTAATCACCAACACTGCACTCTCATTGACCTTGTCAATAAGATGTCTCTTGTATACTTTGTTAATCCTTTCCATTGTAGTTTTACCATCATTCCAATCATCACCAATAGTGTAAGGAAATCTTCTTAACAAATGGAAAAACATATAAGTGATCAATGATGAGAATCTAAACTGAGAGTACTTAGTCTTCTTTATCTTTTCCAAATTCTCAAACAACTAAATTCTCAAAATTTCACACATGTCAACTTGAACTTTGTCTACACACATTAAATAGGCTACATGTATCATTCTTGATGCCATGTCATCTTCTCTTGAGTTTGCACAAAACTTAGCTGTAAAGATCTTGCTCAAATATCTAACATCATCCTGTTGCATCTTGCTAATTACTATTCCTCTGCCATTGTAAGATGATTTTGTGTTGTCTATAACTATTTTTCTCATGTTCTTGTCATTCAAAGGTATGACTCCAGTTTTAGATAGACCAGTTACGTCATGAATTAGGTCAGCTGTGATATCTATCACTCTGTCATCTAACCAAAACTTCCCATTGTGAATTCTACTTAAGATTATCTTGGTACATTCTTCATCATCAAACTTATATTATAGAGAATACTTAATAATCTCATTATCCTTCAAATGTTCAAACCCTACTTTCAATGACATATCTTGATTGTAAATCTTTTCATATTCTTTAGTAAAGTCACTATCACTGAGAGTATCAAGCTTGCATCCCAAATAACTTCTAACATTTTCTAAGTGTAAAACTTCATTTGGTACAGATGATAAAGCTAACTTAGGGTCTTCCTCCAAGGGTTCTACTAGTTCCCTTTGACTTTAGATCTAATCTTATCCCTTACATTATGAATCAATGAAACTGTTGGCAAGTTGTCTATACTGAAGTATATGACTAGATATAGTGTTGTCATTATGGCAACAAAGTCATGTAGCAATTTGGAGTCAGTGCACTTGATGTAAATATCAAAATTTGGTTAAGTGTTGAAGACTGGACAGTGTATAGAGTTCTTGTAGCTTAGAGCATCAGCGCACATGTGTACGGATGAATTATGGTATGCATTGTAGAAGTTAAGTTGGTTAGACTATATTCTTGCTTAGTCTATGAGTGCATGATCAGATGTGCAAGGATGACAAAGTTATAGTCAATTTAAGTTGCAAAGCCAATGTGTGCCAACAGAGAACAGAGCATAGAGCTAATAGTTAGCATTTTGGTTTGTGATTATAATGTAATGTTGTAAGGGCTATGCTCCCATTGTATTTAGGTTTCTGACATGTTTATATGTATAATTGTAAGTGCACTTAAGCTAATTCATTTGGAAGCATTGTTTGTAATTAGTTATAGGGCCGACCTAATTGTGTATTCTGTATGAGTGTATAAATATAAGGTGCACCCATTGTATTCAGTATGGAAGTCAAGATAGAGATATAATGAGTAGATCAAAATTTTGCGAAGACACTAGAAGATGTATTAGAGCTTTGCTAGAGGTCAAAGCATCAGCGTATCAAAGGAACTGATCTGACAAGCAGTGTCATAGTGATAGTTCACCTGGCAGATATAGTGTGTATCTGAGATTAGAACATTGTAGCCTTCACCACTTGAGTAGTGAGCTCTTGGACAGTGCATCCTCTCCCCTAATAGGGATGATTGTAAAAGACTCCTAACAGGGTCTGACCCTTAACAAGGTCTACTGTACTTAAAGCATTGTAAAGCTACTCCTAATAGGGTAAAGGATCTTCTAACAAGGATCACAAAACACTAGTGCAGAATATTAGTGGGTGTCAATTCCCACCAGGATTTTTTACCTATTTGGGTTTCCTCATAATCATATTGGTGTCATGTGTTGATTTCATGTTTCATATTTATGTGAATGTTTATTTCAGTACTTAAGCATTTATGTTCAACATAAAGATTAAAGTGAAAAGTTAAAATATAGTGAACACAACAAAACAATGTAGAATGGTGACTCATGTTAATGCACTGAGGAATATAAGACCTCCAGTCATTTGTCACTCTTGTAACAAGGCTATACATATCTCAAGGTTCTGTAGATCAAGGACGCAAGGTCAGGGAAGCCCTAAAAAGGCCGAAGAACCAGTTTTCGATCCCGTAGGAGAAGCTAATTTTGTCAAAGCCTCAGATGATGTGAGCATGATTTGGTCAAAGAAAAAGAAGGACAAGACTGATGAGAGTGTATTGGATGCATCCCCAGTGGACACACCCTCTACATCTGGATGAATGGCCCTCAGGGTCATAGGGGGAGCTAATTTAGCTCTAGACCCCTGTGTGGCTGGTATACTCACCCTTAGAGTATGCACCTTTGGACTTAAGCTTTTGGAGTATAAAGGTACCTATGTGCAAGAGCACACATGCTAATTGTTAGTAGAACTCAAGTGTCAAATTTTGAAGTGACAACCTGGTTTACGCGACTTGCATTAATGGCAAAATTTTCACTTTTAAGTACATAGAAAGTTGTTTAATCACTCGTTACATTTGAATTTAGAGTGATTGAAGGGAAGAAAGAGCCTTGGAAGTTGTTGTGAAGACTTGGAGATTGATCTATCAATGTTTGTAATGCATTTGATCGGTTGCAGAAACCCTAAGCTCGTTGCGCCTATTTAGAAGCCTTCAAATTATCTCAGAGTTCAGTTGGAAAATGTTTACAAGTCATGGCCGCTCCCATTGTTTACGATGTTGCTGAGAAGAAGAGATATGTTTTCAAGAAACATCCATTTAAATCAACCCTAGATGATTTAGAGGGAGCTTTCTCCCGCACGCCTATGGGCATCATGCATGTGGAAGATATTAGGGCATATATCTACTGTAAGAAGGAACTAGTTGGATTGGATAGGCTAAGAGCGCACATGGACACCATGTTGAAGCCAGATAAAACATTCATGGATGAATATGCTAAATGGAATGATCACCCTATTGTTGAGTATGCAATGGCATATGAATTCTATGAGACAGAATGGATAAAGATCTTATTGAGCATAATTCACGATGATTTGTTTTGGATTGGTGATGTACCAATAAGAATCACCAGTGACTTGATTCATGAGATGACAGGCCTTTCTAGGACAGGTGTCATCCTTCCTGTGGGCAAGGATGTCAGAAAGATGGTTGAGTAAACATGTAAGTCAAGGAGTGATAGGCGTAGCATGACAATAGAGCCTATTGAACAAGCAGACATCAAATTGATACTGGGATACATGTTTCATCACACTAGTAGGGTGAATAGTGTGTCTGCGGGCACTATTCTAGCTACCATCAGACTTGTGAAGGAAGATGGGGAATTCAACTTGTGTGAGATCTTGTGCACATAGTTGATTGATAACATCAAGGCCATCAAGCATGACAAGACAAAGATATTCAAGTTTGGGTCACTTATCATCTACATGTACCTTCATATAGTTGGGAAGATATCAGATTTGTATTTGGACAAGACTATTCCAACCATGCCTCAGATATCCAACAAAGCATCCATTGAAAGCACATTAAGGGATTATATAACATTGGAATTGAAGACCTTCAGGGTCAAGATGCAAATGAGATACATGATTCCAGAAAGTATTGTGGAAAAGTATAAGGATTCAATTTTCTTTATGGTTGAAACTGATACAACTTGTATGGAAGTTTTTGAACCAAGAACTAAGTGGATTCATCCACTTGGCTATGAGGTAGAGGAATAGGTTCTTGAAGCATATGCATAGGTATTACTATCAACTCCCAAAGATCCTAATGAACCTAGGTGGGGAACATATGAGGAGAAAACCAGAGAAGTAGATGCAAAGCTTAACAATGCAACAACAAAAAGGAAGGTTGCTAAAGTCACATAAGAGATCTTAAGGATTCATGGTGTGTCCCAAGTAGACCTTGACAAGGCAAGGGAAGAGAAGACTGCTTTGGAAATGAAAAGTGCAGCAACAGAAGAAGAATAAGAAGATCCTAAGATGAAGAAGATAAAAATTGAAAAAGATGACAGTTAGAAGGATATAATTGATGACACTCCTTCTGTGCCCAAAGAAACCAGTGATTCTAATGCTCCTCTAGAGTAAAAGCCAATAGTCAAAAGAAAGAAAGAAACCAGCACTAGTCATCCATCCTGATGAGCTACAAGGAGAAAGAAAAATATTCAAGCACCTCCTAAGGTAGGATTTAGACCAAGCCTTAAAGTATTGAGCACAAGAATTGTTGATGAAGATAGAATTGATCAAGTAGGGAAGTTTTATGAATCATATAGTGAGATTAACAAATTAGAAATACATGATATGATTGTTAAACATATGATAAAGTTCAAGAAGACAGTTCTTGAATTGAAAACAACAATTCCAGATAAAGTATGGGAGATAATGGATACCTTGAAGAGACAAGCCACTGAAGAAGACTTCAAAATAAGGGAACAAATTCTTGATTCCACTCTTCCAATATGTTATGTTGAAGAAAAGTCACTATTGTTGAATTTGGTGAAGCCGCACTTAAGGTCAAAGATGAGAAGACTACACCTCATGAACAAAGACTATGAGCTGATCTCTAAGGAAATAGAGAAGGCCTTTGAGAAGGTATTCTTAGAACAACGCATGAAACCTATATCTACGCCCATCTCTCAAGTACCTAGTAAGCAAGACAAAGCAGCAGAGACTATCAAGGTACAGTCTACAGATCCTTAGGATTCAACGTCTGCACTAGAAGTACAATCAAAATTAGATAAGTCTGCGCCCATGTCAGAATCACTCAAGGAAAACACCATTGTCATTGATAATGTGGAGATAGCCATGGTGGCCACCGACACAAACTTGGACAAGTTTGAGGAAGCCTTTTTGAGCACACAAGAAGCTGAGATTTTATGCAGCAGCACACCTCCCACTCATCAAGAAGAGGTATTGATTGAAAATATATTAGATGAGAAAGAAGAAGAGAAAATAGAAAAGAAAGAAGAAAAAGAACAAAAGAAAGATGAAACTTCTGTTGAAATAGCCAAGGTAAAACTAGAAGTGATGGATAGAACTCCCATCACTCCCTCCTCAGCATTGTTGTCAAGTTTGACACCTGACACATCTAGTTTGGACTCATGGAGATAAGAAGACCGATTAAGTTCAATGTCCTAGCTATGGAGAAGGCAAAGGAGAAACAAGTAATGAGAAACCCTCTCCTTGTGGAATCAGTGAACATACTAAATAGTTTGTTGCCTGCGGACATGAAAGTGAATAAGGTATACTCGGTTGATGATGTGAGTATAATTATCTCACAATTCAAAAGTAATTTGTAACACCCCGCCAGGCAACCCAAGAGGACAAGACATAAAACCTCTATAAAATGAAAGAAGTGAATTTATTTATTTTAACTAGAATAATATTCATCATTATACTTCATATTTCTAAAAGAAGAAATAATTTTCTACTACTTGAATGTAAGATTTATACAACTTAAGTCCTCACGGGTTCCCTAACGTCGATACTAAAGCAACATCATATAAACCATTTACATGCATAAGATATTCACGGAATCATGAGCTTAAAAGATCTACATTCATTTTAATGCACCAAGTTAAATGTCCCTAACTTATTTCTTTTATTAAACATAGGTTAATCATCCAACATCATTATTCCTTTTATCAACTCATTCCATAAATTCATATTGATTTCATCTACATCTACTATCCTTTATATCACTTTTCTCTAATAATTTAGGTAAGAGATTAATATTCATTAAGGTAGGCATTATCCTAGGTACTTCATTAACATGAACCAAGTATTAACATTATAATCAAGTTACTATTTTATTGCATTGTTTCATAACCATTCATTGTTAATAATTCCAATCACTAACCTATCATTTCTCAATAATTTCCTTGGATCCTTTCATCAAGAGAGAATACATTATTTTTGTGATACATCATTATATATAACTATATTTAAGATTATTTCCTTTACATATGGACAACATAAGAGGATAGGAGAAATAACATAAATACTTTCTTTTAATGCTAGTAACATGTCCAATATTCCACATTCTTTTCCCTTTCTTTTACCTAGAACTACCCATTCCCTTAGCATTGCTTTGAATTGAGATTACATCAATACTACAAGACTCCTTTTAGGAGATTAAAATTACATGAATACAGATACATAAGTACATCTCAACATATTAAAATATCCAATAAGAAATCTTCAACTGCAGATTTGGAAAGGAATATGTGCTAGGATCATCAAAAGAATCACGATCAATACCTCGATATAAATATTAACCACCCAACCATGTGGAACCAATAGGCCCACTCCCCCGAGCTAGGAGATAGAACCAAAGGCCCATACAAGAGGTAACAACTAGGAAATTCCTAAGGTGGTGATAAAATTTACCCAAAGTCACAACACAAAAGAAAAGACAAGAAGACCACAAGGACTACCAGAGGCATGATCAAATTTGGTAGAGACTCTAAGCTACAAGCTAGGTGAGTGTCATCACATAGCCCTCACCCCTTGGGTTGTCCTGGTACTAGCCACTCTTGGCCCCGGCCCCCAAGTAGGCACATGCGGAACTGAATGCCTCTCGTACAGACAAGGTCATCCAGTCGTACCTACGCATAGGTACCTTCTCCCACTCCCATCCTTAGTCTTTACTAGCACTAAAGGCATGGGCGAGGCAAAATTAATCTTGATTAGTATGTAATTTCCCATTCCAATAATCTCCCATTCCCAATTCATTTATTTAGGTTATCACTTGATTAAATAACTCATAGTAGGTTATCCTGGTACTAGCCACTTAGGGCCCCGACCCCTCACTATGAGCCACTCACCTAATGTACTTAGGTTCCCTAACATACATATAAAAATCATAAGATCATAATAGATTCATCATCAAGAATTCATATCAATTCCATAACAACATTTGATTGAGTTTAGGAAAACATATGTTGTCCCTAGTCCACTTGACAACCCTAAACCCAATATGACATTCAGAATGTTCCAAACATATAAGAAGACATCCAAGTGATATTATAAACATATTAAGAGTATAAATAGATCCAATTAACCAAAAAATTTTTTTAATAGCCTCTGGTAACCATACGAAACCTTTAAACTTAATGATGTTCTTAAACTGAATTATTTCAAGCAAGGATTAAATGCAAAGAATAGTCATCATAGAACAGTCAACCATATCTTCCACAAAACAAATAATAAAGGGAATTTCTTCAATGGAGATTTAGATAACATAATTATGGACTCTCAATTTGATTTTTAGGAAGATCCAATGGTGGGAAAGAAAGTTATGGCTTCTGGTTTAAAACAGAAAATTTTGGTTAGGGTTCAGACCCGCCTTCACTAAAACGGTTGTCATTTTCACAAAATATAATTAAAATTGACCAAACCAATTGCAAATTAAATATAAGACTTAGTAGAATATATGATATCAAATTCAGACTTTTATATGATCATATCAGCCTGTAGCATACGAATACATTTGACAGAAAATTTAGAATCAAGAATGGACAGGCATAGTCTGCCAAAATGTCAAAAATAAGGCATTAATTTGACCCTAAAAATAAAATCAGAGAGATACCCATTTGAGATCTGTGAATTTTACTTCCAGAAAATCAATTTAGTAAAACCTTAGATGCAATTTAAATTATTATAATAATAGATCTCCAAAAATAGGTTGCTAAAAACCCTAGGAAAATACATGCCAATTCTTACAAACAAAAACTCAAAACTTTAAAATAACCATAGAAATGAAAAGTAAAGATATAATAAATAATGATAATATATAAGTAGATCCATAATCTATCAGACACATAAAGTAACTAAAATATTCAATCCATACCTCATGTCCTACGAAGGTTGAATCAAAGAAGGAAGGAAACAAAAGAGAAGACAATTCCAAACTTGAGATGCATCCTTCAAACCCTATCCACTTTCAGAAATCTCCATGAAAGAAATAAATAATTCCACAGCAAAGAATCCCTCTCTCAACTACTGAAATTCTCACAAAAATGTCTCTCTCCCAAAAGCAAAGATAACCAAAAATTCTTAAAGACATATGCTTACAAACTCTCCCTCACATCTCCAAGTTTTCTCTCCAAAATCTCCATGAAAAGTAAGGCCATCCTCTCCTCAATGCTTCAGCCCCAAAATCCCCTCTCTTCAAATGAGAAAGTAGTGCATATAAATATATTTCCAAAGGTTGAGAGGAAAAGTAACCAACTCCCAACTAACTCTTAACTAAAGGGTATTATAAAATAACTTAATATCATACAACTATATTACTCAAATATACAATAAAAGATTATTTGTATTCATTCATACACATATGTAATATTATCCTAACATATATGCATATGCCATCATTAATTACATCAATATCTATATATATAACCTATCCTCATTATTAATAATTAACAATTCAGAATAATATACCTCGCATTATTTAATATTTAATTATTAATAATATTATACTTTACATTAATCCCAAAATATAAACCATCAACAATATCTACAATAATTAACATATAATCACATATAAATTATATATATATAAATACATATATGTGTGCACCCATATATATATTTCCATATATATATATATATATATATATATATATATATATGCCAAATACCAAACACTATAATCTATAAGATTATGAAGTAATAGATCACAATATTATTACCTATTTATAATTACTATAGGATATAACACTGAGGTAGAATAAAATCACATGCCTCAAAATAAATCTAATCATCGAAAGAAGCCATAAAAATCAACTATGAAACATATTGAGAAAACCATAAGATCAAACAAGGTCAACCAAAGTCAACAAGGAAAGTCAAGCCAAACTCCTGAAACACAACATAGAAAGATTAACTAAGAATCATACCAAGAAGGACAAATAAATAAAATGAGTAAACAAATCATACAACCAAATGAATTCAAGTGGCCACAAGGCACTAACTACAACCATGCCCAACCGGGTGCGTTGGATCTGGGTTTTTGACCCAAAGGTTGACTAACAAAGAAGGAACCCTAATATTCCCAAATTGAAATAATGACAAAGGAAGACTCATGTAGGGGCCTTAGTACTATCTCCATAACAACAACCATCGAGGATTTGAGGGCATGCTCAAACCTATGAAGCCAGGTGAAGTCGATGCCCGGTACCTGCAAGCTTGCATCACAAAGAAGAAATACATATGCACGGATATACATATAAAAGAAAACATTGCAGACAGATGACCAGGATCGATACATCGTGTGGACCTCAGCTATGTGAGTAACTACGACTTCATCCTGAATCATGAAAACACATCATGTATATATATACACTCAAAACATGTAGCATCATCATAATGAAGGTTAGAATCTCAAGCATTGTGTTAGTCTCTTATCAATACTAATAATAAATCAACATAATCAAATCATCAAGTGAGATACAAGATTCATCCAAAGTAACCTTAATAGAAGAAAATATAAATAACCACTTATATATATATCTATCAAGTACATATCATATAACATCCTAACTATGTTCATAAAGGTCTTGTAGGTACTCAATACATACATGGAGATAAATACATACAAAAATGATACCTTTAGATAGTATGTCTGATATTAGAATCCTTGAGTACTAGCTTATGAAATTATTATAAACAACTATAGGAATAGATCAAACAAGTATCATGTACAACTTAAGCTGTAAGAAAACATCGAAGGATCTTAATTCTTTCAAAAACACAAAACTTATATTAGGGTTAGAGGGGTATTACATAATTTTTCAAGCCTTAAAGAATCTGCATCCAAAGTTACAAAAGAGAAGTACCTGAAGAAGAGATTGAATGAGTTGATGAGAAACTTTGCACTAGATCTGAATTCACTCAAGATATGACAAGCATCTTTAAAATAATTTGCTAATCAAGGAAGGAAATTCATTGTAGACTGCATGGATCAGGATAAGCTTACTGATGCCCATCTTAAGACAATACAAGAAGCAAAAGCTATGATTGAGCAGGTGAAGAGTTTAGTGAAAGACTCATCCACTAATTTAAACATGTGCAACAATGTTTACCAAGGTCAGTTGGACAAAATTGAGAAAGCATAGAAAGAGATGGCAAAGATAAGGTCTAGACAAACTCAGTTGAGGAATGCTCTTGCGCCCTCACTAGATATTCTTAATCAGAACATAAAGGAGATTGATGCCATAATGATAACCTATGATCAAGATCTGAGCATAGATTTGAGATGATGGAGAAACTTCAATATGCTTTATGCACCCATCTCCAGATAGTTAACTCCTTGATAACTTTTTGGAAGAAGGAGATCCAGAACCTCAAGATAGCATATCTGGATGTTTTCCCTAAGTAAGTATGTGTAAATACAATTTTTTGGTACACCTTTGTCATTAATGTCAAAGGGGGAGTTGTATATAGAATATGGAGTATGACATGTATAGGGAGATATAAGATTATGTATAAGAAATGTATAGAAGACAAAAGTTTTGTGTGTTAAGGGACAATTAGCAACTTGGCCATATTCCTTTGTTTCCATCAATGACAAAGGGGGAGATTGTTGGCAAGTTGTCTATACTAAAGTATATGACTAGATATAGTGTTGTCATTATGGAAACAAAGTCATATAGTAGTTTGGAGTTAGCGCACTTGATGTAAAGATCATAATTCGGTTAAGTGTTGAAGACTGGACAGTGTACAAAGTTCTTGCAGCTTAGAGCATCAGTGCACGTGTGTATGGATGAATTATGGTATGCACCCTAGAATTTAAGTTGGTTAGACTATATTCTTTCTTAGTCTATGAGTGCATGATCAAATGTGCAAGGATGACAAAGTTATAGTCAGTTGAAGTTGCACAACTAGTGTGTGCCAGTAGAGAATAGAGCATAGAGCTGACAGTTAGCATTTTGGTTTGTGATTATAATGTAATGTTGTAAGGGCTATGCACCCATTGTATTTAGGTTGCTGACATGTTTATATGTATAATTGTAGGTGCACTTAAGCCAATTCATTTGGAAGCGTTGTTTGTAATTAGTTATAGGGCCGACCTAATTGTGTATTCTGTATGAGCATATAAATATAAGGTGCGCCCATTGTATTCGGTATGGAAGTCAAGATAGAGATATAATAAGTAGAGTAGAAGTGTGCGAAGACACTAGAAGATGTATTAGAGCTTTTCTAGAGGTCAAAGCATCAGCGCATCAAAGGAACTGACCTGACAAGTAGTGTCACAGTGACTATTCACCTAGCAGATATAGTGTGTATCTGAGATCAGAATGTTGTAGCCTTCACCACTTGAGCAGTGAGCTCTTGGATAGTGCGTCCCCTCCCCTAATAGGGACGATTGTAAAAAACTCCTAATAGGGTTCGACCCTTAAAAAGGTCTACTATACTTAAAGCATTGTAAAGCTACTCCTAACAGGGTAAAGGATCTTCTAACAAGGATCACAAAACACTAGTGCAGAATATTAGTGGGTGTCAATTCCCACCGAGATTTTTTACCTATTTGGGTTTCTCCATAATCATATTGGTGTCATGTGTTGATTTAATATTTCATGTTTATGTGAATGTTTATTTCAATACTTAAGCATTTATGTTCAGCATAAAGATTAAAGTGAAAAGTTAAAATACAGTGAACACTGATTCACCCCCCCTCTTAGTGTTCCCATTCCTAACAGAAACATCCATAACTTCTGCAAATTCCTTAACCGATTTAGAGATCTGCTAAGTAAAATACCTCAATTTTGTGATTTAGGGCTTGCGTTGATTCAACATGAAAATCCTTCACCAAATCCTTGTAAAACACTTACAATCATTGTTCTTTGATCTCCTTAGCACTTGTATTTGCCTTAATGATCAAATAATACCGATCATAACCTTTTAACTTTTCAATCTCACATAAATCTGACATCGCATTCAATTCCTTTTCCACTTCTTTCCGAAAAGTTGTTTCTGCTTACCTGCAAAACTTAAAACTTCTTGAGATCTTGCATAACACAATATTATCTTATGCGCTCTTAACCATAGCATCAATACATCATATACTACCTTGCATTAACTGTGCAAGACTCAATTCATCCTATACTAACTTCTATACTATCCTAAGTTCCTATTCTACTGTAATTTTCATGAATTAAGTACTTTGAGATGGGTTAGGTAGAGATTCACTCTTACCATTTGATACTTCACCTTTTTTATTACCTTCAGTGCTGAATGTGTCTCCTTGATCTGTGCCTTTAACAAACTTCACTTCTTCTGAATTATTACAGCATCCTTTTTTACTGTTACTTACATTTTCATTTCTCCTTGCATGACTTCTAGGGTTAGGGTTAGGATGAGAAACCCTATTGTTCATTCTACAAAACCTTGTTGTATGTCCAATCATGTTACATATCTAACAAACTATTCCATTGTTCCCATATCTTGGTCCAGACTAATTGATCTATGATCTATAGTTTCTAGAAATGTGTCCAACTTTGTTGCATCTATAACATACTACTCCATTTCTCCTATTCATATCTTCAGTAGGTCTCTTATCTGCATGGTTAGTATTCCTAAACATTCTACTACTATTATTATTCTCAACAAATTTAGGTTTTCTACATTCAATAGCTCTATGTCCAAAACCATGACAATTATAACAATAGCCATTAAGAGGTTTAAATTGCTTACCTGTGCAATCTTTCTTCATATGAACAAAAGTATTACAAGAAAAGCATCTACCTTTAAATTATCTTTGCGTACCTTTAGGTGAATCCTCTTGCTTAGGTGGTTCTTCTTCTTTAGGTGTATCTTCAATTTGTCAACTTCATCATATTTCTTTTCATCTATGCTTTCAAACATTTTTAGATCTGGTTCCTTTCTTTCTTCATTTACTTTAGATGAGTTGAATCCAAGACCAGTTTTATCATAGAATGGTTTTTGATAAGACATTTATTCATCAATATTCTCACTAGTTGAATATAGTCTTTCAATTTGCTACTTAGATTGTGTCAGTTCACTTTCACAATTGTGTTGTATTTCTCAAGTTCAGCATACTGCAATTTGGTTTTCTCAAGTTCAGATGTCACTTTGCCAAGTTTAGATTTTAGCCCTTCATTATCAAGCTTCAAATTTTCATTTTCAGATTTCAGACTTGCTTCATTCTTTCCATTTCCATCTTTCAGACTTAACTTTAGATTTTCTATCTTCAATTCATGTTTAAGGATCTCATTTTCTTTTTCCAGGTTGTCATCACAATCTTTAATTTGAATTTTGGATTCCTTTTCTGATTTTAGATCTTCCAACTTGTTTTTCAGTTTCTCAATGAGGTTCTTTGCATCATCATATTTTCCTTTTAGAGTGTCTCTTTCTTTAGTAAGCATATCAATCTATTCAAGAGCTTCTTCAAGATTTTTCTGTAGTTGATCCATATCCATAGAGATCTTACTCAAGCTGCTAGGCTTTCCTTGAATGATTCTTTTCTAAGTAACTAAGCTCTGATGCCAATTGTTAGAAATAGGGAATACTGAGAGGGGGGGTGAAGCAGTATTCTACAAACTTTTACTTTTGCCCAATTATGGATATAACAAATTATCTTAATGCATATATAACACAGTAAACTAAATAACATGCATAGCAATAAAACAAATCAACTCATAACACATTATTTGTTCTCGAGGAAACCCTAGCCAAGGGAAAACCCCGGTGGGGATGGTACCCACAAAGATCCACTAATCAAAAGTATCATGTTAAGGATGTTGACCCTGTTAGGAGCCTATTACATGCATATAGTGTCTCAGTCCTAATTAAGGGACTATAGGCCTTGTTAGAAGCCTCAACCCTGCTAAGAGTTGGTAGTACAAACTATGATTACCAGATGAGCCCACTGCCCAAACAAGTAATGTACAATGTTTATTGCTTACAAAATAAGTCAAGGTACATAACCTTATACTGCTTGCAACTTCGCATCAATGTCTCTTCGCTTGCTTTTTCACTATCGCTATTGCTCTATTACAACTTCTTCATGTATAATTACAATTACATCATTACATCTCTTTATACAAGTTATTAAGGATAATAACTCTTATAGTCGGCTTGACATAAGCATTATACAAAATGTATCTTTACTCAAGGGTTAACATCTAGGATGTCATCCCTTTATATTTTTACGACATTATTTTGGTAAACAAAATAATCCCTTAACTCTTTACCAATTCTATCTTCATATGCTATCATGTCAGCTTAACACTGTCTTCAGTAGAACTGTCATAACTTCTTCCATACATGTCGTACTAACTTGCAATCTCAGGTGAGTCTTCTATAGTCACTATAGTATCTAGGTTCAAGTGTGCAAGCACTGAACTTACTCCTATCAAAACTGTCTTCGAGTACACTGGCAAAAACACTGTCTCATACTTAGATAATTTTGCATTGCGCTCTGTCATACTTGCTCTCTATCCTGTGCGATCTTCATGTAGATCATATGTTTCCATAATGACAACATCTAAGTATCTAACTCATCGAAATTGCCAACAAATTCATGGGTGGCAATGGGGAAATGGTTTGCCACAACTCTTACACCTCCATTTTCTTCTTCAATACCCCATAGGACATTTAGAGGTGTATTGACATTCTATGGTTCCAGATTGGGTCTTTTACCTTTGTTTATTTGGGATAATTTATGTAAGAATGGATTTCAGGGCCCCTCGATCTATGTGTTGTGTCGTAACAATGAAGAAATTGTCTTTGATATATATTTTTAGTGCTCCTTCACTATACATATTTGGCACTTTTGGTGGGATGTTTGGAATCAAGCTTGTTGGCATGTCTCTTCTTTGGTTGAGTTCTTTGTTCGATGGGGCAAGGCTCATATTAAGACTTATTTTATTCATGTTTCTTGGACTTTTAGCCCTTATTTTATTATTTTTCATATCTAGTTTGAGAGGAATCATTGGATCTTTCAAGATGTGTTGTTGGGTACTTACCAATTGTGGTGGAAAATTCTCCATTCTTTGAGAGAAACTATTTCAGCTAAATGTGACTTGTTAGAGGTAGTGGATCCTAGTGATGTTATTTGTTATAACTATCTCCATTTTCCTCCTCCATAAGGCCAACTCAAGAGAAAAAGATGTAGACACCCTCTTTGAAAGATAAATAGGGTGGGGAGGTGGATTCCTCCTCCACGAGGCAAGGGAGGAAGGTAGAAGGGGCCATAGGCTCACCCACCTTACCAACCTCTTGCTAAATTAACACACAGTTGGCAAAACACAATGACAGAGAGAGAGAATAGTAGATCATTCATATCTATTAATCATTTTAGAAGATTCATACATGTCGAGTTGTAAGGCCTTCCCGGTTACGACCAAATACAATCAGAATCCAAAATATGAATATTCCTCCAACACACAAGGATTCAACTTTCAGATCCTCTCTTCTATCTCCCCAAAGAAAAACTCGCTCTAAGATTTACAACATATTACTTTATTTATACAAGAGGCTATTGAAACAAGTCAGCCTTCAGATCCCACATTGGAGAAGGGAACAACCAAATCTAGGTCCACACACTTCCCAATGATTGATGTAACTGTTATACACTAAGTTTGCACCCTTTTTTCAATCTCTCATAGTCTTGATAACTTAGTATAACATGGGAATCATCTCCAAGTTGTGGGACCTATGCTAACTGAGATGAGACCTCCAGGTTCTAGGCTGGTTCCTCTTGGATAATCACCTTAATTTTCTTCTAGACATGAAAAGTAAAACTTGAGGGGAAAAGGGATAGAAGGAATGCTTAGAAAGGGAAATGATTGAAAGCAAACTACCTACTAGGTGATGCACCGAAATGATGGTATGAATTGCAACATAAAAGATGGATTCAATGAACAAACTTAGGTCTAGGAGATCACAACTTACTGAATAGGCTTGCATAAGTGTTTCATAGAAGGGGTCTGTAAATAAAAGAGGGTATTCAGGGAAAGAGAGATTCTTTCACAAATAATAACACTCTTTGGATTAGGCAACAATCTATGACCTGCAAACAAACATTCACCTCTGCAACTGGGTATAAGAATGAGACAATACTATTAAGGGGTTGTAGTATACCCACAAAAGCATTCACATCAAATCATCCACAGGAATACACAAAATTGTAGAAAGAAAGAGGGACCAAGAACCATAAGATATCATTGAGAAAGATATAAATACTAAATTCATTAAGAGATAACTCACACAAGAAGGCATGGGGACATGAGAAATGTCACAAAATATCTTCGATATCTGAATTATCAACGGGAAGTTACAGAATGTAGAAAACTAGAGGACAGAAAGATGTCACAGATAGCCTTCTAAGAAAAGATATCTTTTCTCTTTACAAAATGTGAACTCTTAGCTCTAAAAGCTCCAAAAAAGATTATATACATCTCCTCTTGCACGCAGGCAAGAGCAAAAATATCATTAGGGTTACATAAATCTGCATAAAATAATCCAACCCTAAACCTGTCATTTCTGATCATAAATGTTCTCAAAAATATCTCAACCGATCAGATATGTCTTGAGTGTCCATCCCTGTACTGAATTTGCCTGCAGACAAAAAACCTTGATCCAACTACCTCTCTGCAAGTCAAGCCACCATGAATGCTCAAAGCTAGTACTCTCAGAAGGGAAATCCACTGAAACGACTGTCTAGATCTCTGCATCATTCTCTTTCCAACTGCAACCGCCCCTGAAATCATAGATTTTGAGCTACCCGCACCTTCGCATTCGATCAACAGGAACAAATAGAAGAAAACCCATGAAAGATATTGCAATCCCCTTTGAAAAAGTTAAAGGCCACATCACAATAGCTAGAACCAATAAAAATTGGCCATCTCAGCAAACGAACCCGCAGAAGGTAGAAGAAACTGGTCCTTGCATCGGACGGTGATCACATGATCGCATGGGATCAGAAGATCCCATGCAGTTATGCGACCACTGTTGGATCTTCCTTTGTTACCACTCAAGATACTCGGGCCCACAATAAAATGCCAACTGTCCCAGTGACCAATAAGAATCAAGCATTTCAGACGGTCCCATGATGACATCGGCTTAAACACTGGAAGATCAGATGACAGTCGCATGATCGCATGGGATCGGAAGATCCCATGAGATCGTGTGACCACCGTTGGATCTAACTGTGGCTGAGAACTGGGCCCAGGGAAATATTAAAGGCCAGGACGTAGGAAACTTAGGAAAATAAAGGGGGACCCCAGTGCCAAACCTTAGTCGCATGATCACATAGCATGAAAATGACCTATGCGATCATGTGACTAACCACTTAAATAGAACAAGGGGTCACAACCTTCGAGCATATGGGTTTTGTGGCTAAGTGGCCTAAAAGGGTAAATATTAAATTAGGATGGGCCACGGGTATTTTAGGGGATCATGGGGTTTAAACGGTCACACATGAATTTTAATGGCCTTCAAACTAGAGAACTAAACAATTGAACATGCATATAATCATGGAAATTTTTTGAGGGGGCTAACATAGGATTAAAAATGCCAGACAGAGCAGACCAAGCCAAATTGCATAGGATGGGAAATTTGGTTAACAGTAACCATTAACTTCACGACCAAAATCCAAGGCACGAGTTGACCTCAAAAAAAATTTAAATTAAATCACTTAGTGAGCAAGATTACCAAGCAATAGAAAATCAACTCGGTGAACAACCGAGCCAACTCGGTCAATGAAGAAACTGAGCAACAACCGAGCCTCGTTGGTGAAAATAGGAACACATCACCAAGAGCCCAAAAGAAGCTACCAAGCACAAGTAACAACTCTAACTTGTTTTTGGTGATATAGGATTGCTAAGAACCTGAGATGCTCCTGCATCATTATGTTTTCTATTTATAAAGTTCATTATACTAACAATTTGATGGATGTTATTGCTATTTTGTATGTTGTGGAGTGTGCTTGTTCTCTTGGATGGAGCAGGCTCATTTGTGAATCAAATTCGCAGGTGGTACCTACATCTATTGAATCGACAACATTATGAGGATGTTAGTTGGCAGTTGTAATACCCCAAAAATGGGCTATAGGTTCATTAACCTCCTACATCTTCAATTCGAATGAAATCGACATCGAAGTCCTAACCTAAGGCATATCTGCACATCATCGAATCCTAATTGATTATCCTAAATTATGCATTGGGGAATATTCCTAGCAATATTCCTACTTTATCCTAATTATCTTTAATTTCATAATTATTTGTCGATAAATCCTATTTATCCTAAAAATTGATTAATTGAATATTCTGAATATTTAATTAATTAGATTTAATACTGCCACTTAATTATTTAATTGAATTTAATTAAATTATTCCTAAATTGTACTATTTTATTTTGACAATAAATCTAAAATCTCATGACTAATTGATTAAATTCTTATTTAATTAATTAATGTCAGTTGTCAATTTTTAATAATATAGTTTTTGAATAAAAGTTTGATTTAATAATTGATTAACCCATAAATCAATTGTTTTATTTCAAAAATCAGTTAAGTTGAGAATAAATCACTTTATTTTTAAATTGATTTATAATTAAATCATGCACAATCAAAAAAGTAGGCAACTAGAAATTAACAATCAATTTTAAAATTGAAACTCAACATCTAATGATGAGTTGAAATTTGATCTAAACTCTATTTTGAGTTAAACACTACTTTTGCATGATTTTTGTGAGTTAATTATCTTTGATTTCCTGATAACTTGAAAATCAACCTGAGTTTATCAAGAGTGATTTATGGCTTTTCTCTTGCATCCTCAAAGCCATGGATTTCTATAAAATCAAGGCTCGGCTCTTCATAATTATCAACACTCGAATTTGCACAATTACTCTGGCAAATTGGTGATTGAAGGATTAAGCACTTGCGACAGGCGATTTGTGAGATCTTTCATAGTTGATCATAGTTTACATAGTTTCATATCATAGATTTTTATATCATTCATAGCATTCTTAGATTAAATCTGCATTCAATCTCAATTTCATTCATTTAGCTTAGATTCATACAGTTTCTCATTCTAATTGCACAAAAAATACAAAAATATAGATTAATCTGCATTCATTCTACATTCATCTTTTAGCATTAAATCCTTTGTTTAGGTGTTGCATTGTCACTGATCTCAGTCTAATATGAGAATACCATACTCACACCTACTAGAAGGCAGTAAATCACCTGGTTAGCTTATCTTTCATTTATTTACATATTTCTTTGATTTGCTAACCTCTAATATTTTATTGAAGTGTTGTGTCTATAGCTAGGTACACAATTTACACACACATTTTTGGTGACCACCGTGGGGCCTTGAAATGGGTTCCCCTTCTATTCTATCAATCTTCTATCATTTCTCTATCAAAACTCCCCTGCTGTTGCCTGTTCTGGTGTTTTTGAGGTAGTTTTTGAGGTAAGGGTTTCAAGTTTTTTTTCAGATCTGGTATTCTCTGCAGGACGAGAACTTTTTCTATCAAAACTATGATTTTCAATTTTTTGTCAGTACTTCCATACATCTTTGTACGGATTCTCGTGCAAGATTTTTCATCGCACCGCACAAAGTTTTGCTGGATTCAGTACTTGCTTGCGTGAGACTTCCTCTTTCATCACACAAGACTGTACTTCCTCACCTGGGACCACATCTTGACTCGTGCGAGATTTTGCTTCAAAGACATATAATTTGCAGATTTGTACTTTCAGATTATTGATTTCTTAACGCTTATTGTTTGCTATTGATTTGTCTTGATTTTGTACTTTCTAATGTGTGCTAAATTCTAAATTGTAGAGCATTGGACCTAAGGTATTCTTCTCAAGCTGATAATATTTTGATTTAGATTAAAACAAACTCTCACATGTCAAGCTTGTGTGACTTTTCTTGCTTTCATATCGCAGACTTCATTTTGGGCTATAAAATGAACATAGACTTGCTTTCTGCATATATATTATGCATAGTAAATAGGCCCTATGAACACTATTTGCGGATGATCTTGAGAGATTGAGCTTCTTTTGTTTGTTTATTCATGTGAAGCTCCTCTTGATGAAGGATCCCCTTGTAGGTAGGGAAGGTACTGAGAGCATCTCACGTTCTACTAGATTTGTGCATCTTCAACTTTTGATTGATACATTCTCTCTTCGAAGAGGTTGATAGATCATGAGCGGTTGACATCATAGATCTTTGTGAGATAATCTTGGTCTTAGCGTGTCAGATTAATATGTCTTCTTTGTTTTGGTTAAAAGTGAAAAGGCTAGAGGAATATGCTCTACTCCCTTTTTGGGTAGTATCAGAAACTCAGATCCTTGAATCTAGAACTAGTCCCCATGTGGTATCTTTTGTGAGTCACCTTTAGAGAGGGTTAACTATAGTGGACATTGTAACGCCCTGCCAGGCAACCCAAGAGGACAAGACATAAACCTCTATAAAATGCAAGTAGTAAATTTATTTTATTTTATTTTAACTAGAATAATATTCATCATTACACTTCATATTTATAAAAGAAGAAATAATTTTCTACTACTTGAATGTAAGATTTATACAACTTAAGTCCTCACGGGTTCCCTAACGTCGCTACTAAAGCAACATCATATAAACCATTTACATGCATAAGATATTCATGGAATCATGAGCTTAAAAGATCTACGTTCATTTTAATGCATCAAGTTAAATGTCCCTAACTTATTTCTTTTATTAAACATAAGTTAATCATCCAACATCATTATTCCTTTTATCAACTCATTCCATAAATTGATATTGATTTCATCTACATCTACTATCCTTTATATCACTTTTCTCTAATAATTTAGGTAAGAGATTAATATTCATTAAGGTAGGTATTATCCTAGGTACTTCATTAACATGAACCAAATATTAACATTATAATCAAGTTATTATTTTATTGCATTGTTTCATAACCATTCATTGTTAATAATTCCAATCACTAATCTATCATTTCTCAATAATTTCCTTGGATCCTTTCATCAAGAGAGAATACATTATTGTTGCGATACATCATTATATATAACTATATTTAAGATTATTTCCTTTACACATGGACAACATAAGAGGATAGGAGAAATAACATAAACACTTTCTTTTAATGCTAGTAACATGTCCAATATTCCACATTCTTTTCCCTTTCTTTTACCTAGAACTACCCATTCCCTTATGCATTGCTTTGAATTGAGATTACATCAATACTACAAGACTCCTTTTAGGAGATTAAAATTACATGAATACAGATACATAAGTACATCTCAACATATTGAAATATCCAATAAAAAATCTTCAACTGCAGATCTAGAAAGGAATATGTGCTAGGATCATCCAGAGAATCACGAACAATACCTCGATATAAATATTAACCACCCAACCACGTGGAACCAATAAGCCCACTCCCCTGAGCTAGGAGATAGAACCAAAGGCCCATACAAGAGGTAACAACTAGGAAATTCCTAAGGTGGTGATAAAATTTACCCAAAGTCACAACACAAAAGAAAAGACAAGAAGACCACAAGGACTACCAGAGGCATGATCAAATTTGGTAGAGACTCTAAGCTACAAGCTAGGTGAGTGTCATTACATAGCCCTCACCCCTTGGGTTGTCCTGGTACTAGCCACTCTTGGCCCCGACCCCCAAGTAGGCACATGCGGAACAAAATGCCTCTCGTACAGACAAGGTCATTTAGTCGTACCTACGTATAGGTACCTTCTCCCACTCCCATCCTTAGTCTTTACTAGCACTAAAGGCATGGGTGAGGAACAATTAATCTTGATTAGTGTGTAATTTCCCATTCCAATAATCTCCCATTCCCAATTCATTTATTTAGGTTATCACTTGATTAAATAACTCATAGTAGGTTATCCTGGTACTAGCCACTTAGGGCCCCGACCCCTCACTGTGAGCCACTCACCTAGTGTACTTAGGTTCCCTAACATACATATAAAAATCATAAGAACATAATAGATCCATCATCAAGAATTCATATCAATTCCATAACAACATTTGATTGAGTTTAGGAAAACATATGTTGTCCCTAGTCCACTTGACAACCCTAAACCCAATATGGCATTCAGAATGTTCCAAACATATAAGAAGATATCCAAGTGATATTATAAACATATTCAGAGTACACATAGATCAAACTAACCCAAAAAAAAATTCTAATAGCCTCTGGTAACCATACGAAACCCTAAAACTTAGTGATGTTCTTAAACTGAATTATTTCAAGCAAGGATTAAATGCAAAGAATAGTCATCATAGAATAGTCATCCATATCTTTCACAAAACAAATAATAAAGACAATCTCTTTGGTGGAGATTTAGATAACATAATTATGGACTCTCAATTTGATTTTTAGGAAGATCCAATGGTGGGAAAGAAAGTTATGACTTCTGGTTTAAAACAGAAAACTCTGGTTAGGGTTCAGACCTACCTTCACTAAAACAATTGTAATTTTCACAAAACATAATTAAAATTATCCAAACCAATTGGAAATGAAAGATAAGACTAAGGAGAATCTTTTATATCAAATTAAGACTTTTATATAATCATATCAGCCTGTAGCATACGAATACATTTGACAGAAAATTCTGAATCAAGAATGGACAGGCATAGTCTGCCAAAATGTCAAAAATAAGGCATTAATTCGACCCTAAAAATAAAATCAGAGAGATACCCATTTGAGATCTAGGAATTTTACTTCTAGATAATCAATTTAGTAAAACCATAGATGCAATTTAAATTATTATAATAATATATCTCAAAAAATGGGTTGCTAAAAACCCTAGGAAAACACATGCTAATTATTACAAACAAAAACTCAAAACTTTAAAGTAACTGTAGAAATTAAAAGTACAGATATGATAAATAATGATAATATATAACTAGATCCATAATCTATCAAAGACATAAAGTAACTAAAATATTCATTCCATACCTCATGTCCTACGAAGGTTGAATCGAAGAAGGAAGGAAACAAAAGAGAAGACAAATCCAAACTTGAGATGCATCCTTGAAACCCTATCCACTTTCATAAATCTCCATGAAAGAAAGAAATAATTCTACAAAAAAGAATCCCTCTCTCAACTACTAAAATTCTCACAAAAATGTCTCTCTCCCAAAAGCAAAGATAACCAAAAATTCTTAAAGACATATGCTTACAAACTCTCCCTCACATCTCCAAGTTTTCTCTCCAAAATCTCCATGAAAAGTAAGGCCATCCTCTCCTCAATGCTTCAGCCCCCAAAATCCCCTCTCTTCAAATGAGAAAGTAGTGCATATAAATATATTTCCAAAAGTTGAGTTGAAAAGTAACCAACTCCCAACTAACTCTTAACTAAAAGGTATTATAAAATAACTTAATATCATACAACTATATTACTCAAATATACAATAAAAGATGATTTGTGTTCATTCATACACATATGTAATATTATCCTAACATATATGCATATGACATCATTAATTACATCAATATCTATATATATATATAACCTATCCACATTATTAATAATTAACAATTGAGAATAATATACCTCACATTATTTAATATTTAATTATTAATAATACTATACTTTACATTAATCCCAAAATATACACCATCAATAATATCTACAATAATTAACATATAATCACATATAAATTATATATATATATATACATACATATATGTGTGCACCCATATATATATTTATATATATATATTTATATTTATATAGATACATGCCAAATACCAAACACTATAATCTATAAGATTATGAAGTAATAGATCACAATATTATTACCTATTTATAATTACTATAGGATATAACACTGAGGTAGAATAAAATCACATGCCTCAAAATAAATCTAATCATCCAATGAGGCCATAAAAATCAACTATGAAACATATCGAGAAAACCATAAGATCAAACAAGGTCAACCAAAGTCAACAAGGAAAGTCAAGCCAAACTCCTGACCAAGCATGAAACCCTGAAACACAACATATGAAGATTAACTAAGAATCATACCAAGAAGGAGAAATAAATAAAATGAGTAAACAAATCATACAACCAAATGAATTCAAGTGGCCACAAGGCACTAACTACAACAATGCCCAACCAGGTGCGCTGGATCTGGGTTTTTTCACCAAAGGTTGATTGACAAAGAAGGAACCCTAATATTCCCAAATTAGAATAATGACAAAGGAAGACTCATGCAGGGACCTTAGTACTATCTCCATAACAACAACCATCAAGGATTTGAGGGCACGCTCAGACCTGTGAAGCCAGGTGAAGTCGATGCCCGGTACTTGCAAGCCTGCATCACAAAGAAGAAATACATATGCACAGATATACATATAAAAGAAGACATTGTAGATAGATGACCAGGATCGATACATCGTGTGGACCTCAGCTATGTGAGTAACTACGACTTCATCCTGAATCATGAAAACACATCATGTATATATATACACTCAAAGCATGTAGCATCATCATAACGAAGGTTAGAATCTCAAGCATTGTGTTAGTCTCTTATCAATACTAATAATAAATCAACATAATCAAATCATCAAGTGAGATACAAGATTAATCCAAAGTAACCTTAATAGAAGAAAATATAGATAATCACTTATATATATCTATCAAGTACATATCATATAACATCCTAACTATATTCATAAAGGTCTTGAAGGTACTCAATACATACATGGAGATAAATACATACAAAAATGATACCTTTAGATAGTATGTCTGATATTAGAATCCTTGAGTACTAGCTTATGAAATTATTATAAACAAACTATAGGAATAGATAAAACAAGTATCATGAACAACTTAAGCTGTAAGAAAACATCGAAAGATCTTAATTCTTTCAAAAAAAAACAAACCTTATATTAGGGTTAGAGGGGTATTACAGACATTCCCTTAATTGGGTCAACCACATGGATGAAACCTCAAGCGATAATAGCCATTTTCATTATGGTAGTAGCAGCCGCTATATAGATGTCCTTGTGGAGGAAATCTTCACAGGTGTGGTCTCTTGTTGGGCTGTCAAATCTCCCTAGTAGCTCTTGATTGATTAATTTCTTGGACTGTGTCAAAACCCTAGTGCACCTGGATTGGATTTTGCCCTCTTGAGATCACAAAAGTTGCAGAGTTAGACCATTACTACAAACCCTAGTGAGGCCAAAATTTTCATTTTCTAAGAATATGTGCATTATTGAAAAACTTTTTGGAACATACACAAGTAGTGTTTCTAGGGATTAGCACAATAAGTCACTATTGCTTATTCATGTGCAAGGTTGCTTTTGTCCTTGTTCATTGTTTTCAGATGATTTATTGCTTCCCTTGCTTGCTTTTTTGTGTGCTTGATATCTTCTTGGTTACTTGAAATGAACTGTTACACAGATCTTCAAAATTTGCATAACAATCTGATACTGAAACATTCAAAAATTGCAAAATCTGAGCAAAAATCCTTTTCTGGAGTGAGAATTAAATATTCTGTCAGAGAACAGCCAGCGTTGTGTCTCAAAATTTTTGCCTCAAAAACTATGCTAAAACTATCAAACTATGTCCTTTTATCGCACGAGATTTCACTTTTTAAGCATTCCTTCGCGTGAAACAACACATTCTTGTGTGCAACCTGGTACTTCCTCACATGACACAAGATTCTCTCACGCGAGCCTATCCTAAAATTTTCAAAATAGAGAGCTTATTACTATCAATTGGTTAACTTTCCGTTAGATTTGATTTTTGTTTGGGGTCTCTATGCCTATTTTCCTGTTGCACACTGTCTGAAACTACATGTCTAGAGTTGAGAAATGAATCCTAGAATCTATCAAACAAATCATTATGTTAGAAATAGAGTAGAACTTATAATGAATCCATTCATTTTCCTAAAGTGGTCTCTTGAGTTTGATTTAGCCTTCTGATTTATCGATTTGAGTCTTTTTCATCTTGTGTCAAAACCTTGTCAAAATTATCTTCAAAATTCAATCTTTTACTAAATGGCTAAGTGTTGTGAGCTCATGCCCACCATTTGTTGGGTGTCTACCCACACTACTATGGTGCAGTATCCTTCACTTTTGTCCGATCTATTCTTTAATCACTTCAATCTTGACAAGGTTGCGTCATTCGATCTTCTTGAATCAGATCTTTCTTCAGTTGTCTTTATCTTTCTTTCTTGCTTCACCCAAGGCTAATGGTGGAAACTAGAGCTTCCTCGCACAAGAAATCTAGAGAAGCACTCAATACTATACCTTTGACTGTTCACAAGGGTCCAACTCTTGAATAACTCTACACTTCTGGTCTTTACGAAGATGACGGTCTTGGGAATTTTTGATTGAAAACTGGTTACATACCCCCTCCATCAACTCACGGAGGTAATCAACAAAATCCTCCTCAATATATCCTAGGGAGTCCTAAAAGTCCTAACATGTCTTATAAAGGGACACAACACGGGTCTCAAGGACCCCATTCTCAACATGGTATGGATCAAGAACCTACCCCTTCTAAAATTGCTAAATATCAAAACGATGATGAATTCAAGAAAATGATGAGGCATTTCTTGAAAGAAGATAGAGAGGCATACTTTCTAGAGTTAGCTCATCAAGGAGCTAAAATTCCTCCAAATTTTAATGTTGAAAATATCATTACACACGAGGAAGAAACTCCTAACATAGCCATGATGAAATAGATGCATGCCATGCAAGTCAAACTTAACAAACTTGAAAAAGAAAAGGAACCTAAGGAGTTTTCCATGGAGGCCCTATGCCCTTTTCCATTTGATAAGGACTTGTACATGCCACCATTCTCTAAAAGAGTGGAGATGCTTAAATATGATAAGTATGATGGAAAATTTGATCCTCAAGATCATGTCAGAGAATTATGTACTCAATGTATGGAGTTTATGCATGAACCAACCTACTTAATGCATCTTTTCCTTCGATCTCTGGGAGGAGTAGCCATTCATTGGTTCTCTAGAATGCCTCCAACTATTAAACCCTTTGAGGAGTTAACCAAACTATTCTATCAACAATACTCCTACAATATTCAACATCTGGTCACCATGATCGACATCTGCAATCTGAAACAATATCTAGGAGGACCATTCCTGACATTCCTCAAGAGATGGAGGAAGAAATTTTCTCTATATGCTAGACCCATTCCAAAAACTGAGAAGCTAGAAATCTTCATCAATAATCTTATTCCAGAAATCAACTACCCTTTACAAATGCAAAATCATACATCCTTTGATAAGATGGTAGATAATGAAATCAAAATTGAGAAAGTACTTGTGAAAAAAGGAGACATCACACTTCAAAAGGACAAGTATGAATCTGGATCTAGTTCTAAAGACAAGAACAAAAACTAGAACAAGAATAAAGGCATTGTCACAGATGGTGTCGTTGATACTATTCATGCCCCATCCAAGGCACCTACTTTCAATCTCACTGTTGGCACCCAAGCCATCAAAGCTTTTGAAGCTAAAGCAACAGAGCCCAATAAAAATTCATCTGATTATAAACCTTGGGCTACAGATCCTAATCACAAATTCACTCCTCAAGGATACTCCATTCCTAAGGCATTCATAATCAAATTTCCTTGTACAAACAATATTGCTAAATATGAAGCCCTTTTAAATGGTATGAAAATAGCAATTGAGTGGAGAGTAACAGAATTACACATTCATGGAGACTCACAACTTGTTATCCATCAAGTCAATGATGTGTATCAAATGAAGGATGAAAAGCTCATTCCATACAAAATAATGGTAGATGATCTAAAGAAATATTTCATATCTATCACATTTGAGAAAATACCTAGAACAAAGAATAAGGTTACCGATGCAATGGCAACATTATCTACTTTATTATAGCAGCCTGAACATGAGCTACGCTACGAGTTCCTGGTGGAAGCACTATCTTATCCTGCATATGACTCCCCTGATACCCGTATGATGTGCATTGTTGTAGGTCATGATTCCTCCTGCTATAACAACTTATTCTCCTATCTCAAAGATCAAATCATTCCTGATACCTTTAACTACCATGAAAAGATATACCTTATCCGTAATGCCTCCCGATATGTTATCATTGGTCACGATCTATACAAACAAGGTCTAGATGGTACGCTACTTAGATGTTTAGAATGGGAAGAGTCTCAATGTGTGTTAGAGGAAGTCCATGATGGCATTTGTGGGTCACACTCAAATGCTTTAACACTAGCCTGGAAACTTATTAGGGCTGGGTACTATTGGCCGGAAATGGAGAAAGAGTCTATCAAGTTTGCTAAGAACTGTCAAAAGTGCCAAGTGCATGGCAGCTTAATTCATGCTCCAGGGAGAGATCTAATTCCCTTCACTACACAATGGCCTTTTCACCAATGGGCATTTGATCTTATAGGATCCATACATCCTCATTCTTCTAATGGGCATACCCACATTATTACAGTTATGGATAATTTCACAAAATGGGTAGAAGCAGTCCCTTTAACACAAGCAATTGGTAAGAAAATATCTATGTTCATCATGAACTACATCATATGCCGGTATGGTATTCCACATTCTATAGTCACAGATATTGTGGAAAAGTCAAGAACAAAGACTTAGATGATCTATGTGCCAAATTCAAGATTACACAACATTGGTCATCTATCTACTATCCTCAAGGGAATGGACAAGCAGAGGCTTCAAACAAGAATCTATTGAAAATCTTGCATCGAACAGTTAATAAAATAGGAAGAGACTGGTATCTCATGATCAATCCAGCTCTCTGGGCCTATAGAAAAAGTATCAGAATTCCCACTGGGGCTACACCATTCACTTTAGTTTATGGGTCTAAAGTGGTACTACCTATTGAGGTTGAAATCCCATCACTAAGAATCAGAATGCATGGTCTAGTAACTGATGATGACTATAGAGTGTCTAGGTTGCAAGAACTTGAACTACTAGATGAGTGCAGACAAGCAGCATATGATCATCTCAAAGTGTATCAGAAAAGAATGTCTAGAGGTTAAAATAAGAAAGTCAAACACAAAGAATTTCAGGTTGGAGATTTAGTCTTGAGAGAGAATCCTAAAAATCAATCACATAAAGAGCGCAAGGGGAAGTTTGAACCCAATTGGCTGGGTCCCTTTGTCATTTTATTTTTGGAAAATGTCCTGAAAAAATCTTAAAAATTGGAAAAAGTCCTGAAAAAATGAACATCTTGGTGAAAACCTAGCAATGGGCGCCTTGATGATTCACAAAAAAATTAAAAAAATAAAAATTACAAAAAAATTAAAAAAATGAAAAATACAAAAAAATGAGAAAAAGAAAAAGTGCCTTGGTGAAAACCTGGAAACAGGTGCCTTAGTAGCAAAAAAAAGAATCTCTGCTAAGATGGTGAAAACCCAGCAAATGGGTGCCACTTGTTTCAAAATGCTCCATTTATCAACACAATCTTGGTCTTTCCCAACTTTCAGTCTTGCTTTAGTTTGTACATATCTCCCGGTTTGTTCCCGCATTCCTATTTTTAATAAGTCAGTCTGTACACCAATTGGCTCAAGCATCTATATCCTATCAATGTTTAACACTTGGGGGCAATCAATGTCATATCCTATGGTCTCCAGTGCATCTTAGACGTGTCATATCTAGTCAGAGTCCTTTGAAGCTTCATTTGAGTCAGTCGATCAGTCTCGTCTCCAGAAAGGATTTTACATCTACAACAATGCAATCAAACATCAACAAAACTGAAAACTATCTATGCTTCATGCTTTTATCTCCTTGTACTGATTCAAATTGAGATTTTTTCATATTGTGTCCTTTCAAGCTCCTCGATGATGTCCTTTACAGGATTTAGAGAGTGATGACTGGGGTTATGATCTTTTCTTTGTTTTCTGCTTGTATGTGAAAATCTAACAACTTTGGAAATTATGGATTGAAATGGTGTCCATCTATAAGAGCCTCTATCTCAAATTGGATGGCCATGAGTACCTCAACCATTAATACCCAAAAAATTCAAGGAAGTTTGATCTAACTATTGTCTTTTTGAGTGAGTTCTTTCTCCTATTGTGAAATGCGATTTTACCTAAGGACGTGAATGATAAAGGGTCACTACGGGTAATTCACATTGGATTTACAATGATCTCTTGACTGCTTGATGTGTTTGTACTGCAAGGCATATTTTGGTCATCATGATGTTTATGTTTTGATGCTTATGCAAATTTCTATATCAAAATGGACATGATATTCAGGTCATCCTGGCATTTGTGCCTTGGTGCTTATATCTAATATGACATTCCAATAATAAAATGACTATTCATATGTCCATGGTTGTCTCACCAGTGGGCGTTGTATTGATTCTTGCGCATACAAATCAATATTTATATGTCTATAGTTTCATGACTAGTGGGAATTGTATTGATTTATCCGGTTACCTAAAAAGTTTAATGATGATAACAAATAGACACATGATTAGTGACTAGGTCCTAGGTCTTAGGTTTGCATTTCATTTTGCATGACATTTTGCATTTTGCATGATTGCATGATCTCACAAATTGCTTGAAAATTTTAACAATTCTTCTAAACTAAACATAAACTCAACATGAATAGCTGAATCTCATACGAAGGTTCCTCCAATGAAACAAGTAGAACTCATTTTCGGGATCAAAATTGAAATCTAAGATCATTCATATTATTAACTACTTGCATAATCGACCTTCAATCATCACATAAATCTAGAATTCAACTTAACTGATTATCTTACATCAAACTATTCGAATTTCAACCTAGTCAAACTTGGTCTCCAGGACCTCTAAATGATGCAGAATGCGTTCTCAAACATTTATAACCACTTCTCAAATCAATTAACATTCTTCTAAACCATTCAACGCTGAATTTTCTTGTCAGATTTCTATTTTTATCTCGAAGGGGGCATGGTATTGCACATCATTCAAAGTATGTAACTCTAAATCTGTAATCAATCTTTCCTATGTAATCAAGACAACAACCATGTCTAGTTTCTGATTCATCTAAAGTCCTCATCGCTTGGGGCAAATCTATTGATTTTTGGGGCATATCAGATTCACAGAGATCCATATCAATCTGGTATCCTAATCTATCTTGTAAACTGTATCAGCTTTTCGTAACTATTGGTTCATTTGCATCATTTCCTTGGTTCTTCGTAACTGATGGGTTTAGGATGTGATACCAATATGATTAATCTTTGAGGACATTCAGGTCTGGAATTAGTCACTCACTTCTTCACAATCATAAGATTCAAAATCAGGCATTTTGACACTTTTTCATAATCATTGGTTCATTGTTGCTATAGTTGACATTATCTTTGGTCACTCAGGACCTAAATCTTAAATCTTGAAACTTTAAATCTTTCAATCAGTTTCTGTCTCAGAATCAGTTAATCTTTTAAATCTTTCAAATTAGTTTCATACATATATCAGACACAGACTATTCTTTGAACCACTACGCTTTGCACAATGATTCAAAGAGGGGCAAAATGTAATACCCCAAAAATGGGCTATAGGTTCATTAACCTCCTACATCTTCAATTCAAACAAAATTGACATCAAAGTCTTAACCTAAGGCACATTTGCACATCATCAAATCTTAATTGATTATCATAAATTCTGCATTGGGGAATATTCCTAGCAATATTCCTACTTTATCCTAATTATCTTTAATTTCATAATTATTTGGCGATAAATCCTATTTATCTTAAAAATTGATTAATTGAATATTTTGAATATTTAATTAATTAGATTTAATACCGCCACTTAATTATTTAATTGAATTTAATTAAATTATTCCTAAATTGTACTATTTTATTTTGACAATAAATCTAAAATCTCATGACTAATTAATTAAATTCTTATTTAATTAATTAATGTTAGTTGTCAATTTTTAATAATATAGTTTTTGAATACAAGTTTGATTTAATAATTGATTAACCCATAAATCAATTATTTTATTTAAAAAATTAGTAAAGTTGAGAATAAATCACTTTATTTTAAATTAATTTATAATTAAATCATGCACAATTAGAAAAGCATGCAACTAGAAATTAACAATCAATTTTAAAATTGAAACTCAACATCTGATGACGAGTTGAAATTTGATCTAAACTCTATTTTGAGTTAAACACTGCTTTTGCATGATTTTTGTGAGTTAATTATCTCTGATTTCCTGATAACTCAAAAATCAACCTGAGTTTATCAAGAGTGATTTATGGCTTTTCTCTTGCATCCTCAAAGCCCTGTATTTCTTTAAAATCAAGGCTCAACTCTTCATAATTATCAACACTCGAATTTGCACAATTACTCTGGCGAATTGGTGATTGAAGAATTAAGCACTTGCGACAGGTGATTTGTGAGATCTTTCATAGTTGATCATACTTTACATAGTTTCATATCATATATTTTCATAACATTCATAGCATTCTTAGATTAAATCTGCATTCAATCTCAATTTCATTCATTTAGCTTAGATTCATACAGTTTCTCATTCTTATTGCATAAAAAATACTAAAATATAGATTAATCTGCATTCATTCTACATTCATCTTTTAGCATTAAATCCTTCATTTAGGTGTTGCATTGTCATTGATCTTGGTCTAATCTAAGAATACCATACTCACACCTACTCGAAGGTAGTAAATCACCTGGTTAGCTTATCTTTCATTTATTTACAGATTTCTTTGATTTGCTAACCTCTAATGTTTTACTGAAGTGTTGTGTCTACAACTAGGTACAAAATTCACACACACAGTAGTCAACTTTGGTTGTTAACCATATTCTTAATTTGCATGCTCTTTGTATTTTTTACTTTCACTCATATCCCCAATGAGTGGAACAGGGTAGTGGATTGGCTAGCCAAAGGGGATTCTAATCACATGCAAAATTGGAATATTGTAGATAACGGGCAATTACCTCTAGGTTTGTCTCAACATTTAGACCATTTATTGGATCTTGGTAGGGTTGTTTGATGCTCGTGCTTTGTATTTCTTCTTGTTTGAATAAATTTTAACACCTCTTTTGTTTTAATTATTTTTTGTAATTAATTTCAACATTTGTGACCTTTTAACATTTAACATATATTAAGACATGTCATTTGGACTATTTTTAAAATATGTATTTATACCTAAACCTTTTATCTTTAGAAACTACTTGAAAATAAATAAATATTAACAGTAAGATCCTTAATATTATTTAAATAAAATTATTATTTAAATGTTAGCAATAATTTACTATATATTTTAAACTAGAAATTGCACCTTGGTGTCCAAGAGGTATGTAGAAGTGGTGTGGAAAGTAAATTAGGAAAAAATTTGGTCTATTTTTTGCATAAGTTGTGTAGTACATAAGGTCAATTGGTAGGTCATTTAGAATATGATGTTTGCACAACAAAGGTCTCAATGGAGAAGTGATAGTTTCAAATCAAATATGTATCCACTTATAAGAGTCCAATCATAACTAAAGCAAAACCTTTAAATCGGGACTACATAATCAATTTCAATAACCAATAGGCTCATGTTATGTTTGTAATAGGGTGAGAGGAAAAGATAGGTGTGTGTGTGTGTGTGTGTGTCTCTCTCTCTCTCTCTCTCTATATATATATATATATATATATATATATATATATATATATATATATATATATATATATATATATATATATATATATAGAGAGAGAGAGAGAGAGAGAGAGAGAGAGAGAGAGAGAGAGAGAGAGAGAGAGAGATCTATAAAGGAGTGTTGAGAGAAAGAGATATATAAATTGTTAGATAGAGATATAAAGAGAAATAGAGAGGAGAGGGGGAGAGAGATAAATATATAACCAAATAGATATGAAGAGAGGGTTAGAGAAATATGGTAGATAGACATATATTGGAAGAGAATGAAAGAGATGTAGATATAGGAAGAGAAAGGGAAAGATAAAGATAAAAAGATAGAGAGGAAGAATGGAGGGAATGAGGCACAAGGAGAAGGGGAGAAATCTACATGAGGGGGAGATAGAGAGATGACGGGAGAAAGAGAGAAATAGGGGTGATATAAATAGAAAAAAATATAATTAGAGAGGGATAAACACACACACACACACACACACAATATATATATATATATATACACACACACACATATAGATAGATAGATAGATAGATAGATAGTGCTCACATAAGTATTAAAAATCTTAAGATGCATAGAAAAATAAGTTGAGATATTTGTTATAATTTGTTGAATAGGTGATACAAATATATTGAGTTGTTAAAACAACTCAATATGTTTAGGTAATTTATTGTGGGAGTTTCCTATTATGTGGGAAATTAAACTCCTATATATATGCAGTGTGTTTGAGAGAAGAAATAGAGAAGCACACATTATTTTGTATTAAATCTTTTGTTGCTTCATCTCCCCATATTTCTTATATGGTATCAAAGTGATTATTGGCTTTAAGTTGATATTGAGTGGAAGTTTTTTTAGCATCAAATATTTCTCATAAGGAAAATATTGATCCACAACTTTGGCATAGTCTCTTTTGTGGAAATATTTAATACCCTTTGAGTGTAGGATCCTTTACATCAACTTTGGCAAGGATTTGGGCAAAGAGAAAGGTTGTTTGGATAAATTGATACAAAGATACCATAATCAAAGGTATTTTAAGGTGAAAATCACATATAGATGTTGAGAAATCTTGTTTCCAACATTGAAGGGGATTACCAAAATTAAGTGGTTGAAGAACAAGCATGCACCAAGTTTGAAGGCATTTTCATTGCAGATCACCAAATCCAGCTGCCAATAAAGGTTCATAGTTGTTTTTTGTAGTAACTTCCAAAGGTATTAGATCAAAACTTTAACTCCATTTTACAAATCTAAGTACTCATTATCGACCCCTTAAAACCCACAGTCTATCAATCCTTCTATTATTAAGCCGATAGGCTTTGTGTGGGAGCTTTGCTCCTGGAAATGACATTTTTCTCCCGAAAAATTGTCAGCCCTCTTACTGGATAGTATTCATTTTCCGGCTTTGGAAAGAACCTTAGTTTTTCCCCTTTTTAGTTGGTAATTAGAAAAAGATTCCCAAATTAGAAATAGCAAGTTCTCTTTATCAGTTATAAATGAAAATTTGTTACATAATTTTCCGTTTGTTGCTAATTTAAAATACTTATAAAATAAAAGCTAAAAAGATGAGTTAATGAAAATAAATGTTTTATAATATATTTTCTTGAGTAATGACCGTTTTTAATTACTATGAGATTGATGTACTTGTTGGATTTTTTAAAATATATTATTCAATTACCGATATAATTTAATAGTTTTTAAGATTTGTTATAGATAATTTTAATATATTGACCTAAAAGTATAGAATAATAAATAGATATATGTTTAAAGGCACTTATATTAAATTTGTTTAAAATTTTATTTTATATTTTAAATATATATTAAAAAAAGTATAATGAGTTTGAGAAAGGAAATTTCTATTTAATTTTGATGTATTTGTATTTTAAAATTCAATAACAAATGTTATTTTGTATTTGCAACATTATAATAAATACATAGGGCTTGATTTTTACTATTTCTTAATTCTTTTTTCACATTTATATGACAGATTGTTCTCACATTTTGAATGTAGTTTTGTGTTTCATTTATCATTTATTTGCTATTAATATTATATAATAAACCACTCACATATTTGACACAGATCTCAACAAATATAATTTGCAAGAAAAACTAACTCCTATCAGCTCATCGTTGCATGTAAAAAAACATGCAACTACTAGTTATTAGAAAATATTGCATTAGTTAGCATATTTGTTTATGTGGTTCACTATTTTTTTAAGGTAGTTCCTCTATCGTTCTTCTAAGAATATAAGCCAATAGACTCAATCACGAGGCCAAGTGTTTGCGTGACCATTACTTGTATCAATTGGTTGCTTCCACTAACCATTACATCAGATCAAAGAAGGGAGCTCCAACCTCAAGCGTGACTTCACAGGTGGTTTCCTCCTGATCTTGGGGGTTGTATATTTATTGGCCTATAAGATCAATATTGAAGGCATTATTTATTTGGATCACACCTTCAACTTTGGGCTTCGCCTTTATTTGTATGCTTGATATTTTTCTATAGATATCTATTCATTTTGATTGATGACCAACTTCATATTGGTGCCCATAATATATCAAAGGCTCTGATATTGGTTTCATTATTGGGTTTTGCAACTACTCTTTTGCATTAGTCACATCATCCATTTGTTGTTCTATCTCTTGCATCATATAGGGTTGTTTCATGGCATGTACAATTTCTTCATCGATTATGCTCTCCTACTTTAACCGTTTATTTTCATGCCATAGGTGTAGTATTTTCTTAAAGTTTTATTAGAGTTATTATGAGTAATTTTTTTAGATATGCTTGAGTCTAAATAAGCTACAAGTCAAAGTTTAGAGTAGGGTACACTTTAAAAATCCATTAATAGTCATTTCATAAAAAGTATTGAAAAAAAGATACATTATTGTTAATGGATGCATTTTCACTTATATGTGACATCCACTTTATGCAAAGGGGCGTTAAAAAATTGAACCTTAAAGTCAATTTTTCTAAGTAGAATAACGATTGGAGGTTGGAGGAAATGAAGGAAGGAGAAAATTCAGTGCCCTCTCATCAATCACTAATGACGGGGTCGCTGATTAGCTTTGGTGATATTCTATTTCCTTTTATACAATATGATATGTTTTGTTTTTTACTATTGTTGGTGGAGTGAACAAGTGGAAATTTCACATTGTGGAGGGGAATAATGCACAATGTTCTATTCTAAGTTTTTGATATGTGTGTTATTTTCTATATAACTTCCTTGATGTACAAGCATAATGGTGAATAAAAGCACCAGAGTAAGTTAGTTCATGGATATTGAAAGGGTTTTTGGGAGGATCCAAAAAACCACACGAGGTGGATAGTTTATGAGTTCCTATTAGGTTAAGGTTTGTGGTAAGACTGTTTAAAGCCATAGAAGGAGAGAGAATTTAATTTGAATCAAGATCATGAGCCACAAGAGTCGGTTTACAATAATTGGAAGTGATAAAGTGGATAATATGGACATCATCGATATTGTAAATAGTTGTATATGTTGGATATTGCTAATGCATGGGGTGGTGATTGATAGATTTTATATGTTTAATCACTACATTAATGAATGGGAATTCATATTTTTGTCATTTGTGGTTTGTCACTGATGTTAACATATGTCTCTATGAAGAGTACAAGCTAATTATGATAGTGTACAGACACTGTACGGATGTCTTAGAACATGCGAAGACAGATGAGAGTAAATGAAGCTATTGTGATCTTATATCCAAGATTGCATCATGTTATATTGCATGTTGGATGAGTTACAAATGTTTTGGTGAAGATTGGTTACTGGATAGTGACAGTGGAAGCTGACAGAGTGAGTCTCTGTGTTTCTGGTATATCTTATAGAAGATATGGATTAGGTGTATGTGAGCTTAAGAGATGGAATACAAGGTATTGAAGGATGTTCATTGGTCAGTGCAAGGTATGAAATGTTGGATGATGCCAACTATGGCATTTGATTTGGAGAAGACTTATTTGGGAGCTGACTTCAGAGGTGTAGCGTGCATTTTGTTTAGCAAATATTAATTAAGGATGCGAGTCCTTAATTGTTGTAATAAAATCATTGTATACTTGTTTTAGGTACCATGTGTATCTTAGCAAGAGTTTATGTAAATGTAATTAGGAAAGCCTAATTGGCCAACCTAATCATGTAGAATGTAATAGGGTATATATGTAAGATCTTTTCTTTGGAAAAGATATGGTGAGAATATATGTGATGGAAAGAAGATTGTGAAAGTTGTGAGCTTGTGTCTTTTGGATGTAGAGTAGAGGATTACTGGTGAACTTCATTTGAACTGATCAAGCAAAGATATTTTTTGTCAGATAGTTCAAAAGATTGTGTATTTCTCCATATACACTTGTTACGAATAGCGAGTTGTAAAGGTGGATTTAAACTTCTTTGGGCAGTGAGCCCCCCTTTCTTTTCTTGACCCCTAACAAGGTCTATCCTATAACAAGGACTGTGTACTGTAATGTTTCAATAAGCTCCTAACAGGGCTAAATCTTCTAACAAGGATACTATACTCTCAGTACATTACATGTGGGTGCTAATTCCCACCGAGGTTTTTACCTTTAACAAGGTTTCCCTGAGACCAAAATATTGTGTTATTGTATGGAATTCATTGTTTTCATTGGATTTGATATTGTTGATATTCAAAGTTTAAAGTTTAATATTCTATCATACAACTGATTCACCCCCCCTCTTAGTTGTATTATGGAATGCTATTCCTAACAATTGGTATCAGAGGTAATGGTCCTTAGAGAGAAAGCTTAACAACTTGAGGTGATCTTGGAGATGGTGTTCTATAGGAAGGATGGTCCAAAATTTGATCCTGAAAACTTTGACAGTTGGAAGAACAAGATGTGAACTCATTTGCTATGTTTGGGCATTGACTATTGGTTGATCACAAAGAATAAGGTGACTATAGAGACTAAGAATGACTTTCCATTGGCTTCCAATGATGAAAAGAAGTTATTTAAGAGACTATACCTTTGACTCCAAACTTTAGTAGAGAGATGTTGATTGCAAAGCTAACTGCTTTTGAAGCTGTAGAAATGGGAGACTCTGTACCTAAAGTAGAATTTTCATTTAAGGCATCTACACACAAGAAGATAATGTATACACCTCTGAGCACCAGTAGTGAGAGCCTAAAAGAAGAGCTTGGAGAATATGTCAAGGAATGGGAACAGATAATGGCTGAAGAAAGAAAGATGGATGAACTTGTTGCACTGATCGCTTGAAGAGATGATGCAGTCAAGGATGGTGGATCCAATTAAGGATAGTCCAAACCTTGTAGCTTTAGAAAAACATAATGGAATACTCAAAAACGCAACAAAAAGGTAATTGTTTAACTTTGATTTTCATTAACATGCCCGACTGTAAGGCCTTCTGGGTTAGGGCCAATTATAATCAGAAATAATTTTGCAAGATCCAAACAAATCCAATACAATCTCAGCTAGTTCAACTCTAAAGATAATCAGAAGCTGATGGAAACCCTAAGGCAGATCTAAACTTGAGCTCACAAGCCTCCAAGAAATCTCCTTGTCTCCAAGTGTGAAAACCACTAGATTTACAATTACAAACTATCAGATAACAATTTGATCTACAAGATCATGCAAGATCTTTTCCACAACTTTGCCAACTCCAGCTTTCAGAACCTTAGATCTGATTTGCTAAGTCTTCCAAGTCCTAAACTTCTATGATCTCCTCATGCTCCCTCAACATCTACTCCAAGCATCCTATAAATACTAATCATCAGCCACAATTCGGCTGGATGAAACTATTTACTCCCCCCAACAAATATTAAATTCAATACAAGTTAGAATCAAAATTGTAAGGAAACTCAGGTGTGGAAACAGCTTCCTACGCTAATCTCTATAGGAGAGTATTGTGCAAATTCTTATAAATCCTTACAATTTCAGATTCGTTAACTACTTTAACAAAGATATTGCAACCACATACCATACATACAGAAAAATAGAGAATGACACAATGATATACCCTGGGGAAAACCTTTCAGTAAAAAACCCCAGCACTCCAAAACTTGCACAATGTATTATCTTCAACACAAAGATTACAATACACTTGCAATGCAAGTTCTTTCAGTAAATGAGAGACAAAGCCAACAAGACTTAAATTTCTGTTAAATCTCTCCCATAGGAGCAGCATCATATATATAGACTCCTTTGGACCCAAAAAAAGGCAAAACCACCAAGACCCATGCACAAGGCCACATGTACACAGTTGTTACATGCAATCCCAAGAATAGGCGTCCATCCCTAGAATAGACTATGATAGCTTGTCATAGAATCCGCCAAAAATAATGGTCACAAGAGAAGTGTAAGAGAATCTATCATACCAACCTATTTTTGGCATATTCTCTTACACACACCAACCACTTCTTCTTGGGTGCCCAAATAGGCCCAATTCATAAGATGCTCTTACACCTATCACAACACATTCCTTCAATAGTTCTTACGTGTCATAGGAATCTGTCATGACCAGTTTAGTCATGATCTCCTTACGTACAAGATGCCAACACATCAAGTGGAGTGACACATCAACATGCCAACTAGACATGTACACTCACACTTAATTACATTATTTGCAAAAAATACGTTTACAAAAAAAATAATAAGAATAGGAATTATCCAAGGTTGAGACACCTTATTCCTAACATTCTCCCACTTGTCGAACACCTTGTAAGAGCAACAGGAACATAACAGGAACTTTAACTACTATAGGCCAAAAGGCCCATAGACTCTGAACACCATCTGAACTTCTCAGTGCCCACTAGTTTCATTAATGCATCTGCAACATTCTTCACAGTATCTACCTTCTCCAAATTTACCTTTCCATCTTCCACCATATCTCTCACAAAGTGAAATTGCACATCAATGTGCTTCGTTCTGGCATGGAAAGTTGGATTCTTTGCAAGGCAAATAGCGCTCTGACTGTCACACCAAATAATAATTTGTTCTGCATCAACACCAACATCAGAACATAATCTTCTAAGCCAAATGGCTTCTTTACAAGTGTGAGTAGCAGCCATGTACTCAACTTCTATAGTGGACAAAGCAACCACAGGTTGTCGCTTACTCATCCAACTGATGGCACCACCAAACATAGTGAACACATAAGCACTAGTGGATCTCCTGCTGTCAATATCACCTGCCCAATCTGAATCCACAAACCCACGAATACACACTAAATGCGGAGATCCAGAAGAGTTACCATGATAACATATAGAGTAATCTGATGTACCCCTCAAATATCTAAATACTCGCTTAACTGCATCCCAATGTACCCATCCAAGATTAGCCATAAACTGACTCAGGACTCCCACTACTTGGCCAATGTCTGGTCTAGTATAGACCATAGTGTACATAAGACTGCCAACTGCACTAGCATAAGGTACTCTACTCATGTCCTCCACCTCACTAGGAGATTTTGGACAATCATCTACAGATAACTTTGTTCCCACAGAAATAGGAACACATAGTGGTCTACAATCTGCCATGCTGAACCCATCCAACACAGACTTCACATACTTACTCTGACTCAACCAAAGTTTTCTGTTAGACCTGTCTCTTCTGATTTCCATACCCAAGATGTACCTAGCTGCCCCAAGATCTTTCATCTCAAACTATGCTGACAACTGAGATTTAAAATCAGAAATCATACCCTTACCCTTCCCAAATAGCAACATATCATCAACATATAATGCAACAATAAGAAGGTGATCATTTTCAACTCTGAAATAAACACAATGATCTGATTTTGATCTTACAAATCCAATTGACAACACAAAGGCATCAAACTTAAGGTACCACATCCTAGGAGATTGCTTCAAACCATATAGAGATTTCTTTAATCTGCAAACTAAGGATTCTTTACCTTTAACAATGTAGTGCTCAGGCTGTGACATATAAATCTCTTCCTCCAAATCACCATGAAAGAAAGCTATCTTCACATCCATCTATTCTATCTCTAAATCATATGATGCAGCAAGAGATAACAGAAATCTAATGGATGTCAACTTTGCAACAGGAGAGAATAATTCACCATAATCTATTCCCTCTACCTGTGAATACCCCTTTGCAACCAATCTAGCTTTATACCTTTCAACATTGCCATCTGCACAGAATTTCTTCTTGAACACCCATTTACAGCCAACAAATTTTCTCCCTTTAGGCAAAGGTACAAGGTCCCAAGTTTTTTTTTTCTCCAATGAAGCCATCTCATCATCCATAGCCTCAATCCAGGAACCTACACCTTCCATGCCCAAAGCCTCTTTCACAGATCTAGGCTCATCAGTGTTAGTAATCAAAGCAAAGGCACAACTAGAATCTAACATAGAATAACAAAACCTTTCTGGTTGCTTTCTTTCTCTCATGGATCTCCTCAAGGGCTGCGGTTGAGGTTGTTCTTCCTCTTCTTCTGAACTATCAAAGCTGCTAGAGCTCTCCTCATCATTAGGCCCAACATGGTCTCTCTGTTCAGTCTTCTCAGGGGTAGGAGGCAAGTGAACAACATCTTTTTCCTTTTCTTTTTCATCTGGTTGTATCACAATAGGAGAAGATGTTAGCTCTCTAAAAATAACATTTCTACTATACAACACCTTACTAGTCACGGGATCCCAAAGCTTGTATCTTTTCACACCAGCACTGTATCCGATGAAAATACATTTAACGGCTTTGTTTTTCAACTTAGATCTTTTCTCCTTTGGAAGATGTGCATAAGCTTCACAACCAAAAACATGAAGATGTCTAATTGAAGGCTTCTTACCAGACCACACCTCCATGGGTGTCTTACCAACAAGGGCTGATGTAGGAGATCTGTTAACCAGATAGCAAGTAGTGGCCACAACTTCGGCCCAAAACCTTTGTTCTAAATGAGCTCCACTAAGCATACTCCTAGCCTTCTCCATCAGTGTCCTGTTCATTCTCTCTGCAACTCCATTTTGCTATGGGGTATAAGGAGTTGTCTTATGCCTCTCGATACCTTGTTCTTTACAGAACTGTTCAAACTCTGCTGAGCAAAACTCACCACCATTGTCAGTTCTCACACACTTAATCTTCTTACTAGTCTGATTCTCTACAAGAGCTTTAAATTCCTTGAACCGACTAAAGACTTTTGTCTTAATTTTAAGGAAATAAATCCACGTCCTTCTACTATAATCATTTATGAAAGATACAAAAAATATAGACTTGGAGATTGAAGGAACTTTTACAGGACCAAATACATAAGAATGAATAAGATCCAAAACATCAGAAGATTTGTGAGAACTAGAGTAAAACTGAACACGATTTTGTTTACCATAGACACAGTGTTCACAGAAGTCGAACTCAAGATTGGAATCATTTAACCCCTCAATGAGATTTTTATTTTTCAGGGTTCTGAGACCCTTTTCACCAATGTGGCCAAATCTCATATGCCACAACATTGTCTTTTCTGCAGGAAGCTTACCTTCCAAAGTATTTGCACTACCATCAAAACCAATAGCCACAGACTTCTTCACTGCTTGTTTAGATGGTGAGGATGAAGAACTATTACATAGAGGAATACATGCATCTAGCTGAAATAAGGTACCTCTCCTAGTACCCCTTGCAAGCACTATCGATCCTCTCATCATCTTGCATCCTTCTTTCAAAAAAATAACTTGCACACCTACATCATTCAACATACTTATAGATAATAGGTTTCATGCCAAACCCAGAATGTGCATAACTCTGTTGATTCCCTTTACTCATCCATTAGGAAATTTGATAGTGACCCTTCCGCGTCCAACTATCTTTAGGTGAGAATCATCACCCAAGTACACCTTTCCACCATCGAACTCTTCATATTTTGAGAACCAGTTTCGATGAGAGGTCATGTGAAAAGATGCACCCAAGTCAACCAACCACAGATCATCAGATGCATGGGCTACCAAAGCTGTGATGAATGCATCGCCATCTTCTTGAGATCTTTCTGAAGTTGAATCTGAACCTTTCTTCTTCTTCTTCGGCTCTTTGCAGTCTTTACGAAAGTGCCCAGATTTATCACAGTTCCAACATTTTGCCTTGGACTTATTGGAAGTCTTTGACTTCCCACGTGATTTGGATGTACCCTTATTGTCAGATTTATTGTCATTTTTCTTCCCTCTTTCAGTGGATCTCCAACGAATAGCAAGGGCTTCTTTTTCTGAAATGAAAGCCTTTCTCCGCATCTCCTCTGATAGCAACGAAGAGACCACATCATCCATTTTGAAGGTGACTAAAACACTTCCGAGAGCCATCACAAGATGGTCCCATGAATCTGGTAAAGAACACAAAAGTGTGTAGCAACGATCCTCCTCCTCTAACTTGACACTAGCTGATGTCAATTGTGTAGCCAACAGATTAAATGCATTTAAATGATCCATTAAGGATCCACCTTCCTCCATTCATAGAGAGTACAACTTCTTCCTTAGGAACAACTTGTTCACCAGAGATTTGGCCTGATACACGGCCGCAAGTTGTTCCCATAAACTATTTGCGGTTTTCTCATCTAGAACATTTAGAAGGATTGCATCAGTTAAACAAAGTCTTATGAGACCCTTAGCTTTACAGTCTTTGATATCTCAATCTGCTTGAGCTATAGTTGCTGGTCTTGTAGCATTTGAAGTTGCTTCCCATAGGTCACGATCTTCCAACATGTCTTCCATCTTGAGTTTCCACAACTCAAAATTAGTGCCAGTAAATTTCTCCACCTCCATTCTTCCATATGATGAACTTGCCATCTCAATCTGCAAATAAGATTCAGAATGCTCTGCAAAAAAATCCCACTCAAACTTGAGATCAGCTCAAAAAACCCTACCCAACAACTAGGATCAAAAGTTGATCAAGCTTTGATACCACTTGTAAGGAAACTCAGGTGCGGAAACAACTTCCTACGCTAATCTCTATAGGAGAGTATTGTGAAAATTCTTATAAATCCTTACAATTTCAGATTCGTTAACTACTTTAACAAAGATATTGCAACCACATATCATACATACAGAAAAATAGAGAATGACACAATGATATACCCTGGGGAAAACCTTTTAGTAAAAAACCCCAGCACTCCAAAACTTGCACAATGTATTATCTTCAACAAAAAGATTACAATACACTTGCAATGCAAGTTCTTTCAGTAAATGAGAGACAAAGCCAACAAGACTTAAATTTCTATTATATCTCTCCCATAGGAGCAGCATCATATATATAGACTCCTCTGGACCCAAAAAAAGGCACAACCACCAAGACCTATGCACAAAGCCACATGTACATAGTTGTTACATGCAATCCCAAGAATAGGCATCCATCCCTAGAATAGACTATGACAGCTTGTCATAGAATCTACCAAAAATAACAGTCACAAGAGAAGTGTAAGAGAATCTATCATACCAACATATTTTTGGAATATTCTCTTACACACACCAACCACTTCTTCTTGGGCACCCAAATAGGCCTAAGTCATAAGATGCTCTTACACCTATCATAGCACATTCCTTAAATAGTTCTTACGCGTCATAGGAATCTGTCATGACCATTTTAGTCATGATCTCCTTACGCACAAGATGCCGACACATCAAGTGGAGTGACACATCAACATGCCAACTAGACATGTACACTCGCACTTAATTACATTATTTGCAAAAAATACATTTACAAAACAAATAATAAGAATAGGAATTATCCAAGGTTGAGACACCTTATTCCTAACAAAAATATCCTTACAAATATTTAATCTAACATGTCGGCCTGTAACAATAGCTACCAACAATAAATGCACCAAGTTGGCCCAACAAATCACACAAAACTCCAGTCGGTAAACCAGAACTATCGAGCAACAGTGAAATAACTTAGCATGCCAGGTATCACCGAGCACCAGTGTCGACCGAGCACCACATGCATCACTGAGTAACACTTTCACCGAGTGCCAAAGGTTACCGAGTTCCTTCAGTGACTGAGCTTCCTTCAATGACCAAGGCCGTTAGTCAAGGTTGCAACTGAGTAACGCCGACCAAACATACACCCCCCATGCAGATTCACCGAGTACCCTAGAATGCCCCTACATCAAGAGAAAAGAGAGGTAAGGGTAAATTTGAAGGCAAATTACCTTTGAAATGTTTTTCATGAAATAAGGTTGGTCATTTTGCATCTAGATGTACTACAAGAGTTCCTAATTACAAACCTATGTTTTTCAAGTCTAAGAAGGATAAGGAATGTTATTATGCTAGTGAAGGTATTTTTGATGATGATGATTTAGATTATGAGGAGATTGGATTTGTTGCTATTAGAGATGAACCAATACATGAGGAAAAGGCTTTAGTGTCACATGTTGATAAGAAAACTGAATGGATTATAGACAGTGGTTGTTCACATCATATAACTAGAGACAAAAATAAGTTTGTTAAGTTAGTAAAGTATGATGGTGGTGTTGTAAGGTTTGGAGATAATCTTCCTAAACCTATCATAGGAGTAGGATCTATTACTCTAGATGGAAAGACTAACACTGATAATGTACTAATTGTTGATAGACTTAAGCATAGCTTGTTGAGTGTTGGACAGTTGATGCACAAAAAGTTTCAATTAAAATTTAGTAATGGTAAATGTTTTATCAGAAGTAAGGAAGGAAAGATGATTGCAACCAATACTAAATCTAGAGGTAATATATCTGAATTAAATACATATGGAGCCTCTTGTTTTGTTGTGAAGGTAGATGACAGTTGGTTATGTCACAAAAGATATTGTCATGTTAATTTTGATAACATTGTGAAGGAAAGTTTGACTAATGCAGTAAGAGATCTACCGAAGATTGTGAAACCATATAACACTGTATGTAGAGAATGTGTTATGGAAAATTAGATAAGAAGCAGTTATAAAAGAAAAGCATATACATCAAAGGGAAAGTTGGATCTGGTACATACAGACCTATGTGGACATACAAGAACAAAATCATACTATGGTGAAATTTATTTTATACTTTTTGTTGATGACTTTTCTAGAATGATGTGGGTTACTTATTTGAAAGAGAAATCATAGGCATTTGATAAATTTAAGATATTTAGAGCAAAAGTAGAGAATGAATCAGGTTTAAAGATAAAATGTTTGAGGTCAGATAGAGGTGGAGAGTTTACTTTAGACCTATTCAATTCATACTATGAAGAGCATGGAATACAAAGACAAACATCTGCTCCTAGAACTCCATAATAGAATGGGATAACAAAGCGAAGAAATAGGACTATACTTGATGCTGCTAGAACAATGTTGCTTGAAGGAAATGTATCTCATATGCATTGGAGAGAGACTGTTGGGACAATAGCATACACATTGAACATAATTCAAATCAGAGAAGGTATAAGTAAGACTCCTTATGAATTATGGTTTAATCATACTCCTACTATAAAATATTTTAGAATATTTGGTAGTAAGTGATATATCAAGAGAGATGATGAGATAGGGAAGTTTGATGCTAGAAGTGATGCAGGAAATTTTCTTGGTTACTCTACTAAGAGAAGGGCTTACAAGTGTTTCAAGATGAGATTAAGGAAGATGATTGAAAGTCACAATGTAAAGATAGATGAAAGGTTTCAGATACAAGAGAGAATGTATGACTGTAATCAGAATAAAAAGATCAAAGAGGCTACGGTTGTAGAAGAAGAAGAAGAAGAAATTGTTGAGGCCGAATACGAAAATGAGACTTGTGATGATGACAAAAATGAGGCTACTGAGGTTCCTAAAACTCTGAGGTATGTAAATAATAATCATCCTAAAAATCAAATTATTGGTAATACTAATAAAGGAGTAATGACTAGATCAAAGACTAGAAAAGAAATTTGTTTGATTTCACAAGTTGAACCAAAGACTACAGATGAAGCTTGTAAAGATGAATCCTGGATAAATGCTATGAAGGAAGAATTAGATCAGATAAAGAAGAACAACACTTGGGAATTGGTTCCTAGACCTAAGAACAAAAATGTAATAGGAACTAAATGGGTTTTCAGAAACAAAATGAATGAAGAAGGGATTGTTGTAAGAAACAAAGAAAGACTGGTATGTAAAGGTTATTCACAACAAGAAGGCATAGAATTTGAAGAGAAATTTTCTCCTATTGCTAGAATAGAAGTTGTGAGACTATTCTTGGCTTATGCTACACATAAGAACTTCAAGGTGTATCAGATGGATCTGAAATCTACAATCTTGAATGGGGATCTTGAAGAAGAAGTGTATATAGAACAACCTAATAGATTTCCTTTATGCAAAGATGGAGACATGGTATGCAAGTTGAAGAAGGCACTATATGGGCTGAAGTAAGCTCTAAGGGCTTGGTATGCAAGGTTAGACAAATACCTACTTCGGCTTGGATTAAGAAAAGGTAATGCTGACAATAATTTGTATTTAAGAACTAGTGAGGATGGAGTTTTGATAATAGAAGCCTTTGTTGATGATATTATCTTTGGAGGTAATGATGATCTATGTGAGAAATTTTCTAAAGAGATGGAAAATGAATTTGAGATGTCCATGATTGGTGAAATGAAATTCTTTCTTGGACTGCAAATAAATCAGAGTAAAGATGGAATTTTTATTTCTCAGACAATATCTTAAAGAAATGTTGAAAAAGTTTGGAATAGAAGACTGTAAACCAGTTGGTACTGTATGATGTAAAATATGGATGGGGTCTAGAACAATGGGGGTTTACACATAAAAGAGACCCTAAACCAATATTTAACACATACATGAAATTCTAATGATATGGAAAGTAAATCTAGAAGGCTAATATTGAAATGAAGAAATAAAAAGTACTTACCTCCGAAAAAGAATCTGTTGAAAACCTTATCAAATGATCTCAGATATTATTGATTTTCATGATTCAAAACTGAAACTATGAGATCTACAAAACCCAAAAATCTTTTTCTTTTCTGAGCCAGGTCAACCTTGACCCAAATACGGGGGCACAATCTTGCCCCAGGGCAAGATCTTGCCCCTTTATGTTGACCTTGACCTGTGCTACTTCGACGAAAATTATATTTGCGGATCCTAAAAGTTTGCCAAAAAGGGTATCCAGATCTACACTGTAATTCACTATCCCGCACCATGTAGTTTAGAAACTACATGGGTGTAAGATTGCTCTTACACCCAAGATGCTCCTGCATCAGACACCCGGGGTAATTTGAGAAGTGGCCTTGTCACAACTCAGGTGTGAAGAGGAAAAACAAGGCGGTCAACCTCCTCCCTAATGTGCAACATGATAACGAATAAAGAAATGCATAGAAAATAGATCTAGATATATCCAAATCTATTCAAATGAAATTTATAAGCATGAAAAGAAAATCAAACACCACAAACATAATAGGACATCTAATTCCAAAAAAGAAAGAGTTGTCGTAAAATGGGTTCACCAAAATGTATAGTGAAGGTGAACACACAAGATAATACAAAGGGAAATCTAACATCAAAAAAGAAAGAGTTTTCGTAAAATAGGTTCACCAAAATGTAAAATGAAAAATATGGATGGGGTCTAGAACAATGGGGGTTTGCACATAAAAGAGACCCTAAACCAATATTTAACACATACATGAAATTCTAATGATATGGAAAGTAAATCTAGAAGGCTAATATTGAAATGAAGAAATAAAAAGTACTTACCTCCAAAAAAGAATCTGCTGAAAACCTTGTCAGATGGTCTCAAAAACTATTAATTTCTTATATCTTTAAACGAAATTGTGAGATCTACAAAAACCAAAAATCTTTTTCTTTTCTGAGTTAGGTAGACCTTGACCCAAATATGGGGGCATGATCTTTCCTTGGGGAAAGATCTTGCCCCATTATGTCAACCTTGACCTATGCTGCTCCGATGGAAATTCTATTCACGAACCCAGAAAGTTTGCCGAAAAGGGTATCCAGATCTACACTGTAATTCGCTATCCCGCACCTGTTCCTGCAAGAAAAATGGTTTTGGTTTTTTTTGGGGGGGAGAGGTTTTCCTTAGTCAAACCCCAATTTAAGAATTAACTTTGAAATTGAATTTAAATTGTAGTAATAAACAAAGTAAATGGAACAATTCACCTTGCTTATGTTGAAACCCTTGTGAAGGATTCAAATCCTTGAATCCACAAGTATGGATGCTCTAAATGAATGTAGAATTGGATGTAGAATGTCTCAAATCAATTGTCTTTAGATCTTCAACACCAATCTTGAATGGATCTTGGAATAGGAAGAATCTTGAATGAATGTGGATGGAGAAGTCTTCAACAAGAGGGCTCCATAGAGATTGAATCCTTCAATGACTACCAATGGATCTCCTTGATGAATTAGATCTTGAATGCTTGAATGCTTTCCTTCTCCTTCTTGCTTGATCTTGCTTGAGAGTTGATGGAGGATTGAATGTGTATATGGATTGAAATGAGAGAGGAAAGCTTCCTTTTATAGTGATCTAGGGCACAAACTTCTAGAGAGGCCTACATAGGAGAATTAAATTCCCATTTAAGCCTATACCCTTGTAAGTGGACCTAAATTAAATATAATTTAAGAGTAACCCATTTCAAAGCCCGAAATAGATGACCTTGAAGTGGGAAAATAAATCTTTCTGAAACCTGACATCCAGAAACTTTGAGACTTTGAAATTTGAAGCCTGGTTCAAGGTCCAGGTTGACCTTGACCCAAAAGGTTGACCTTGACCCAAAAGTCAAGAATCTTAGAATTTCAATTCAGGATGCCATAATTATGTAGAAAAGAAGTGTAAAATGGGGCAGAACAAGGGGAAAAAGCCAGATCCAAGTCAAAGACCCATTCAAGGCATTCAACATGACCCCAAACCACTTACTCAAAGGGCTAAACTAGCCCTAATTAAAAGTGCTTCCATTTTCTAATGATACAGGTACACCCATGGTGAATGGTAATAAGGTGATAGTTGATGATGAATCAAAGTGTGTTTTTTAGACCAAGTATAGATCAATGGTTGGAGGATTACAATATATGACTCACACCAGACCAGATATTGCTAATGTTGTTGGTATTGTGGCTAGATATTAGGCAGAACATAAAGAGACACACCTAGTTATTGTGAAAAGGATATTGAGATATTTGAAAGGAATAATAGACTATGGCTTATGGTATGATAGAAATAATAGCTTTGAACTTCATGCTTATACTGATGCTAATTGGAAAGGAAACATTGATGACAAAAAGAGTACTAGTGTTGGAGATTTGCCAGCAAGCCAGTGTTGACTGTATGTTTGTCATTGATGACAACATATGGTAAGTATCATGCATAGAAGAATTATGTAGTAAGCTTTGAGTATATTTAGCATGGACATGCTATCAAAATGATATCATGGATGCAAAGGTTAATTGTTTATACAGACAGTTATGTAGTAGCTAGTGTCAACAGTGTTCCTGATAGAGTTATAGATAGTATTCTGCGTGTAATTGTCCATATAGTTATCATGGAGCCTTGCACCCTTGGATAAGTGATGGAGACATGTTAGTGTTGCTCCTCCATGCATGGATATAGAGTTTGATATATAGTACAAGTGAAGTTATGTAGTCACTATTCACCAGTTGCAATTTCTTGTGTTTATCTAGAAGAGCTGATAGAGATTATATTGGTACAAGAGTTGCCCCTATCATTTCAGTATGCATGCTTGGATTTGTGATTAGAGAAGAGTTAAGAAGGTTTGGTTAAGAGTGCATGATGTAATTCAGATCAAGGAGAAAGTATCAGTTAAATTGGTAGAGCCGATAGTATGTAGCGTGTGTCTACACTTATTAATTTGGATAGGTCCCAGTTTGTGTTTCGTGCTTAGTAGAGCTGACATAAATGTTATTGGAGAGTGTTATTGTTTCTCTAATATGATTTCAAGGTGGTTCTAATAGGCCAACTTGATTATATCATTTAGAGAGAAGATATTTATAGGTAGTCATTTGTGATTGCTAAGGTATGGTTCATAGTTGAAAGAGAAGAGCAGAGAAGAGAGTGCGAAGTGTTGAGCCATTAGTAGAAGGTCTATGTGACCAAGTAAAGATTATATGCTATTCACTGGAACTGAGACAATAGGTCTACCTTGTAGTTCACCAAGATTTAGATATAGTGTGTATCTATTATTCATAAGGTTGTAGCCTTCACTCCTTTGAGCATTGAGCTCTCAGATAGTGTGTCCTCACCCCTAACAAGGTCAATCATAAAAGACTCCTAACAGGGTCTGACCTTTGAGTAGGTCACTGTACTTATTGCATTGTAAAGATCAACTCCTAACAGGGTTGTAATATCTTCTAACAAGGATCATTATACACTAGTGCAGTTTATTAGTGTGTGTCAATTCCCACCGGGGTTTTTACCTATTTGGGTTTCCCCATAACCAAAATATTTGTGTTGTGTTCAAGTGTTCTTTCATTGTGTTTATGCTTAAAGTTTAAGTATACTTAACTAGATAAAGAATTGAAACTTTTAGATAACTGATTCACCCTCCCCCCCTCTCAGTTATCTCTTGGGACTATTCCTAACAATTGGTATTAGAGCCAAGTGCCTCAGAGAGAAATTTTAATAGCTTGAGGTTGATCAGATGACATTCTTTAGAAAAGACAGTCCTAAGTTTGATGGGGAGAACTATCCTGATTGGAATAAAAAAATGGTGACACATTTGCAGTGCATTACTTTTGAAGTTTTTGAAGCGGCTATCAAAAATATTAAGATCCCCTCTCTAGAAGATCTTGCAAAGGATGATGCTACAAGCAAGCAAAAGGATTTGTTCCATTAGAATGCAATAGCCAAAGAAGCCCTTATCAGCATCTTATTTGATAGTGAGTTTTTAGAGTTAAAGAAAGTAGACACAGCCTACAAGATATGGAAGCACCTAGAAGACATGTTTGAAGGAGATACACAAGCAAATGATGTGTGTAGAAAGACATGGAAGAAAAGATACAATGCATTAGAGATGCTACTTGAAGAAAAAATCAGAGCTTACAACCAAAGGATTAATGAAGCGGTTGCTAGAATTAGGAACAATGGTGGAGAGATCTCAAATGAAGACATTATGGATAAATTAATGACTACTCTTATAGCAGAGTATGAAAACAAGATCAACATCCTTGATGAAACCATGCATCTTACAAAAAATTTCAAGAGAGAGACCTTGATCAACAAAATTTCAGCTTTTGAGATTTCAAGATTGAAGACATAACCTAAAAGTGAGACAACCTTCAAAGCATCAGTCCATGGTAAGAAATCTTTAAACACTTATGGTAATTTTGATGATGAAGATGAAGATAAAGAGATAGATGATATTATTTCTATGATTGCTAAGAAAGAAAGAAAAGAGAAATGAAAGTATGAAGGTTAGTTACCTTTCAAATGTTTCTCATGTAATAAGATTGGTCACTTTGCATCTAAGTGTCCTACAAGAGTTAAGAAATTCAGAATTAACTAAAAGCCTAAGTATATAAAAGAATGTTACTATGCTAGTAATGGAGTTTTTGATGATGATTCAGTTCAATATGAAATTGGATTCATTGCTATTATGGAAAAGATGTATGATGAGATAGATCATGAAGATGAGAAAAAGGAACAAGAGCTAGCATTGATTTCACAAGCAAACATAAGGACATATTGGATTATAGATAGTGGTTGTTCACATCACATGACATGTGATAAAGATAGATTTATTCATCTAGACAAATACAATGGTGGCATGATTAGATTTGGAGATAACACTCTTGAACCTATCATTGGTAGAGGAGCTATCACATTGGATGGAAAGAACAACACTGATGATGTTCTTTATGTAGATGGTTTACAGCATAACCTTCTTAGTGTTGGATAGTTACTTGAAAAAGGTTACAGATTGGAGTTCAAAGACAACAAGTGAATCATTAACAATAAGGATGGTGTAATGATTGCATCAGGTTCAAAGACTAAAGGTAATGTTTTTCAGCTCAATTCATAAGCAAGTTGTTTTGTTGCTAAAGTAGATGACATTTGGCTATGGCATAAAAGACTATGTCATATCAATTTTGATAACATATTAAAGATAAGCAATGTAAAGGTAGTAAGAGATCTACCTAGCATAGAAAAGCTAGTTGATACTATTTGCAGGGAATATGTGATGGGAAAGCATGTGAGGAATTCATTCAGAAGCAAGAATAATTCAGCAGAGAACAAGTTGGATCTGATTCATACAGACCTATGTGGACCAACTCAAACAAGATCATACTATGGTGAAAGGTATTTCATTTTGTTTGTTGATGATTATTCTAGAATGATGTGGGTTGCTTTCTTGAAAGATAAGTCTGAAGCATTTGAGAAGTTCAAAATATTCAAAGCTAAGGTTGAGAATGAATCTAGACTAAAGATAAAGTGTCTAAGATCAGATAGAGGAGGAGAATTCACCTCTAATAGATTCTATAAGTACTGTGAAGAACATGGCATAAAGAGATAGTTGAGTGCACCTAGAACCCCTCAGTAGAATTGGATTGCAAAGAGAAGAAATAGAATCATCCTTGATACAACATGCACCATCATGATTGAAGGAAAACTTGCACACACCTATTGGAGAGATGCGGTCAATACATCAGTCTATACCATCAATAGAATACAATTGAGGCCTGGCACGGACAAGACACCTTTTGACCTATGGTTTGGTAATGTTCACAGTGAAATACTTTAGAATCTTTGGAAGCAAGTGCTACATCAAGAGGGATGAAGCAATAGGCAAGTTTGATGCAAGAATTGATGAAGGTATTTTTCTTGGTTACTCTACTAAAAGAAAAGCTTATAGATGTTTTAATTTGAGATTGAAGAAGATCATTGAAAGTGCTCATGTTAAGATTGATGAAAATTTTATGATTCAAGAAAGATATCATGATTATTCACCTATGATTGAAGAAGAATCCATTACTTCCACTAGTGAGACAATTGTTGAATATATGTTTGATAGTATTGATGTATTATTCAATGACCCTAAAACAAGTGAATAAGAAACTCAAAAGACATATGAGATAGTATCACCTAAAGTTCCAAAGTTTACATCTAGATATCACTCTAAGGATGACATCATTGGAGATCAGAGCAGCAAAGTCACAACAAGATCAAAAACAAAGAGTTCAGCAAGAAATGAAGCGATATGTTTACTATCTGAGATTGGACCTTTAAGTGTTGAAGATGAATGTAATGATTCAAATTGGCATGATGCTATGAAAGAAGAACTAGATCAGATTATTAAGAATGATACTTGGGCACTGGTCCTAAGACCTAGTGATAAGAATGTGATTGGAACAAAGTGGATATTCAAAAACAAGATGAATGAAGATGGTACAGTGGTAAGGAATAAAGAAAGGTTAGTATGCAAGGGATATGCGCAAAGAGAAGGTATTGATTATTCAGACACATTTGCACATGTGAGAATATTAGAAGCTATTAAGTTGTTTCTAGCTTATGCAACATTCAAAAACTTCAAAGTTTATCAAATGGATGTTAAGTCAACATTCTCGAATGAAGAGTTAAAGCAAGAAGTATACATTGAGCAGCCAGAAGGATTCACCCTATCAGACAAGCCTGATATGGTATGCAGATTAAAGAAAGCCCTTTATGGACTTAAGCAAGCACCTAGAGCTTGGTATGAGAGACTTGATGGATATCTAACAAAAATTGGATTCAAGAAAGGAGGAACAAATTGTATTCTATTTATTAGAGAGACATTTGAAGGTTTACTACTTGTATCTATATTTGTTGATGACATTATCTTTGGGGGTAATGACAAACTTAGTGCATAATTTGCTAAGGAGATGCAGAGCGAGTTTGATATGAGCATGATTGGACCTATCAAATACTTTTTGGGATTAAATGTGTAGTAGACAGAGAAAGGTATTTTCATTAATCAGTCTAAATATGTGAAAGAGATATTGAAGAAGTTAAAGATGGATGATTGTAATCCAGTGGGTACACCTATGATAATAGGATGCAAGCTTACAAAAGAAGATGATTCTCCAGTAGTAGATACAACATTGTACAAGTCTATGATTAGTAAATTCATATATCTTACTCAAACTATACCTGATATTTCTAATGCAGTTGGTATAGTTGGAAGATTTGCAGCAGAGCCTAAACAAAGTCACCTCATGGTAGTAAAGAGAATATTTAGATATCTATAGGGCACTATAGATTATGGTCTATGGTATCCTAATTCATAGAATGTTGAGCTTCATGTGTATATAGACGTAGATTGGGTAGGATGCGTGGATGATAGAAAGAGTACATCAGGAGTAGTATTTCTTGGTGATAGACTAGTCACTTGGACAACCAAGAAGCAAAATTATATTTCTCAGTCAACAACAGAAGCAGAATATGTTGCATCAGCCTTGAATTGTTCTACAATTGTTTGGATCAAGCAAATGATAAAGGATTTCAGAATTTAGATTGATTATCCTATTGTTATTCATTGTGATAACACTAGCACTATCAACATGTCAAATAATCACGTGATGCATGCAAAGACAAAGCACATAGAGATTAAGTATCACTTCCTAAAGGAGAAAATGGTAGAGAAAGAAGTCAAATTGGATTATGTGAGTACAAAGGAACAAATAGTAGATATATTCACAAAGCCCTTACTAAAGGATACTTTTGAGTATCTCAGGGAGAAGCTGGGAGTAATTCTCTTCCCTAATTCTACTTAGAAAAAGTGGGAAAAACATCAGTCCTTAGTGACTGATGGATGGTTGACTACTCTACTTCAGGAGTAGTACCAAAGCTTAATGTTTGGTGCCCTTTTCCATTGATGTAAAATGGGGAGTAGTATATATTCATGAAAAACAACATTAAAGGGGGAGTACATAGAGAATTAAGGAGGAGTAATATATAGTAGCAAGAAAGAGTAGTATTCAGTTATGAAAGTAGTTCAATTGAGGAAATGGAGAATATTAAAGAATATTGCAGTAGATGGAGGATACATCCTTGGGGGAGTTTTGATGAGGAAAAGGAGAATGTTATAAAAGAATTGGTCATTTGGATTGGTGGTGTTTTTCATTCCATATGTTGCCATCAATGACAAAGGGGGAGATTGTTGGAGATTTGCTAGCAAGCCAGTGTTGGCTGTATGTTTGTCACTGATGACAACATATGGTAAGTAGCATATGTGGAAGACTTATGCAATAAGCTTTGAGTATATTTAGCATGGACATGTTATCAACATGATATCATGGACGTAGAGGTTAATTGTTTATATAGATAGTTATGTAGCAGCTTGTATCAGCAGTGTTCCTGATAGAGTTACAAAAAGTGTTCTATATGTAATTGTCCATAAAGTTATCATGGAGCCTTGAGCCCTTGGATATGTGATGGAGACATGTTAGTGTTGATCCATTATTGGACATAGAGTTTGATGTATAGTACAAGTGAAGTTATGCAGTCGCTATTCACTAGTTGCAATTTCCTATGTTTATCCAAAAGAGCCAACAAAGATTATATTGGTACATGAGTTTCACCTATCATTTTGGTATGTGTGATTGGATTTGTGATTAGAGAAGAGTTAAGAAGGTTTGGTTAAGAGTCCATGATGTAATTCAGATCGAGGAGAAAGTATCAGTTAAATTGGTAGAGCCGATAGTATGTAGTGTGCGTCTACACTTATTAATTTGGACAGGTCCCAGTTTGTTTTGTGTTCTTAGTAGAGCCAACAAAAATGTTATTGGAGAGTGTTATTGTTTCTCTAATATTATTTCAAGGTGGTTCTAATAGGCCGAATTGATTATATCATTTAGAGAGAAGATATTTATAGGTAGTCATTTGTGATTGCTAAGGTATGGTTCAAAGTTGAAAGAGAAGAGCAGAGCAGAGAGTGTGAAGTGTTGAGCCATCACTAGAAGGTCTATGTGACCAAGTAAAGAGTATATGCTATTCACTGGAACTGATCAAGACAATAGGTCTACCTCATAGTTCACCAAGATCTAGATATAATGTGTATCTATTATTCAGAAGGGTGCAACCTTCACCCCTTTGAGTAGTGAGCTCTTAGACAATGTGTCCTCACCCCTAACAGGGTCAACCATAAAAGAATCCTAATAGGGTCCAACCTTTGACCAGGTCACTGTACTTATTTCATTTTAAAGATCAACTCCTAACAAGGTTGTAAGATCTTCTAACAAGGATCATTGATGAGTCCAATTATTGCCTCAATTTTTTTATGATCTTTATATTTTGTTGATACTCTAACAAACATTTCCAAGAAATTTTATGACTTATACTTATGTGAACCTATGCCAAGTATAGCTAAAGCCACAAAAGAAATGGGTAGCTTGAGTGATATGTTTTGCTGACTATTATAAATATAATGTAGTACTTCATATAATTATTTCAAGCTGTGTTCTAACATTTAAGTAGGAGTTGAAAATGTTGACTTGCATATGTGTACTGAATGTTACTATCCTTTCAGGTAAACATAGAGCGGTATGAAGAGTGGCACATCTACATTAAAGAAGGAGCGTTAGAAGACCAACCATGGCGGGAGAATCTAGCATGGTTTTGATGGATATGTCACGCTTTGAAGGAGCTACTGTTCCAGAGAATATAGGGAATTAGTCTTGCTATATTTCCTTAGAATTGTTATTCTGTTGTCAGCAGTAATTGTATTATGTCGTGGTTGTTATATCTCCTCCATATTTGGTGAGGTTTAATGAGACTTTTTTGTTATGTTTTCAATAAGTGTCAATCCTTGATATAAAGGGATTTTGACTGATTTAGTAAAAAAATGAAGAAAGATAGAATTATGTATTCAGTATAGTGGAAGTTGCTCTATTTTGTTCTTCATGAGTTATTCAGTTGTTATGTAACCAGTTAAGAAAGATTTAATGAAAGAGTGATTTTGGATTATTTATTGTGTTGAGTAGTTAGTAGAAGCCAACCAAGGGGGCCCACTTGGGAGGTGGATTAGATTAAGTAAGAATATATTTGCTTCTTGTACTTTTCCTATTTTCAAATAGAGTTACTATTTTAGTCCTGCAACATTGCCATTGTGGTTGTTCCTGCAACATTTGCAGAGATGGGTATAGTGAATGTTTTGAGTTGTTAGATAGGCTTAGATTCATTTCATAATTTTTTTGTAGTAATTCCATTCAATAGTCAAGTGTGTTTACTTTCTTGCAGCAATAGCATAGATTCCTTTCATGCATTTTATCTTCCTACAACATAGGTGTTATGACTCCTAAAGGAACTTAGTGCACAAACTGTGCTGTCCCATTTCGAGTCTACGTCCCTGGGTTGAAAATCTAAATGCATTTCATGATGGGGATAGGTAATCCCTAGCATAGCTATATTACCCTTAAGAGAGACAATGGCATGATTATCTCTACCTATTGTGAGACTGTTCATTTTTGGCGCCATTGCTCGGGATGGTGTCAAACTAGGAACCTTAATGAGTCATTTATTTTTCAAATTAGTTTCCTATTTTTAGTCAATACCAAGAAGTTGTGAGCTTGCTTCACAAGTCATCAACTTGCATGCATTGAAGAAGGTGAGATGTTCATGGTAGATTTCTTCCAAAAGAACCTATTAAACTGAAAGAAGAGTTTGAAGAGCTTGAATTACCATTTCTTGATGCCAGTCTTGAGTTTGTTGCATCATCTTCAATAGAAGAAGGAACCCAAGAAATATTTGATCCAGGACCACTTGTTTCTCAGAGCCTTCCGGTCAATAATAATTTCCAGCCACAGTTTCAATATCCAACACCTCTAGTAATGGCAGCTCCTAAATTTCCATTTCCAATTCCAAGTCTTATTAACAATCCTAACCTCAAGAACATACCTGCTTCATCACTTCCAAAGTTCTATGGCCTTGTTATGAAAGATCTTGACACCTTTTTGTTTGAGTTTGACATACTGTGTCGAAGTTTTGACTATAATACTGACAGTCATAAGCTTAAGCTGTTCCCAGCAACACTGAAGGAGTCATCCCTTAGATGGTTCATGGGCTTAGGAGTGAATGCAATAGCTAATTGGGATGGAATGAGAGATTTGTTTCTAAGAAAGTATAAGGAATAATGCAAGGGAAGTGATTCAAAAGGAGATGACATCTTTCGTATGTCACAAAGGGAAGATAAGACATTTTTGGACTACATATCATGCTTGTTATTTAATTTACAAAAGAACCCGCAACATGCATTGCAGGAAGATTCACATAAGCTGATTTTTCTAAGAGGAGTGATTGAAAACTATCTTGAAGCTTTGGACCTCATGGATGGAGGTGATATATCTCAGTCCTCCTGGGATGACCTTCAGAAGATTTGTATGAACTATTCTAGAGCAGTGGTTAAGAAAGGAAGGGGAAATCGCTCAACGCTGACTAAAGGAAGTGGCTCTGGCATTTCAAAGATAGAGATTTCAAACCTGTTGTCAGACTTCAAGAAAGACATCATCAATGATGTTGCTACACACTTGGACATGATGATCGCTAAGAAGAAGCATGTAGATACAGAGGTGCAGCTGGCTGAATATTGTCCTCATTTCCACAAACAAAAGAAGGATTGTTAGTGCAAATTGGTCGCAAACCTGGAGAATCAACATCTTCCAACTAAATACTTGAAGATAGATGGAGAGGACGAGCAAGTATTCTTTTTTTCTCAACACTGACCATGGGACATGAGACAAGGTATGCCTCAAGACCCATTACAAATTTCAAGTCCTTATAATAGTCAGTGACAAAACTGGAATGTCCAAAGTCCTCCACAATATAATCAACCCACTTGGAATAATGCTTGGCCAAATAATCAACAGAATCAATGGTATCCTCCATAGCAACCCCAATGGTCACAATTTCCAAACCAATGACAACAACCACAAGGAAATTGGAAGCCAACTAACCAGTGGAGAGGACCTCAGCAATGGCCTAATCCAAATCCTAGATATCCACCTCTACAACCTCCATCAAATATGCCTACAGTAATGCCGCCACCTCCAAATGCAAGTCCTCAAAAGTAGACGCAATTACCTGCTCAACCTCAACCGAATCCCACTAGTCACCAGCCACATCAACAAATGTATGCTACTGATGCTTAGTAGTACCCTACCTATGCACTTGATATAACTGATATACACCTAAGATCAGGTACTAGCTTGCCAGCACCTGAACCAACCCTTATCACTAAAGTGCCAGACCTTCCTGTAGTAGCAGTACTGATTCAAGAGAATAATTTTCCAAATACTGTTGCATCAAAAAATGTTTCCAACTCAGCTAATGTTCATAAATCAGTTAAACCACCTTTTCCTTAGAGGCTCACCATGGATAATCCCATACCAAAAGAAGACCAACCATTTGATATCATTGACCAACTTAAGAACATGCATGTCCAGATTCCCCCGTTTCAAGAAATAAAAGAAGCTTGTCTTAAAAATCTTGGGAGAAAGAAAAAGGATCCTACAATAGTTCATGTTATAGGACAATTGGCTGACATCATGCTAGGAAAACTGGTAATACCAAAATATTCAGATCTAGGGAGTCTAGTTGTGAATATCTTCATTAACGGCCAGTCTGTAAAAAATGCATTAATAAACTTAGGTGCTGCCATTAATGTAATGACTAAGGATACTATGAATAAATTGAGTATTGAAGGGTTGAGAGCTACTCCAACAAGCAATTAGCAGATAGCTCAATACTGTTAGTCCTGATGGAATGATAGAAGACATAATAGTTGCCTTAGATTCTTGGGAGTACCCTGCTAATTTCATGATCCTTTCACCAAAAGTCAACCTTGCTGGTTACCCTGTTATTCTAGTACATCCATGGTTAGCAACAGCTGATGCAAACATAAGTTGTAGATTAGGAAACATGACAATTTCAGATGGGCAAGCCACTAAGAAACTTAGGAGATGGGGAAGAAGAACTGAATTTTGTGGTTTAGCTCATGATGTTACATAGGCAATCCTTTCTAAAGTTGTAAGAGGAAGATGAAGTCATTTAGAGCATTCTTAATAATGACTGTGTTGTAATCAAAGAAGTATTTGAGAGTTCTGTGTTAGAGTTAAGCACATATGAAGATAATTTTGAGAATTGTGTATTACCTTCAGAACCCAATATTATCCACCAGTTGCTACCTAGTGAAGTAAACACAAGTCCTATCCCTGAAATATCCATGCTTGACCTTACAACTACTGTTCAGCTTTCTAAAGGTCATAATCTCCATGTGAATAATAAGTTGCCTTCACAAAAAATGGAGCAACTAGCCAAACTACTGCAAACACATGAGAAAGCTTTTGCATGGGACTATGGGGACATGAAGGGATTAAGCCCTACACTATGTACTCACAAGATATATATCAATGAATGAAGCCTACCCCTATGTCAAACTCAAAGAAGGATTAACCCAACATTAAGGGAGATAGTCAAAACTGAATTGCAAAAGCTATTAGATGCTGGCTTTGTATATCCTATATATGATAGTAAATGGGTATCACCTCTGGTTATAGTACCCAAAAAGGGGGCTAAATGGAGAATCTGTGTGGATTACAGGGAGTTAAACAAAGCTACCAAGAAAGATCACTTCCCATTACCATTCATTGACCAAGTACTTGATACTTTGGCCGGTAAGAAGTATTTTTCCTTTCTTCATGGATATAGTGGATACAATCATATAACTATTGCTCCAAAGGATCAGGAGAAGACTACGTTTACATGTCCATGGGGGACATATGCATATTCAAGTCTACCTTTTGGGTTGTGTAATGCTCCAGCAACATTTCAAAGAGCTATAATTAGTATTTTTGTTGACATATCACATGACTGTATGGAGATATATATGGATGACTTTACAACATTTGGAGTGACATTTGATGAGACTTTAAAGAATCTTGAAAAGGTACTAATCTAGTGTAAGGAGCATAATCTATCCCTTAATAGTGAGAAATGCTTTATGATGATGCAGGAAGGAGTGGTACTTGGGCATTTCATTTCAGCAATAGGAATTCAAGTGGACCCAACTAAAGTTGAGGTAATACTTACACTACCTACTCCTACTAAACAAAAAGATGTAAGATCTTTTCTAGGACATGCTGGATACTATAGATGCTTTATTCAAAATTTTAGTCAAATTGCTAGTCCTCTATACATATTTCTTACCAAAGAAGCTAAATTTAAGTGGACACAAGCATGTGATGAGTCCTTCCTGCAGCTAAAGAACCTCCTAACAACTACACTAGTCCTAAAAGGACCAGATTGGTCTATTCCATTCCACATCCATACAGATGCATCAGATTATGCCATAGGTGATGTGCTATGACAAAAGCCTACTAACCTTGAGAATGCAATTTACTATATCAGTAAAAGCCTCCATGGCCCTGAATTGAACTACACAGTTACTGAAAAGGAACTCCTAGCTGTAGTTTATGCATTGAACAAATTCCAACATTATGTCATAGGCTATCCCATTTTTGTTCACACTGATCACTCTACAATAAAATATCTGATGAACAAACCTTCTATAACAGGCAGATTGGAAAGATGGCTCTTACTATTGCAGGAATTTGATATAACAATTGTTGATAAGACAGGGAAGGCCAATGTAGTTGTTGACTACTTGTCTAGACTACAAAATGCTGATGAAGACACTACTTAGGTTGAAGATACATTTCCAGATGAACACTTGTTCCATATAGCAATCAAAAACCCATGGTATGCAGACATAGCCAATTATCTTGCAGCAAATAAGATGCCCCCACATTTTTCTCAAAAAGACAAGAAAAAGCTTGCAGAGAAAAGCTTTCAGTTTTCATGGATAGATAACAATCTATTTTACACTGGTCCATATTAGATCATGAGAAGATGTGTGAGAGAAGATGAAGTATATGATATACTCCATGATTTTCATGATGAGCCTTGTGGAGGTCACTTTGCAGCAAAATGAACAACCCTGAAAATCTTAACAACATGATATTATTGGCCTCAATTACACAAAGATGTAGCCATTTATATAAAAAAATGTGATAAATGTCAGAGGATGGGTCATCCAATGAAATCAGATTGGATGCCACTTAATCCACAAGTAGTAATGACACCCTTTGATAAGTAGGGTATGGACTTCATCGGACCAATTGATCCTCCATCAAATGGAAAATCCTACATCTTGGTTTGTACAGATTACCTGACAAAATGGGTCAAAGTGAAAGCTATGCAGAATGCAAGGGATGAAAAAGTAGCAAAATTCTTGTATGAAGAAATTTTTACCAGGTATGGAGTCCCCAGAGAGTTTGTAACAGACCAAGGAGCATAGTTCACATCAAACTTGATCACAGAGCTAAAGAAGGAGTATAGCATAAGGCATCAGAAGTCTAGTCCTTATCATCTGCAAGAAAATGGACAGGCAGAGGTGACAAACAGAGAAATGGAGGCCATATTAACAAAGATAGTACAATTGCATCGCAAGGATTGGAGCAGTCAATTAACAGAAGTAGTCTGGGCTTACTGTACCACATGGAAGACAACAATAGGGTTCACACCATTTGAATTAGTGTATGGAAAAGTAAAAATGTTGCCCATAGAATTTGAACACAAAACATTGCACATAACACTTGAGCTAAACATCAATCTTCTTGCAGCACAAACAAAACATATCCTCCATCTCAACTCATTAGATGAAATGCGTAAGTTAGCATTAGAAAGAACAGAGCTAATCTAGAACCAAAGGAAAAGATGGCATGATTCACATATCAAGAACAAGCAATTTCAAGTAGGAGATTGGGCTTTATTATATGATTCAAAATTCAAGGAGAACCCAGGAAAGCTGCAAACCAGATGGCTCAGACCCTATGAAATTCAATATGTCTTTGATAATGGATCAGTTCAGCTGACCACACTTGATCTAGTACAATTTAAGCTGCTAGTCAATGGACAACGCTTGCGCCTATATCACAAGCCTCAAACCAAAGAAGAATTCTTGAAACAATTCAACATGCATAGTTTAATAGCCCCTTAGGAAATAGTTCATGCAACAGAAGGTGACAACCTTCCTCCTACAGCATCACCATGACATATGTTCACTAGCACTCATAATAAAACTTCATTTAATGAGGTATCTTTCTTCATTCACTTTTCTCTTTTCTTCTCACCAACTCATCTCATTCCTATTTCTACCACCCACTCAAATTCCATGTCACCCACAATTTCTATTTTCAAATGCTTTCAATAAAATACCACAACAATAATCTTATGCGGCCGTCGGAATTGACACTCTCATAAGCTCACATTTGTGTACGGTAACTAATCGCTAGGTACAAATTTCTAACTCCTTACTTATTTTTAGCACACAAGTTTAATTAATTATATCTAGTACTACATTAAATGTATAATATATGCATTAAGCCAGTTTCCCAACCTCGTGCTAAATTTAACAAGTGAGGACACTTATTCAAGATGGATGATTGTAAGCCAGTGGGTACACCTATGATAACAAGATGCAATCTTACAAAAGAAGATGATTCTCCAATAGTAGATACCACATTGTACAAGTCTATGATTGGTAAACTCATATATCTTACTCAAACTAGACTTGATATTTCTAATGCAGCTGACATAGTTGGAAGATTTGCAGAAGAGCCTAAACACAGTCACCTTATGGTAGTAAAGAGAATATTCAAATATCTACAGGGCACTATAGATTATGGTCTATGATATCCTAATTGAGAGAATATTGAGCTTCTTCTGTATACAGATGCAGATTGGGTAGGATGTGTGGATGATAGAAAGAGTACATCAGGAGGAGTAGTATTTCTTGGTGATAGACTAGTCACTTGGACAAGCAAGAAGCAAAATTGTATTTCTTAGTCAATAGTAGAAGTAGAATATGTTGCAGAAGCCTTGAATTATTCTACAATTGTTTGGATCAAGAAAATGATAAAGGATTTTAGAATTCATATTGATTAGCCTATTGTTATTCATTGTGATAACACTAGCACTATCAACATGTCAAAGAATCCTATGATGCATGCAAAGACAAAGCACATAGAGATTAAGTAACACTTCCTAAAAGAGAAAGTGGTAGAGAAAGAAGTCAAATTGGATTATGTGAGTACAAAGGAACAACTAGAAGATATATTCACAAAGACCTTACCAAAGGATACTTTTGAGTATCTCAGGGAGAAGCTGGGAGTAATTCCCTTCCCTGATTTTGCTTAGAAAAAGTGGAAAAAGCATCAGTCCTTAGTGACTGATGGATGGTTGACTACTCTACTTCAGGAGTAGTACCAAAGCTTAATGTTTGGCACCCTTTTCCATTGATGTCAAAGAGGGAGTAGTATATAGTCATGAAAAACAACATTAAAGGGGGAGTACATACATAATTTGGGAGGAGTAATATATAGCAGCAAGAAGGAGTAGTATTCAATCATGAAAGAAGTTCAGTTGAGGAAATGAATAATATTAAAGAATATTGCAGTAGATGGAGGATTCATCCTTGGGGGAGTTTTGATGAGGAAATGGATAATGTTATAAAAGAATTGGTCATTTGGATTGGTGGTGTTTTTCATTCCATATGTTGCCATCAATGCCAAAGAGGGAGATTGTTGGAGATTTTCCAGCAAGACAATGTTGACTGTATGTTTGTCATTGATGACAACATATGGTAAGTAGCATGCATGGAAGACTTATGCAATAAGCTTTGAGTATATGTAGCATAGACATGTTATCAACATGATATCATGGACACAGAGGTTAATTGTTTATACAGACAGTTATGTAGCAGCTTGTGTCAGCAGTGTTCCTGATAGAGTTACAGATAGTGTTCTGTATGTAATTGTCCATACATTTATCATGGAGGCTTGCACCCTTGGATATGTGATGGAGACATGTTAGTGTTGCTCCATTATTAGATGTAGAGTTTGATGTATAGTACAAGTGAAGTTATGCAGTCGCTATTCACCAATTGTAGTTTCCTATGTTTATCCAGAAGAGCCGACATAGATTATATTTATATAGGAGTTGCACCTATCATTTTGATATGCGTGCTTGGATTTGTGATTAGAGAAGAGTTAAGAAGGTTTGGTTAAGAGTGCATGATGTAATTCAAATCTAGGAGAAAGTATCAGTTAAATTAGTAGAGCCGACAGTATGTAGCGTGCGTCTACACTTATTAATTTGGATAGGTCCCAGTTTGTGTTGCGTGCTTAGTAGAGCCAACAAAAATGTTATTGGAGAGTGTTATTGTTTCTCTAATATGATTTCAAAGTGGTTCTAATAGGCCAACTTGATTATATCATTTAGAGAGATGATATTTATAGGCAGTCATTTGTGATTGCTAAGGTATGGTTCATAGTTGAAAGAGAAGAGCAGAGCAGAGAGTGTGAAGTGTTGAGCCATCAACAGAAGGTCTATGTGACCAAGTAAAGAGTATATGCTATTCATTGGAACTGATTAAGACAATAAGTCTACCTCGTAGTTCACCAAGATCTAGATATAGTGTGTATCTTTTATTCAGAAGGTTGCAATCTTCACCCCTTTGAACAGTGAGCTCTCGGATAGTGCGTCCTCACCCCTAATAGGGTCAATCATAAAAGACTCCTAACAGGGTTTGACCTTTGAACATGCCACTGTACTTATTACACTATAAAGATCAACTCCTAACAGGGTTGTAATATCTTCTAACAAGGATCATTATACATTAGTGCAGTTTATTAGTGGGTGTCAATTCCCACCAGGGTTTTTACCTATTTGGGTTTCCCTGTAACCAAAATATTTGTGTTGTGTTCAAGTGTTCTTTCATTGTGTTTATGCTTAAAGTTTAAGTATACTTAATTGGATAAAAAATTGAAACTTGTAGATAACTGATTCACCCCCCTTCTTAGTTATCTCTTGGGACTATTCCTAACAACTAGTTGTGGTGCATTTTTCCTTGGGAAAAAGTTGGTTTCATGGTTAAGTAAGAATCAAGATTGTATAGCTCAATCTACTGGTGAATCCGATTATGTTGCTGCTTCTATAAATTGCACACAAATTGTTAGGATGAAGCAAATGCTGAAAGACATTGGAATAATTTTTGATGAGCCTGTGGTTATCCATTGTGATAACACCAGTACAATGAATATATCAAAGAATCCGGTGATGCACTCTAAAACTAAATATATTTCTATCAAATATCAGTTCTTGAGAGACAAGGTGTCAGAGAAGGAAATAAAGTTAGAGTATATTAGTACAAAGGAATAGATTGCAGACATATTTACAAAACTATTGCCAAAAGATACCTTTGAATATCTCAGAGGTATGCTTGGGGTTTAGGCCCCTCCCAATCAGAATTAAGTGATGTAGGGATGCAACAGTCCAGAGGTTTTCAAAGCCTTATCATATTCTGGATTGGATGTAGGGATCTACTCCTTAGGGGGAGTGATCGTGGAAGGAAGGTATTGAAGAATAGTTGATGACTTATGGAACCCATTGCCATTGTTTTCAAAGGGAGAGTATTGCTATGAGAAAATCCCTACTATATAGGGAGATTGTATGAAGGAATACTATGAGAGTACTTTTTGGTTGCATAACTTTGCATTGATATAACTTTGGGATGATTTTCCCATATGTTGACATCAATTCCAAAGGGGGAGATTGTTGGATATTGCTAATGGATGGGGTGATGATTGATACATTTTATATGTTTAATCACTACATTACTTAATGTGCATTCATACTATTGTCATTTGTGGTTTGTCACTGATGTCAACATATATCTTTATAAAGAGTACATGCTAATTGTGATAGTGTACGAATAATGTACGAATATCTTAGAACATGTGAAGATAGATGAGATTAAAGGAAGATATTGTGATCAAATATCCAAGATCGCATTGTGTAATTTTTCATGTTGGATGAATTATAAATGTTTTGGTGAAGACTGGTTCCTGGACAGTGATAGTGGAAGCTGATAGAGTGAGTCTCTGTGTTCCTGGCATATCTTACAAAAGATATGGATTAGGTGTATGCAAGCTTAAGAGATGAAAGACAAGGTACTAAAGGATGTTTTTGGTCAACACAAGGTATTGAATGTTGGATGATGTCAACTATGGCATGTGATCTGGAGAAGACTTATTTGGGAGCCGACTTCAGAGGTGTAGTGTGCATTTTTTTTGGCAAATGTAAATTAAGGATGTCAGTCCTTAATTGTTGTAATGGAATCATTGTATACTTGTTTTAGGTACCGTGTGTATCTTAGCAAGAGTTTATGTAAATGTAATTAGGAAAGCCTAATTGGCTGACCTGATCATGTAGAATGTAATAGGGTATATATGTAAGATATTTTCTTTGGAAAAGATATGATGAGAATATACATGATGTAAAGAAGATTGTGAAAGCTATGAGCTTGTGTCTATTGGATGTAGAGCAGAGGATTACTGGTGAAATTCATTAGAACTGATCAAGAAAAGATAGTTGTTGTCGAATAGTTCAAAATATTGTGTATTTCTCCATATACACTTGTTGCTAACAGTGAGTTCTGAAGGTGGATTTAACCTTCTTTGGGCAGTGAGCCCCCCCTTTCTTTTCTTGACTCCTAACAGGGTATGTCCTCTAATAAGGAATGCGTACTGTAATGTTTCAATAAGCTCCTAACAAGGCTAAATATTCTAACAAGGATACTATACTCTTAGTACATTATTTGTGGGTGCTATTTCCCACCGGGGTTTTTACCTTTAACAGGGTTTCCCCGAGACCAAAATATTATGTTATTGTGTTGGCATTCAGTGTGTTCATTGGATCTGATATTTCTACTATTCAAAGTTTAAAGTTTAATATTCTATCATACAACTGATTCACCCCCTCCTCTCAGTTGTATTGTGTACTGTTATTCCTAACAATATAGGATAGTAGATAACTACATATATCCTTTGAATGGAAGACTTCTTGGAAGTATGGTCAGCTGGTGATAAGTTCACTAGAAGTGAAAGTGGGATAAGTTCTTGTATGTAGGTGATCATGTGCACCAAGATCCATATAGCAGTATGAAGACCTAAAGTATGCATAGGCATATAATTTTGTTTCTAAGTTGTGCGATGATCTTTCTCTCCATCTTCATAGTAAAGGGGGAATGTTGGAATAATTAGTGTTCACACAAGTATTATAAATATTAGGATGCAAATAAAAATAGATTGAGAGGTTTGTTATAATTTGTTGGATTGGTGATATAAATATATTGAGTTGTTAAAACAACTCAATATATTTAGGTAATCTGTTGTGGGATTTTCCTATTATTTAGGAGATTAAACTCCCAAATATGTGTAGTGTGTTTGAGAGAATAAATATAAAAGCACATATTATTTTGTATTAAATATTTTGTTTCTTCATCTCCCCATATTTCTTATGAGAGAGAGAGGGTAGCGGAGACAAGTAATATAGAGAAAGATTTAGAGATATGGAGAGAGATAAGGATATGGATAGGGATAGAGAAATATGTAGTGTGTGTGATAAAGAGAGATGATAAGTAGGAAGGTAAAAAGAGGGAGTGAGGGAAAAGAGGGAGAGATAGGAGTAGAAAGAGGTAGATACATGGATAGAAAGGAGAGATACAATAGATATAAATTAGAAAATATAAATGGGTGAGAGAGGTTGGAGAAGGAAGGGGGAGAAATATAAAGAGATATAAATAGAGATAGAAAGAGGGTGATAGTGAAACATGGGAGATAGAGAGATAAAAAGGTAAAGATAAAGGAAATAATGTTTAGAGAGAGGTGGAGAGGGAAAAAAAATTGTGTGCAAGAAAAGTATGTATATAGATATAGAGAGGTAGAAATATATATATAATTAGACAGAGGTGGAAAAGAGGGAGAGAATTAGAGAGAGGATAGAGAAGTTGTTAGGAACAAGGAAGCACACACAATTGAGAAGGGGGGGTGAATCGGTTGTGTCCCAAAACTTAACACCATAATTAACTTTCACACTTTATATCTCAGAGCTAAATGATTAGCATTAAAGAAAGATCACAACACATAACACCAAGATTTTTTATGTGGAAAAAATTTTAGGGGAAAAAACATGGTGGGGATCAAACCCATGAGATGATTTACCATGTTAAAATCACTATACCCAATTAAGATTAATACAAGGGGAATGCACATGCATTCAGGCACACTACCTAGAGCTCACTGCTCAAATACAACAAGGGATAAAATAAAAATGAACTCTTACTTCCTTACAATAAGTAGATGGACAACAATCCACTATTGACTACAATCCACTAATCATGAATAAATTGATAACATCTTTTTTATGCCAATATAGTTCTAATTAAGTACATAATACATCAAATGTTCTACCTCAATTATAGATTCCACTCATACCTATTCCAAAATCTCTCATACACACACATGATCCTCTCTCATACCTTCACAATTACAAATGATTACATATTTTTATATATTTCATCAACCTTGAAGAAATAAACAAGGTCGACATCAACCTTAACACCTCAATTACAAATATTTAATCAAATACAACTCAAACATTAATGTGATCCAAAAAATGTCAATAAATACATATTAACAATCCATATCTTTATCCTCGAACACTCTCCATATCCATAAATGATCCCTCAATCCTTCACAACATGCTATACCACCATGTCAGACAAGAATAATAAGAACACCAATGTGCCACATGAAATTCACCAAATATAGTTACATATCTCAATGTGATCCAACAAAATGAATAGAACATAGTCTAGAAACATTAGCAAGCAACATGAAATGACATAGAAACAACCAAAATAAACTTGTCTCAGAATTCACCATTGTCTCTACACTGTTCATCAATAACATCAATCAATAACATCTGAAACTCAAGAAAAATAGATTTCTAGTATCTAAATCATGAACCACTCAGGCTGAGGACATATATCCATGTCCTAAACTCACCACTAGGTTAGTAACTAGAAATTTTGCATAACCAATCCACATTGATCCAAAAACTGCAACATTGTCTCTTCCTGAATATCCAAAATACTAGTCTCTGATAAATCATCTAAAACTCACTCAAATCAACATGGGAACCTTTGTAAATTTACATAGGTCAACTAAATACATCCCTAAAACCATCTTAATATTCATAGCATCTGATCTTTAATACAATAGCCATACCAAACAAATCTTCTTACCGAACATACCAAGAACACTATTACAAAAAATAAGAATATGTTGACATCAATGACAAATCATAAATGTTAAACATATATGCATGATAACCCAATAATCACCAATAATCTATGCCTTTGGCATTTATGGAAACATATGATGTGAAAAAATGATCAATGCACAAAGAAATCAAAACATCAATACCAATAGTACTACCAACAATATCCACAATATTATCTTTCAAAGTCTCTCTAACAAATATTCTCCCATTGAGAATAATCTCACCTCATAAACTAAATCATACTATTTTTCACATGCCTATCTCTCCCCCTTTGACATCAATGATAAAGGAACATATATGCACTAAGTCAGAGAAGTCAAAAACATCACTGGATATCTCTCTCAAAAATTGAATAACATACCTCACAAGATCAAATACTCCCCCTAAGTAGCAACCACCAAAAAAATCAATCTAGATCAATAATAATCTTTATAAGAATATTGGACTGATTCAAATCAATGCATCTCTAGCTCTGATTAGGAGGGTTAATCACCCCAAGCTTACCTCATAGATAATCAAAAGTATCCTTTGGCAAGGGCTTCTTGAAGATATCTACAATCTTCTCTTTAGTAGACACACGTTCCAATTTGACTTCCTTTTCACTAACCTTTTCTCTTAAGAAGTGATACTTGATAAATATATGTTTTATCTTTGAATGTTATATTGGATTCTTTCAAATAGTGATAGCACTTGAGTTATCACAATAGATAGCAATCAGTTCATCAATATCTACTCTCATATCTCTCAACATTTTCTTCATCCATACCACTTGTGTACAATTGACAACAACAACAAAAAACTTAGCCTCAACACTAAATTGTGATATAAATTTTTTCTTTTTACTTGACCATGAAACTAACCTCTTACCCAAGAAGAATACTCCACCACTTGTACTCTTTCTATGATTCACATTACCTACCTAATCTACATCAATAAAAGTACTCAATGCAAAATTATTATCCTGAGCAAACCATAAACTATAGTCAACTCTTCCTTTCAAGTATTTGAATATTCTTTTAATATCAACATGTGATTCCTTTGGTTCTACTTGAAACCTAGCAATAATGTAGACTACATTCATAATGTTAGGTCTAGTCTATGTCAAGTACAACAATCCACTGATCATAGATCTATACCTTATTTTATTTGTGATAAGGGAACCATCATCCTTTGTCAATTTAAAACCAATAACCATAAGAGTACAAATAGGTTTTGAATCTTTCATATCAACTTCTTCAACAATTCTTTCACATACTTGGACTGAGATATGAAAATACCTTTTTTTGATTGAGTAATTTGTAGACCAAGAAAGAATTTCATCTCACCTATCGTGGACATCTCAAACTCTTTTTGCATCTCATTAGAAAATTCTTTACTAAACTTTTCATTACCACCAAAAATAATATCATCAAAAAATACTTCAACAATCAAAATATTATCATGATCAATTTTGAAGTACAAGTTTCTATCAATACTACCTTTATTGAAACCAAGTTTCAACATGTACTTATCTAACCTTGCATACCAGGATCTAGGTGCTTGTTTCAGTCCATACAATTCTTTCTTCAATTGACAAACCATGTCATTCTGATCTGTCAAGGGAAATCCATTAGGATACTCAATATAAACTTCCTTTTCCAACTCTTCATTCAAAAATCTAGGTTTAACATCCATTTGATATACCTTAAAATATTTGTAGATATAATATGCAAGAAACATCCCAACAACTTCAATTCTAGAAACATGAGAAAAAGTCTCCTCAAAGTTAATACATTCCATCTGTGATTATCCCTTACAAACAAGTCTAGCTTTATTCCTTACCACTTCACCATCTTCATTCAATTTGTTCCTAAATACCCATTTAGTTTCAATCACATCCTTGTCCTCAGGTCTGGGAACTAGGATCCATGTCTTGTTCTTCTCAATCTATTCCAACTCATATTCCATATCTTTAACCCAATTTTCATCTTTGCATGCTTCATCAACATCCTTAGGTTCAACCTTAGATATCAAACAAATCTCTTCTCTATTTCTAGCAAGTCTTCATCTAGTCTGAACAACTTGATTCCTATCACCAATAATCTAATTTTATGAATGATTTATCCTTACATACCTTGGAGTCTTCAAATTTTCATTTTTAGCTGACTCTTGTGTCTTTGCGTCTTCCTCACTTGCAAATTCTTCATCTTGATCTATCAAACCATTCTGATTCTGATTCTATTTTTTCATTCCTTGATTGTCTTCTTTATCATTTGATTCATATCTACAAGATCTAGCTTGTTTTTGATAGCTCTCATCCAATTTAACATTAGCACTTGCAATTATCTTCCTCAACATATTATTGTAACACTTGTATGCTTTTTTCTTTGTAGAATATCCAAGAAAGATACCCTCATAACATCTTTCCCTAAATCTTCATCTCTTTTGATATAACATTTGCTTCCAAAAATTCTAAAATATTTCACTATAAGAACATGTCCATACCATATCTCATAAGGGGTTTAACCAATGCCTTGCTTGATTTGAACTTGGTTCAATGTGTAGACTACAATGCTAACCATTTCTCTCCAATAGGCTTACGGTGCGTTCCCTTCAATCATCATGGCTCTTGTAGTGTTTACGATAGTTTTGTTTCTTCTCTCTGCAATGCCATTCTACCATAGGGTCCATAGAGAAAACATTTTCCTCTTTATCCCATGCTCTTCACAAAATGCAATATATTAAGTAGATGTAAACTCACCACCTATGTCTAATCTCAGACATTTCAACTTCGTACCTATTAGTTCTCATAAATGCACCCTTATCAAATCTCATAAAAACTTGACATTCTGGAATAACATGAGATAATTTCAAAATATGTGGGCTATTTAAAATTGAAATGAACCTCCAGAGAAGGTCAACTTCCTCTTTGATACTTCGCCTAAAAGACTTAATGGAAAACTAAAATTGGTTGGAAAAGGGATAGAAGGTTTGCATAGCTCAAAATTAACTTAAAACTTTTCATAAACGTAAGGTGATGCACACAAATCTTATATGAATGTTAATATTATAAGTTCCAAGATTACTGAGAGTGGGGGTGAGTCAGTAATCTATCAAATCAAAACTTTTCATCAACCATTCAATAACACTCATCACCATATAAGTTGTGCAACAATAAATGAAACAAATTAAACCATCCAAGCATGCAACACAAGAACTCTCAAAACTCACTATGTACAAAAGACTCAATCACCTTTGGTCGGATGCAAGAAAAAGGGCCTTAAAATAGGACCTCAAACCCAAAGAAAAGAGCTTATCATCATGAAAAGATCACCTCAAGTCATAACCAACTAAACAACTCATCAAAATTGCCCCTAAAATGCTCCAACTATCAATAAATGCTCCTCAAAAGGCTCTGAAAAGTAAAAAATGACTCTCCTAAATCCTCTCCTCAAACCTATATTCTCTCCTCATGTTTTCAACCAACTCCCTCCAAGGCTAAGTCCAACCATAAATACACCCTTATCTCTCTAAAGGACCAAGTAGAAGGCACACAGGAAAAAACAAACCCCCTTCAACATTGACTCAAATATCTATTTTACATTTAAAATTTAACATAATGAATTCAAAGGTTCATAACAACATCTTTGAATTATATGTTAAACAAGAAATATATGTGCAAAATAAAATATACTCTTTTACCAATATTCTTAATTAATTACTATATGCTCAATAAAGATTTAACACATAAAAATTAACTAAGAATATAATAAAGCAAGATAATAAAATAATAAAATTAAATTCAATAAATATTACTAAGTATAAAATATACCTAATAATATAAATTACTAAATTTAATTTTAATATCCTATACTCTACCTTACCCCTCTAAGTTGTCGGCACTTAACATTGCAAATGAAAAATAATGCGTAAGGCATAAAACAATGTGACCCTTGGAAATTTTGATTGAACATGGAATTTGGAAATTAATCCCATCAAATGATATGTGAAGCTCGAAGCTTCTAGGTTTTCAAAGTAACCCTAAAATAAAATAAACAACCTCATTTTACATTTTGCATTTTGCATTTTACTCTCTCAGCCTTTCTGGAGAATTCCACCGCCATTAGATTAGGTTTTTAATTATATTCTACAGGTTTTCTATGCATCTAAGAACTTTGTGGATACTTTCATCATAGATTTTGTGATTCTTATTGCAAGTTGTGATAATTCTAGTAAGATTTTCTTGCAAAACTTTGCCCATCAGGCCGCATTCATGTAGGCTTCTTTTGTTTTTAGCTTTAGAGTTTTATTTCTCTATTATGTTTAAGAAACAATGAATCTCTATGCCTTTATATTTTTCATAAGAGAAACAAAGAAAAAGTTTCCCTTTTATATGTTTTCTGACGGTAACCATGAGGGTTTTCTCTCTTGATCTTGTTGTTTACGTAGGTTATGATTTTGATATCTTCTTCTTCTGAGAAAATGCCTCTGTTATTTCTTTTTTTCCACGGGTTCAGTGCTATTATTTATGGTCATATTTCTGTATTTTTGTCTAGTGTTTTATGAGTGGGAGACTGAAAATGAACATCTCATATTGATGATTTTCTCCTTGAATTGTATAAAATTCGTGTCTCTTATTGTTTTGATATTGTTTCTCTTTCAAAAGAGAAGGAATTTTTCTTGAATGTTCTTTCACATGGATTAGAAGACCACAAAAACCCCCCAACTGATGGTGATACATTGTGCACTATGAAATATTGTGATTTTTGCTTGAATATTTTCTAATCTAAAGCTCGTTGTGATGGTCTTTTTAACTCCTTTTTTGCTTCTAATATTAAATGTACTGGAGACTAACCTTCAAGATAACCTGTGCCAATCATTTTCTGTTGCTTCATTTTCGCATTCTCTACCAATGGATGTTCTTGTAAATAATTATTCATGGTTATCTGATTAATATGTAATGTTTCTCTACTTCATGACGCTCACCTTGTAGCTCTATAATTATTATTGCATTACATCCAAAATGTTCTTTTCTTTATTTGTATGATGCCTTGCTCTATGTTCTTCAATCTAAACTCAATGTTCTACAAGTGACATTGTTGTTGATATCATTGTAGAATTATTGTACTCCAGTTTCATTTATCACTATTTTGATGAGTTGCTCATTGTTTTAGCAAACTCCTGACATTCTCTTTGTACTTCAAATACTACAATTTCTTTCATGAGATATGCATGCTATTATGATTGTTAAAATTGTTAATATTTCTTCAGTTGTATTTATTATTTATTGAGGATAAACCAAGGTATCCTTTTTTATTTTAATAAGGAGATTCCTATGGAATCCTTACTTGTACTTTGTCCTCTATTCCACGTGGGAGGACATGTCACATTTTGTAATTCTTTTAATAAGGAAAATAGCTTATCCTCTTTAACAGGATCTTGACACTTTGCGCACACCCATTATGGATGATATAATGCCCTGCCAGAGAACTTAGGAGATATTAACCTAAAACATGTTACTAAGTTTGTAGAATATTATTTTTTCTTAAGTGTTTACAATCAATAATGAATAAACAAGAAGAAGTAAAACATAAATTCCATATGTACATAAACATAAACATAATTTTCTTATTAGATTACACATCTCAAGGGTTCTTTAATGTAGAAACTACATAAATACAATTACATTTATTAATTGCAATAATCACCTAAAATATTTACATATTACATCATAAATACATCTGAATAATAAAGTATACATAATATTCAACATCCACTGCACAAGTCATAGGGTATGTAGTTATAATTATATACAAAGAAAAAAATAGAGAAAGTATAAGAATAAGAACGAATAGGGATGTCAGAGTCTCAAATGGTAAAAGAATCACTACCTCCCGACCTCGTGGAAACCTATGGTTCCACTCCCACCATGCTGAGGAGATAACATCAAATCCCACTCAGATAACAATATCAATCCAATCAGGTTAACTAAGCAAGGATCTTAGAAGCTCATATCTCAAGGGTATAACTCATAAATCAAAAGTACACATACTAACCCAAAGGCAACCAACACATGTAGGAAACCTAAAAAGAAATCAGGAAAGTGTCATCACATAAGTCAACCCCTTGGAACGATCTCATTGGACTCTGAATCCCAAGTGTGATCATATGAAAAACTTGAAATCATCTTGTGTAGACAAGGATAATAGATCATCCCAAACTCACCGCCACTACTAGATGAGCAAGTGTCTTCTCCCACTCCCATCCTAAGCCTATACTACCACTCAAGACATGGGCGAGGAACCATTATCTTATTAATTTATTTTAACCCCATTTAATTTTATATTATCACTTGATTAAGTAACCTACTAAGGATACCCCGGTAGGTACTTCCAGGCTTCGACGAATCCAAAACAAACCACTTCCCCTTTAACACCTACATAACCTACGCTAGGTTCATAGTCTCAAAATCATAACTCAAGGTCATCATAATTCATAAATTCCAAATATGGTTTCAACAAATAACATGAACGTACAATGACAAATTTCCATCATAAACATCAAATCCATAAGGTTGGGTCATAATAAGATCGACTACCACATAAGTATGCAAGGAGAATAAAATTAATACAACAACCCCAACCTTGCCTCTGGTAATAGTCCTAATAGGCTGACGTAAAAGATTCCCCTCTAACCCAAACACAAAAGGATTAAAATAGACATACAATAAAATTTAATAAATAAACTAATTTCTAAAATTCCATCACAAAATTAATCTATTATTAATCACTAATAAACTATAATTATATTTGACAAAATTAAATTCTAACCCTAACAAATCAATTTATTACGTTATTAAAATAAATTGATTTTAGAAATTAAAATTACTAAAACACTATAATTTCATAAGTTTAATTAAGACAATAAATTGAGTTGCCAAATTTTATTTAACAAAAATATCTTTAAAAATAAACATGCCATAACTCATTTCTATTTATAAACTAATGGAATAAATCATTTAAATAATCAACCAAAGTACACACACACACACACACACACACATAGACGGATACACACACATAACAAAGGCTAAATTTTCAAATAATTATAGAATAGATATACATGTAATATTTTTTTTAGACAAATTGAAAGTTTCAATTGTAAGGATTAACTTGGGTATATTCTAAAATTCATTTTCTAAAGTTTATTTGATGCTTTCTTTCAAACCCTGTACAGATCTAAATTTTCCTAAAAGAAATACTTTAGATTTTCAACCTAGGGTTTCTAGGCCAAAATTTTTTTTTATAGAATTTGACATGCAACAATATTCTAAATTTTAGCAATACTATTAATCTCAAACCCTAATTGAATTTAAAGAAAAAATTGAATTAAGAATTGCATACACACACCCATTTTCTTACAATCATTTTTCTAAAATTTCAACGTGAAAAAAAATCACAAAATAACCAAAAAATCCAAATTTGACAGGCACAAAGAAGACAACTATTTCAGAAATAACAAAATTATATCTACAAGGGTTTTTAAATCCTACCTCAAACCACCAAATGAATACATGTGATGAAGACCAGAAACAAAGACAAATCCAATCTTTCACAGAAAATTCCTCCAACTTGAATCTTTCACCAAAATTCTTCAAACCTGTGTGTTGAGAATAATGACTAAGTTTTTCCAATATAGGAATTGAACTCCACATGCAAATTTTGGAACTCAACTCAACTCAACAACCTTTTTTTATCAACTCCATAATTTCCTCAATTTCAGTTTTGAACTCAAGTATATTCCTTGCTTGTTTCCATCAACTCACTTAACTCATTATTTACAAATTCTTTTATTTATTTATTTCCAATTGATTTGTGTAATTAAATTGTATTTAAATTAAATTAAATTAAATTAATAACCTTTAGTCTAATGTTATTTTTCACATGTTATTTTATTTCCAATTAATAAATTACCTTTTATTTGGAAACTTGAATTTTATAATTAATTAAACTTTAAAATGAATGTATTTAATTAATCTTCATTAATTAAATACTTCTATTTCCACAATAAACCTTTTTAATTAAATATTTAAATCAAATAAATGTATCTAATTAATTTCTATTAATTAAATACTCCCACAATTAAAATCACTATAAATAGCAAGATCTAATTTATTTAAATTACATAATTAATCTAAATAAATTATCTAATTATAGCAATCATATCAACCAACTAGAAATCAATTGAACCAACAAGACCATAACCATGCTCAAGGAAAAGACTATAAACTCACGTCATCTGGATAAATTTGGGAAGGGTAAAATATCATAATCTTGTCCACTATTTCAGGACAATAAAATGGCTTAGGTTGGGATTTGGATATGAACATTATCTCCCCTCTTTTACCATTGAGACTTGCGATAGGGCACACTCATCCTAAAAATTCAGGGAAGTTGATGCTCAGTGTAATCACTTAAAATTGGACTAATAGAATCTAAGACCCTATTTGCTCTAATTCGAGATAAAACCTTAATTATGAAAATTTGATTCTTGATTATTAAAATAATTCATAAAATTCAATTAAATCAATTGAATCTCAATTTAAGCATTTATTATCAAAGTATTAAGAAAAATCAATTCAATTACCTCTATGCCCAATTAATTAAATCAATCCCATTAAATTCATGGCTAGAGTAATTAATTAAAAGAAATGAATAAATGCCTCTCAAATTAAGAAACACAACAAACACACTTTGAACCAATGAGAGGTAATCACATGGATCACTCACATGGATCAAGCTTGGAAGCATCTCAACCACTCCTCATGGATGCATCCCAACCGTTCAAAACCTTAAAAATTCTATAAAAAAGAATCCTCAAATCCTCTCTCTCTCTCTCTCTCTCTCTCTCTCTCTTTTTAATTTTGGAGCTAACTCTTTGATTTTGATAGTTAATTCATATATTCATGCTTTCATTTTGATCTCATATGATCATAGATAATTAGAAAACATCTCAATTGGGTTGATAGTAAAGGAATTCATGATCTAATGGCTAATTGTGATGCATTTTCTATTTTTAGCTTCATTCTTGCATACTAATCTTGAATCTCTCATTTTAGCATTACATTGTCACTATTTCGGGTTAGATCTGAGAGAAATCTTTAATCCTTTCCATACTTGTGCTAACTAGAGAGCAATAGGATGTCTTCAATTGTTCATTTCCCTACTTTACTTTAAATCTTTCTAACAATTGATATAATCTCCTATTGAAGTGTTGTGTTGCAGATTTGTAGGTCAATAACTCACACACACATTTCTAGTGCCCACCATGGGGCCAAGTCCCAGATTTCCTATTTTTTAAAATTTTTTTCTACTAATTTTCACTGTGTTTTCTTTCTAGCAGGGATCACATACAGGAAATAGGATCACATCTAGGAAGAACAATCGCACACCGTATTTCTTGGATCACATCCAGGATTTCCCAGGTCACATTTGGTCAGGTATCACATCTGGTTAAGTTTAGAATCACATTTAGGAAACAGGGTCGTATTTGGATAATGGGATCGCATGTGGGAAATGAGGTCTCATCTGGTTAAATCTAGGATCGTATCTAGGGATACCTCTTGAATTTTTGGATTTTCTAACCCCTAACGATTTGGTTTGTTGATTTCTATGGTTTTAAACAACCTAACTATGATTTGCATGACAAATGATAGAGACACAAATATGCCAAATTACTAATGATTACTTGTAGGTTGCCTTGGAAGATCAACAAGACATTATTGCCTTGATTTTTAGGAACTTAAATGCAATTTAAACTCATCTTGCAAATCAATTAGAGGATTATGCTCTTTTCCCTTTAGGAAAATCATAAACTCAAAAGTTGAATTGTATTTTGAAGTTAAATAGGAAAATGAATGATAAAGCTTGCATGATGTGTCTTGGATTTGCAATTTGAGTTAGGAGATTATGCTCTTCTCCTTTATGGAGAATAAAAAATCTAGACCTTACGTTGTTTATCTACTTTCTTTTAAAGCATTACCTTTCGAGAGCCTGCCGATTGAGGAAAAAAGCTCACGGGAACGACCCAAGTGGGGACAAGTCTTAAGCCGACTCTTCCACCCCACTATAAAATTTGACGCTTCCTTGAGGTGAAATCCTCGGAAGACATAATCTATATTTTCTTGGGAGATTGATGATCAATCCCAATGATAAACTTGGATCTCGTGTAGAGCAAAGCTGCTTAAATATCGCTTGTGAGACTACACATTTTCAAGTTCCTATAGGGCTTATGGTCTAAATCCTTCTTGCGGGACTATAGGAGATGGTTATGAATGAATGCCTTTATTAAATACCTTATTTTAGATGCTACCCGGATCACCCCGAAAGGTTTTAATCACTTGTGCGAGGCAAATAGTAATTGCTCTAAGATATTCACCATATCGAGCCCTCATTGACGTTACTACTCGACTAATATGGGCTCCAATATCCATTGCGTGTTATTGGACTGCCATATTCTGAGGATTCTTTGAGTGTGTTCCTAAGTCATTGAACAAGTGGTACTAATCTCTACCTAGCATAGGGAAGGATAGGTGTGTCTTCTTAAAAATGATTGCTTGATGTGTTTTTATTTCAAATTTAGATAATTCCCCTCAAATGAACAAACACAGAGCATTTACAAGCACCTAAAAATACCTGAAAGTCACTGGAATTCAACAAAGATGACCTATTTTCCAAGAATTCATTGAAACTGAAAATTTCCTGACATCATAATATCGCATTCGGGGTTCTTAGATCACATCCTGTATTCTGGATCGTATATGTTCAAATTTGGATCACATTTGGTAAACACACCATTTCCTGTGTCGTATCTAGTAACCACTACATTTCTTGAATCATAACCCATGTTTCCTGGATTGCATTTGGGGCCTAAAAATTTGACAGTCACTTGTAAATGATTGCATTTGGGAAAATGAGCATTTCTATACCAGTCAGAACCAAAATTTTTACATTTTCAAATACCAATTTCAGCCAATAGTAAGATTCTGTTGTCAAAACACATCCATCTGATAACCTGAAAGAGTTATTTTTGAGAGTCTTGTTACCTTACATGGTCCAAATCTGCATTGTCCAAATTGTGGATTCAGTTTATCCTATTAGTTACAATCAAGTTCCCAGCTTATAAACAAGGCACTTTGACACCCTTTGACGCTAGAAATTCCACAGTATCAGACCCACTTACATTTTTGGTTCCCAACTCACTATCAGGGCACTTTGACACCCTTTGACGTTGGATCCATAAGACAATTTCAAACCCACTCTTGCATCCTTGGATTCACAATCAAACATTGCAAACATTCAGACCCACTTTAAATACAAGACACTCATTGATCTCTTAATCAAGTTTTCATGGTTAATACAAGACACAAATCTTACCATTTTGAAAAGAACCCGGTCTCGGATGAAGTACCATTTCTCACATTTGTAACAGGAGAAACCTCAAGACTTAATCCTTTATTTGGAACAACACCAAGCACCACATATACAGTGACACCCAGAGCGATAAACATGAATAATCAAGAAGAAGATTTCCATTGGGATTAAAGACAAGGTGAACAAGATGACTGAAACAATCAAGAAGAGGTTCAACAACAAGAAGTCCATTACGATTTAGATGATAAAGAACCCACCGAAAAAGAATACCAAAGAGCTATAAACAACAAATGATTCCATAAAATCCTTGAGAGAACTTTGGAAGAAAACAAGGAAAAATACTTCCTAGGACTCGCCTCTCAAGGAGAAAAACTACCAAAAGACTATGATGTAACCCAAATTAAGCAAAAAGAAGATCTTAGTCCTATGTCTCTTTTGACAAGACAACTACTTGCTATGCAAAATGAAATCAAGGAACTCAAGAAATTGAAGGACAAACCAACAAAACAATACTCTTTGGAACACATATGTCCTTTCCCTTTTGACAAGGGACTAAAGATGATTCCATTTCCTAAAAATGTCACAATTCCAAAATATGACAAATACATGAGAAATTTTGACCCTCAAGATCATGTGAGGGAGTTTTGCACAACCAGTATGGAATTCATGCACGAATAAACATATATAATGATATTATTTCCAAGAAGCTTAGGTGGACAAGCTATGGATTGGTTCTCAAACTTACCTACAGGAATTAAGACATTTGATGAAATAGTGCACAAATTCATACAATAATACTCCTATAACATCCAACACACAGTGAAAATGTTGGATCTATGAAATACCAAACAGAAAATAGGAGAATCATTATTGAATTTCCTACAACGATGGAGGAAAATATTTGCACGATATGCTAGGCAGATACCTAAAAATGAAAAAATGGACATCTTCATTAACAACTTGGTTCCTAAAATGAATTTTCCAATACAATTGCAAGGACCACCAAGTTTTGATAAGATGATAGATAGTACCATCAAGATTGAAGAGGTCTTGATCAAGAAAGGGGAAATCACTATCAACAAGGAAAACAAAGATAACTACTATCCCACCAAAGATAAGTACAAATACAAAAATAAAAACAAGAATGTCATCAATTATGGAGTGGTATATACTCCTAACACAAAACTAAAATCAAATGTTTTCAATTTTACAACAGGTCTTCAAGCGAGCAAGAATTTGAATTCTGCAGTGACACCAATGGCTAATAAGAATTTCAATAAACCTCCTACTTGAACAAAGCTTTGGTTAGAAAGACCTAAGAGAATATTTACACAATTGGGAGATACATTGGAAGTGGCCTTGAAGTCACTATTGGACAATAAAATCATTACGATCCCTGATTCCAAACCTTGGGAACCAGAAGTAAAACCCAAGTGGTGGAACGATAACGATTACTACAATTTTCATCACAATAAAGGACACAAAACCAACAAATGTATGAAGTTAAGACATGTTATTCAAGACCTGATTGAAGAAGGTAAAGTCAATATAGATGGACATCACACAAACAATGATCATAAGGCATTTCAAACTCCATTACCTAGATATGAAAAAGGGGAATCTTTCAAGAGTAACAAGATTAACTATACATACACTAATGATGACAATGCAATTCATATGGTGGAACCATGCAAACACTCCATCAATATGATCACTCTAAAAGGAGTCAAAAAAAAATTGAGTCTTCTAATGCTGTAACAAGAAATCAAGCTAAGCTCACTCTTAAAGGAGCTTCAACATCTAACACACCAACTATAACTACAACAACATCTAAGAAAGTGACATTATCTCCAAAGTTTAATCTTATGGATCAGTTGCAAAGGACATCCACTCAAATATCTATTCTAGAGTTGTTGAAAATATCTCCTAGTCATAGGGAAGTTCTTGATCAAGCCCTACTTAGCACTAATGTACCAAAATATCTAGATGTGGATAGATTCCAAGCTATGGTTGGTCACTTGAATTCCCCACATTACCTATCTTTTTATGAAGAGGATGATAAATGATTTAACCAACCACATAACCAACCTCTACATTTAGAAGTCCTTATTCATAAACACCAAGTCAAGTGTGTCTTGATAGATGGAGGCGCTGGTTTGAACATATGCATGTACAACTTGTTAAAACAATTGGGATTCTTAGAATATGAAATTAATTCTAGAAGAAAGATAACCATCAAGGCTTATGATGAAGAAGAAATATCCTCAAAAGGATTGGTTGTCTTACCTATCAGAGTGGGACCGATAGAGAAAGATGTCCTATGTCAAGTTCTTGATTTACCACTCACATACAACATTCTTCTTGGAAGACCATGGATACACTCAATGCAAGATGTGCTTTCTACTTACCATTAATGCCTAAAGTTTCCTCATAATGGAGTGGAGGTGACTATTCTAGCCAATACATCATATTCTTGCAATAATCTCAAACAAGAAGAAAGCATGGTTCCTCACAACAAGGAAAGCTCTAATAAGGCAGAGACATCCAAAGAAATGGTTTTGAAAAGCTTTGCTAAAAAGATCGATATCAAAGAGACAAGTATGGGTGAATACAAGATATATCCTACAATATCTTTAATGGATCTTCCCATATCTCCTAGAATGCAAGGAAGACCTTCATCAACATTTACACCATACAATGGTAGTGCTCTAACAATACATGAAGGAATCGGAATGGTCAAAGAAAAAGTATCCCTTGAAGAAGGAAATGAAGAAAAAGTTGTTTTGCAGTGGCTCTATAAGGAAAATAAAGAAGATGGAAATATCAAACATGTTAGGATAGCTACAAAAAAATATGGAAAGGGGTATGAGATCATGAAACAAATGGGGTAAAAAGGAAAAGGACCCCTAGGACAAAACAAATAAGGACTTGTGGAACCTCTACATATGGATTTTAGAAATCCTAAAGACAAGACTAGATTAGGCTTCAAGGAAGAAACATCTCATACTATAGCAGAAAGTGGTCCTGTATTTGATAGATCAAGAGACTTAGATGGTGAAGAAGAGGTAGAAGGGAAACCTATTTCCTATGAAAGGTTGTTGCTATTACAAGGAGACCCATTATTAGAAATTGGTACCAATCTTGAACAAGAACCAGAAGAAGAACAAGCAGATGAACCTAAAGAAGAGAAAGAACAAGGGCTTCCCATTTTTTATACACTTCACTTTGATGAGGAACCAGACATGATAATTTCACAAGAACCATTGCAAGAAGAAAAGAACCATGCTATTGAAGAAGGAGTACCCATGACTATTGCCCACTTCTTGGGGGTTTTAGATTATAGTCAAGTGGACTCACACAAATATGAATGGAATATCCTTTCTGATGCTACCATGGATATAGAGGTAGATGTGATACACAAATTTTCTTATAGAGTCTTGATTGAAGAAGGAGAGAGTTCTAATGCTAGACTGCTAGAGTTAAATTTTCATAACACTAACATGAACTCTACTAATAATGAACATGACTCTAATAATCCTAACATCTATTTAGAAGCAAACTTAATAAAAGACATCTTGCGAGTTAATGATGTTGATAATAACGCGGTGCTATCTCTTGAACCTACTAAATATTTGTCCTTAATATAACCTGAACTGATAGAATGGGATGAGCCTACAATCACAAGCCTATTATCTTTTGACGATGACTATTCCATAGCTTGTTATCTAAATTCTTGTGAATCCTTCCTTTCTTCCACCAGTGTAAAGAGAAAAACCATGACTGAGGAGGATATCAAGTTTCTCAATATCAAAATGAAAAATAAAAAGAACAAGAGATTTTGATGGTGAAAACCACCTACTGGTAGTGTCAGATCCTAAAAGAGAAAAAGAAAAAGACATATCCAATGGTGAAAACATCCTAGAGGTGCCAAAGGATGGGATTCTTGATATACTCCCAGATCACTTTCAGGAAAGGTCTTCAGTTCTTATTTAACCTACACAACCTATTAATTTGGGAATAACAAAAGCTCCTCAGCTAGTCCACATTGCTCAGTCATTGATAGAAGAGGAAAAGATCCAATTCACCTATTTCTTCAAAGAAAAGAAGATCAATTTTTCTTGGTCTTATTTAGATATGCTTGGATTGGACATAGATTTGATCATGCATCACCTGTCTATTTCACCTGATATAAAACTAGTAAAGCAAAAACTTAGAAAGATGAATCCACATGTGGCATTGCTAGTGAAAGCAGAATTGGGAAAACTATTGAAAGCTAGATTCATTAGAGCTATTGATTATGAAGAATAGATCTCAAACATAGTTCCTATTTCTAAGGTGGACAAATCCATCAGAGTTTGCATAGACTTTAGGGATCTAAACAAGGCTTGTCCAAAGGATGATTTTCCACTTGCCAACATCGACATAATTGTAGATTTGACATTAGGCTATGAAATGTACTCACTAATGGATGGATTTTACAGATGTAATCAAATCAAAATTGTTCCTGAAGATCAATAAAAGACCGCATTCACATGCGCATGGGGAACATACTATTGGAATGTGATGCCATTCGGTCTCAAAAATGTAGGTGCAACTTATCAAAGAGCAATGACCACAATATTCCATGACATGATGCATAAGAACATGGAAGACTATGTAGATGATACATTGGCTAAGTCAAAGATAAGGATGACACATATAGAAGATCTAAGGAAAATATTTGACAGGATGGAATAGTTCCAATTAAGACTTAATCCTAAGAAGTGCACATTCAGCATGTCATCTAGAAAGATATTAGGATTCATAGTCTCAGCAAAAGGAATTGAGGTGGATCCAACAAAGGTGAAAGCTATTCTTGAAATGTAACCACCTAGAAACATTAGTCAAATGAGGATGCTATAGGGAAAGCTACAATCAGAACCTTTCACAAAGTTGATGCGTAAAGGGACTACATTTACTTGGGATGAGCAATGTGAAGAAATTATTTCCCAAGTCAAGAAATATTTGATGAATCCTCCAATCCTAATGGCACCAATTTATGGAAAACCTCTATTGCTCTACATATCAACTATAGATACATCATTAGGAGTATTTCTTGCGCAAGAAGATGAGGCTAAGAAAGAAAGAGCTATATACTATATCAGCAGAACTTTAGTCACATATGAGTTGAACTATTCAGTGATTGAGAAATCTGCTTAGAAATGGTGTTTGCATCCCAAAAACTTAGGCATTACATGTTGGAACACAAGGTAAAGCTAGTTGCTAAGATTGATCCACTCAAGTATCTGTTAAGTAAAGCAACGCTGACAGGAAGACTAGAAAAGTGGGTTCTAATTCTAAGTGAATTTGACATTGAGTATGTTAACAAAAAAGCCATTAAAGGACAAGTGATTGCTGATCAACTTGCATAAACACCATTAAAAGATGAAAAGCCATTACATGTAGAGTTTCCAGATGAATCTATCATGCACTTTACCGAACATCCTTGGAAAATGTATTTTGATGGCTCCTTCACACAACAAAGATCAGGAGTTGGATGCTTATTCATTACACCACAAGGATACAAGATTCCAAAAGCTTATAAAATGATCTTTCCATGTACTAACAACATAGAAGAGTATGAATCTCTTGTGAATAGACTCAAACTTGCAATAGAATGGAAAATTGTTGAGTTACACATCTATGGAGATTCATAACTCATTATCAATCAGGTGAATGTCGACTATCAAACAAAAGATGATAAGTTCATGCCTTACAAAAGAATGGTGGATGACTTGAAGAAATACTTTATCTTTATCACATTTCAAAAAATTCCAAGATCAGAAAATAGAGTAGCTAATGCGATGGCTACTTTAGCATCCATGTTTTAACTAGAAAAACATCAATTTCACTATGACTTCCTGGTGGAAGAACTCCCATTTTCTGCTCATGACTCACCTGAATCCCAAATTGTTTGTACCCTTGAAACCCAAGTGTTGTTTTGATATGCCCACATCTACTCTTATTTGAAAGACCAAACAATCCCTAAAGGATATTCCAAAAATGAAAAGAGATCCCTCATAAGAGTGACATCACGTTATATAATCATCGCTAATGACCTTTTTAGATGTAGTCTAGATGGTACGCTTCTTAGTGATGAACTAAAACTGATTAAGAACTTGATTGAAGAACTTCAAGTGATTAGTGATCATCGAGAACTGAATTGTTATGTAAGATAATTGAATTAGTTTTATGTTGTCATTGATGTCAACTAGTTTTGATAGTACTTATCATGGAGTTGCAAACATATAAAACATCTGTAGAAGAGAAGAGAAAGATGAAGAACCGAGATATCTACATTGAGGAAGATGGATATGACAGATGGGGATAAGGAATACCTTTGGTAACTTATTGATGAGTATATGACTTCATATTGTTGACTTAATTATGTTACATTAATCTATTATGAAGTTGGGAGCAAAATGTTACAAAGCAGTGTTGTCAATTAATGAAGCATTCCACTATACACCGAGCATAGTATAAATTGAGCTTGTGTTCACCGACACATTTCTTTGTTAACTGGAGAATGTACAAAAGAATGAAATGATTTGTTTAGCCAACAGAAGTTGATGAGCTAGAAAGTACCTTGTGATTGGAGTGAAAGATAAATTTTGTTACGAGATCAACGACTAGAAAAATTCAAGGAAGATCTAAAGGATAGATTTGAAATGTGTTACTAACACATCAACCAAGGAAGGTTTAAGCGACAAAACCAACAAAGGAGATTAAGAGAAAAAATTTGATGGATGAAAAGAAAATGGTTTACTTGTCTATTCAAGAGACTAGGGTTTCATTATGAAACTTATGCTGGAGGATAGAATACTACAGAGATATCATGTGAACAAGCTTCATGCATGCTTGATCAAACTGGTTAAAGAGAACCGAACTGCAGAGATTACCGAGTGTTAGAGAGTTTTTACCGAGGGATAGTAAGTTACTAAATATTGTTGAAACATAATTGATATATTGACTAGAGATTTGAATGAGCATAATATAGATCTGAACATTTGCAATAGAAGTTTTATTGTAATCAGATCAACTGTTGTTATAGTTTAACCATTGGAATTAGATAAATCTCTTAACCGAGTGGACTTGAAAGTCTTGTAATGTCATTCATAGAATGTACATTTGTTATCCTGTCAACCCCATAGTGAATGCTAGTTGAACGATAACGGTTAGTGTTAAATCCTCTAACAAGGTCACACCTTATAGTGTGTTTTGTAACCTTTAACAGGGTTGGGTCTTCACCGACCTCACTTCAAAAGAGTGAACAATTTTTGGGTTGCCAGTCCCAGGTGGTTTTTCCCTTTACAGGGTTTCCATGTTAAATCTCTTGTGTTATGTGTTGATTGTGATGATTGTTGGATATCATACTTTACATGTTACATATTAGATTTGATTGGTAGTTACTTTATGTTATTGACTGGTAATCAGTAAAAGCATAGACAATTTACTATTATATGTTACCGAGCTACAAAAATTTGTTTAAATTGTTTTTGGATATACATTTTGTATTTGGGATAGTGGATAACTGATTCACCCCCCTCTTAGTTATTCTAACAATTGGTATTAGAGCACGTTGGTTTCTTGAAACAAAGTTTTAAGGACTTCAGCATAAAGATCACAAAATGTATAAGAGGGATGTGCCAAAGCTGAACAAGGACAACTTTACAATATGAAAAAGCTGAATGAAACTGCATATATCTGGAATTGGGAACTCTGCCCTCACACTATTAGAGAATGGCTACATTGCACCTCCCATTGGACCTTTGACTCTAGATCAACTAAGGGATAAACATGAGCATAACATTACTATGATGGATATTGCTGCTGCTCTGACAGATGCCGAGTTTGAAGATTTTAAAGATTTCACTATTGCTAAAGATATGTGGGCTAAACTTTCTCAAGTTTATAGTGGTGATACAAATGTCAAGAGAGCTAGAGCCGAAAGCCTAAGAGGAAGATTTGATGATATGAAGATGAAAGAAGGAGAAAACATTATGCAGTACACAAACAAAATAAATGAGGTAGTTCATGCTATTAGAGCATCTGATGGAGTTATTGATGAAGACACTATGGTAAGAAAAATTCTAAGGACCTTATTGCCTATTTATGCCATCAGAATATCTATAATTTATGAAAATAGGTCAGCACCTAATAGTACTCTCACTCTTGATAATATGATTGGAAAGCTAACAACATTTGAACTGAACAACTATGATAATAGTGTTGTACTGATTGTTGAATCTACTTTTATGACTTCTCTGAAGATTGGTAAGTCTAGTAGTAGAAATAATAAGGATGATAGTGATAGCAATACCGATGATGAACTTGATGAGATTGAAGCTCTTATGGCTAGGAGATTACCTAATGGAAAAAGGTAGATACAGATGAAAATTACCTTTAGCATGTTTTAATTGTAAAGAGGTTGGTCATATTGTTGCTAGATGTCCAAACAGGAAGGAAGATGACAAAAACAAGGACTGATTTGGTGAAGAAAGCTATGGGAGAAGAGACAATAGAAGTTACCGATGCTACAACAGAGACAACTAAGACAATAATGACAAAGGAAAAAAGGTATGTTACATTGCAGAAGAAAATGAATCTGATTCTGACACAGATGATGATGTAGAGGTAGTATTTGTTGCTATGAAGGATGATTCTGAGGAAGAAGAAAAGTATGTAGAAACATCACTAATTTCTAAGGTTAATAAAAATGATACATGGATCATAGATAGTGGCTATACACATCACATGACTGGTGATGAAGAAAAATTTAATCATCTTGAGAAATATAATGGAGGATCTGTAAAAATGGGTAATGATACACCTTGCATGGTTAGAGGAAAGGGATCGTTGTTGATAAATGATAGAATCCAATGTGATAATGATTATTGGGTAGAAGGACTAAACTATAATTTTCTAAGTGTGGCACAACTGAACAATTTAGGTCATCGAGTTGCTTTTGAGAGCAAGAAAGTAAAAATATTTGATGATGGAGGAAGACTTGTTAGAACAAGAGCACAATCAAAAGGTAACTTGTTTTATCTTAACAATGATGAGTCTTCTTGCTTAATGATGAAAAATGAAGATGCTTTGTTATGGCATAAAAGGTTATGTCATGTGAACTTTGATAACATGATTAAAATCAGTAAAAAGAAAAAGGTTAAAGGTCTACCTAACTTATCTAAGCCTGATCATGTTATGTGTCATGAGTGTCAGAAAGGTAAAATGACAAAATCTAGTTTCAAAAGCAAAGATTATTCAACAAAGAAAATACTTGAGTTAGTTCACACCGACCTGTGTGGTCCTATGAGAACTCAAAGTTATTATGGTGATAGATATTTCATTCTTTTTGTTGATGACTATACTAGATTGATGGCTATCATGTTCTTGAAAGAAAAATTAGAGGCATTTAAGATGTTCAAGTGGTATAAAGAAAAATTAGAGAAAGAGATTGGTAAAGAATTGAAATTCTTAAGCTCTGATCGAGGTGGTGAATTTATTTCTAATGAATTTACTAACTTTTGTAATGATCATGGTATTAAAAGATAGGTCTCTACACCGAGGACACCTCAACACAATGGAATTGCTAAAAGGAGGAATAGGTCAATAGTTGACTGTGCAAGAACACTGATGATAGAGAAAAATGTTGCACATGCACACTAGAGAGAGGTAGTTAGCATAGATATTTATGTTTTGAACTGAGTATAGTTGTAGGACACTAAAAAAACATCCTATGAGTTATGGTTTGGACACAAACCCACTATAAGTTATTTCAAATTTTTTGGAAGTAAATGCTTTATTTTGAAAGATGAAAGGAATGGAAAGTTTGACTCAAAAGGTGATGAAGGGATATTTCTTGGATATTTCACTAAAAGCAAAGCGTATAAGTGTCTAAATAAAGTTACTAATAAAATGATAGAAAGTGCTAATGTCAGGGTTGATGAGTTTGATGATAAGAATGAAGAAGAAAGCACAAAGGAACTAGAAGAATATAGTAGATTCACATACACTGAGCATCCAGAGTATCTACTGAAGCCACAGACAGTGACAATCGGTCAGCAGGAAAACAACATTGAGGAACAAGAAAGAGAAACCGATGAGCAGGAAGGACCTACCGAACAAGAAAATGAACCTGAACATGATGAAAAAGAAAGAAGAGATCAGATAATGGCAAGATTTTTTAGAAGACATCATCCTGAGAACCAAATTATTGGTGACAAGAAAGCTAGCATACAAACGAGAAGTAAGTCAAGACAAGATACATGCTTAGTTTGTGAATATGGACTGAAAAATGTTAAAGTTGCATTAGAGAATGAAGAATGGATTAATGAAATGAATGAGGAGATTGAACAAATAGAGAAAAACAAGACATGGACCTTAGTACCTAGACCTAAGGATAATAATGTTATGGGTACTAAGTGGATCTTTAGAAACAAGCTGAATGAAAATGGAGAGGTTACAAGGAATAAAGCCATACTAGTTTGCAAGGGGTATGCACAGGAGGAAGGAATTGACTATAATGAGACCTTTGCACCTATTTCTAGACTAGAAGGAGTTAGAATGTTACTAGCTTATGCAACACATAATAAATTCAAAGTTTATCAAATGGATGTTAAGTCTACATTTCTGAATGGGATACTTGAAGAAGAAGTCTACATAGAACAACTAGAAGGGTTTGTTGATCCAGACAAGAAAGACATGGTATGTAGATTACATAAAGCTTTGTATGGTTTGAAGCAAGCACCAAGAGCCTGGTATGAAAGGTTGCATACTTATTTGTTAAGTATTGGATTTGTTAGAACTAGTGAGAACAACAATTTGTATATGAAAGGAGATATTGATGATACTATTCTAATTGCTGAGATATTTGTGGATGATATTATCTTTGGAGGTCAAGTTCACATATGTAAATCCTTTGTTGATGAGATGAGAAAAGACTTTGAAATGTCTATGTTTGGAGAGATTAAGTTCTTTCTAGGACTGCAAGTGATTCAACAGAGTGATGGGATATTCATCACACAATCCAAGTATATAAAAGAAATACTAAGAATATTTGGCATGGAAGATGCTAAACTAGTTGGAACACCAATGTTCATAAGCTGTAAATTGACAAAAGAGGATGAAACTATAGAGGTGAACCAGACACTGCACTGATCAATGATTGGTAAGTTAATGTATGTAGTACATAGTAGAACAAATATAATACATGCTGTGGGAATTATTGCAAGATTTTTTGCAAATACTAGGGAGTCACACATGATTGCTACAAAGAGAATCTTAAGATACCTAAAGAAGATAGAGGATTATGGATTATGGTATCCTAAGGAAGGCAAGTTTGAACTTAAAGTATACACCGACACTGATTGAGCTGGAAATGTGGATGACAGAAAAAGCACAACTGGAGGAGTATTTTTCTTCGGTGAAAGACTTGTTACCTAGACAAGTAAGAAGCAGTCTTGTATTTCCCAGTCTATAGCTGAAGCAGAGTATGTTTCTACTGCTACAAACTGTTCAAATATTGCATATATCAAGCAAGTGTTAGAAGGAATGAATGAGATAATTACTGAGCCGGTGATTATATACTGTGATAACACTAGTGCTATAAACATTTTAAAGAATCTAGTGATGCACTCTAAAACAAAGCACATATATATCAAGTATCACTACTTAAGAGAACAAGTGCAGGAGAAGCAAGTGAAGCTTGAATTTTTTACATCTAAAGAGCAACTTGCAGACATATTTACAAAGCCTCTACCAAAAGATACATGAGGACTAGACTTGGGGTCCATCCCCTGTCTACCGGTCACTAATGTGATCTGGAGGTTGCATCAGCCTAATCTTATCAGAAGATCATTCATGTTGATGTAGCATAGTTCATACTTTGGATTTCTGTCTAAAGTTGTGAAGAAATGGAACAGATTTGCATAACAGTATACAAAGGTACAGTCAATGCACCAAACAATAGAGAGTTACATGGCTACTACAGAGCTGTATGGTTTATTTGTTTCTTTGGCATTATTGTCAAAGGGAGAGATAAATAATATGATAACCGAGGAGAATACATAAACATCTATCTAAGGGAAAGACAATCTAAAAAGATACAAGGAGAGATAAATAGAAGGAACCTAAGAGCTGCTAAAGATCATATCTATAGAAGATAGTCTACACATTGCAATGCTGTTATGTAATGTAGTGATTAAACATATTGAGCTAATTAGAGAGAGCTTACTGAGCTACAACATTTGTTTAAAGAGTTTTAGAATACATGTTTGGTATGTGTATGGTATACTTCATATTGCTTGAGTTTCCATCAATGCCAAAGGGAGAGATTGATGAACTACAACTGATTAAGAACTTGATTGAAGAACTTCAAGTGATTAGCGATCACCGAGAACTAAATTGTTATGTAAGATAATTGAATCAGTTTTATGTTGTCATTGATGTCAACTAGTTTTGATAGTACTTATCATGGAGTTGCAAATAGCTAACACATCTATAGAAGAGAAGAGAAATATGAAGAACCAAGATATCTACATTGAGGAAGATGGATATGACAGATGAGGATAAGGAATACCTTTGGTAACTTATTGATGAGTCTATGACTTCATATTGTTGACTTGATTATGTTACATTAATCTGTTATGAAGTTGGGAGAAATTTTTTACAAAGCACTGTTCTCAGTTAATAAAGCATTCCAGTATACACTGAGCCATGTAGTGTATACCGAGCACAGTATAAACTGAGCTTGTGTTCACCGACACATTTCTTTGTTAACCGGAGGATGTACAAAAGAATGAAATGATTTGTTTAGCCAATAGAAGTTGATGAGCTAGAAAGTACCTTGTGATCAAAGTGAAAGATAAAGTTTGTTATGAGATCAACAACTAGCAAAATTCAAGGAAGATCTAAAGGACATATTTGAAACATGTTAGTGACACATCAGCCGAGGAAGGTTTAAGCGAAAAAACCAACAAAGGAGATTAAGCGGCAAAATTCAATGGATGAAAAGAAAATGGTTTACTTGTCTATTTAAGAGACTAGGGTTTCATTATGAAACTTATACCAGAGGATAGAATACTACATAGATATCGCATGAACAAGCTTCATGCATGCCTGATCAAACTGATTAAGGAGAACCGAACTACAGAGATTACCGAGCGTTAGAGAGTTTTTACCGAGGGAAAGTAAGTTACTGAATATTGTTAAAAAAGAATTGATATATTGATTAGAGATTTGAATGAGCATAATATAGATCTGAACATCTACAATAGAAGTTTTATTTTAATCAGATCAACTACTATTACAGTTTAACCATTGTAATCAAATAAATCTCTTAACTAAGTGGGCTTGACAGTCTTGTAATGTCATTCATAGAATGCACATTTGTTATCCTGTCAACCCCATAGTGAATGTTGGTTGGACGATAACGGTTAGTGTTAAATCCTCTAACAAGGTCACACCTTATAGTGTGTTTTTTAACCTTTAACAGGGTTGGGTCTTCACCGACCTCACTTCAGAAGAGTGAACAATTTTTGGGTTTTCTGTCCCAGGTGGTTTTTCCCTTTACAGGGTTTCCACGTTAAATCTCTTATGTTATGTGTTAATTGTGATGATTGTTGGATATCATACTTTACATGTTACATATTAGATTTGATCAGTAGTTACTTTATGTTATTGACTGGTAATCGGTAAAAGCACAAATAATTTACTATTATATGTTATCAAGCTACATAAATTTGTTTAAATTGTTTTTGGATATACATTTTGTATTTGGGATAGTAGATAACTGATTCACCCCCTCTCAGTTATTCTAACACTTAGGTGTTTAGAACATGAAGAGTCTAATCATGCATTAAAGGAAGTTCATGAAGGTATGTGTGGATCACACTCAAATGGTTTTTCATTAGCTAAGAAACTTTTAAGAGTTGGATACTATTGGCCCACAATGGAAAAAGATGCTATCCATTTTTCAAAAAAATGCAAGAAATGTCAGACCCATGGTAACCTGATACATTCTCCAACTAGGGAGCTAATTCCTTTCATAACACATTGGCCATTTTAGCAATGGGCCTTTGATTTAGTTGGTTAGATTTACCCTAATTCATCAAGTGGACACAAATACATCATTACTACAACTGAGTATTTCAAAAAATGGGTGGAAGCTATCCCACTGTCTAATACAACTAGAAAACAAGTTTCCATGTTTATCTTGAATTATATCATCTGCTGTTATGGCATACCCTCATCGATTGTGACTGACAATGGGGGTCAATTAAAAAATAAAGACATAGATGAGTTGTGTCTTCAATTCAAAATCACTCAGCACTGTTCCTCGATCTATTGCCCTCAAGGTAATGGACAGGTTGAAGCATCAAACAAAACTATATTGAAAATTTTGAATAGGACAATGAACAAATCAAGAAGGGATTGACATTTACATATCAATCCAACATTTTGGGCTTACAAAACTAGTATCCGAACACCAACCGACACAACTCCTTTTACAATAGTTTATGGATCAGAGGTGGTATTACCAGTTGAGGTAGAGATTCCATCATTGAGGGTATCATTGAAACATCTAGTCACTGATGAGGACTATAGAATCTCTCATCTACAAGAACTAGAATTGCTAAATGAGCACAGGCAATAGGCATTTGATCATCTTAAAGCTTATCAAAAGAGAATGTCAAGAGGATACAACAAGAAAGTAAAACCAAGAAGTTTTAAGATAGGAGATCTAGTCCTGAGAGAAAATCCTAAGAATCAACAGAATTGAGAACAAAAGGGAAAATTTGAACCCAAGTGGCTAGGTCCTTTTGTCATTACAAAAATATTTGGATCAGGAGCTTATCAATTAGCTACGCCTGAAGGAGATGTTTTACTAGATCCAATCAACACTTTACATCTGAAAAGGTTTTATGCTTGACATTCTTGAAATAGCTTCTGTATAGTGAAAAGAGTCCTGAAAAAAGAACAAAAAAATTTAGAAAAAGTTCCTGAAAAGTTCAAAAACAACAAATATGGATCCTGAAAAAAATCAAAAAATAATGGAAAAAGTCTTGAAAAAAAAATGACCATCTCGGTGAAAACCTAGCAAATAGGTGCCTTGGTGAGTCCAAAAAAATAGAAAAAGAGGAAAAAGTACAAAAAATTGGAAAAGATAAAAAGTGTCTTCATGAAAACCTGGTAAACCGGTGCCATGATAGAAAAAATAGAAAAAGTTTGGCCAAGTGGTGAAAACCTAGTAAACAGGTGCTACTTGTAATCGACACTCTATCTATCAAAATAACGCTTGCACATTTGGCCGATGTAAATCTCAGTTTGTATATATATCTTCCAGTCACTTTCGTGACACACCAAATCCTGAAATGAACTATTAGAAAAATATGTCTTCCTAAGGTTGGAATCTGTCCACATTAGGGTCCTAGGTAAACTATTTTCCCTAGGGGGCATTGATCAAGATCGTATATGTTTCCAGGATGTCGAGTCCGTAATAGATATTAAACTACAGACAAAGGTATTTTTCAATACTACTCTAGTCCGCAATAGACAATAAACTACAAAAATAATAGTATTTCTAAATACCAACCACAAACAGTATTTCTTAATACTTGGACCTAAATGTGTTCCTAAACACAACATCATGATGATAAGAGTGTTTCTAAACACTAAATAGGTAAAACCCTTATGGATGAAAGAAAGATCGATGATTGATAATAGTTTCTATGTGTGTGTTTGCAAGATTAATCAAAAGTGTTCTTAAACACTATAATCACAATTGTCAGTTTCAAGGAAAATACAATGATCATTTTAAAAGGATAATGAAATTTTCTTATTATCAATTTTTGATTGTTATATTTTCTGGAGTGACTCGATAATGTCTATGGACTAGAGAAACAAGGACTAAGGGCATAACGCTTTCTTTGTCTTCTGTTTGTGGTAATAACTCCAATGATCTAAGGTGATCATGGGGAATGGGTGTCTACTATAAGTGCCTCCGTCATGATTGGAACACCATGTATACCTTGACTTGTTTCCTATGAAAATTTTGGTGAGGTTGGATTTATTTCCTTGTCTGTTTTAAACTAAGGTGAAAAACTGCTTCCTAGTAAGGTACATAGTAAATCAAACTATACCCAAGGATATGAATATAAAATGAAAGGTAATTACGGGTATATATTTACACATTATGCACTAGAAAAGAAAAGGTTTATATCAAACATGAAGTACCTGAAAGAACATTCTATCCTGTATGCTTTAATGTTTAGGTTATCTTTCAACATGACGAATAAAAAGGAAGTATTCATATTTTTAGGATTGCTAAATCTATTAGTGAAAATTGTACTATCCTAATGAGGTCCCGTTACAAGCACTCTATGATGAAAATTAACCCACTTTGATTAAACAGTGACTATCCTACGTGTCTTAGTCTAGGTGCATTTCATTAGTTAATTGAATTAAGGTTCATTTTAGCTGCATATTATATTAATTTGCATTAGATTCATTTAGATGCATTTCATGTCTTTTAGTTGCATTGAAGTTCATTTTAAATTGCATTCATTTTAATATAGTTTCATTCATTTTAAATTGCATAAGCATGAATAAATGAATTCAATTATCTAAAACATTAAGGTGAGATGAAAATTTTGAAAACATTAATCACTTTCCATGTTTGACCAAGTATATCATGAAATCATAAAGAACTGAACTAAAATGATTGAGTATATATCACTGATATTCATTTGCATTCATCCATTCCATATCATAAAAATGCTTGCATAATGCATCCATAATCATCCATACATAAATAAAAGTGAGATGTCCATACATCACATCACAATACATCTCATACATCCATCTCCATATATACATGAAATAAAGATTGCATACATTCACATGAAATAAAGTTTGCATCCATAAATTCATAAAAGCTTTGAAAATAACAAAAACATAAGCATATACTAGTGAAATATATCATGATGTCATTTTATCATCATCTAATCTAATCATGACCAAGTATGATCAAGGCATCAATATCCAAAGCATAAGACAAATATCAAATATCCAACATGTGCGGAGATCAAAAGCATCATATGAAATAAGCTAAATTAGATAAGACATCCATATCATAATCAATAGAAGCATCAATATATCAGCAATGTGTGAGTATCAGAATGCCAAAATAGTATATCCGAGTATAAATAAAACAAGTATCAAAGTATCAGTATCACCTGAAACAATTTATCAACAATAAATAGTCCATAGGACATAAGAGAGTGTCTCGATAAAAAATGGTATAAATACAAGATATGGAAAATATACATCAAAGGTATAAAACATGAATATTAGGCATCACTGGCTCCCTCATCCTCTTGAGGAGGATCGAGAGGGGGTACATCTTCTCTGTTGGGAATGGGTGGAGGCATAGCACCATCTGACTGTTGTGCTATAACAGAATATAGTGGAGCTCTTTGATCAGTAGGAACAACAACACAATATAAAGAAAAATAATAGGTCACTCTTTAGCCCTAGTGGGTGGTTGTGTGAGCGTATCTGTCCCGCTCTACTCTCATATGAGAAAATTGAGTGTCTCACTTCAATAATCAGGCCCGAAGGGTCACCACCTCTACCCGTAATGCAGCTCTCTCCTACTCACACTCTAACAATGGGTCTCCATCACCACCTGTAGGGAGATCTTTGCGTGCCTGCTGCTATGCCTGATCATAGCCCCTACTGCCCTCTGCCTATGTGTATGCTCATCCCTATGGAGTAAGAGCCCTGTATCTCTCTAAGGAGGAGTAACTCTCAGTCTCCTCTACCTCTGCTGACCACCATCTCCTCTGGAGGCTCGCTGCCTTCTGCCATCCCCTCCACCTCCACCTCCACCTCCACCTCCACCTCCACCTCCACCCCCTCCACCACCTCCATCTCCACCATCTCCATGTTAGGAATGAATGCTAAATGTTTGGCAGCCATTCTGTAACAGTTGTTGCTGCATTCATGACTATGATTGTCATTGATGTCAACACAGTGATTTACTGGAGACTTGCAGAGAAGCAGACAGAGTTTGAATTAGCACACATGGGATATTGCAGTTGGAGCTATGTGATGTTGAGGATATACTCTTTTATATGTTATATATTTATGGTTAAGAGCGCAGACAGTAATTCATTTATTCATGGAAGTTATGAGCATTTTGGTGGAAGCAATATTCAGGCAGTGTTCCTGAGTAGCGGTTGTAATACCCCAAAAATGGGCTATAAGTTCATTAATCTCCTACATCAACATATCGAATGAAATCAACATCAAAGTCCTAACCAAAGGCACATCTAAACATCATCAAATCTTAATTGATTATCTTAAATTCTGCATCGGGGAATATTCCTAATCATCCTAATTATCTTTAATTTAAAGGTTATTTGGTGATAAATCATAATTATCCTAAAGTTGATTAATTGAATATGATGAATATTTAATTAATTGATCTAATTCTGCCACTTAACTATTTAATTTAATTTAATTATATTTATTCCTAAGTATTATTGTTTAAATTTGATAATAAATCAAAATTCCTATCATTAATTGATTAAATTCTTATTTAATTAATTAAAGCAAGTTGTCATATTTAATAATATTGTTTTTAATAAAAGTTTGAAAAATGATTGATTAACCCATAAATCAATTGTTTTTATTTCAAAAATCAATTAAGTTGAGAATAAATCACTTTATTTATTTATTAATTCATAATTATCCATGTGCACAATCAAAGAGCAGTTAAATTCCAAATCAGAAAATCAATGCAAGTTATTGACTTTTTGGAACTCAACATCATTTTTGAGTTTTAAAGTTGATCTAAACTTCTAATTTGAGTTAAAAAGCTATTTTTGCATGATTTGCATATTTTTGTGAATTAAATTATCTTTATTTTCAGATAACTCAAAAATCAAGTTGAGTTTATTTGAGTGATTTATGGCTTTCTTTCATGCACCTCTAAAGCCCTAGATTTCTATAAATTAAGGCTTCAGCTCATCACAAATCATCTCATAATTTTTGAACTTATGCTAGTGAATTGCTATCTGGAGAATCAGAGCTTCTTTGCGAATCAACCACATTTTGTGAGATCACTTTTGTTTTCATATTATTGTTAGATCAATTTCATATAGATTAGATTTCATATCAAGTTTTTATCATTCTTATTGCATCTAAAATAAAAAAAAATAGATTAATTGCATTCATATTTCATATCAGTTTTGCATTCAAATCTTTCATTTAGGTGTCGTCAAGGTCATTGATCTCGATACAATCTGAGAACATCATACTCGCACCTATTAGAAGGCAGTAAATCGCCTGGTTAGTTTAGCTTTCAATTCATTGCACGATTTCAATTTTTGCTAACCTCTAATGTTTTACTAAAGTGTTGTGTCTACAAATCAGGTAAAATTTTCATACACACATTTCTGGCACCCACCGTGGGGCAACCCACCTTTACATGCTAGTTTTGATTTTTTTTTGGGAGCTAAAACCCTAAAGTTTCAAAGATTTCATTTTATCTTCCAAATGGCTTCGATTTTTTCTCTAAATTTTTTTTGCAAGTTGGACACATATCAAGGAAGCTACAGTAAAAAATTCATAATTTTCTAAAATGTTTTAAATTTTTAATAATTTTTTCTTAAAATTCTAGAAAAAATCAATATCTGACGCAAATCAGCATATTTTTTGGAAATTTTTATATTTTCAGAAAGATCTTTAAATTATATAGGGGGTCCATTCTTTGTATTTTACATTTAGATGCAATATAATAGCTCAAATAGTCAATTTACAAAAACTGGTCTATTTTGGTAAAACAAGTGTCTAGGGCAAAAATGAAGAGATTTTTCTAAAATTTTTACATTTTTTGAAAGAACTCTATTATTTAGTAGGGGTCTCTATTCTGAATTTCTATTTTTGTGGCCAAAATCATATCAAAAAAATTAGATCTTGTTGACTACGTCAAATGCAGCAAAATTTTTTTTTTTTTGTGATGGGTATGCACTTAATTTTTTTACATGGTTCAATGAATGATATGAGTTTTCATTTGGGTTAATTGCTAGTTATTATTGCTGATAATAATTTATTTTTAGAGCTAACCCTAAGGTTTTCATAAGTTGAAGATATGTTGCATATCTTGTTTGCTTGTTTGCTTGTTTTCTTATTGGAGAGTTTGTTGCTTGCTTGCGCGAGGTTGCTTAACAAAGATAAAAATTAAGTAAATATCTACTAAGCATGTTGTGAGGATCTCAGGTATTCTACTTGTTCTGATAATATTTCAATTTGGACTTAAAATAAATCTCTCGTGTGTCTAGCTTGAGTGCTTCTTTTCATGCTTTTGTTTTACACACTTGCATAATTGATACTAGGTTGTGACACCTTAGGTATCCATTTAAGAAGTCTTAGATACTTGTGATTGATCTAGATTGCTATCTTGGGTTATTGGACTTGCTAATCTGTCAGCCCCTCGTTCCACCCCGTGGTTGCAATCTCAGCGCCATAAAGGGGAGGGGTCTAGAGGATAGAAGCGTTAATTATTCCACCATGCAACCCTTTTATGCTTTTTAGAACTCACTTGTTTTCTAAGTTGTGGAATCTTTTTTAGCTTGTGTGAGACATTAATTGTTCCACCTTGTGGACTCACCTCATATTTTCTTTAAGCGTTAAGTGTTCCTCTTTCTGCTTTTGGGTACTTTCAGTAGATTTACTTTCAAAAATATATCTGTGCTCACATAGTAATTAGGCCCTATGAACACTACTTGTGATTCTTGAGAGATTGGATTCCTAGTGAAATCCTTATTAATGATGGAATCCTTGTAGGTAGGGAGGATACTTAGTGTGTTTCATGTTCTACTCGGTTAGTGCATCTTCTCTTATTGATCGATACATTCTCTCTCCGGAGAGGTTGATAGATCACGTGGGGTTGACATCACAGACCTTGGTGAAACAAACTTTGTCTTAGCATGTCAGATTAATCTGCTTGCTTTGTTTGGGTTAAAAGTGAAGAGGCATCAAAACTTTGGATCTGGAGCCAAGTCCCCTTGTGGTATCATATTGTGAGTCACCTTTAGAGAGGGTTAACCGTAGCGGATGATCCCTTCACAGGGCAAACTGCATTGATGAAACCTCAAGCGGTAATAGCCATTTCAGATGTGGTAGTAACAACCACTATATAAATGTCCTTGTGGAAGAAATCTTCATAGGTGTGGTTCATTGTTGGGTTGTTAGATCTCCCTAGCAGCTCCTGATTGATTAAATTCTCGGACTGTGTCAAAACCTTGGTGCGTTGAGATTGGAGTTCACCCCTTTGGATCATAAAAGTTGCAGAGTCAAACCATTACTAAAAACCCTAGAGAGGCCAAATTTTCATTTTTCTAGGGTATATGTGCGTCATTGCAAAGCATTTTGGAACATACACAATTAGCACTTCTGAGGATTAAAACAAATAAAATCACTTGATTGTCCATGCACAAGGTTGCTTTTGCCCTTGTTCATTGTTTTTAGACATGCTTGAAATCACTTGCTTGCTATTTTGCGTGCTTGTTTATCTATTTGGTTACTAAAAATGAACAAATCTATTACAATCCTCAAATCTGGACAGCACAATTTGCAAACAATCTGAAACTAAAAACCCTAAATTTGTAAAATTTGAACTGAAATTCTTTTTTGGAGTCAAAAGTCATCTCAGGAGGTCAGAAAGTCATACGAGTTTTTATCAAATGTCATTTCATTACTGCCCAACTATCGTATGGTAAGGAACCTAGTGTCGTACGAGTCTTTCTGCCAGTCAAATTCAAAAAGTCAAATCCTGCTAGCAACTATCGTGCAAGTTTTGCAACTATTGTATGAACTTTTCAACTGTCATTTCATAGCATACCCACTGTCGTATGAGTTTGCAGAGTGTCATTTGAGAAATTTTAAAAAGTTGTCAGAAAATTGTTAGAATTGCCAGATACCCATCTTTTTTAGCCTAGTTCTAGAATCTGTCATACAAATCACTGTGTTAGGAACAGAATAGTAGCCATTGAGAATCAGTACACATGTCTCAAAGAATCAATACACGCGAGGAAGAAATTCTAATCATAGCTATGATGAAACAGATACACGCTATGCAAGTCAAGCTTAACAAACTTGAGAAAGAAAAAGAACCTAAAGAGTTCTCCATGGAAGCTCTATGCCCTTTTCCATTTGATAAAGACTTGTACATGTCACCATGCCCCCGAATAGAATTTGAGCAATGTGATAATCCTTATGATACCTCTTCCATGAAGAGTGACACATCCATCTTTGGAGACTATGATGACTATGATGATGGAGAATATAATGATACCTATGACACCTTTGTTCCTAAGAGTCCTCCTCATCATGTGTTCCTGCTTACTGAAAATGGGATGTCACATTGGATAGATAATGATGGTGATCCATATGATTTTGATTTTGAAAAAGACTCTGATGATTTTTGTGAACAATACCTTGATTATGATCCATCTACTACTACTGAGGACTATAAAATGCATCGTGCTAGCTTGAAGCATCAATACTACAAGGATCTCTCCTCTAAGAACTCTCATGTTGAAAATAAAGATTACACTCTCAAGAAAGATCATGTTAATGCTGAACCTTTGTCTTGTGATGGTTCCCTTCCATCCCCTACTTCCTCCAATAACCATACACTTCCTAAAGCTTCCGAGTCTTCCAAATCTTTCACAAATACTTCATCCAAAGAAAGTCCTGATACTTTTCATATGATTCCCTATAGTTATCCTCAAGGGCTACCCCTTGAAGAAACTCAAGCTAACCTTCACTTGGCTACCAATACTTTCAATAATGCTAAACCTAAAGAGCCTAAGCCTTCATATGCTATAATTCCTACTTCAACTAATCCTCCACCATCTCTTCCAAAGTCTTCCATACAATCCCAACATGCTTCCTTGTCCTTAGAAGTGGCTCCATGTCAAGAGGACTCCAGAAATGATAAAGAAAAGAACATAAAAAAAGATTAAGATCAAGAACCCTCCATGTCATCCACTCCTTTTCATGATGTCTCTTATCCGCCTTAGGGTTCTTTTGATCCTGCACACCCTTTTTCATCCATTCCACCATGTCTTAAGTCTTCTCCTAAGAAAGATCAAGCTACTACTTACATTGTTGAGCTCATTGACAATCAAAATAACCTTACTACACTTTTTCTTTCCAAAGATGATACTTCCATTAAGGTTGGTAAAAATGGTGTTGTTCCTTCCAATGTTAAGCCTATTGAAAATCAAGAGAAAAATTATGCACTTATGCTATCCAAAGATCCTTGTCAAGATCAAAGTATTCCATCTTCTTATTCTACCACTCCATGTTCACTTCCACTTTCTACTCTTCCTAAGTCTTTGCAAGCTTTGAACAATCCTATCAAAGAAGGTTCTCATATTCAAGATGTCCATGATTCTATTGAAAATTCTAATACTCACTCTAAAGATGCTGATATCCTTGGTTGTCATATAGATGCTGATGAACTTGTTGATTATCCTTTTGTGTCTTCCATGTCCATCCTTGACCTCTTCCACCACTACTAAGGGCTTCACATCTACCTTCCATCTTGGGTCCTTATGTCCCTTCACTTTCCCCTCCTAACTCTCCTAATTCTCCATCCATCTTGGGTCCTTACATTTCTCCATCTCCCATCTTTCCTCAAGATCAACATAGATGCATACCCTTGAATCCTTTTCATCCACCCACCCATCTAAACCAGTCATATCCTCCTTTTTATTCCACAAGTCCCAAGTCTTTTGGAAGTAACTTGAATATTCAGTACAAGAAAAATAAGCAATACAAGAATCCATCAAAAAAAGAAGATCACCATGTCTCCTCTCATAGATATGGAAACATAAAGTCAAAAGAGATATCTAAGAAAAAAACTACAAGACAAGTATGGGTTCCAAAATCCTTCATTCTCTTGTCTTCCATCTCATCCACTAACTTGCTAATCCCTCTTGTTCTCCACCTTGCTAGACATTGGGACTACATGATATGATCTTGCTTGGGAGTTTGCAATGGAAAAAGATGCTATCAAGTATACCAAGTATCAGAATAAGTATCAAAACCAGTATCAGAACAAGTATCAGAACTAGTATCAAAACTAGTATCAAAACCAGTATCAGAACAAGTATCAGGACAAGTATCAGAATACCTACTGGGGCTACACCTTTCACTTTAGTTTATGGGTCTGAAGTGGTACTACCTATTGAGGTTGAAATCCCATCACTAAGAATCATAATGCATGGTCTAGTAACTAATGATGACTACAGAGTGTCTAGGTTGCAAGAACTTGAACTACTAGATGAGCGCAGAAAAGCAGCGTATGATCATCTCAGAGTGTATCAGAAGAGAATGTCTAGAGGCTACAACAAGAAAGTCAGACACTGATAATTTCAGGTTGGTGATCTAGTCTTGAGAGAGAATCCTAAAAATCAATCACATCGAGAATGCAAGGGGAAGTTTGAACCCAACTGGCTGGGTCCCTTTGTTATCACTACTACTTTTGGCTTTGGTGCCTATCAACTCTCAACGACTGAAGGAGAACAGCTCCAAGAACAATTCAGCGTTCTCCATATGAAGAAATTCTATGCCTAAGGCATTTAGTCTATGGTAAAATGTCCTGAAAAAATCTTTAAAATTGGAAAAAGTCCTAAAAAAATGAACATCTTGGTGAAAACCTAGCAATAGGTGCCTTGATGATTCACAAAAAAAAATGAAAAATACAAAAAAAATGAGAAAAAGAAAAAGTGCCTTGGTGAAAACATGGAAATAGGTGCCTTGGTAGCAAAAATAGAATCTCTACCAAGATGGTGAAAACCCAGCAAACGGGTGCCACTTGTTTCAAAACACTCCATCTATCAGCATGATCTTGGTCTTTCCTAGCTTTCAGTCTTGCTTTAGTTTGTATATATCTCCCGGTTTGTTTCTGCATTCTTATTTTCAATAAGTCAGTTTGTACACCAGTCAGCTCAAGCATCTGTATCCTATCAATGTTCAAACTTGGGGGCAATCAATGTCATATCCTATGGTCTCCCATGTATCTTAGACGTATCATATCCAGTCAGAGTCTTTTGAAGCTTCATTTGAGTCAGTCAATTAGTCTCATCTCCAGAAAAGATTTTGCATCTACAACAACGTAATCAAATATCAAACTGAAAACAATCTATGCTTTTTTACATGCTCTTATCTCCTTGTATGCTTACTGATTCGCATTGAGATTTTTGCATATTATGTCCCTTCGAGCTCTTCGATGATGTCCTTTATAGGATTTAGAGAGTGATGACTGGGGGCATAATATTTTCTTTATTTTCTTCTTGTATGTGAAAATCTAACAACTTTGAAAATTTTGGATTGAAATGGTGTCCGACTGTAAGAGCCTTTATCTCGAATTGGATGGCCATGCATACCTTGACCATTGATACCCAAAAAATTCAAGGAAGTTTGATCTAACTATTATCTTTTGAGTGAGTTCTTTCTCGTATTGTGAAATGCAATGTTACCTAAGGATGTGAACGATAAAGGGTCACTACGGGTAATTCACATTGGATTTAGAATGATCTCTTAACTGTTTGATGTGTTTAAATGCAAGGTGTATTTAGGTCATCATGACGTTTATGTTTTGATGTTTATACAAATTTCTATATCAAAATGGACATGATATTCAGGTCATCTTGGCGCTTGACATTCTGAAAACAAAATCAATATTCATATATCCATGGTTTCCTAACTAATGGGTGTTGTATTGATTCTTGCGCATACAAATTGATATTCATATGTCTATGATTTCATAGCTAGTGGGCATTGTATTGATTTATCCGGTTACCTAAAAGTTCAATGATGATAACAAATCGACATATGATCAGTGAGTAGGTCCTAGGTCTTAGGTTGCATTTCATTCTGCATTTCATTTTTCATCTTTGCATGATCTCACAATGATTAAACGAACTTCAATGCTTAAACGATTCTTCAAATCGCATCTTGAAATCTAACAAGAGCCGAATCTCACACGAAGGTTCTTCCAACGAAACAACAAGTAGAATCCTTTTTCGGGATCAAAATCAAAATTTGAGATTGTTTATATTATTAACTACTTGCATAATCAACCTTCAATCATAGTAGAAATCCATTTTTCAACTTAACTGATTATGTTCTATCAAACTATCAAAATTTCAACTTGATCAACTCATGGTTTAACCTAGTCAAACTTGGTCTTTTGGACCTCTAAACGATGTAGAATGCATTCTCAAATGTATATAACCACTTCTCAAATCAATTAACATGCTTCTGAACTATCAATGCTGACTTTTCTTGTTAGATTTCAATTTTAATCCCAAAGGGGGCATGGTATTGCATATCATTCAAAGTCTGTAATCTAAATCTGGAAATCATATCTTTCCTCAGTAATTAAGACAACAACCATGTCTAGTTGCTGATTCATCAAAAAGTCCTCATCGCTTGGGGAAAATCAATCATCACTCGGGGCATATTAGATTCATCGAGATCCATATCAATCCAGTATTCTCCTAATCTTGTAAACTGTATCAGCTTTTTGTAACCATCGGTTCATTAGTGTTATTTCCTTGGTTCTTCGGTAACTGAAGGGTTCAGATGTGATACCTACATGATTCTTCTAAGGACAATTGAGTCTAGAATCGGTCACTCACTTCTTCACAATCATAAGGTTCGGAATCAGGCATTTTGACACTTTTGTTTCATGGTTCATCGCTATTATAGTTAACATTATCTTTGGTCATTTAGGACCTATCATCTTCATATCAAATATTCGAATCAGTTTCATATCTCTAGCAAACACAGACTGTCTTTGAACCACTGCGCTTCACACAACAATTCAAAGAGGGGCAAAATGTAATACCCCAAAAATGGGCTATAAGTTCATTAATTTCCTACATCAACATATCAAACGAAATCGACATCAAAGTCCTAACTAAAGGCACATCTAAACATCATCAAATCTTAATTGATTATCTTAAATTCTGCATTGGGGAATATTCCTAATAATATTCCTAATCATCTTAATTATCTTTAATTTAATGGTTATTTGGCGATAAATCACAATTATCCTAAAGTTGATTAATTGAATATGATGAATATTTAATTAATTGATCTAATTTTGCCACTTAATTATTTAATTGAATTTAATTGTATTTATTCCTAAGTATTATTGTTTAAATTTGACAATAAATCAAAATTCCTATCATTAATTGATTAAATTCTTATTTAATTAATTAAAGCAAGTTGTCATATTTAATAATATTATTTTTGAATAAAAGTTTGAAAAATGATTGATTAACCCATAAATCAATTGTTTTTATTTCAAAAATTAGTTAAGTTGAGAATAAATCACTTTATTTATTTATTAATTCATAATTACCCATGTGCACAATCAAAGAGCAATTAAAATCCAAATCAGAAAATCAATGCAAGTTATTGACTTTTTGGAACTCAACATCATTTTTGAGTTTTAAAGTTGATCTAAACTTCTAATTTGAGTTAAAAAGCTATTTTTGCATGATTTGCATGTTTTTGTGAATTAAATTATCTTTATTTTCAGATAACTCAAAAATCAAGTTGAGTTTATTTGAGTGATTTATGGCTTTCTTTCATGCACCTCTAAAGCCCTATATTTCTATAAATTAAGGCTTTAGCTCATCACAAATCATCTCATAATTTTTGAACTTATGCTAGTGAATTGCTATCTGGAGAATCGGAGCTTCTTTGCGAATCAACCACATTTTGTGAGATCACTTTTGTTTTCATATTATTGTTAGATCAATTTCATATAGATTAGATTTCATCTCAAGTTTTTATCATTCTTATTGCATCTAAAATAAAAAAAATAGATTAATTGCATTCATATTTCATATCAGTTTTGCATTCAAATCTTTCATTTAGGTGTCGTCAAGGTCACTGATCTCGATACAATCTGAGAACATCATACTCGCACCTATTAGAAGGTAGTAAATCACCTGGTTAGTTTAGCTTTCAATTCATTTCACGATTTCAATTTTTGCTAACCTCTAATGTTTTACTGAAGTGTTGTGTCTACAGATTAGGTATAATTTTCACACACAGTTTGTGAAAATCTGATGATATCTCCTAATTGGGATGGAATCTAATTTTGCACAGTTAAAGGGAAGTTGAAGACACATTGTTAGTGATGTGGATGACAACACAAACTTTGAGGTCATACGAGTGAAAAATTATTGTAGTTGGAAGCTGACAGTTTTGTGTAATTTTGATGTAGCGTGTAGAAACTTTTATTTTGTAATTGTATGCCGACTCATTTGTAATTACTTGAGTGTGGTATAAAGGAAGGAATGTTTTTCCTTGTTGTAGTGGAGTGGATGAATATGAAGTGAATAAAAGAGCTAAATGTGAAAGTGAATTTGTGAAGGAAGACATGAGAAGTACAGAGATCTGAAATTGAGATCTGGTGTAATAGTGAGTGTGGTTTGGCACAGTCAGAGAAGAGGTAACATATTATTCTGTTGAGTAATACAAAGATTGTTTGGACAGTGTGTTTAGTGATCTTACCCTGAAGCTATTTGGGTAGTGGGTCCTTCTGTCTTCCATAACTCTTAACAGGGTTAGAATCTTTTAACAGGGATTCAAAATCTCCTAACAAGGATTCATATGTACTGAATGTATTTCATAAGACTCCTAAAAGAGTCTATCCTTTCACAAATAATATTCATATTAGTGCATCTTTTGTGGGCATCATTCCCACCGGGGTTTACTCTTTGATCAAGAGGTTCCCTAGTCAACATATCTTGTGTCATTGTGTTATTGTGTATGAATATCTTTCTATGGTTGGTAATTATATTGCTTACATGGTTTAATGCTGTTGAAGTTGATAAAAGTTATAATTATCTGATAATTGATTCACCCCCCCCTAAGTTATCTTGGTGGACTTTACTTTCTAACAATTGGTATTAGAGTGGCAAGTCCTTGAAAAAGAAGTTTAACAACTTAAGGAGATCCATGGTGAATTTTAGGAAAGAAAGCCCTAAGTTTGATGGAGTAAATTTTGACTACTGGAAAGAAAAGATGAAGACACACCTACTGTGTTTAGGACTAGGTTATTGGTTGATTACAAAGAATGATAAGACTATAATTGAAGAGGACAATCTTGAAACATGTACTGCTGATGAGAGAGATCTATTCATGTGTAACATACTTGCAAGAGAAGCACTTTTGATAGCCCTTCCGGAGAATGAGTACATTCAGGTAAAATGTTTGAAAAAATCTTATGAAATTTGGAAAGCTTTGCACTCTACTTTTGAAGGTGATGAACATGAAAAAAAGAGTTATATTACATAATTGGATATGTGCATTTGAAGATATAAGAATGTTGGAAGATGAATTTGTTACAAGATATATTGGTAGAATGTTAGAAATTGTTACAAGTATAAAATCTTATGGAGGAACAAAGACAAAGAATGAAGTTTGATGGAAAATTTTGAGAACATTGACTCTTGTATTTAAGAAGACAACACAGATGATTGAACAAGTTATACCTTGTACTAAAAACTTTACAAGAGAGACTCTTCTTGGAAGATTGGAAGCAGCAGAAATGAACCTGAGGTTATCAGGAGACTTACCTAGAATGGAGACAACATTCAGTGCTCTTAGTGTTCACCCTACTTTGTAAAGAAGCATCAGTGTGAGCAGAGATTATGTTGGTAGTAGCAGATCTAGAAATGAAGAAGACAAGAAGATTGAAGAAGGTATTTCCTTGCTTGTGAAGAGAGAACTAGATGGTAAGAAATTTTTTATATGTTGGACTTGTCAAGAATATGGTCATTTTGCATCTAAATGTCCTAAGAGAGTTAAAAAGTACATAAACAATTTCAAACCTAGAAGATCTAAGGAATGTTATTATGCTAATGATGAAGATCTTGAAGCTAGTATAGAGAGAACTCTAAGTGAAAGTGATACTAAGAATAATGATGACATAGGATTTGTAGCAATTAAAGAAGAGAATCTTGAAACTAATGTTAAGCAAGAAAAATCCTTAGTTTCTCAAGTTGAAAAGAAAGCTGATTGGATTATAGATAGTGGTTGTTCACATCATATGACTAGAGACATGAAAAAGTTCATAAAGTTTAACAAATATGATGGAGGAGTTGTTAGAGTTGGAAACAATGCACCTTGCTTGATTAAAGGTATATGATCTATTACTCTTGATGGAAAGACTAATACTGATGATGTTTACTTTGTGGATAGATTGAAACATAATCTTTTGAGTGTTGGACAGTTAGTTGATAAAGGATATCAAGTTTGGTTTACTGAGAAAACTTGTGTGATTAAGGATAAAGATGGAAATCTGATTGGAACTGGATCTAGAACCAGAGGTAATGTATTTCAGTTGAATCCTACTGAGATGACATGTTTGATTACTAAAATTGATGACATTTGGTTATGGCATAGAATGTTTTGTCATATAAACTTTGACAATATTGTGAAAGTAAGTTCTACACTTGCAGTAAGAGATTTGCTAAAATTATGAAGCCTACTAACATGATTTGCAAAGAATGTCTGATGGCTAAATAGAAGAGAAGTTCTTTTCCCAGTAAGAAGTTTACATCTGTAAAAAAGTTGGAGATTGTTCATATAGATTTGAGCGGTTCTACCAAGACTAGAGGATTCTATGGAGAAAGGTATTTTATGATTCTTGTTGATGATTTTACAAGAATGATGTGGATTGCATTTCTTAAAGAAAAGTTTGAAGCATTTGATAAGTTTAAGATTGTTAAGAATAAAGTTGAGAATGAATCTGGAATAAAGATTAAATGTTTGAGATCTGATAGAGGTGGAGAATTTACTTCTAGAGAGTTTAACACCTTTTGTAAAGAAAATGGCATTAAGAGATAGTTTTCAGCCCCTAGAACACCTGAACAAAATGGTATTACAAAAAGAAGAAACATAGTAGTGACTGAAACAGAAAGGGCTATGTTATTTGAGAATGATTTAGTGAAGATATTTTGGAGAGAAGCAATGAACACATCAGTGTATACAATGAAAAGAGTACAAATCAGAGCATACATAGACAAGACACCCTATGAATTATGGTTTGGACATGCACCCTCAGTTAAGTATTTTAGAATTTTTGGAAGAAAATGTTATATAAAGAGAGACGATGATATTGGAAAGTTTGATCCTAGAAGTGATGAAGGTATATTTCTTGGATATTCTTTGAAAAGAAAAGCCTATAGATGTTACAATAAAAGAACTAAGACTATTGTTGAGAGCGCAAATGTTAAAGTTGATGAAAAGTTCAAAATTCAGGAAAGAATGCTTGATTATGAATCAGATGAAGAAGCTCATCCTAAACTTAACAATGGATCTACTGAATTATTTTATGAGACTAATAGTGATTTGTTGAATGAAAGCCACAGTGAATTTATTGAAGAACCTACACCTAAAGTGAGATCTGAGACAGTGACACCTAACAAGAGTTAATCAAGAAATCATCCTATTGGGAAAATTATTAAAAGCATCAAAAGAGGAGTTCTAACTCAGAATAAGGTACAAGAACAATTATGTTTGATTTCTCAAATTGAACCTAAAACTACTAGTGAAGCTTGTGAAGATGAAAGTTGGACTAATTCTATGAAAGAAGAACTAGATCAAATTGAAAAGAACAAGACATAGGAATTGGTCCCTAGACCTACATACAAGAATGTTATTGGAACTAAATGGGTATTCAGAAACAAGATGAATGAACAAGGAGAAGTAGTAAGAAACAAAGAAAGATTGGTATGTAAGGGATACTCATAGCAAGAAAGAATTGACTATGAAGAAACCTTTGCACCTGTTGTAAGAATTGAAGTAGTAAGAATGTTTTTAGCTTATGTAGCTTACAAGAAATTCAAAGTATATCAGATGGATGTGAAGTCAATATTTCTAAATGGAGAATTGGAAGAAGAAGTCTACATTGAGCAGCCTGAAGGTTTTCCTTTGACTCAAGAAGGAGACATGGTATGTAAATTGAAGAAAGCTTTATATGGACTAAAACAAGCACCTAGAACTTGGTATGCAAGATTGGACAAGTATTTGTTAAAGTTGGGATTTACAAAAGGAACAGTTGATAGCAATCTATACAAAAAAGAAATTAAAAATAGTTTGTTGGTTATAGTTATTTTGGTTGTTGACATTATTTTTGGAGGAGAAGATGAAGCTAGTGACAAATTTGCTAATGAAATGAAGACTGAATTTTAAATGAGTATGATTGGTGAAATGAAATACTTTTTGGGATTGTAGATAACACAGAACAATGATGGTATCTTTGTAAGTCAGAAAAAGTACCTGAATGACTTGTTGAAAATATTTGGAATGGAGAATTGTAAACTAGTTGGAACACCTATGGTAACTGGACATAAATTATCTAGCACAGATGAAACAATGACAATTGAACATAAGAAATACAAATCTATGATTGGAGGATTACAGTATTTGACTTAGACAAGACCTTATATAGCACATTCAATTGGAATTGTAGCAAGATTTCAAGCTGAACCTAGAGAATCACATTATGCAGTAGTAAAGAGGATACTGAGATATTTAAGAGGCACAATGGACTATGGATTGTGGTATGAAAAATATGATGATTTTACCCTATGTGCATATACAGATGTTGATTGGGGAGGCAATGTTGATGATAAGAAAAGCACCAGTGGTGGAGCATTTTTCCTTGGAGGAAGATTGGTTTTTTGGTTAAGCAAGAAGAAAAATTGTATCTCACAGAGCACATCAAAAGCAAAATATGTAGCAGTAGCAAACAATTGTAACCAGATAATTTGGATGAAGAAAATGCTAAAGGATATTGGAATAAAGTTTGTTGAACCTGTTGTCATACATTATGACAACACCAACACAGTTAGTATGACTAAGAACCCTGTATTACATTCTAAGACAAAGCATATACAGATTAAGTATCATGTTGTAAGAGAGAAAGTTGCTGAGAAAGAAGTCAGACTTGAGTATATAAGTACAAAGGAGCAGATAGCAGATATATTTACAAAGCCTTTGCCTAAGGATACATTTGAGTATCTGAGAGGTATGCTTGGGGTTATTCCCCAGCCTACTTTTGAGAAGTGATGTAGTTGGTTGCATCCGTCCAGTGGTATATGAGCCTTATCTTTCTTCTTGACTGGATGTTGGTACTTCCTCTATGGGGGAGTATGTGTATCTGAGCTGAGTCATGAGGACTCTAGTGAATGTATTTTATGAATAGTGTCTTTTGACATTTGGAGCTTTTGTTGACATAATGATGAAATTTTTGTCATTGATGTCAATGGGGGAGAAGTGTACATGAAAAAACTATTTGTACTATCTGAACAGGAAAATGAAGCAAGATTTGATTGATGAAGAGGACTTGAAGCAGCAGTGTTGCAGTATTGAATTTTTGGAACATTGGATGTTTTTTCATCTATGTTGCCATCAATGCCAATGGGGGAGATTGTTAGGAATGAATGCTAAATGTTTGGCAGCCATTATGTAATAGTTGTTGTTGTATTATGACTATGATTGTCCTTGATGTCAACACAATGATTTATCAGAGACTTGCAGAGAAGCAGACAGAGTTTGAATTAGCACACATGGGATATTGTAGTTGGAGCTATGCAATGTTGAGGATATACTCTTTGATATGTTATATTTTTATGGTTAAGAGCACAGAAAGTAATTCATTTATTCATGGAAGTTATAAGCATTTTGGTGGAAGCAGTATTTAGGCAGTGTTCCTGAGTAGCGGTTTGTGGAAATCGGATGATATCTCCTAATCAAGATGGAATATAGTTTTACATAGTTAAAGAGAAGTTGAAGACACATTATTAATGATGTGGATGATAGTGCAAAATTTGAGGTCACACGAGTGAAGAATTATTGTAGTTGGAAGTTGACAATTTTGTATAATTTTGATGTAGCATGTGGAAACTTTTATTTTGTAATTGTATGCCGACTCATTTGTAATTACTTGAGTGTGTTATAAAGGAAGGAATGTTTTTCCTTATTGTAGTGGAGTGGATGAATATGAAGTGAAGAAAACAACTAAATGTGAAAATGAATTTGTGAAGGAAAATATGAGAAGTACAAAGATCTGAAATTGAGATCTGGTGTAATAGTGAGTGCGGTTTGGCATAGTCAAAGAAGAGGTAAAATATTATTCTATTGATTAATACAAAGATTATTTGGATAGTGTGTTTAGTGATCTTACCCTGAAGCTGTTTGGGTAGTGGGTCCTTCTATCTTCCATAACTCTTAACAGGGTTAGAATCTTTTAACAGGGATTCAAAATCTCCTAACAGGGATTCATATGTGCTGAATGTATTTCATAAGACTCCTAATAGAGTCCATCCTTTCACAAGGAATATTCATATTAGTGAATCTTTTGTGGGCATCATTCCCACTGGGGTTTACTCTTTGATCAAGAGGTTCCCTAGTCAACATATCTTGTGTCATTGTGTTATTGTGTATGAATATCTTTCTATGGTTGGTAATTATATTTCTTACATGGTTTAATGCTGTTGAAGTTGATAAAAGTTATAATTATCTTATAAATAATTCACCCCCCCCCTCTCAGTTATCTTGGTGGACTTTACTTTCTAACACTCCACCTCCACCTTTGTAGGCATCATCTCTTCCTTTGCCATGTCCTCTGGCTCCACCTCTGACAGAGGCCACCACCATCATTAGCAGGATCATAGTCTAACACATCCTCTAAGTGAGGAGAAACCTCATCAGGAGCAGTGAATCTGGGATATGGATGCTGAATATAATGTGCATGGTAGGCATCTGTAATCTCACCATTGAGTATCTCTAGGTGGTACTCCCAGTCTACATGTGCAATCTATAAGATCTCATGAATGGTGATCTCATAAATCAATCTAGACCCCCACTGGGTCTCCTCATCTCTGATGCATGAATATATGGATGTCTCCTGAGAGAGACCATGTACTTTTCTATATCGATGAGACACACGTGTAATAAAAAATATCTCAATGGTATACCTGGTATGCCCCATGAGGTACCTACTCTGGAAGAAATAAGGCATCTACCTAGTGTCTAAGGGCCATCCCTCATAGTCTACATAAGGCCTCCAGACAACATATGTGACATCATCAAGAACATGTTGTCAGTACTCTAACTTGCCCAGATGGGGCTACTGTAATAAACCTGAGTACATATAAATATATGGCAGACCTGCATCGTGGTGCCTATCCATAATTAGTTGTGTGATTGGGATGTACTCCCATGCCCATACTTGAAGAACAAGGATCCCTAATGTCATAGTCCTCAAATGCTAATAGACTATCTCATGAAGCTCTTTGTATAGGTGAGGTAGGATGCAGCTACCCCAAGAAAAATGACGTGGTGCTTGAATCATGTCCTCAATGACTCGTGACCAACTGCACATGAATCCACACTGACCCTAATCTGACATCATCAACTCTCCTATTAGTCCATCTAGGTATGTAGGAAGTGGCACATAGTTGGCCACCATGTGGTCCCAACTATGATAGCACCTGGCTATGGTATCATCTCCAAACAGTCTCTACACATCCACCATCACAACAACACCAAACGCCTCATACTCTACCCTCGAGCCCATGACAGGAGCATGCAATATATGCCAGATGTCCTTATGTGTTATAGTCATCTCACTAGTGGGTAGGTGGATGGTATTATGCTCAAAATACCACCTCTCGACAAGCATTATTAGTAGTCTGCAACTTACCCAAAGGTCAGATAAATCAGCCAAACTCCACAGACTGCAACGTGCAACCACACGTTGATCCTCTGTTGATAGCTGCTGATGTAGATTGAAGACCTAAGTAGGCTGTGGACATCTAAAGGTAACCACATTGAAATCAGTTTGCACAAACATAAAATAGGGGCACTATGTTAGCATTAGACAAAGAAATTTGATGAGAAAATGCCTAAGGAAGAGCAAAATAGACAAGAAACTTGGCTAAAAAAATTAGAAAACCAAAAATGATCCTGAAATCATGGAAATAATCCAAGAAATATGGGTTGTGATCTTTCAATGGGATGTGAGTCAGAAAATCCCAGACGCGACGCGACCCAGAATCCATATGCAACACTATTTTGACCAAAAATGATAAAAGGATAGATTTAACATGAAATGGTTTGAATTTGATCAGATGCGGCCTGATGGGGTGCAATCTTGGAAATCCTGGATATGATCCAGAATGGTGTGAAAAATGGGATGCAACACAGGATTTACCGCGTGCGATCTAGCATACGGGATGCGATTCAGAATTAAAATGGCTATAAAAAGTGTAAAAATGCATGAAATTTAAAATTTAAAATTTGACAAAGACTGTTATCGAGTACTCATAGGTGCTACGTAGTGAGGTAGTCGGTCATGTCACCTAGAAAGCTCGAATCAATGCTTCTCCACTGGGAAAACCATCTTCTCTCAGAGCTCAGTAAAAATCAAAGGTAGAAAGTGAAAATGAATAGTAAAAATGGACTTTTTGATCTATTTGAACCTCCCGGGGGCCTCGAAGCCTTAAGGAACATTCATTCTAAGACATCATAGAAACTTAATTTTGGGACTGAAATTGAAAAAGGTGATCTGTATCACTAAAATGCAATAAAATAAGAGTTACAAAGAAAAGTCAACTGCTAGAATTCAGAAGTCAACTATGGTCAAATTGCAGTCAAACAGGGGCAAAACCAAGCAGGAACGATGCTGTCAACATGGTAAATCAATGCAGTCATGGTTATTACTTAGACTCATGGTCAACAAAAGTTAAAATTCAGTCAAAAGCACTTAATGAGAGTTACATAGAGCACTATTAATGCACAGAAAGCTTGCCAGAAGCTGTAAAAAGTGATTTTCTCACTAATGCATCAAACTTTTATGCCAAGATATTACTTAAACATTAGTCAAACTTGGTCAAATCCCTCATTTTCTTGGTCAAACAATATTTCTTTAACACTATAATCAATCCAAATTTCTTGCTAACACTTCTTAAATGATTTATGCTTGATCCAGATTCATTTCAATCACCACACTTCTCTTTAAATGCTTTAAAACAATGATTTTTATTGAATTTATTTCGATTTTAGTCCCGAGGGGGCATAATCATACTAAAATTCAAATTCTTCGAATCAAATTCTTCAACACCAGGGGCATGACAATTTCTTTAATCAAGTTGATGCTGTTAATCTTTACGACATTGATCAGTTTCATCACTTCAAATCTAATTGGTTATTTTTCAGCATGTTCAGTTACTACAAACCAAATTTAACTGAAATTTCTTTTCAGAATCTCTTATCGGTTTTTGTTCAATCAAGCTCAAAATCGGTATGATCAATTCTTATTCAATCAAGTTTAGAATTGGAGACATTTGAATCAAGTAGGATTTCATTCAATCAAGTTTAGAGATCTTGAATTCAAAGTGGTTCTTTTTACTGCTCTCTAAATCCTTTAGAGTGGTCCTCACTGCTCTCTAAATCACTTGAGCTTAGAGTAGTTCTCACTGCTCTCTAAATCTCCTGAATCTATCAGTTCTATTGAATCGTGCTAAATCAAATTTTCTTTGTATCCCCGTGATGTTCACAAAATAATTCAAAGAGGGGCAAATGTAATCACCTAAAATTGGACTAACAGAACCTAAGGCCCTATTTCCTCTAATTCAAGATAAAACCTTAATTATGTTAATAAGATTCTTGATTATTAACATAATTCATAAAATTCAATAAAATCAATTAAATCTCAATTCAAGCATTTATCATCAAAGTATTAAGAAAAAACAATTCAATTACCTCTATGCCCAATTAATTAAATCAATCCATTAAATTCATGGCTAGAGTAATTAATTAAAAGAAATGAATAAATCCCTCTGAAATTAAGAAACACAACAAACACACTTTAAACCAATGAGAGGTAATCACATGGATCAATCTTGGAAGCATCTCAACCACTCCTCATAGATGCATCCCAACCGTTCAAAACCTCAAAAATTCTATGAAAGAGAATCATCAAATCCTCTCTCTCTCTCTCTCTCTCTCTCTCACTCTTTGATTTTGGAGCTAACTCTTTGATTTTGATAGTTAATTCATGTATTCATGCTTTCATTTTGATCTCATATGCTCATAGATAATTAGAAAACATCTCAATTGGGTTGATAGTAAAGGAATTCATGATCTAATGGCTAATTGTGATGCATTTTCTAGTTTTAGCTTCATTCTCGCATACTAATCTTGAATCTCTCATTTTAGCATTGCATTGTCACTATTTTGGGTTAGATCTGAGTGCAATCTTTAAGCCTTTCCATACTTGTGCTAACTAGAGAGAAATAGGATGCTCCAATTGTTCATTTCCCTAGTTTGATTTAAATATTTCTAACAATTGATATAATGTCCTATTGAAGTGTTGTGTTGTAGATTTGCAGGTCCATAACTCACACACAAACTCGGTACCTACAAACCTACATAAAAGACAAGCATGTACACACAGACACACAGACACACACACAACAAACAATGGTGGGGATTGAGACATCGTGTGGATCCTACAAGTAGGTAAATATGACTATGTCCCTCCCATATACAACATGTCAAATAGGAAAGTAAAAGCATACATGATAACCATACACATGAAACTATGGGGTAAGTGATAGGGAGTTTGGTTGAATCCCTCAAAGATTCATGCTCTAGTATTCTCACAAGACTTATAAGGTACCTTCCTACACCTCTAAGGACCTATAGGATCTTTTCTTGATTAGGATCACCTGGTCTCTATTTCCAACCCAACTACCATCAAAGTTAACACTATCAAACTCATCCTAGAAGCTTTCTTGCCATTCTATCCGAAGCCCTTAAATTCTCCTTAAAGGCTTCCAATCTCCAATTTTATTGCTCTAACCTTGCATAGGAATGGAGATGTATTTAAAGACTTCAATCCAACCATCTAGGGGTGTTAGAAGTCCCACCTAGCTTCCCCACCAAGTCAATCTCTTCAAACTTCACAAATTAGGCCTAAAAGGCTAGTAGCCCTATTAGGTCTCCTACTCTGAGAAATCAGGGAATTACCTCCATTCCTTCCAAATAAACCATTAATATTTTCTTTGGATTCTTGTTTCATATGCCTACCCCTCAAGGATTTTTGGGGTCTTGAGTCCACTACAGGCCGTACAATGTCCTAGCTTAAAATGAGTGTTTTTAGGGCCTTTTAAGGCTTTCACTGGTTCTTCTACAACTTAGTAAGTTTCCTCATAAACATTGGATTGGTGATAATTCACCCTCTTCACCATAAAATTAAAAGACTCCTATATTTCTATTCCAAAAGGAATTTTGTCATTTCCTATCCTCCTCTGCAAGTTATCTTCTTTTCTCTGTGGTCTTCCCTATCCGGGCTCACCTCTAGCTCACCTAGGGTAAGACCTTATAAATAGCTCCTTTTCACTTCAGGTCCCCTTCTCCTACCATATGTACAAACATGGAGTCTAGTCACAAATACCAAAAGGCCGTACAAAATGCACGGTGGGAGAATGAGCTATAACCCCATCTTTACAAACTGCTTGGTTAAGACTAGTGACAGTGAAGAAAAGAAAATATTTATGAAAAGAACTAAAAACCTAAATAAACACCTAGCTAATGCCACAAAAAATTAATAAATAGATCAAATCGGATCATGCATGATTTATAGTGCAAATTTCAATTCATTTTGTATTCAATGTTATCAAAAACCTTCTACAGTTACACATAACACACTGATAAAACTTGTTTCTAGAAATGACTATCTGTACAATTAGTGTCTAGACTCTCATTTAGGTTAGCCTCAGTATTAAATAAGCTCTTAGAGCTTTAGTTTAGTCTTAGGTCACACTAGAAATGATAGAAGACCTTATGGCCAGTTTGGCCAAGCAACTTTCAAAAGTTGTAAAAGTTGCAAATGCAACTTTTACAACTTTTACAATTTTGATTTTTGGACTTTCTCACTTCTAACTAACCTAATCTAAGACCCTAGCCATGGTCAAAACATGGCTCTAGACAATCCTAAACCCTACTGACATCATGCTAACATCACTACCTCATTAGTACAGGTCAGGAGGCTTTACAACCTTTTAGCCCCTGATTGTCTCTTCCAAGAGGTCCTAATACTTAGACACAAAAGACCCTATTGTATTCAAACTATTGAGTGCCTTTTTTAAATGAGACAATGGCTAGGAATTTATGTGAGAAAATTCCCCTCTTGGAAGAATGATATTAGTCAATCCCAAGGTTCCTTTTGGGTTGGGTCTCAAGCACTTGGATAGCTCAACGAAAGATAAATGTGAATTTGTTCACGAGGAGGCCTTTGCTAGTTCATATCTTGAAAAGGTTACAAAAAAAATGTTAAGCACAAAAATACTTCTTTTTGGGAATTTCATATTTTAAAATGAAAATAATGTTAATCTAATTAATCTACCGTAATTGAATTACAAAAGAAGTAAGAGGTAGGGTAACGAGAGTTTGAAAGAAATTCACTAAAAAGAAACTAATGGACGTAAACTAGTATCATGTTTCTTTGTGAATTAAAATACCAAGAAGATGAGGAAAACCCACAAAATAGAGATCTAATGAAATCACAATCTCAGCTAGGCAGATGCAATCATCAATGGAAATAAACATAGACATATAATAAGCCAAAACTCATCGAATCACGAAGCCACCACAGATGTACACACACGTGAGACAAGTTTATCTTCAAAGCACCAAAAAAGAAGAGAGATCTTCTCAATAATTTTTCACAACAAAGCAATGCAGTAGAGGTAAACACCGAACTAAAAAATTGCAGATCTAAATCACCACACAATCAACTGGTTCTTTGAAATAAACAAAAGAGCAATTCACACATTCATAAATTTCGCAAAGTCAGCATAATAATCACACCACAATTGAAGCACCAATTGTATGTATTGTATTGCAATAAAAATCTGACCTTAATTACATTGAGTTCATACAATTTCTAGAGTTGTGCTCTCAATTTTGTAGCTAGGGTTTCAACTACATCTAAAAATAAAAAATAAATCTAAACTAGAGATTACATGAAGGAAACTATCTCTAAAACCAATTAAAACCACCCTAGCATGAAATTAAACCTCATGCATTACAAATCTGGAGAAGATCATGCATAAAATAACTCAAGAACAAAACTGGAACTCATTAATGTTCTTCATGAAACTTTGTGATCCTGCCCTTTATTCTCCTTTATGGCTTTCCCACATGGACTCAACTAGAATAGACCGTCAAATCATGTAGAAATGACCCTCTGGAGGTGATCCTTCTAACTGAAAAATCAAGTTGGAGATGACTAAAGTTAAACAGTGGCCGTGCCCAAAAATTTTAGATACTAACTCATTCCCTGAAAAAATGAAGCTCCAGAATTGACTAAGTGTGGAGGTGACCCTTTCCCAATCTTTCAGACTTTCAGAGGCCAAAAATCCTCTAGGGCCGAAATGCCAAAAATCCAAGTCTTCAAAAATGGCTAAGAGTGAATTTTTTTTTCCTCAATACAAAATTTGACTAAGTCAAAACTAGGTGCCTATCGACTTGGGAGAACTTTTGGGTGAGCTTTGCGGAACCTATCCACAATCTCTTGCACCTCTTCAAAGTTAGCCATTTTGACCCCTTCAAGGAGTTCTTATTGTCTCTCCTGGAAGGTAAGTAAATCATCTGCAAGTCCCTTTATTTTGTCCTCTCGAGATAACATCTTCTAAATTTCCTCCTTCTGATAGAACATCTGTTGGAGGTCTTCTTTCATGTCAACTCCCTTAAAGATGTCCAGATATTGACCTATAATAGTATTTATAGAATGCATCATTTTCTCATCAACCTCCTCATACAAGTCCAGATCTAAACCCTTAAAAAATCTATGTATTTCCTTAACAAAGAACAAAGCCTCATCCCACTTCTTATTCATTCTCTTCAAAACCCTCTCAAAAATAGTCAAAGCGCTAGTGATATCTTGGATCCACTCCTCAAAATTATCCAGCTCTGACCCCTCATACACCTTGACCAAAACTTGGAAGCGTTGCTTCATTATTACTACGAGATCTTCCAGTGCCTTTTTCCATTTCAAGATCTTCTCCTCCAGACCATCCTCCTCACTCATGATTTCAACCAAAAATGTGATTCCCTTAAGAACACCTTGGAAAGGCATCAAAATCTTCTTGAGAGCCACCCTAGTTAATTATTCAAAATCTGCCTTCCAATCTACACATGCTTGAACAAAAGAATGCGATATTTCTACCAGTATATTTACATCACCCTTTTTCTCCAAAATAGCCTGCAATGAGGCCTCAGGGTAATTAGGGTCAATGGGACCTACTATTTTAAGAATGAATTTATTCATTGCTTCATTCTATTCCATTAATGCCTTGATCTTCTCTTCATCCTTGTCCAAGAAGCCTAAGGAATGTTTTAGTCCTAGTGTAGTCAGAGTTTTACTTCCTTCTCTAGTTGGCTCTGCTAGGTCTATCTCTTCTAGCACATAATCATCTGGAGTGACTTCAACCATATTGATACTCATTTTAGGGATAACCACCTAAGCCTTCCACTTGACCACTTGATCTTGCATTACATATGAAGGGGTCCTTGCTCATGCACTTGATCCTGTTCAGTGGAATGCTCATCCCAGCACTGCCATGTTGGTATCATCATCATTTATGTATATCCTTACCCTAGGTTGAATCTCCTTGGTGAACCAAGTGGGCTTTGAAAAGGCATTAATTGGTTCATATGGTGTAGCCAAACTTGTAGTAGTAGCCTGGTTTTCTATCTCCATCTTCACATGACTCTCCTCCTCTCCTCCTTCTATTTCTTTTTCTTCCCCTATGTTCTGCTTCTCTTCTATATTCATCTACTCTTCCTCTCTAACCTATTTCTTTGATCCACCCTGTTCTTTTGATGGAACCCCACCAATCACCTTGATTTCCTTTACTGGCTCCTGAATCTCTTATGCTAATGTTCAGTGTGGATAAGGTTGGAAAAATGGTCAGTGCTCCCCTTGGGATTCGTGACATGGATTGACTAAATCTTGTGTCTTTTATAAGTCTAGTGGTTATATCAGGCATTAACAGGTCAATCTTTTGGTGCAACAACAACCACTACTTGTAACACATGGTATCAAAGATTGGTCATAGGTTTGAATCCCCTCATGTAATGCAGAGGGGGATATTGTTGGAAAAATGGTCAGCGCTCCCCTTGGGATTGATGACATGGCTTAATTGCCTCCTATGTCTTCTATAAGTCTAGTGGTTGTTTCGAGCATTAACAGATTGATCTTTTGGTGCAATGGAAACCACTACTTGTAATAGACAAGTGGTGGAATAGAAGCTTGGGAAGGAGGGTTTCGCATGGGAGGAGTAGGAGCAAAAGAGGGAGTGGGTGAAGGAATTGGCAGAGGAGGTGGAGTCAGCATGGGAACATGAACAGGTGGAGGTTGGGGTGGAAATGGAGTAGTTTGAACTAGAGGTGAAAGTGGAGTGGTAGGTGGTGTTGGAAGCAGAGTCAGAGGTGGAGTTGCATGCGAAACTGGGGGAAATTGTGCTGTTATGTCTTCCTCAGAAGTGACACCCATAGAAGAATCTCTTCCTGACTCTGTAGTTTCCTTCTAAATTTTAGCTGCAACCTCCTCAACTAATTTTTGAGAGTTTTGTGGAACTTCCTCTCCCACATTTCCAAGAGGACTAGTGAACTGTGTAGGGAGGGAATCAAAAGAAAATGACTATCCTATAGTTGGAGCCTGTTGCTCAAATTCCTAGAAACCATGAAGCCCTTTGAAATTAGAGATGTCAATTTCATCATCACCCAAAGCATCCAAATTTATCAGCTCTCCTTGGGTTCCTCCTTCGATGTCTCCTTGTTGATCTTCATCTTATATTCTCCTTCTTTTCAAGAATCCTACAGACTAGGTTTTTCTGCTGAGGGGAACCTAATCCTCCTCATATTCATCTTCCTCTAAGAGGGTGTCCATCTGAGTGGGTGTTGAGTCTCTCTTCCTCTTGTATACATGCTTTTTTATTACCCTAGCTAGCCTAGGTCCATTCACCTTGAATTTAGGTGCCTTCTTTGGTGCACTCAGAAGTTTAGGACCGCTAGAAGAAGGTGCATCTAGAGGTGCTATACTTCCATTCATTCTAGGTTTTGGATTTTTTAAATGGGTAGCAGAGCCATATGCCATAGGGCGCTCATGTCTATATACCATTTTTGGCTTCTGCAACACAACCTCTTTGAATTGTGGCATCAACAACTTCTCCCCTTTCTTCTTGTTTTCCTTAGAGGGATGAGCTAGTTATTGTTTCATTGGCACTCAATCCATAGGAAATGGATGGGTGATCCATGCCTTAGTCACCTTGATGACATGTCTTTCCTTGAATTTGATGTCATCATTTTCATCCCTCTTGACCACTGCATTCAAAATTTCCCTAGTGTATACTTTATCCAAATTGTAAATAGGATCCATGACATCCTCAGAGTCAGCTTCTTTTACCTTCTATGACACTTGTATTAATAGGGCAGTCTGCGCTAGCTCAAAACTCACTTGGAAATAATCATGGATCCTGACTTCATAATCATCTAGGTAATTTATCCAATGATACTCAATGTGAGGCTCATGTATATAATGTCTCCCCATTATGTGGCTATATGTACCAATAGGACCAAACCTAGTCCTTATGAGATTGTATTTTTGTAGAGGGAACTCATCCCATTCGAATGCTAAGGACTTAAAAATATTCATGTCCTATACATAGTAGGGCCCTATGGAAATTGGAAAATCCGAACAATGCTTCTTCTTGTGCCAGATATGTTCATGGGCATCTGACAATTGTTAGGCCATCTCCAACAAGATTACCCTATCTGATGGATATATTCAGAGCTTCTTAGGAGCCAAGGTGCTTCCTGCTACCTGGCTGTATGTAAAGGTCTTGAATTGAATATAGAATTCCCCAAGAGCTGTCACCTTAGCAACAACTTTTGTGGATATTCTCCATGCACAGTCTCCTTTAATAGAGCATATGATGGCAAACACAAAAGCATCATTGACGATGCAAAATTATGGACTATCCACTGCATAGTGTTCCTTTCAAACTAGTTGTGTGTACACTGTGAATGACCACATTTTTTGATTTCCCATGGCTCCAACTTTCACCAATCCTGGGTACACCACTCTTGTAGCCAATAGGTACACAACATAGGATGTCATGTAGAAGTGTGGGTCATTATTTACTATGATCAACTGCTAGTTCAAGTTGTCACTGAGGATGGTGGCCCAATCAAATCTCACCTACCTCTCCTTTATCTTTTCAATAAGAAAGATCATCCATGGTTCTAGTTGTACAGACTTTGGTAATCCATATGCCCAACTAATCATGGTGATGGTTTCTTAGATGTCCTCTTTCATGTATCCTCTCCACATGTCTATCTTTTCCAAGTTATTTCTGGCAAAGGGTTGTAGAGGTACTCCTTGTTCACAATATCATGGGATAATGAGACATCTCTATTGTAGAATTCCATACCCTTACCGATGAAGAAGTTGTAGAATTTGTCTACCCCTTTTGGTAAATGGAAGACATCTTCAATATTGTCTAGCCTGAGATCCAGAACTACTTCGCCCATGCTGTTCTTGACCATTCTTTCATTTGGTATATAGTGATTTGCTAGGGTGGTGATCAAATATGATGACATGATGGAGACAGGGTGTGCTCCTACATTTCCCAGAGAAAAATACACTAATGAAGTGAAATCCTCGGACCTCCTTGTTGGTTGTGCACATTTGACCAGGTAGTCATTCCAACTGACATTCTTGATGTCAGTATATGTGATCTTAGCATGCAAGTTCCCCACTTTGGAGAGTGCATGGTATCCTTTGAGCTAGTACCTCATAGCCGGTGAGTTGACATTCTCTATCATTTTTGCAAAGATCCAAGGGACACAAATCAGAGATCATCAAGCTACATAAATTATACAAGAGAAAATGAGATAAAAATAACTAAACTACTCAATTTTAAAGCCTCTAGAAACTAATTTCGACCTCTCAGACCTTCAGGGGTACATGACCTCCGAAAGGATGAAACACTGAAAGAAGTGAACCTAGCTAGAGTTTTAGACTCAGTGATTCAGAGGTGCGAAAACATGGGTTTTGGTGATTCAGGCATGCTAAATTTTCGGTGTTTGAAACCACCAAAATGCCAAAAAGGACTTAGTCGATTTCATGAAGATAGATCCTTTCCAATTTTTGGATTGTGAAAGTCTAAAATTTTTATGGCCAAAAAGGTGAAAATTGAGGGTTTAGTGTTTTGAGCTTGAAAAGGAGACTGAAAAATGGGTCCGACCATAAACCCATTGCTAAAGGGCTGAGGGGGACATCCCTGTGACCTCGAAGAAGGACAAGACCAACCAAAACCAAAAAACCCTAGCAAATGCAAACTAAGAAAGTAAAAATGAAAGACAAACTAAGAAACCAATGAGAAAGGACAAAGGGGGAGAGAGAAAGACACCAACCTCAAACACACTGCGAGATGAAAAGCCAAGAAGTAGACACAAGTAGCCAAGGAGGAAAAAAAAGCTGAGGAAGAAAAGCGCGCCTAAAAACTCTGAAAACTAAAATAGGGAGCAGAGAACAAGTGAGGACAAAATGAGGGTTCTCTGCCTTATATAGGCAACTAATGGGGGTGACATCAGCCACCTCCATTGATCGACCTTTCAGGGGTCCCCTACCTCTGAAAGTCTAAAGCACCGAAAGGTTGACTCTCTTCGGAGAATCAGACCTTTTGGTGTCTGGACCTCTGAAATTCTAAAACCCTAAAAATTTAACATGCTCAAGGCAAATTAGATTTTCAGACCTTTCACACTTTTGGGCCTTTGAAAGTGTGAAAGGGAGAAACACAAACATGACTAAAAGAAACAACTAGACCTAAAGACAAACAACTAAATAGACAAGCAGATAAATAACCTAGAGCAAGCTAGAAAGAGGGGGGCCCCTGAAGCCAGGTGGTTTAAAAGGGGAGTGTGGTTGTGGAACCATAACAAATAGCCCCAGCAGAAGAAAGGGAAACAACTTGAGTATCCCAAAGCCATTCCATCCTAAAATAATCTCATCTTATAGTGAACTAGACACAAGGCCTTCAGCTAGAGTGATTATCCTATCATCATCAAGATTGAAAAAATCATTACATCTGCATCTAGTGTGTGTTTATGTGTGTTCATATTTTCTAGGAATCCCTCATCATAAGCCTCTTTTGATTCTCAACTGATTGTCATCAGATCACTACCCACCAATCCTAATTTGGCCAAGAGTTAATTCAACATTTCTCTATTGCCAAGGAGGCATTTATAGCCCTAGTAGAGGTTGCTAAAATCACCCTTCCCCTCCTGTAGATGAACTTTGTTCAAAGTTTTAAACTTCCTTGGAGGGCTCTTAGACTCAACACGTGTCAGATTGAAACTGAGTTACTCGCACCATTGCGTTTTGGATAATTTATTTCTTCTTTGTTCAATTCTTGGTACTTTTGGGTGAACTAAGGTAATAATCAGGCTAACTGATTTGTGCATTTGTTTATGCTCTTATCAAAAATTATCTATTTTTCCCCTTTTTTTTTTTTTGAAACTGGGGCAACACTTAGACTCTACTACCGTAGTATGTGAGCTTCCTTCTTTATTGACCTTATCTTTACATGTTCCTCCTTTTTTTCTTTCTTTATCTTTTATTTTAGTCTGTGTTCTAGTTGGGAGAGGGTTCTGATGTCTGACCTTCTCTATGACCATGGGCATTACCTAATTATGACTGGAGTCCTATCTGAGAGGCTCCTGATGTGGGATCCCTTCTAAATGTGTGTTAGTGTTTAGTATGGTTCATTTTGATGAATCCTTTCAAGAAGTTTGAGAGGAAAACACATCCCTTATGACCTTTGTATCTGGCTTGCTACAAGATGAAACTAAATCAAATGGTTTGACAAAGGAAGACCCTTATCTCTTGCCTAGAATACCTGATGTAGATTGTTAAGCTCAAGAAAACACCTACCCCCTCAAGAAGATGCAAACTAAAAGACCCAAAGAAGAGATACAAAAGACAAATGAAGAGACTCAAAAGAAAAGACACAAAAGACAAGACTCTAAACTAAAAGAATATACAAGGATGAGTGAAAGGTCTCTTAAGACCCAAAGCAGTGCTTGAAAAATTGGCCATTAATGGGAAATGGAACCATCTATTGAGAGAACTAGTTTTGAAAGTATTCATAGAATTTCTGCAATCTGGAAAGGGCCTATCCACATACATTGAAATTTACTATGGCTTCTTAGTTTTTCTTTTTCTTTATCCCACATCAAAACTAGATCAGAAATCCTAAAGGCCTTTATTGTTTCTCTTTTGTCAAACCAACGCTTGATGACATCTTGATGTTTGGCCACATGCTCCAAATTTGTGGTTCTCTTTTCTTCTAGATCCAACAAGTTCATAAGGTGAATCTGCAGCTGATCCTCACCTTTGACGTATTGATCCATGAATCTCAAAATTGGTATTTTCAGGTTCATCAAAAAAATGGGTTGTAGTCTGTACACCAACTAGTAAGGGGAAGTCCCTAAGGTATTTTTGATTCTCACGTGGTCAGTCCACATGGTGAACTTCAAATGAGTGTGCCAATCCTGAGGGTTATCATCCAAGAGATGTTTGATTATCATTGTTAAGTTCTTGTTTGTTGATTTGGAAACCCCATTCCCTTGCGGATAATAATTGGATGAGAATTTGAGGATTAACCGATGCTTGAAAGCCCATTGAATGAGGGATGCAGATGAGAAATAGGGAGCGTTATCACATACCAAAAAGAAAGGCATGCCAAACTGTGTGATAATGAACTCCTCTAAAACCTAGTTACCACCTCAGTGGTGCAATTTTTCAAAACCTGTGCCTCTATCCATCATGTGTAGTAGTCAGTTGTGGTCAATATGTACCTATGTCCTATAGAAGGAGGGTTAATCATCCCTATGAAATATAGCCCCCATTGGGTGAATGGACATACCTTATAAACTGGTTGTAAAGGCATCACCAAATGTCTCTTGTGCACAATACTAGTTTGATAGACATGACATGAACACACATTCTCGTGAGTATCTTTGAATAGGGTTGGCCAATAATAGCCAGATCTCAATATTTGATGATTTGTGGCTTTAGATGACCCATGCCTTGTGCCATAATTATCGTGAAACTCCATGAGAACTTTCTCAATTTCTATTTGATCTAAACAACATAGGTAGAGACCATCATAATTACACTTGTTGAGCTTTCCATTTTTTAGCATATAGGATCAGTTAGGAATAGTCGCAAGAGATAACTGAGAGGGGGGGGGGGGTTGAATCAGTTATCTACAAGTTTCAATTCTTTATCCAATTAAGTATGCTTAAACATAAATAATAAATACAATGAAAGAACACTTGAACATAAAACCAATATTTTGGTTATGGGGAAACCCCAGTGGGAATTGACACCCACTAATATTCTACACTAGTGTATTATGATCCTTGTTAGAAGATCCTTAACCCTGTTAGGATTTTCCTTACAATACATTTAGTATAGTAGACCTGGTCAAGGGTCAGACCCTATTAGGAGTCTTTTACAATAAAACCTATTAGGGGTGAGGACACACTGTTCGAGAGCACACTGCTCAAAGGGGTAAAGGCTACAACCTTCTATTTAACAGATACATACTATATCTAGATCTTGGTGAACTATGCTTTAACCTATTGTCTAGATTAGTTCTAATGTATAGCACAAATACTTTACTTGGTCATGTAGACCTTCTTTTGATGGCTCAACACTTTGCACACTCTGCTCTGCTCTTCACAATCAACTTTGAACCATACACTAGTAATCACAAATGACTGTCTATAAATATCTTTCCTCTAAATGATACAATCAAGTCAGCCTATTAGAACCATCTTGAACTCATATTAGAGAAGTCATAAGAAACTCCAATAATAATTCCGTCAGCTCTACTAAGAACGCAACACATTTTGGGACCTATCCAATAAGATAATTGTAGACACACGCTACACACTGTCGGCTCTACCAAAACAACTAGATCTTTCTCCTCAAGCTGAATTACATCATGCACTCTTAAAAAAACATTAATAACTCTTCTTCAAGCTCAAATCCAAGGGTGCATACTAAAATGATAGGCACAACTCCAAAACCAATATAATCTCTATTGATTCTTCTGAACAAACACAAGAAATTACTACTGGTGAATAGCGACTACATAACTTCACTTCTACTAATCATCAGACTCTATATCCATGAATGTAACATCACTAACATGTCTCCATCCCAGATCCAAATGTGCAAGGATCCATGATAACTATACAGACAACTATTCACATAACACTATCTGTAACTCTTTTAGGAACACTACTGATACAAGATGCTTATATAACTATCTGTACTAACAGTTAACCTTTGCCCTCATGAAATCATGCTGATAACATGTCCATGACACATATACTAAAATCTTACTACATAAGTCTTCCACACATGCTACTTACCATATGTTGTCATCAATGACAAACATACAGTCAGCACTGGCGTGTTGGCAAATCTCCAATAGGAGCCACTTTTATTCCTTAGGACTCTCCTTTGAGAACCATTCAATCCTTTTGGCTAATGGTTTTGAAGAAAATAGTAGACTATATCTTGATACTAGATATGGGTGACCACTCTTTCATTGGTGTACACTTGGCACACTAAACCTTGCTTTGTTTCTGCCATCATCTTGGTGAGACCTTGACCTCTCACTAACTTCATTAGCTAGATCTCACTGTCAAACTCTTTTAATATAGCCATCCACTTCCCCCTTTTGTCTCCTAGCTCATTTTTCATGAGTAAGGATTTGAAAGCTAGATCGGGAACAATGGTGATGACTTTGCTTCAGAGAATATAATGTCTGAACTTCTTGATAGCTTTGACCAAGGTGAAAGATTGTTTGTCAAGATTGGGGTATTTGAGTTTAGAATTTTTCAAGGGAAAAATCATGAAAGGTATTGGTCTCTCATCTTCCCCTTCCTTCTTTTGGGTGAGGATCCCTGCACATGAATGTTCTAATGCAAAAGAGTAGACATTGAATGGCAGAAGGTAGTCGGGGCTAACCAGAACTGGAGCGGTAGCAATGGATTTCTTAATCTCTTCAAAGGATTCTTTAGCCAAAGCATTCCACTCAATCTTAGCATCCTTTTTCAACATGTCATTCAACGGACATACTATCTCTATGAACCCACTGATGAAATTTTTGACAAAGTTGATCTTTCCAAAGAAAGATTTTAGCTCTTTTCGACTATTTGGGGGGACCAATTTGAGAATAGCCTCGACTCTTTTAGGGTCATTGAAATGGCTATTTCAGATATGACATGCTTGAGGAGTTTGCCTTGGGTTACCCCAATGACACACTTCTTAGGATTTAGTGAGATTCTGTAATGTCAACATCTTTTCAATACCTTGCGCAGGTCTTCAATGTGGTCCATGTAGTTCCTAGAGAATACTGTGAGATCATCCATATAAATAATGATACACTTGCTGACTAGGACTTTAAACACCTCATCCATATCTCTTTGGAAAGTGGCTCCCATGTTGATCAAACCAAATGGCATACAATGATAGGCAAATGTCCCCCACTTTGTTGTGAAAGTTGTCTTCAAGTGGTCTTCTTCTTTTACCATAACCTAGTTGTACCCAAAGTAACCATCAAGGAAAGACATCATCTGGGAGCCGTTCACCACTTGTATCACTTTTTCAAGGGATGGTAATGGGTAGTTATCCTTTTGAGAATATTTGTTCAAATTTTGGAAGTCCACATAGAGATTCACTTCTCTGCTTTGCTTTCTTACTGGGACAAGATTCGCTACCCAAGTCGAATGTTGAATGGGAAAGATAATCTTGGCTCGAGTAACTTTTGTACTTCCTTCTAGATTATTGGCTCAATCATTGGATTCACCGGCCTTTATCTTTGGTGAAAAGGTTTTGCATCTGGTTTTAATGGGATATTATGTACGATGACAACATGATCATAAGTTTTTAAGTCTTCATAGTTCTAAGCTATGACATCTTTGTACTCCACGAGTAACTCTACCATCCACCTCTTTTCTTTGGTTGTGCCGACCTTTCCAATACAAACCTCCCTAGGTTCAAGCTATGTGCCTAGGTTGTAGAGATTGCAGTCATCACCTCCTACCACTGGTGTCTTCCCCCCTTTTGCAAGCATGTTCATCCTCATCAAAAATTCTTTCTAGGGTGACCATTCCTTTCAGGATGGTGTTAGTCTTCAAGTTTAAGATCCCTAGATCATCTGATTCTTCCATTTCATCTTCTTCTTCATCAATGTTTTGTCATTCAAAGACTCCAAAACTCATGAACTCTAGTATCTGTTGGTCATCCTGGAATACCTGGAAGTTTGTGATATTATCTGGAATGGCTGGCATGACCACCAACTCAATGGAGAATTTCTTCAATTTAGACTTTTCTAGTGGCTGTAAGGAACTTGCCGACATTTCCAAAGCATCAACGAAATTATTCCTTCTTCTTGGGATACTCTAGATATTAAATGCTTCAAAATCTTTGATCAAATCTGACATATGGTTATGGTAAGATGCCAACTGCTTATCAGTGCAGGAATACTAGCTCCGAATCTATCTAACTATTAACCATGAGTCTCCCTCTATGACCAAGGCCTTTACCTTCTTTTCATGGGCCATGAGGAGACCTCACACCAACACATCATATTCAACAATATTATTGGTGTAGTAGAATTCTAGCCTATAACCAACATTGTATGACACACCTCGGGGGTTGACCAACTCTATCTTGGCCCCTAATCCTTGTTTACATTTTTAGCCGTCAAACTTGAGCTTCCATATGGGATGACCCTTATGAGAAGAGGGCTTAGCTTGGGACTCCAATGCATTCTTTAGTTGATGTACACTTGCTTGGGGTTCAGGAGAGGTTTCTGGTGGTGATAAGTTTTCTATGATCGGGGCCCCCATATCCTCTGCACTTGGGTTTTCTCTTGCAGAGAGGGGCACCCATTTCATCTCTTTTTTGGCCTTCACATCATGCCACACTTCATAGCATGGGAGTAAGAAACCATCATCGGAGGAGCTCCATTCCTCTTGTATAGGGCACTCAATTGCAGGGACCTAAAGTTGTTCACAAGGGGGAGGTCTATCATCACCTAAATGTATTGTTGTCCCATTTGTAAGCTTAGGTGCATAAGACATTTGGCTCATTACTTGAACCATCACGCCTTGTCAATCTTGGCATTCAAACTTTGAGTGATTTTTCTAGTGCAGGTGACAATATCCTAGAAACATTAATATGTTTGGGTCAGCATCTTGCCCCAGATGTTTCATGTTTTTCATCATATTTCCTACAAAATCTGTAAGGATCTCCTTGGGAATTTGAGTATGTACCAACCCTTGCACAGGTCTATCATTTGAGTTTTCTTCTTCTTTGAGGTGAAATGTCAAAACCTTATCGAATCCATACACCCCCAGATCAACTTGTGAGAATAGGACTTCATTTGGGGCATTGTATTCTATTAGCATCTGCTTGAGTTTGGATTCAACATCAATCTTTATTTGGTCATTGAGCCCTTTCCATGATAACCAAAGTTGAGTGAAGTCCATGGAGAACCAAGCTCTTAAGGACCGGGTCTATTCCATGCTGAGTAACATGTCATGTGTTTCTGGGATGTCCACCACATGTATGTCAATGCAATCCTGGATCCTGGGGTTGGTGGTTAACTGTATGTGTGTATCATTCATGACCCCAATGACTTTGACCTCTATTTTTTCAACTTGGATCACAACCCTGTTGGTTGGTTGAGGGTTCATCCCTAGCTTGTGGCATATGGATAATGGCATGACATTACAGGAAGCCCCTAAGTCAATCAGACAATTATGTAAGTTCTTTCCAAAAATATTAAGGCTAAGCAAGAATGGGGGTACTTCTACCCTGTCCTTGAACATGGTTGGCATTTCCTCAGACACATTTACATTGGATGAATTTCTAGCATTACTACTAGATGAGACTGATTTAGAATGATCCAGTGATTTCAAGAGGTCTTCTCTCTACGAAGGGAAACTTTGCAACATGTTGTACATTGACATATTGGATTTAACTCTCTTTAGTTTCTCCAGTGTGCTATACTTTTTGGTGGCCCAGATTGGATTCTTTAGCATAGTGGGCTAGTGTTGTGTTGCTAGGGCCACACTAGCACTAGGACCTCTAGGAGGTGTAGGATTATTGTTAGCCCATGGGTCAGGTGGAGTGGGCTGCATTCCTAGGGGAATACCATTAGTCAAAGGTTCCCTTCTACTTCATAGAGTATAATTGCTTCTATTGTTATTCAGAAAAACATGAATCTCAGAGTACTTAGGATGACTTTGCTGATTGAAAGGGAAGACAAATTCCTCTTTGGTTGAGTTATTGGTAGGACTAACCCCTATACCTGGGTCATAAGAATCGAACACCGAGGCACTGAAATGAGTCTGGGAGTTATCAAGATCTTGGATTTGTTGATTGTCAAACTCTCCCTTGTAATCATTATCTGATTGGTGTGTGTTGGGAGCTTGAGTTAAATTGACCTCAAATGAGTTAAAGGCATTGGCATTATCAGAGGCTATGCTACCATTATTGGGGTGTGTGTTCCACATCGTATTGGTTTGTTGTTGACCAAACTATTTATCTTGAGAAGCATTTCCATAACCTCCACCATTATTGTTATTATTGTTGTTGTAACTGCTATAATTATGATTTTGGTTTTGGGAGTAGGTGTTTGGGGCAGTAGTTGGTCGTTGGTAGTTCCCCTAGTTCTAAGGTGGATTAAGCTCCATCCTAGTGATCTCACCTGTTAACTAGGACAATGTCTTTTTCATGGCATCCAAATCATTCACTAAGGCATGGTCCAGATCGTTTGGGACAAAAACCTTTTGTTCACACAGGGCTACCTTATGTGCATCATATCTTGGGTATGTGATGGTGAGTAGTGGGGAAACAATGTATGGGGCTAGCACCATATTGAGTCTTGGGGTGTGCTACATTGGGAGTTGATTATTTGCTATGAATGAACCAATCATGGCAGTGTTCCCTAATGCTGGTGAGACACCATAGTTTCCACCTGCTTGTGGATCCATTTGTTGGGTGAATGTGACCCCCTTTAAAACAAAAGTGAATACCTTGTGTTAGATTGAGTCATGAATTTTGAGGTAATAAATTGGAGTCTAACTCTAGAATCCCCCTAGGATAGGTGGTCTTTATCGAATAATCCCTTCATGCCTTCTTTCTGCCTTTAAGCCGGGGTGGTTTCTAATTTCATCCTAGGAATGGGTAAGTTATACTTCCTAATTCAATAAAGAATCTTTTTCTTTCAGTTCTGATTGATGGTATTTACATGAATGTGAAGCTCTAAAATGACATTTTTCCCCTTTGTCATAAAATTTAAAATCGCCTTCTCCTCGGCAGGTTTCGACCCATGAAGGTAATTTTCTGCGAGAAGAGAACACTAGAATCATCAAGTACATAGACAAGGCCTAGAGATTGAGATTCTCACGTTAAGAGTGAGTTGGGTCTAGAAAAGTAGCTTGGCGAAGAAGGTGTAATGAACTTCCCCACTTGCGGAGTTTTTCCTACAGAAGTTGGTTTTCAAAGGATAGTGGAAAGTGTATCAGAGATTCCCAAAAGCCACGTGTTTAGATTTTGATGAAATGAGATTGAGCCCCTATAGTGGATAAAATGGTATCAGAATATGAGAGAATGAGTAAGAGACCTTTTTCAGAGAATTGGTTTTTAGCTTCTCCCTTATCGAAAAATCACCTGAGAAGGTCAGTTTCCGAGAAGCGACAACTTGTGAAGAAATAAGTGCAAGAAATCATGGAAAATGAATGATCTATTATAATGAAGATAGCCTACTTTGACATCTAAAATAAATTGCTAAAGAAATGGGTCAGTTGTGGATTTTCAGAAAATCACTCCCCACCTTCTCCATAGTCAGGTTTCTACCTTCGAAGTGATTTTTCTGACAAAGGCATTGAATGGAGAGAAGCAGAAAAGTAAAAATCTGCTACATCAATTAAGTTACCATTACAGCTACTCCAAAAGGGTAAAAGTGATTTCTTAAGTCTGTTAATAAGGTGCATTTAATTCAAATCTTAACGTTAGAAATTTAATGAATATTTTTGAAAATCTCTCACTTGTGTGGTGCGAGATATGGAAAGTAACAGTAAGGAAGCTGGCGACTTATAAAAGACTCAAACTATCAAGCGAAAATTACCATTTGTTCACATCTTTTTTATACACCTTTGATTTCCCACAATTTCATAGATCATCTTACGACATTATCCAGAGCTTCTTAATAGTAAATCAAAAGCATAATCAGAAGTTATGGCCACTAGATTCATGGGTTTCAATGGGTTGAACGGGATTACATCTGAATGGAAAAATTTGACAAATACATCCCTCAGATTCTACGATCTTGGCAATCTACACAGAAGATTGAACAAAGAAAATATCCACTCCATGACACAAAAGCTCAAAGGTAGCGGTTTGGTCGAAGCTGCTGGATTTCCTGTTGCAGTGCAAGCTCCTGAACTAATCCAGGAATGTGTAACCAGATTCAACCCGGATACAAAATAGATTTTGCTGCTGAATGAAACAATAATCATCTCCATTGATAGAGAGTCTATGTAGAATAGTCTTCATATCCCATTGCGAGTGTAATTTTCAAATATTAACTTCTTGATTGCAATTTCAGAATATAATGAGAAGAAGATGAGGTGGAGGAAAGAGATCATGAACTTGTGGTTTCAGAAGGCTAGAAGCATAAAGGGAAAAGTAAAAAAGACACTTTTTGGGATAGATCTAAAGGCCAAGATCATCGACATCCTGGTCCTCCTTTATAGGATAAAAGGTGAAAGTGACACATTGAATTTTATAGAACACTACTTCTTCTTGGTCTAGGTAATATGTGCCGAGAATCATTATATAGACTAGCCTCAAGTGGTAAGTGAAAATCTGTCCAATGCCTTGAGTCTCCCCAAGTACCAAAACAAGTTTTATATGTCTTCCTATTTAATCTATGTTTTAGCTACATTGCAAGTATGGCCAAGACTCCCTAGGCTAGAAGAATATGAAGATGATGTGAAAATTTATAATTTCTTCCCTCATTTGAAGTTACAAAATAGTTATGCCAAGTTCATTAAAGTTAATTACTCATTTATAATGAGGTTGTGTAGAGAATTAAAAGGATGTCTAGAGTGGAGGTTCTCACCAGAAGCCATGGAATTCATCACCCAATTTGGGAGCTTCTTCATTCAATTTGCTAGTTTCTCATACCTTCATCTTGTAGGTTTTGATGATTTTCCCTTGAAGCTACCAAGGTACCCTGATGACATGATTGTGCTCATAGAAGTGATCCAGAAGATGTTGCAAGTGAGCCTGATTAGTGCAAGAATTAATAAGAAAGGCTATGAATTCCCTGTTACCATGGAGCTTACAGCTATGCATCAAGATCAAATGCTAAGAACATGATGAAGGCATTCAAGAGAAGATATAAGCTAGAAGTGTATGAAGTTTTGAGGCCTCAATTTGATCTAGTAGGTTATGCCAAGAATCACCTACAGATTGGTGCTATGGTCAAGCACATCCTTGAACTCGAAGATTATTGGGTGAACTACAAGGATGAGTTAGAAAGCCAAGAGAGGTTTTACTCCAGATTGACTATTAAACAAATCAAGTTTTTCAATGTCAACATTAATGTTGAGGGCATTGTTGATGATGGAGAACATATGTATACTGACACATATCAAGATCAGATCAAGCCCTATCCTATGAGCTCTAAACTAGTTCAAGGTCAAGCTATAGAAGATTTGGAGACCATAATAGCTAAAGTCATTAAGCTAATTGATAAGTTGGTTCAGTGGATGATGGGAAGGAGAAAGAGATCTGGAAAGCCTACTCCTCAACAAGCTCCTATAGTCAAGCCAGCGAGTGCTCCTACATCCTCCTCTTTGCTAGCATCATCTATGGCTAAAGGACTAGCTCAACTAGCAGGTGGAGATGATGAACTACCTAAAAAGGAAATCCCACTTGAAAAGACTTGAAAAGTAGGTTCATCTCCTATCATCGGTTCAAATGAAGAAGCTGAAGTGGAGAAATATGATAAGCCGACAAAAGAAACTGTTGGGGCTGCAAAACTAGAGCAACAAGCACAAGGGGGAATTGTTGAGACATAAGGTGACACTCCTACTCAAGAGGCTCCTACCATTGTTGAGGTTGGTGATGATAGTAGTAGTTCAGAAACTGATGAGACATATGAACATCTGAGGTCTCATCAAAAGGAGGAGAGCATTTCTTTTCCACAAGTTAATCCTTTCACTTCCAAGCCTAAATCTTCCCCTCCTGTTATCAGGAAATTATTTGTGGAAGATTTGATTTCTGAAAAAAAGTTACAAGTGTAGAATCATGGCTTGAGAATACTCTGGAGTGGAAAAGAAAAAGGGTTGAGCAAGGCACTCCCAGTGGTGAGATGTTCTCACAAGTAATGCAGTCAGGTTCAGCCATAAGCAAGGCTAAGAAGACTAGGACTCTAACCACTCTTGGTCGAGATCTAGACATAGGGCACCTGATGATGGAAATAGCCAAGCCACTAAAGGATGAAAGAATTGAAGACCTTACTATCTCAAAATTTTCACTCTAGTCCTTAGACATGGGTCTCACTTGACATGATACCAAGGTAGACTTGTGGAAGTCTAGCAATGTATTGATCAAGGAAGAGCTTGAGGAACTCAAAGTCACCAAGACTCGACCCAAGGTAGAAATTAAAGAAATGAATAACTTGATTATGTAGTTGGTCACTCCTGTGGAAAGCTTGCCTAGTTCCCTAACGACATTTGATCCTGCTGTAGCTAAGAACCAAGAAATACATGCCAAATTGCAAGAAGATAGACATTTCAGGCACATTGGTAGGAGGTGGATTGAATGACTTAAGTCTGAAGGTTTGGTAGCCATTGAGCAGCTTGGGAATGTCTTTTTATAGTTAGAGGTAGGAAGTATTCTCTTAAGGGACACATGCAGACACTCATAGTAGAGAGGTTGAGATGTGAACAGTGCATGGTGCTATTACATTGGCTGGTCGCAATAAGGACTAAAGATGCAATCAAAGCCAACATATTGCAAAAAGGAGATGAACCTTTGATCAAATGGCTCCAAGGGGTTGAGTTCAAAATGGAGATGATAATCAAGGAAGAGGTGGGAATGAAGGTGACCAAAGAGGAAATCACCAAAGAGAAAATTAAAATCTTTGTATATTTGACAGGTCTTCACTCTGAGTCTCAAGCTAGCAAAGATGGTAAGACCCCAATCGGTATAACCAACATGCATAAGTCATTCTCTGACTACTTGGACCAACTTGCAGAGTTATTTGGGTCTCACCTCGATAGAATACTTGATCTTCAACAACTCAGTGGATGTATACACAAAGCCATGGAGAAGACACAACCCCAAAAGGATGCTGCAAAATGCATAGAGAAAGATCATGCCCGCTAGCTTATAAGATTGAAAAATGTGTACATCCCAGATTCTGAAAGGATGATCCCGATTCTTGTGGCCTCCAAATCTCATAAGACTAAGTTGGAGAAGGCGAAGAAGCTAGCAAAGAGAAAATAAATTTCCCCTCTTCTTTCTAATATGCATTGTAAAATCAGTAAATGGCCACTTTTCATTTATCGAATTTGTAGAATATGAATTTATTCAGTTGATTTTGTAACGACTTAACTCTTGAAGCCTATATGTAAAACTTTGAAAATCAATGAAAAGGTCAGCTAATTTTTGGTGTGAAATACATCTTGTTGTGGAGTCAATCTAGAATGTGTTTTGTGCCATTTATTTATTGTTTCATGCATTTGTAAGTTGGAATGTTTTTTTCCTTAAGCTAAATTGAAATTAGCAAATAGACAGTTTTATTTCTCTTCTTTAGTGCTACTAATCGACTGTAATCAGAGCATTACTTGGAGGTCGAGAGAATACACATATGTCCTATTTAGATTAGATTCATCCATATTGTTTTACTGCATTTCATTAATTCAAGTAGAATTCATCGTTGCATTCCCACTGGTGTGAATTTCATAAGTATTGTGCAATCCCGAAGTTGGTTAGAATTTAGAATCAAATTTACTGCCTGGATTAGTTTCTCACTGAGGGCTAATTTGGTTACCTCTACTATTCTCTAGTCAAGAACATACCCAATTAGGATTTAGAACAAAGAAAATTCATTTCATATCTTTACATAAGGGAGCTTTACTTGTTAAAATTTAGAGGGAATTTAATTAAATAGTTAACAACTTTCCAACTGTTCGTATTCACATTATTTCTTAAGGATATTTTGGGCGAATAAAGAGTTAACTTTAAAAAGAACAATTTGTTTACCAACATATAGCAGCCCCAACTGGTATGGTATAAGGAGCCTCCAATTTTTGGTACATCTTATGGAAATGGTGATTGGTTCGTTATGGTCTTTTCTCACTGAGATGAACTGGTGGTGAAGATTAGCTGGATCCACATATAACTTGAATTAATTTAGGAAATTTGTTTCAAATTCCTCCCATATGGAGATGGATCCCCACATCAAGTTCAAGTACCAATTATACACAAACTCCCCCAAAATGTAGGGGAAAAGGTGACACACAACGTCTTGATGTGCAATATCCTTATGGTTACATAATTCTTTGAATGCACGAACATGTTCTTCTGCTGTCCTGGATTCTCTGTAGATGAAACGTGGGTAGAATTTCTTAGGATTCTTGGGCAGCTCATGGAGCTATCCTTTTAGATTTAATGGAGAGCTTTGAGCATTTGCAAAAAAATCCATTGGAGCTGGTGGTAGAGCAGTAGCAGGTGGGGCACTGATGTGCAAAAATGGAGGAATATTAGGTTGATATGAAACGTCCTCTTTGAGTCTTGCTTTGCTACTGTGAGGTCTGCAAACTTATCTGAGTTCAAGGAATTACCATTTGTTTGGTGAGGATCTAAGGACTTGTTCAAACCTTTCGGGAGAGAATGATCCAATATTCTAGGGTCTTACTTTCGAGGGCCCTCCTTCTAGTGCCACTTCTGTTGAGCATCATTTTTATACGAGACAACGGATAGGAATTTACATGAGAAAATTTCCCTCTTGGAAGAATGACATTAGTCAATCTCAAGGATCCTTATAGGTTAGGTCTCAACCCCTTGGATAGCTCAACACAAGATAAATATGAATCTGTTCATGAGGAGGCCTTTGCTGGTTTGTATCTCAAAAAGGCTACAAAACAAATGTTAAGCACAACAATACTTCTTTTTGGGATTTTTAGATTTTAAAATAAAAACAATGTTAATCTAATTAATCTACTGTAACTGATTTGAAAAAGAAGTAAGAGGTAGGGTAATGAGAATTCGAAAGAAATTCACTGAAAAGAAACTAATGGACATAAACCAATATCACATTTCTTTGTGAATTAAAATACCAAGAAGATGAGGAAAACCCACAAAACATAGATTTGATGAAATAAAAATCTCAATTAGGTAGATGCAATCATCAATAGAAATAAATGCAGACGTATAATAAGCCAAAACTCATCGAATCACGAAGCCATCACAGATGTATGCACATGTGAGACAAGTTTATCTTCAAAGCACCAAAAAAGAAGAGAGATCTTCTCAATAATTTGTGACAACAAAGCAATGTAGCAGAGGCAAACACTGAACTAAAAAATTGCAGATCTAAATCACCACACAATCAACTTGTTCTTTGAAATAAACAAATGAGCAATTCACACATTCATAAATTTTGCAAAGGCCACAGAATAATCACACCACAATTGAAGCACAAATTCTATGTATTGTATTGCAATAAATATTTGACCTTAATTACATTGAGTTCATACAATTTATAGAGTTGTGCTCTCAATTTCACAACTAGGATTTCAACTACATCTAAAACTTGAAAATAAATCTAAACTAGAGATTAGATGAAGGAAACTATCTCTAAAACCAATTAAAACTACCCTAGCACAAAATTAAACCTCATGCATTACAAATCTAGAGAAGATCATGCATAAAATAACTCAAGAACAAAACTAGAACTTATGCATGTTCTTCATGAAACTTTGCGATCCTACCCTTTATTCTCCTTTATGGCTTTCCCATATGGACTCAACTACAATAGACCCTCAAATGATGCAGAAATGACCCTCTGGAGGTGATCTTTCTGATTGCAAAATCAAGTTGGAGATGACTGAAGTTAAACGACGGTCGTGCCCAAAATTTTTGGATCTCGACTGTTGCCCTGAAAAAATGAAGCTCCAAAATTGACTAAGTGTGGAGGTGACCCTTTCCCAATCTTTTGGACTTTCGAAGGCTGAAAATCCTCTAGGGCTGAAATGCTAAAAATCCAGGTCTTCAAAAATGGCTAAGTGTGAAAAATGTTTTTCCTTAATACAAAATTTGACTAAGTCAAAACTAGGTGCCTATCGACTTGGCAGGACTTCTGGGTGAGCTTTGTGGAACCTATCCATAATCTCTTGCACCTCTTCAAAGTCAGCCATTTTGACCCCTTCAAGGAGTTCTTGTTGTCTCTCCTGGAAGGTAAGTAAATCATCTACAAGTCCCTTTATTTCTTCATCTCGAGATAACATCTTTTGAATTTCCTCTGATAAAACATTTGTTGGAGGTCTTCTTTCATGCCAAATCCCTTAAAGATGTCTAGATATTGACCTATAATGGTATTTACAATATGCATCATTTTCTCATCATCTTCCTCATACAAGTCCAGATCTAAACCCTCAAAAAAGCTATGTATTTCCTTAACAAAGAGAAAAGCCTCATCCCTCTTCTTATTCATTCTCTTCAAAACCCTCTCAAAAAAAGTCAAAGCGCCAGTGATATCTTGGATCCACTCAAAATTATCCATCTCTGACCCCTCATACACCTTGACCAAAACTTGGAAGTGTTGCTTCCTTATTACTACAAGATCTTCCAGTGCCTTTTGCAATTTCAAGATCTTCTCCTCCAGACCATCCTCCTCACTCATGATTTCAACCAAAAATGTGATTCCATGAAGAACACCTCAAAAAGGCCTTAAAATATTCCTATGAGCCACCCCAGTAAATTCTTCAAAATTTGCTTTCCAATCTACAAACGCTTGAACAAAAGAATGTGATACATCTGCCGATATATTTACATCACCCCTTTTCTCCAAAATAGCCCGAAATGAGGCCTCAGGGTTACAGGGTCAATGGGACCCACTATTTTAAGAATGAATTTATTCATTGCTTCATTCTATTCCATTAATGCCTTGATCTTCTCTTCATCCTTTTCCATGAAGCCTAAGGCATGTTTTAGTCCTATTGTTGCTAGATTTTTACTTCCTTCTCTAGTCGGCTCTCCTAGGTCTACCTCTTCTAGCACATAATCATCTAGAGTTACTTCAGCCATATTGATACTCATTTTAGGGACAACCACCTGAGCCTTTCACCTTCCCACTTGATCTTGCATTACATATGAAAGGGTCCTTGTTCGGGCACTAGATCCTATTCGGTGGAATACTCATCCCAGCACTTCCATCTTGGTATCATCATCATTTGTGTATACCCTTACCTTAGGTTGAATCTCCTTAGTGAACCAAGTGGGCTTTTAAAAGGAATTAATTGGCTCATATGGTGCAGCCAAACTTGTAGTAGTATCCCAATGTTATTTCTCTATCTCCTCATGACTCTCCTCCTCTCCTCCTTTTCTTGTTCTTCCCCTATTCTGCTCCTCTTCTACATTCATCTGCTCTTCCTCTCCAACTTGTTTCTTTGATCCACCCTATTCTTCTAACAAAACCCCAAAAATCACTTCTATTTCCTTTTCTGGCTCCTGAAGCTCTTGTGCTAATGTTTCAATGTGGACAAGTGGTGGAATATGAGCTTGGAAAGGAGGGTTTTGCACGAGAGGAGTAGCAGCAACAGGGGGAGTGGGTGAAGGCATTGGTAGAGGAGGTGGAGTCAACATGGAAACATGAATAGGTGGAGGTGGGGGTAGCAATGGAGTAGTTTGAACCGGAGGTGGAAGTGGATTGGTAGTAGGTGTTGGATGCAGAGGTGGAGGTGGAGCTGCATGTGAAACTGGGGGAACTTATGTTTCTATGTCTTCCTCAGAAGTGACACCCAAAGAATAATATCTTCCTGACTCCGTAGTTTCCTTCTGAATTTTAGTTGCAACCTCCTCAACTAATTTCTGAGAGTTTCATGGAACTTCCCCTCCCACATTGACAAGAGGACTAGTGAACTATGTAGGGAGGGAATCAAAAGAAAAGGACTATCCTATAGTTGGAGCCTATTGCTCAAATTCCTAGAAACTGTGAAGGCCTTTGAAATTAGAGATGTCAATTTCATCATCACCCAAAGCCTCCAGATTTATCGGCTCTCCTTGGGCTCCTCTTTCGATGTCTCCTTGTTGATCTTCATCCTATACTCACCTTCTTTTCAAGAATCCTACATAACAAGTTCTTCTACTGAGGGGCACTTGATCCTCCTCATCTTCATCTTCCTCTAAGAGGGTGTCCATCTGAGTGGGCATTGATTCTTTCTTCCTATTGTATAAGTGCCCTTTTATTACCCCGATCGACCAAGGTCCAGTCACCTTGAATTTAGGTGCCTTCTTTGGTGCACTCGAATGTTTAGGACCGCTAGAAGAAGGTGCATCTGGAGGTGCTATGCTTCTAGTCATTCTAGTTTTGGGATTTTTTGAATGAGTAGTAGAGCCATATGTCGTAGGGCGCTCATATCTATATACCTTTTTTGGCTTCTGTGATGCAGCCTCTTTGAATTGTGGTATCAACACCTTCTCCCCTTTCTTCTTCTTTTCCTTAGAGGGCTAAGTTGGTTGTTGTTTCATTGGCATTGGATCTATAGGAAATGGATGGGAGATACATTCCTTAGTCACCTTGATGGCAGGTCTTTCCTTGAAGTTGATGTCATAATTTTCATCCCCATTGACCTCTACATTCAAAATGGCCCTTGTGTATACTTTATCCAAATTGTAAATAGGATCTAGGACATCCTCAGAGTTAGCTTCTTTTACCTTCCACAGCACTAGCTCCAAACTCATCTGAAAGTAATCATAGATCCTGACTTCATAATCATCTAGGTAATTTATTCAATGATCATCAATGTGAGGCTCATGTATATAATGTCTCCCCATTATGTGGCTATACATACCAATAGGATCAAACTTGGTCCTTATGAGATTATATTTTTGTAGAGGGAACTCATCCCATTCGAATGTCAAGGGCTTACAAATCTTCATGTCTTGTACATAGTGGGGCCCTATGGAAATTGTAAAAATCCCAACAATGCTTCTTCTTGTGCCAAATATTTTCATGGGCATATGAAAATTGTTGGGCCATCTGGAACAAGATTACCCTATCTGATGGATATCTTGGTAGCTTCTAAGGAGCCAAGATTCTTCCTTCTACCCAGATGTATGTAAAGGTCTTGAACTGAATATAGAATTCCCCAAGTGTCTTCACCTTAGCAAAAAATTCTATGGATATTCTCTTGGCATAGTCTCCTTCAATAGAGTGTATGATGGCAAACACAAAAGCATCATTGACGATGCAGAATTCTAGACTATCCACTGCATAGTGTTCCTTTCGAACCAGTTGTGGGTACACTTTGAATGGCCACATATTCTGATCACCCATGGCTCCAAATTTCACCAATCCTGGGTACACCACTCTTGGAGCCAATAGGTACACAACATAGGTAGTTATGTAGAAGTGTGGGTCATTCTTTACTATGATCAACTAATGGTCCAAGTTGTCACTGAGGATGGTGGCCCAATCAAATCTTGCCTTCTTCTCCTTTATCTTTTCAATAAGCAGGATCATCCATGGTTCTAGTTGTATAGACTTTGGTAATCCATACACTTGACTGATCATGGTGATGGCTACTTGGATGTCCTCTTTCATGTATCCTCTTTGCATGTCTATCTTTTCGAACTTATTTCTAGGCAGAGGCTATATGAGGTACTCCTTGTTCACAATATCAAGAGATAATGAGACATCTCTATTGTAGAATTCCATACCCTTGCTGATGAAGAAGTTGTAGAATTTGTCTACCCCTTTTGGTAAATGGAAGACATTTTCAATATTTTTTGGCTTGAGATCCAAAACTACTTCATCCATGTTGTTCTTAACTATTCTTTCATCTGGTATATAGTAATTTTCTAGGGTGGTGATCAAATCTGATGACACGATGGAGATAGGGTGTGCTACTGCATTTACCAGAGAACAATACACTAATGAAGTTTAGTCCTTAGACCTCCTTACTGGTTGTGCACATTTTACTAGGTAGTCATTCTAATTGATTTTCCCGATGACAGTATCCATGATCTCAGCATGCAAGTTCCCCACTTTGGGGGGTGCATGATATTCTTTGAATTGGTACCTCATAGTCAATGAGTTGACCTTCTCTACCATTTCTACAAAGATCCAAGGGACATAAATTAGAGATCATCAAGCTAAAAAAATTATGCAAGAGAAAATGAGATAAAAACAACTAAACTACTCAAGTTTAAAGCCTCTAGAAACCAATTTTGGCCTCTCAGACCTTCGGGGGTACATGACCTCCAAAAGGCCAAAAAGGACAAAATGCTGAAAGAAGTGAACCCAGCCAGAGTTTTGAACTCAGCACTTTGGAGGTGCGAAAACATGGGTTTTGGCGATTTGGTCATGAAAAATTTTCAGTGTGTGAAACCAATGAAACACTAAAAAGGACTTAGCTGATTTCATGAAGACAAATCCTTTCCAATTTTCAAACTGTGAAAGTTTGAAAGTTTTATGGTTGAAAAGGTGAAAACTAAGGGTTTAGGGTTTTGAGCTCCAAAAAAATGTCAAAAAATGGGTCCGACCACAAAACCATTGCTAAAGGGTTGAGGGGGCCATCCTTGCAACCCTAAAGCAGGACACGACTGACCAAAACTGACAACCCTAGCAAGCACAAACTAAGAAATAAAAAATAGAAGACAAACCCAAAAATCAATCAGAAAGTACAAAGGGGGAGAGAGAAAGACACCAACCTCAAACACACCACAAGATGAAAAGCCAAGAAGCAGACACAAGTAGCCAAGGAACAGAAAAAATCCAAGGAAGAAAAGCATGCCTAAAAACTCTAAAAACTAAAATAGTGAGCAGAGAACAAGTGAGGACAAAATGAGGGTTCTCTTCCTTATATAGGCAACTGGCAGGGGTGATGTCAGCCACCTCCATCGATCAGCCTTTCGGCCTTTCGGGGTCCCCTACCTCTGAAATTCTAAAGTGCCAAAAGGTCGACTCTCTTCAGAGAATCAAACCTTTTAGTGTTCAGACCTCTGAAAGTCTGAAACCCCAAAAATTTATCATGCTCAAGGAAAATCAAATTTTTGGACCTTTTGCACTTTCGGGCCACCGAAAGTGCGAAACACAAATAGGACTAAAAGAAAAACTAGACCCAAAGAAAAACAACTAAACAGACAAGTAGAGAAACAACCTAGAGAAAGATAGAAAGAGCGGGGGTCCTGAAGCCAGGTGGTTTAAAAGGGGAGCGTGGTTGTGCAACCACAACAAAAACCATGGTCAACATGACCTTCAACCCAACACACCAAAAACTAACCTTAGTCACACACCTAAAACAAAAACAAAATGGATTGACCTAAGAAATCCATGGGTGCTCCTGCACCATTCTCCCCCCCTCCACCACTGTCATGGAACATGAGGAGAAATGAGAGACATATCAATGCCTAGATTCTTGAAATTTCTTTCCTCCACCCATGTAGACTCTGACTCTAGTTGGTTCTTCCACTGGATCAAATGTTCCATATATACTTGGTGTCTAGTGGACTTCTTCACCCTGGATTCCAAGATCCTTTCAACTTGTGGCTTGATTGTGGGAGGTAAATCTACAATATTGATATCATTCAGTATTTCCTCACTATTTTGGTTGATCTCTGAGAGTGGTCCCTTAAACTTTATCAAATCTAAGACATTAAAGATTGGTGAAATGCTCTGGTAGCTCCACCTTGTATTCATTTTGACCATATTTTTCTAATACCTTACAAGGTCACACTCTTTTAATCTATAATTTAGTTGGCATTCCCTTCTGCAATCTTGACTTATTGAGATGTACCATAACATAATCTCCTACTTCAAATTATACATATTTTCTTGACATGTCCACCTTAGCTTTTAGTTTGTGAGTGGCCTCTGTAATAGTCTTCTTCACTTTCTCCTGCACCCCCTTTATAGTCTGAGAGAATTCCTCTACTTGGCCACTCATATTCTTCATAGCTCCTAGATCCTTGAGCTCACACACTCCTCTAGGATGCATCCCATACACTATCTCAAATGGGCTCCTTCCCGTGGTTCTATTCACACTGTCATTGTAGGCATATTTAGCTTAGGGAAGGACCATATCCCATGTTTGTCCATATTCCTTGGTGAGGCACCTAAGTAGGTTGAATAACACCCTATTTACCACTTCATTTTGACCATCCATTTGGGGATGGTAAGCTATGTGTGTGTGAATTTTGTACTTGATCTGTAGACACAACACTTCAGTAAAACATTAGAGGTTAGTTAAAATCAAAATCGTGCAAAATTGAAATCTAATTTAATCAAGCGATTTACTGTCTTCTAGTAGGTGCGAGATTGATGTTCTCAGATTGCTATCGAGATCAATGACCTAGACGATACCTAAATGAAGGATTTGAATGCAAAACTGATATGAAATATGAATGCAATTAATCTATATTTTTGATATTTTCTATGCAATGATATGAAAAATGATATGCTAAATGATCTAACAAATGAAAACTAATATGATATGAATGCAAATGAAATTGATCTCACAATAGCCTTGATTCGCAATAAGCTTTGATTCTTTGTCCTCCAATTTGACAGCACGAGGATGCAAAAATATGAGATGATTTGAGATGAGCTGAAGCCTTTAATTTGTAGAAATTCAGGGCTTTGGAGGTGCATGGAAAAAAGCCATAAATCACTCAGATTAACTCAGCTTGATTTTTGAGTTATCTGATAATAAAGATAATTTAATTGACAAAAACATGCAAAAGCTAAGTTTTAACTCAAAATAGAATTTAGCTTTAATTGATAATTGATAGTTGTCTGCTTTTATGATTGTGCATGTTTTATTTATGAATTAATTAAATAAATAAAGTGATTTATGCTCAACTTAACTGATTTTTGAAAATAAATAATTGATTTATGGATTAATCAATTATTTAATCAAACTTTTATTAAAAACTATATTATTAAATAATGACAACTTGCTTTAATTAATTAAATAAAATTTTAATCAATTATTCATAAGATATTGGATTTATTGTCAAAATTAAATAATATAATTAATAATAGATAGAATTAAATTTAATTACACAATTAAGTGGTAAGATATTAAATCTAATTAATTAAATATGAAAATATTCAATTAATCAAACTTAGGATAAATGTGATTTATGTCCAAATAATCATTAAATTAAAGATAATTAAGATAATTAGGAATATTCCCCGATGCAGAATTTAAGATAATCAATTAGGATTCGATGATGTTTAGATGTGCCTTAGGTTAGGACTTTGATGTCGATTTCGTTCGAATTGTTGATATAGAAGATTAATGAACTTATAGCCCATTTTTGGGGTATTACAAGCTGATCCAAAAGACAAGTTTGTGCCTAGTCTACTCCATAGATTCTTCCAAAAATGACTCATAAACTTAACATCCCTGTCAGACACAATACTTAGGGGTAACTCATGTATCCTTATAATTTCCTTAAAGAAAAGTTGAGATATGTTACTTGCATCATGAGTGGTCTTAAAGGAATGAAATGACTCATCTTAATGAATCTATCCACCACCGCATAAACACTATCCAACCATGTTTTGGTTTTAGGGAGGCCTACCACAAAATCCATGCTAATACATTCCCATGGCCTATTGGGAATGGGAAAAGGCTAGTAAAAAACTACATTACTAGCTCCACCCTTGGATTTTATACACACCACACATTGCTTCACATATTTCCTTACATCTCTTGGAAACTTGGGCCATTGATAAAATCTTTGTACTAACTCCATAGTCTTGTTGATGCCAAAATGGCCACTAAGACTGCCATTGTGTTTCTCTTGGATGAGATTCTCTCTCATTAAACCTTTGAAAAAGCATAACTAGTTTCCCTTAAAAAATAGCTTACTTTGTAAAGTATAATCTAAAAAAAGACTATGAAAATGATTTTGGAAGTTAGTACATACCTTATAAGCTTCAGTAAAATCTTCACATTCTTATAGATATCCTTGAAACTCTCTATACCAATACTTTAAAGTTGTACCTCTTGCACTGTTGTGTGTATGTGAATTACACCTTCATGAAATTACAAGATTAACTAAGAACAACAAGAATTAGAGAAAATTAATCTAACAAATGTACAATTAATCTATCAACATCTCATGGATCTCTAAAATAAAGTGGAAAATGAGGCTCTCAGCTATGATCCTCACTAGTGACACTCTAAAGATGAGAATTAAGCTATATGATATGCAAATTTAGATCTATTCTATCAAATTCTAGCTCTATTTGAAGAATAATCTATGATATTCAAAGCAATTAAGCAATTTATGCAAGTAAAAATGCAAGTGAGTGGTGTGGATGCAAATTGCAAGAGCTTTGCTACAATTCAAAGATATGTGGTGGATGAATAATGCCTCAAAATGCCTTCTATTTATAGGATTTTCCCAAGGGTAGGGGGTAGAGTGAGTTGATCATGGTTATGCTTGGGTAAGGTCAATTGGCTTTTCTTTGTCCATAAATGGAGGGACAAGGAGGGGAAAATCATTTAAATGGTTTCAAAAGGCTAGACCATTTCAACAAAAGTGAGTGATTTGTGTCCATTTTGTCTCCAATTTGCTTTGTTGAGGAAAATTATGATTTATTAATTAATTAAAGTAATTAAATTTAGCCATGAAGGGTAAGAGGTTCATTTTGATTTTTGCTTTCAACAACTATGTCATTAATTGAATTTAATCAATTTCATAGTGTTTTTACCCTTTTCAAGCTTTATTTAATCATTTAATCATTTAATTGAATTTTCCTTTGATTTGAATTGCCTTTGTTCCATTTATTGATTTTTCGTGCTATTTTGATGATTTGATGCACCTTTTGATTGATTTAAGCCTTTGGCCAATTTTCCATGTCTACAAATGCCCCTCTTTGAGTCGATGTGCGAAGAATACCGATTCAAAGATTCCCTTGGTATGATGATTTGATTGTGTTATGGTTCTGTGATTCCTTGATACCTTTGATAGTTGGTATGATGATATGATACTGTCTCTGATAGTGATATGCTGCCTGATATGATATGATAAACTGATCTGATACTGATTTGCCTCCTGATATGAAACTAATATGATAACCTAATATGATATGCCCCATTGATAAATGTTTTTGATGTGATGCCAATTTGATACTCTGATGCCCCCTTAGAAATAAAACATATTGATTCCTTGATTTGAAAGATTTTGATTGATTGGTCCAATATGTTTTCACTTTTGAAAAATATTGATGATATGCCATGACTTGAAATTTGCATATCCAAGATAGATAGGTCTATTGTAGTTAAGTGAAACAAGTGATTAGGATATCAGGATAATGGTACCAATGAATGTGATTTGTCAATCTGATAGGATAGTTCTGATAGGTAGGATACTGCTGCTTCATTCTTAGGATACAGAGACATGAACAAATGGTATTGGGTGTGATTGCTTGATACTTTGATAGGATTGATTGACATAAAATGAATCATTGATATAGAATATTGATATGATTCCCTTGATTTGTGAAATAGATACATTTTCGTAAATGATATATATATGGACCTTAGCTTTCTTGGATATTTGGATTTAAGTCATGGTTTGACCCAGCTAGAGTATAGGTTATTGAGTTGATTGATTATGGAGCTCCTTTAGTTTATTAATATTGTATCATGTTTTAGTTATTGATCAGGACTTGGATGTATCACTTTGTTGACATTGTATCTTTGATTAGACAGACTTCATGGATCTGTGATGTTATGGACATTTATTTGATTCATGGACTTTCGTTGATTCTTGATTGAACCCCCCCATTTGATGATTGATCAAGATTTTTATTGAATGAACCCCCTTGTCCTTGGAAAAATACTACAAACAAATGCACATGCAATTAATCTAACATGATAATGCAATTAACCTCCCATGATAATGCAATGCAATGCAGCTAAGTGTCACTAGCTTTTAGCAAATAAATGCGTTGAGGATAAATTTTCATCATAGAGCATTTTGGGACTGGAAAGTCGATACAATCACCACTGCCCACTGACATGATGATATGAATACTGATTTTTATTGCATTTGGTAACTTCCTTTTTGAACTAGTACAACCCACACTAGTCAAATAAACCAACTATGAGGGTATGAATACCAGTTTCAATGAATTCAATGTTGCAATTGGATTTTGGTAAACAAACAAAGGTCAACCTTCCACCCTCTATGAAAGTCCTCGATGGTTCTTTGATGACCACATCATTAGATGAATTCACATAAGTTGTTGGATATCCCTCAAGATAGTCACTCAAAGACAAGAAAAATATCATGCCTCCATCATCGCCAATCTAGTCGAAACCTCATTGATTAGCTACAAAGATGTGATAAAAATCAACTTTGACACACACTTTGAAGAGTGGTGGAATGATGGAGGAATGATAGATGAAGGAGGTAAGGGTCCTTTTGAGGTAGTGGATTTTTGGATATGAGAACCCAAATTAGACTTGGAAAGTGGAGGATGTTTGGAAGGAGATGGAATGGAAGCCTTTGGAAGCTTGAATGTCAATTTTGATTTTTCTGCTGTGTGCAAGTCTTTCAACAATGACTTGGGAATCCACATAGTCTTTGATTTTTCTTCCTTTTGTGATGCTTTTGAATGCACCTCTTCAATGAGGGATTTAGGAACCCCCATTTTTTTTTTCTTTTTGCTTGGTGGACCTTTGCGGCCTTTTGGATATTTCATTTTTCTTTATGGACCTTTGTGGTCTTTTGGATATTTCATTTTTCTTTTCATTCACATGTCGATTAGATGGGACATTATGATTTTTATACACATATGGATTCTTGGATTTATGGTTTTTATGTTGCACATCAAAATTGCTTCCAAAAGACTTAGGAATTGTGGATGAATAGGAATAATATGGAGGGTTCATATGGACTGGTGTTTGGACATTCTTCAAGTATTTGTGCCTTCATTGATCTTGATACATGGTAGGGTAAGTGAATGGATAGCTAGGGATGATAGGAATAGAGGATGGAGGAATATATGGACCTAATATGGATGGAAGGGATGAAGACTTTTGTTTTGGGACATAGGAACCCAAAATGGATTTGGAGGATAGTGGAAGAATATGGTTGCATTTGAATGGAGGGATATAAGGTGTGAAAGGGATATCAATATCTTTGGAAGGAGCTGCATTGCCAAGGTTCTCATCTTTAAGATTTATCTTTATACTAATAGGCTCATAAGTAGCTTTGATAAGAACACATTTGATAGGCTCAATTGAAGCTTGAAGGGATTTATTATCATACAAAGGATTTGGAAGAATGATGGTTTCTTGAGGTGAACATGGAGGGATATGACAATGAAATGATGAGATGCTTCGATCTTGACAAGGATCTTTGAATGGTATAGAAAGGGTATCTTGCTCTTGATTTTCAATACGCTCATTAGAAATTATGGACGGGATAGCTTGATCTTGCTTGGGAAGTGGAGAAAATATGGAACTTGGAAGGGTACTTTGTTCTTGGAATGGAAGGACATCATCTTGGAAGACATGAAAGGATGCAAGGGGATCATCACAAGGTTCTATGGATATGGGACCTTCATCAAATATGGGAGGGGATTGTCTATAATCTTGATCTTGATCTTTATCAACATTTGTTTCTTTTCTCTTTGGATTATCCTCTTGACATGGAGCCACTTCTAAGGACAAGGTAGTTGCTTGGATATGTGTGGTGGATGTTTGGAAGAATGGTGTAGGATCATCTTGAATGGGTATAATAGGCATTAAAGCACATGAAGCTTTGAGGTCCAAGATCTTTGAAGCATGGAAACATTTTGCAGAAAGGTGTAAGTTAGCTTGGGTTTCTCTTAGAGGTAGCCCTTGAGGGTAAACATACTCAACTTGAAAAGTGTCATCATTAGGCTGACTCTTTGATGGAGGAATTTTGGATAGTTGTGGAGCTTTGGGAGATGAATGAAAGATGAAAGGATTACTCTTTCTATATGGAGGTTTATGCATTAGATCTTTCTTGAGAGTGGTACCCTTTTCTTCATACTCTTTATTACCTTGATCACAAATAGATTGATCATGAAATTTCTCTTGATCCAAGATAAGTTTGTTTCTCTCAATTACTTCTTACAATCAAAAGTGGATTTAAGCATGAAAAGTGGATTTCTCCCAAACACTTACAATCAATTGTTCTTTTTCAACCCCGTGACAAAGGGGTTCTTATAATTGAAGTGTTTATTCTTTCCCTTTTATGATTAAACTATGTTTTGAACTTTGAAATGCCACAAGCTAAGGGAATGTGCAAGCTTGATGAGAAAAATACCTTAAGTGATGCTAGCAAAGGCTAGGTGCATTTTGAAGTAGTAGTTTTTTCTTGTTTTCTCTCCAAATTGTTCCCTTACCTTAGCAAAACGTTCCCTCCACCAACAAGTTAGTCGGCACAAATGAACAAAGTGAGGGGAAACCAAAATCAAAAGCTTAAAATACTACAATTTGATTATGCTCTTGATTCTTTTTACCAAAATACTTGCAAAATTAACAAACTTAAGGATGAAATTCCCAATTCAAGGAAACATACTTAAGTTTATAAGCCTCTAAAACAACAAGGTATACTCTGATAGGATGTCCTTTTTTGTTTATTTTTTGCATGCAAAAAAGAATTTTTTTTTTTTAGCACTTTTCTATGGTAGAGCATGTACCTGAGATAGAAAAACCAATAATTTATTAGGTCACGTGTATAATTTAGCAAACTAATGCATTTTTTAGGCACAGTCTACGCGACATTTTAATGACAGACCGTGAGATTTTATTAAGTATACGCATGATTTAATTGACTGTGAGCGTCACCTTGACGGGGCTCAAGCGAAATCAATTAAGTTAGAAGTGATATTTAATTAATCTGAGCGTTAAATCATTAATCAAACATGATAAACTGGTGATATGAAAGTGACTTTTAAATAACCTCAAGTGACATTTTAAAAGCAGAAAGTGATAAAAGAATTCACAAAGGAAGAACACTCCCTTTACACTAGACGTAAAATGACTTCCTGAACATGACTTTTTAATTTCCTGTGCGTGACATTTAAATGACCAAAGGCATGGTACCTTTGTCACAAATGTGACACTTTAATAACCAGAAGTGTAATTTGTTTATCTGTCGCGGTGTTTCTTTGTTTGCTAGCGTGAATCTGATGATTGAGAGGTAGAAGAGTCTAGACTCAACATGGTATTTAATTCCTCAGAGGTGACATTTCTTTGCTAAAGGCAAGATTTCTTTGCAGGCTGGGGTAATTTCTTTTCAGTGACCTGTAGACAGTAAGCAAAAATATGCAAATTCTAGCCTAAAATTAACAAAAAATGTGAAAATATTTATGATTTTGAGGCCTAGAGCCCCACGGTGGGCTCCATTTATGTGTATGTGAATTACACCTTCATGAAATTACAAGATTAACTAAGAACAACAAGAATTCGAGCAAATTAATCTAACAAATGTACAATTAATCTATCAACATCTCATGGATCTCTAAAATAAAGTGGAAAATGAGGCTCTCAACTATGATCCTCACTAGTGACACTCTAAAGACAAGAATTAAGCTATATGATATGCAAATTTAGATCTATTCTATCAAATTCTAGCTCTATTTGAAGAATAATCTATGATAATCAAAGCAATTAAGCAATTTAAGCAAGTAAAAATGCAAGTGAGTGGTGTGGATGCAAATTGCAAGAGCTTTGCTGCAATTCAAAGATATGTGGTGGATGAATAATGCCTCAAAATGCCTTCTATTTATAGGATTTTCCCAAGGGTAGGGGGTAGAGTGAGTTGATCATGGTTATGCTTGGGTAAGGTCAATTGGCTTTGCTTTGTCCATAAATGGGGGGACAAGGAGGGGACAATCATTTAAATGGTTTCAGAAGACTAGACCATTTCAACAAAAGTGAGTGATTTGTGTCCATTTTGTCTCCAATTTGCTTTGTTGAGGGAAATTATGATTTATTAATTAATTAAAGTAATTAAACTTAGCCGTGAAGGGTAAGAGGTTCATTTTGATTTTTGCTTTCAACAACTATGTCATTAATTGAATTTAATCAATTTCATAGTGTTTTTCCCCTTTTCAAGCTTTATTTAATCATTTAATCATTTAATTGAATTTTCCTTTGATTTGAATTGCCTTTGTTCCATTTATTGATTTTTCGTGCTATTTTGATGATTTGATGCACCTTTTGATTGATTTAAGCCTTTGGCCAATTTTCCATGTCTACAACTATCAACATCCTTCTACTTAGTGCGTCTGCTACCTTGTTAAACTATCCTTTCTTATGTTTGATAGTAAATTTGAAGGCTTGTAGGTACTCCATCCACTTCAAGTGTCTATTACTCAACTTCTCTTGAGTGTTAACATAGTTAAGTGCTTGCTTATCTATGAACACTACAAACTCCTTAGGTAAGAGATAGTGTCTCCACTTCCTAAGGAATTGAAGTAGACCATATAACTCCAAATCATAAGCATAGTACTTCTTCTTGGCTTCATTGATATTTTCACTAAAGAAATCTATAGGCCTATCTTCTTGGCTTAACACTCCTCCTATTGCCACTCCACTTGCATCACACTCCAATGTGAATAGTTTGTCAAAGCTACGTAACAATAATATAGGTTGGGTAGCCACTTGCTGTTTGAGCTTTTCAAAAGCATTCCCTACTTCAAGAGTCCATTTGTACTTGGTTTTGATCCCACCTTTAATGGTGTCTAGCACTGGTGCAAAAATACCACTGAAGTTCTTTATAAACTTCCTATAGAATTGAGCTAATCCATGAAAGCTCCTTACCTCAATTGCTATTGTTGGTGTTGGCCAATTCAAGATAACCTCCACCTTACTTGGATCCATCTTCAAAGTACCTTGGGATGACAAAGCCCAAGTACACCAGTTCCGGTTTGAGGAACTCACACTTCTCTAGGTTGATGGATAACTTATCCTCTTGTAGGCTTTTGAGTACAACTTCAAGGTGCTGCAAGTGGTCTTCTCTTGTTTTTCTAAAAATAAGTATATCATCTAGATATACAACCACAAAACTTCTAATATAATCCTTAAGCACTTCATTCATTAACCTGATGAATGTGCTAGGGGCATTTGTAAGCCCAAATGACATAACCCTCCATTCATACAACCCTTTAGTAGTCTTGAAGGTTGTATTCCATTCATCCCCATCCTTTATTCTAATTTGATGGTACCCACTCTTGAGGTCCAACTTAGTTAAATACTTAGATCCACCTAGGAAATCCATTAAATCTTCAATCCTAGGGATACAAAACCTATATCTGATTATAATCCTATTGATAGCTCTAGAATCAATGCAAAGTCTCAACTTACCCCCTTTATTAGATGCCAATACCACTGGCACTGCACAAGGACTAATTCTCTTCTTGATGAGTCCTTGATCTAACAATTCTTGCACTTGTCTAGCCACTTCTTGGTTTTGTTCTAGAGTAAGCTTATAGGATTCCGTATTTGGTAGTGAAGCCATAGAATAAAATCAATTCAATGACTAATGGTCCTTTTAGGAGGGAGTGTGGCTGATGTCCCATCACTGATTATGTCTTTGAACTTCCCCAGTAAACTCTTTCCTTCCTCTGGCATTGGTGGTTGGACTGACTTTGGTTCCTCCTTTGGTTGCACCATGATAGCATACCCTTCACTTCCCTCTTGTTGAATTGCATTGAGGAACTCCTTTCCATAACTTAAAAATACACTAGGGGTCTTTTATTGTGGCTCCTCTTCCTCTAGTAGTGACTGTATTTTGAAGGTCTTGCCATTCTTCTTAAATGAGATGGCATTTTCTTTACCATCATAAATGACCCCTCTGTCAAATTTCCATGGCCTACCTAATAAGAGATGGCATGCATCCATGAGTAGTACATCACAAAGAAAATTATCTTTATAGTACCCAATAGAGAACTCCAACCATGTCTTCTCATTCACAAGGACACTTTGTCCCTTATTCAACCATGTCACCTTGTATGGGTTTGTGCAAGGTATCTTCTTCAAGTCAAGATTTTTGACTGCTTCTTTTGAGATGATATTGTTAGTGGAGCCTAAATCCACAATAAATTTTCATACCTTTCCAAGTATCTTACATCTGATCCTAAACAAATCTCTCCTTTGTTTTGGCTCCTCCTTGACTGGCTTCCAGATCATAACTCTTCTAAACATCAAGTTTTCCCCCATCTCTGATTCAATGTGGTTAATCTCTAGAGATTTGACACTTTGTGTGTCCTCTTGGGTATATGCTACTCTCTTCTCATGGATTGAAGAAGAGGCTTTCTTAGGGCACCTATAAGCTAGGTGTCCCACTTGTCCACACCTATAGAATTTTATGCTAGCAAAGTAGGAATTACTTCTGCCAGTACTTCTTCCCCTGTTAGAACCTCCTTGAGTCCCTCTACCTCTTCCATATCCTCCTCTAGGAGTTGTCTCACTTCCATGCTCAGTGATTTTGGACTCCCCTTGGCTTCTTGATTCAGTTCTCCTTCCTTGATAACTTCCTCTATGCCCTCTTTGGTCTCTTACTCTACCTCTGCTCTTTGAGGTTTGATCTTTCTTCTTCTTGTACTTGTCTTCAATTTTTATAGCCAGTTGATAACATTGATGAACTGACTTAGGACTGAGAAGGGACATTTCCTCTTGTATGCTCCACTTCAAACCATTAAGGTATTTAGCTACCTTGAGGCTCTCATCCTCAGTGACATTTGACCTCATGCATAGCTTTTAAAATTCCTCAGTGTAGGTATTCACATCAAGTTCCTTCTACCTTAAGCTTTTCCTCTTTTTGTGTAATTGTATCTCATAGTCATCTGGCATGCATGCCTCTTTGACTTTGGCAACCATTCCCTTCCAAGTGGAAATGGGTTTCTTACCTTCCTTTTCCCTTTTTGACTGGACAAACTTCTACTATGTCAATGCAGGCTCTCTCAATCTAGGTTTTTCCACATTTACCTTCTGTGCTTCAGTGACTCCATCACACTCAAAATGGTTCTCCATTCACTCTATCTAGTCCATGACCAGATCTACTTCCATCTTCCCACTAAATAGGGGTATGCCTTCAAGTTCTTTCCCACTCATAGCTTTCAATGCCTTCAAGAAAGGCTCCTACTCCAAAATAGGGCTAGGTTTTGGGGTTTTATCCTCCTCAGCCATCTCTTTTCCCTTGGCTTCTTTCTCATCTAGCTTATCATTGACTTCTTCAATCTTCATTTGTACTTCACACAATGCTTCCTTTAATTGGGAAATTCACTCCCTCAAAAACCTATTGTCTTCCTATTGGTCTTTGACCTTCTTGGCCAACTCCACATTGGTCACCATGTTGGGTGATCCACTAGATTCCCATGCTGACATTCACCAAGCTATCCCAAATCTTTTTGGGCTCTAATACCACTCTGATAGGGAGGTTGGTTGAATCCCTCACAAATTCATGCTCTAGTCTTCTCACAAGACTTATAATGTGCCTTCCTACACCTCTAAGGACCTATAGGATCTTTTCTTTATTAGGATCCCCTGGTCTCTCTTTCCAACCCAACTACCATCAAAGTTAACACTATCAAACTCATCCTAGAAGCTTTCTTTCCATTCTAGCCTAAGCCTGTAAACTCTCCTTAAAGTCTTCCAATCTCCAATTTTCTTTCTCTAACCTTGCAAAGGCATGGAGATATCTTTAAAGACTTCAATCTAGCCAACTAGGGGTGTTAGAAGTTCCATCTAGCTTCCCCACCAAGTTGATCTCTTCAAACTTCACAAATTAGGCCTAAAAGGCTACTAGCCCTATTAGGTATCCTACTCTGAGAAATCAGGGAATTACCTCCATTCCTTCCAAAGAAACCCTTAATAGTTTCTTTTTATTCTTGTTTCATATTCCTACCCCTCAAGGATTTTTGGGGTCTTGGGTCCACAATAGGTCGTACAATGCCCTAGCTCAAAATGAGTGTTTTTAGGGCCTTTTAAGGCTTTCACTGGTTCTTCTACAACTTGGTAAGTTTCCTTATAAACATTGGATTGGTGAAACTTCACCCTCTTCATCATAACACTATAAGACTCCTATCTTTCTATTCCAAAATGAATTTTGTCATTTCCTATCCTCCTCTGCAATTTATCTTCTTTTCTCTATGGTCTTCCTTAGTCGGGCTCACCTCTGGCTTGCCTAAGGAAAGACCTTATAAATAGCTCCTCTTCACTTTAGGTACCCTCCTCCTTCCATATGTAAAAATATGGATTCTATTCACAAATCCCAAAAGGTCGTACAAAATGCACGGTGGGAGAATAAGGTAGAACCCCATCTTTACAAACTGCCTGGTTAAGACCAATGACAGTGAAGAAAATAAAATATTTACAAAAAGAAATAAAAACATAAATAAACACCTAGCTAATTCCACACATAATTAATAAATAGATCACATTGGATCATGCATGATTTATAGCACAAATTTCAATTCATTTTGTATTCACTGTTATCAAAAACCTTATGCAATTACACACAACACACTGATAAAACTTGTTTCTAGAAATGACTGTCTATACAATGGGTGTCTAGCCTCTCATTTAGGTTAGAATCAATATTAAATAGGCTCTTAGGGCTTTAGGTTATTCCTAGGTCACACTAGAACTGATAGAAGACCTTATTGCTAGTTTGGCCAAGCAACTTTCGAAAGTTGTAAAAGTTGCAAATGCAACTTTTGCAACTTTTTTTACAACTTTTACAATTTTGATTTTTGGACTTTCTCACTTCTAACTAACCTTACCTAAGACCCTAACCATGGTAAAAACATGGTTATAACCAATCCTAAACCCTACTAACATCATGCTGACATCACTACCTCATTGGTACAAGTCAGGAGGCTTTACAACCTTTTAGCCCCCGATTGTCTCTTCCAAGAGGTCCTAATACTTAGACTCAAAAGACCCTATTGTACTCAAACCATTGTCAACATGACCTTAAACTCAAAACACCAAAAATTGACCTTAGTCACACACCTGAAACAAAAACAAAATGGACCGACCTAAGTAATCCATGGGTGCTCCTGCACCAGTAAGTATAATCATAATCATAAACATCATTTTAAAAATGTAAACAATCATAATGAAAGTAAACCACATCGTCTAACTAGAAATATATAATATACATAATTATTCAATCATCAAAATCACCACATAATGTCATACATCCAAAACCAAATAATAACTAAAATAATCAACACACATAAAAGTGGCCTAAAAGAGTTCGATAATATAAAACTGAAAAACAAACTATGGGTGGGAACTAAAAATGATGACATTCTTAGATTGGTGAGTTACTTAGTAACTCCTCTCCTCATCTCTATAAAAGAGATTCTCTCCTCTCTCATTTTCTCTTGATGAAATTATTGTAATGAGTAACTCTCTCTCTCTCTCTCTCTCTCTCTCTCTCTCTCTCATTTTAGGCTATGGCCTCATTCATAATGCCACAAGGGTTTTTCTTTTTTTTTCCCCTTTCAAAATCTTGTTGTCTCCTTGTCTTGGCTTTTGGATTCTTGCTCCTAGTTTTTTATTTTCTCATAGAAACATCTCATTCATTAACTATCTCTCTTGGATTACTTTATTTCTTTGATCTCATTATTTTTCTTTACATGGTATCAGAGCTTGGGTTGCTAATCCTTGTTTGAGTGTAGTTTTTGAAGGTTACAATTCTTGGGAGTACATCTCATTGGAGACTCTTGTTTTAGAGAGAAGCTTGAGCTTCATTTTCTAACTTTTGTGTTGTAGGTTTTATTTTTTATCTAACGCTCTTTGATCAGCTTGCCGCTAGAGAGTTGTATTTGATTTTTTTTGGTTTGGTTGGTTTACTGCCAAATCCATTTTCATTTAGCTTAATTAACCTCTGTTGGGATACTGAAATGTTTAACATTTTGTTTCAATCACTTTTTGCAAGATTATTTTCATCTACATTTGTTAGTTTCAATACTAACATTTCAAATCTTATTTCCTTTCTCATTCTTGCAGATTTTCTAACATTTCTGGTTTTATATTTTTGTGCATGCAGGTTTCATAGATCTCTAGTTTTTATCTTAGAGTAACCTTTTCCTTGCATGGTTTAACCGTAATCATTTACTTAACCTCTATTTTTGTATGGACAAAGTCTTCATACACTTGTTTCGTCACTGTTCAACTGGTTTTTATCTTAGAGTAACCTTTTCCTTGCATGGTTTAACTGTAATCATTTACTTTACCTCTGTTGTTGTATGTACAAAGTCTTCATACACTTGTTTCATCACTATTCAACTTATGATAGTACCACACTTAGTCACTCATAACTTTTGAACCCAAATATATTATGAATATCTCACCAATAAAAACCTTAAAAATGTTGCCCTTAACAACATATCCAAAATTCAGACAAATCCAACGGTTGAACTTCAAGATATGGCCCTTGCACTAGGACTATATTTTCCATAACAATAATTCCTTCATCCTTTATATCTCCTTTATTTGGTTTTATTTTTTTGGCTTCTATCACTTCTTTACTTGCATGAGTTTTGATTTTATTTGACCAGCATCGTTCCTTCCTTATCATTCTTTTTTAGCCTTGCCTTGAATAGAATTTGTCTAGTCTTTGTACTCATTTCTTTGCCTGTGTAACTCCCATTGTCTATATTTTTCTTTCTTTGCATTGATTAGTTACATTTTTTGATTCCTTCTTTGCATATTTTTTGGCTTCATTTTCTTTGAATCAGTCTTTGCCTCAATCATATCTACCAAATCATTTATGGTCTTTTTCATTTACAGTATCTTCTCTTCATTTATTTCAGATTTTTCTCCATTCTTAGCATAAATTTAGTTCTTTGCTAAGTTTAGCTCATGTTTGAATTAAGTTTGAATAATTTTATGAAGTTTGACTCCCTTCATTAGAGAATGGTTTGAATAGTTTCATTTCATTGTTTTTACATAATTTAATAAGTTGTTCTTCATCCTTTTACAATAGTGTTTAAATACACTTTATGTAGGCTTTTAATAAGTTTTTTAATAATCATTTAAATAGTTTTTTAATATAGACTCATTATCTTGTTTAATACTTTAAATTCAATCGTAGTTCATGTTTTAACAATTTTTATTCATATTCAAATGGTTATTAACATTGAGTTAAAGTTAATTTTATCAATATTTGACATTAATTAATCATTGTTTTCAATTCATTATTATTATAATCATAACATTTAATTAGTTTCCCTATAAGGGATGTTTGTTTACAAGTTTGAATTCACTAATATTTATTGTTTTACCAATTTATTTATGTTTAAATTCAATATTCAAAATTCATTTAATCATTTTCCAATTAATTTAATAAAAAAATACTTTTAATTTTCGTTATTCCAATCATAATTAACATTAAGTTAAATTTAATTTTAAGTTTATTTAAAGGTTGTTTATCATTGTTTCTGAGGTAGTTTTGTCCCATCCTAACTTGAGATCTAATTTCAATAATAATTCTCCTTCTAGGCCCCATTATAATAAAATAATCGAAATAATCAAATCTCTCAGATGAAGTTGTAGTTATCAATATAGTCATGCTTTTAGAGTTCGTTATAATGTTTCTCACCCTTTTTAAAATATGTGCCATATGTTTAATTCAATGCATTGCTCAATTTTAATTTGTTCAAGTATTGTGAGTTATCTAACAACATTTCCTTCTTGTGGATTATTATTGATTTCATTATTTAGCTTTAATTGCTATCAGTATTCATATTAATTATTGATTTGCACAAATTTGAAATTTTATGCTTTTATAACATCTCTTATATGCTCATGGTGGCATTTTTATGGTTTTATACCATTGATTGATATGCATTTTATTTCATTTTATTTGTAAGTTGCATTGGGAGCCCAATTTTAAAGGTTAACTCAATTACCTTATTCTACGAAGGGACCCATGGAGTTTCCCTCCATCCAATGTTTGGGATGCACTTACCTCAGTTGATGTTTATCAACTTGATCCATTAGTTGTTTTTCCTTATGGTGAGGATGGTGCTCTTGATATCCTTCTTGGAATTTTGTTGGATTTCTTATACATGTTTGGAAGGAAATATGTTTTTCTCACTCAAAATCCTTAGTTCAAATTATTATTTAGCATATCTCAATATTTGATTTGTTAATGATGGTTTAGATTCTTATCTCCTTTATGGTTCCTTGTTTATGGTACTTGATATTCTACATGGATTATGATTTATTCTCTCTCATATCTCTTTAAAATTTTACTAATGTGATGATAGGTTTGCATACTTCATTGCTCAGATCATGAGTCATGCAAGTTATGGATTAGCTACCAATTCACTTGCAACGGGATAACTCATTTGTGGATTGTCTATATCCATGTGATTGATACAATGTTGATGCAGATTTCATTAGTTGGCCTTGTTTGTGGTCATTTGTGCATTAGTATTTTTATTTTGAGATGAGAGGATGGATGATGTTTATGGTACCTAGATTGTTCATTTTAAATTTGGAGCATGTGGTTCTATCTTATTTTAATGATAGCTTGTTTTCACTTTTAGTGCAAGATTATGGGTTCATCTCTAAACCGCGTCCTTTTTTTTTTTTCTTAAAGTTATAAATGATTCTTTCAAGTTGAATTGGTTTATGTGCAAATTATGGGTTTATTTTCAAAGGCTATAATAATTTGTATCTAGGGTAGATCCCAATTATGGGCAATCTACTTGTGGATATTTGTTTTGTTTCCTTCTCTTCTTTGATTCAGGTGACATATCATGGAATATTCAAAAAAATCAATCCATTTCTCACATATGGATGTAAAAGTTAAATATGATTTCATGAATATTTTGAGATACCTCTTATTGAAGACATTAAAATCACTCCCTTGTATAGAAGATTAAGTTGCAGATTTTTGTAAAAAATTGGGTTTAATTCCCATTGATGTAAACTCCCCAAGTAAAGATTAAGGGGGGGTGTTAGAATTGTTAATCTTTCCTTGGTTGTATTTATTATTATTGAGGATAAACCAAGGTATCATATTTTATTTTAATAAGGAGATTCCTATAGAATCCCTACTTGTATTTTTTCATCTAGTCCAAGTGGGAGGACATGTCACATTTTGCAATTCCTTTAATAAGGAAAATAGCTTATCCTCCTTAAGAGGATCTTGACACTTTGTAAACACCCATTATGGATCATAAAATTCTTAGATTGGTGAGTTACTTAGTAACTCATCCTCTCATCTCTATAAAATATATGCTCTCTCTCTCTCTCTCTCTCTCTCTCTCTCTCTCTCTCTCTCTCTCTCTATGGCCTCATTCATAATGTCACAAGGGGTTTTTCTTTATTTTTACCCTTTCAAAATCATGTTGTCTCCTTGTCTTGGCTTTTGGATGCTTGTTCCTAGTTTTTGGTTTTCTCATGGTAACATCTCCTTCATTAACTATCTCTCTTGGATTACTTTCTTTCCTTTCTCTCATTATTTTTCTTTACAATGACAATATGCTAAAACCACTTATTTTCCAAATTACAGTCCAACCATGTCATCTTCAATTAATGTTAGACCACAGTGTATCATCTACCTATATTTCTGTGAAAAAATTCTTTTTGACTAATCCTTGTATATATGTATCATGATTATGATTGCTACAATTCTACATTCTTCCCATTTATTATGCATGGTGTCTTGTTTATGCATCACCCTTGCTGGCCTTTATCATCATAATAGGATGTTTTTCATATCTATTATAGCTATCGATTAGATTATTGTGAATATATCACTGCATGTATACTATTGCCCTTGACTAAATAATTTTCCATTTTTACTATAGTCCTCTTAGCACGATTACATGATATCATTTCCTCTCAATATGGATTGTAGTATGCATTCTTGATTTCTTAATAACAATATTGTCCTCTTCCCTTTCTATTCATAATGTCACTAATACACTACTTTTAAAATACATTATGACATTGCACTATAACATTGTTGAAATGGGACAATACCAAGACATACATTCATGTCCTAAATATTTTGGACATGTTCATTCACTTAATGAAAATGCCTTCAAATATTATCTCTTTTACCCCTGTCTTAAATTTTATTTTGATTTTCTATTGAGACTCATGTTATCACTGATATGAATCCATTAATTCAGATCACTATCATAACAACATTAGTGTTCCTTGAGCTCTTAGAATGAAATGATGTTTTTTTCTTACATTGTCTATTACTACTGATGTAAATTCTCTTGTTGATCTCATCTCATTGCTACAAGATTTCATATTAGTAAAATACGTCCCATGAAAATTTTTTCACTATTTTTTGCACAATTTACCCATTTCATTCAAATGCTAATCAATTTGATTTTTGCATCATATTTTTGCATTATCTTGAATGAAACAAAAGGTTTCATGCTCTGTATTACATGTCCCTTTGATATTACATTTTGATTTTTAAATTGCATTTTTTTTTGTTATCAAAATGATTTCTTGATAATTTTGTCTCTGATTAATAATTTTTTTAGGACATAGGAAAATGAGGAAGCGAAGACTATGGAACCTAGGAGAAGAAGAGAATCCAACCTACAACTTCAATACAAACCAGTCATTCAGGAAATGAATGGCCCTTCTTTATACACATTTTATTTTCTCTTTGTTGTACATATATTCATGCATGATTTGAAATCAAAATGCAATGAAATATCTCTAGCTAGTTTTACGGCTTGTGTGGAGCATTATACAATACTTTGATGAATAAATATTACATTTTTTAGAAAATATTATGAAATCATCTTTATATGTTATGCTCATTTGCATTAAATGTATTGATTTTAAATTTTTGTAATCTTTCAAAGTTATTTCATTTAATTTGAAATAACATAATGTAGAAGGATATACAGAATCTACTTGATTGAGCCTATAGGTGAAAACTTGGTAACAATACTTATTTTATACAATACCATAGCTTTGAAAATATTGAATTTGTCAAAGGCTTCAGATTTCTCCTTTAAAAATGTAACCCACATCATTCTTGAGTAATCATCAATGAACAATATGAAATACCTATCACCATAATAAATTCTAATTCTAGCAGGGCCACAAAAATTAGTATGTACCAGATCTAAGAATCCACTTGAAGAATAAGTTTTTATTTTGAAAGTAGATTTAGTTAGCTTACCTAGCTAGCATTCCTTACAAATCACATTAGCAGACTTCAACAATTTAGGTAAATCTCTCACTTCTTTAGTAGTGATTATCTTCGCAGTGTTATCAAAGTTCACATGAAAAAATCTCTTGTGCCATAACCAACTATCAACTTGAGAAATCAAACATATTTTTTTTGAAATATTCAAATGAAATACATTACCTTTGTTCTTTGTCCTTAATGTAATCTCAACTCTTAGAATTCTAATTATTTTGCACTTTCCATCTTTGAATTATAGATTGTAACCTTTTTTAACTAGTTGTCCAACATTTAAAAGATTATGTTTCAAATGATCAACATATAATACATCATCAGTGTTAGTCTTACCATCAAGTGTAATGGAACCTCTACCTCTAATCATACAAGGAGAATTGTCACTAAATTTGACAACACCACAATCATACCTTTCCAACTTCATATATTTTCTCTTATCCCTGGTCATGTGATGTGAATAAATGTTGTCTATCACTCATTCATCCTTTTCTTAAACATGTGTAACCAAGGATTTTTCCTCATTTAAGAAACTAGTATTCTCTTCTTTAATAGCAATAAACACAATCTCATCTTTACTCTTTTTAGATTCATCATCAGTTACACCTTCACTAGTAGCAAAATAACACTTATGGTATTTAGGGTGAAATTTCATAGGCTTATGCTTCAGTACTCTCTCAAGACATCTACAAAAAAAAATGACCAATTTTATTACATGAAAATAATTTCAAAGGTAATTTACCTTCATACTTACTAGCTCTCTTAGGCAGTCTCTTTGCAATTAGGGTTTCAAGTTCTTCAAGCTTCCTCTCTTCTTCCTCAATTTCTTCCATTTCCTTTACATATCTAGATCCATACTTAGATTGAAATTTCTCCAGGGTCTTACTTTTTCTTATCCTTAGGAACAATAGCTTTAAATGCAAATTCAAGCTTAGGAAGGCTATCACCAAATTTTCTCATTTCAAATGCAGATAACTTACCAACTAATCTATCTCTTGTTACATGTTTCACAGTTCTAATCTCTTCTATAGAAGCAACCTTGTGATTGTAAGTAGGAGCAAGGATCTTAGTACTTTGGAAATAATTTCATCTTCCTACAATATTCCACCAGTGCATCTGATTACACAAACTAGCCCAGTCACCTTTTGTTTGTAGGAATTGATATTTTTATCCTCACTCATCTTCAATAATTCATATTTCCCTTTCAAAATCTGCATCTTGGCTTGCTTCACACATGCATCTCCTCCATGCAAGGTCTCTAATTTTTTCTATATCTGATGTATATTCTCTAATTCCATGACATTTGTATGTTTTGCATCAAATTATAAGGCACTCAAAAAAGCTTCTTTCACTCTGATATTGTACTCAAATCACTTCTTCTCATCATGAGTGACAATAGAAAGATCTGCAAGAGGATTGTAAGGCTTCTTAGTGCCATCCTAGTAATCTTCTCTGATGCATCTCAAATGAGTAATCATCCATCCCTTCCATATGGAATAGTTAGTACCTTCAAATCTCAGACTCTCCTTCTTAAAGGCTTCCAACCTAGATTTCCTCAAGAGATTAAGCTTCCAAAAGAGGACTTAGCTCTAATACTAACTGTTAGGAACAATGAAACACACACAAATGATGGGGGTGAATCAATTGTTCCCAAAACTCAAAACTCAAAATTCAAAAGTCAAAACCATAATTAACTTTCACACTTTATACCTCACATCTAAACGATGAACATTAAAGAAAGTCCACAACACATAACACCAAGATTCCTGATGTGGAAACCTTGTTAGGGGAAAAACCATGGTGGGGATCAAATCCACAAGATGTACTCTGTTAAAATAACTATACCTGGTTAATAGTAATATAAGGGGAATACACATGCATTTAGGAACATTTTCTAGAGCTCACTACTCAAATACAATAAGGGTTACAACCCAAAGGAAGGATCACTCCTTACAACAAGTAGATGGACAATAATCCATTGTGGACTACAATCCACTAATCATGAACTGATTGATAACATCTTTGTTATGCCAATACAATTCCAATAATGTACATAATACATCAAATATTTTGCCTCAATTGTAGATTCCACTCATACCTCTTCGATAATCTCTCATACTTAAAAATGATCATCTCTCATACCTTTGTAATTACAAATGATTACATCTTTTTATACATTTCATCAACCTTGAAGAAAAAAACAAGGTCAACATCAACATTAACACCTCAATTAAAAATATTTAATCAAATGTAACTCAAACATTAATGCGACCTAAAACATGTTAGCAAAGACATAGTAAGGATCCAAATCTTTATCCTCAAACACACTCCAAATCCATAAATCATACCTCAATCCATCACAACACGCCACACCACCATATCAACTAAGAATAATAAGAACACTAATGCACCATATGAAATTCACCAAATCCAATGACATAACTCAATGTGATCTAGCAACATGAATAGAACACAATCTAGAAATATCAATAAGCAATGTGGAATGCCATATCAATGACCAAAGCAATTTTGTCTCAAAAGTCACCATCATATCTACATTGTTCATCAAGAACACTAAACAATAACCCCTGTTACTCAAGAAAAATAGTTTTCCAAAATATAAATCATGAATCACTTGAGATGAGGACACACATCTATGTCCTAAACTCATCACCAGGTTAGCAACCAAAGATATTTCATAACTAATCCACATTGATGCAAAAACTACAACAGTGTCTCTTCCTGAACGTCCAAAATACTAGTCTTTGATAAATCACTTGAAACTCACTTAAATCAACATACCAACCTCTGAAGGTGGTAGTGGGTCAACAAATTGTCAAGAAGTTGGATGTGATCACAAGGATGGGGGCCCACAAGGCCCCAAGGATCAAGGGGGGAGGCTTCCATAAATATTCTTTAGGGCCCTTACAGTTTGGTTAAGGTAATTCTCATCCACGGGATTCTCTTTTTGGTGTTAAACCATCAAGTAAATTGTCATTTCCCCAAGTTAAAAATATCTCTAATCGATCACTGGGAAAGTTTTTTATTGTGGTCCTAGACCTTGTTATTGATCACAACATCACTTTGATGATGCTTACACTTGTTGGTAATTTTATGGGTATCAAACCCAATATTAATATGGTTAGAGCTTATGCTAGTTGAAAATGGAGTTTGAAGGGTCAGGTGGAGATAGTTGCCATGGAGAAAGGATTATTTTCTTTCACCTTCTCATGTGAGGAGGATATGGCTAAAATCCTTTGTGGGGGGTCCCTGGATGGTGGGAAAGTTGGCTTTAGTCCTTCAAGAATGGTCCCCAAAGATGAACCTTAATGATGATTTTTTTGTTCAAGAACCTGTTTGTGTTACACTTTCGAGTCTACCAATGGAGTTTCAATTTGAAGACATTTTTATCATTTTGGCTAGCTTCTTTGGTGAGATTCTCTCTATTGATCCTATAAAATCATCCAAGAGTAGGCTTACATATGCTAGGAAGAAACATGTTGGGGTAACCAAGATTCTGATATTCCCTCCATAGTTGAAATCACCTCCAAACTAGGTAGATGGGCTCAACAAGTGGAATACAAAAGCATTCCTTTTGATTTCTTACACTACAAAAAGGTAGGTCATTGGGCTAAAAAATGTCCTATGATAACTGAAAAGAAGAAGATTAAGAAGGGATAGAAAAAATAATGGGTGGCCAAAGGGGAAGAGAAGGAAAAAGAGGATACACAAAAGGAGTAGAGCAAGGTGGTGGAAGCATTAGAAGGATAAATTAACATCTCCATTGTCCCTGAATCATTAGAGAAAGGAGAAAATAGATCAAATCAAGAAAAAAAGGATGAACCTAAGTAGGTGCAGTAAGTTCAAAAGAATCAGCTAACCCAGGATATGGATAGAGATAAAGGTAAGGTAAAAAGTAACAACCAAGGTCTTAAAGAGGGAGAAATATAGAAAGATAATACTAAAGGTGAGAAGGAAGATTCCAAATCTGTGAATATTGAGGTCACCAAAAATGATTACTCAGAGTTTGAGGATTCTCAATGATGCAATATCCTTAGTAGCAGTTTGACTAGAGTCTTGGAGATAGTAAAGGAAAGTCCCACTATCCCTATCAATGATTCCCCTCCTATAACAATCTCAAAGATCAATGCCTAAGTGGGGTGATGATAATGCTAATAATATGGGAAAAAAGGAAAATATAAAGGATAAAGATGTAAAACCTCCAATGGAGGAGATTATTTCAGTGGAAGGCGAAGACAAGAAAAAGGGAGGAAAGAAGAATGATGTTGGATCCCAGCTCTCCTCTCCAAGTAAGAAGTCATCTAGTTTTTTAAGGTAGAAAGAAGAAAATAAGAATATAGAGGATGGTACCCAGTTGACCATCTTGGAGGTTGGTTTTCTAAAATAAAAATAAAAATTATCTCATGGAACATTAGTGGACTCAATAGTCCCCATAAACAAGAAGGGATCATAAGCCTGGTATTGTTTTGATCCAAGAGACTAAAATGTATAAGGAAAATTTTGAAAGAATAATTTTTTTAAAAGATGTGGTGTTATGGGGATTAACTCTAAAGGTTCTTTAGGAGGTATAGTCATGTTTTGGAACCTTAAGAATATTATAGGAGAACTTGTCAACACGGATGACAACTTATTATTTGTCAAATTCAATCATATCAGGGATTATTACTCCTTGATTATTTCAAATGTTTATGCCCCAAATAACATATGTGCTCATAGAAGATATTGGGAGAAAATTCATTAGAGGAGGTCCCAAGTTAGTCAAGAAGCTTGGATTGTTATGGGATACTTCAATAATCCCCTAAAAAATAGTAATAAATTCAGAGGGGCTCCTAGTAAGCTAGAAATTAGGATGGACTTGATGAACTTTATCAATAATCTAGCTCTTCATGATGTTGATCTTCAAGGATCATCTTTCACTTGGTCTAACTGTAGGGCTAGAGAAGACCTCATTCAAGTTAGGTTGGATAGAGCTCTTATCTCTGATGATTGGTTGTGTTTTTATTACTACTCCTTGAATGCATTGCCTTAGATTGGATCAAACCATTTTCCCATCTCTTTTGTGGCCAATCCTATCTCTGGTAAGAGAAACTTTCCTTTCAAATTTGAAAAGATGTGGACTGCCCATCCTAGCCTCTAGGACATTAGAAATTGGTGGAACATTTCTATGGAAGGGATAGCTATGTTGAAGGTTTCCAAAAAGCTCAGGCATGTTAAAGATAGGGTTGGGAAATGGAATAAAGAGGTATTTGGGGACATATTCATGACTAAAGCTACTATTGAACAAGAGCTATCAAAACTCCATGAGAAGATTTAGTCTGAATGGTACTCAAACATGTTCATTGATGAGGAGAATGAAAGTCTTGTTAGATATCATGATATCATATCCAAAGAGGAATCTTTTTGGAAATAGAGATCCAAAAGCTTATGGATTAAAGAGGGAGATAAGAATACCATATTATGCCATATGATGACTATGAAACACAAGACAACTAAAAAAATATCTCAGCTCTCTATGAAAAGTTCTATTTTGGATAATAAGGAGGAGATAAGGAAAGAAGCTAAAATATTTTTCTCTTCCCTTCTCTCATAGACACTAATATGGATGCAAAAGCTTAGGAGTCTTTTCTTGATTCCATTTAATCTATAGTTGGTGAGGAGGAAAATAAATTTCTGAATGCTATCCCTTCCTATAAGGAAGTTAAAGAGGTTGTCTTTTCCTTTGAGGGAAACAAGGGCCTTGGCTCTAATGTCTTTCTCATGTTCTTCTTCCAAACCTATTAGGAAATTATGGATAAAGATGTGGTTAACGGAGTTAAAGAATTCTTTGGGGCTAGAAATATTCTTAAGAGCTTAACGACACTTTCCTAGTACTCATTCCTAAGAACCCGGGGGCTAACTCCATGGACTGGTTTATTCTTGAATGCACTCTAAAATGGTCACCTAGACTTTGGGCCCCCATTCAGCAATTTATCAAATCCTTGAATCAATATTTTCAAAAACTAGCATTTTCCAAATATATCAATTTCCTTGATCAAATCCTTTTATCATTTTCGATTATTCCTTGGGCTAACCATTTTATCCTAAGTCTTTATTTAATTAAAAGGAATATTTCCTCTCCTTTTATTAAATAAAAAGCCCCCACTTTTCCTCTTATCCTAAGTTGCACAAATAAAGCATTATTCTTATTTTATAAAAAGGAAAAAGCACTTTTTATCTTATATGGACACAAAAGTCAACTCTTATTTTCTCATTGGAGGATATTTGTGCACATGGATTGCTCCTCTTTCAAGCTCCACCCTTGATTAAATATTTTTCCTCTTAATCTCCATGGTCCATTCTCTCTCACTTCCTATAAAAGAAGAGCTTTCCTCCTCATTTGCATATCCATCTTTTATGTTAATGTTATGCTGCAGGTTTTCTAGGTCACTTTGGAGCTCTTGAAGATTTGGAGAATTCTTGGCTTTTGTATCTACATTCCATTCTTAGTTTCATTCATGCAGATAGCTTCATGTTTATGCTTTCATAGTTTAGATTTCCTTTCAAGCTTTAGAGTAACTCATCTAGTTTAACTAGGAAGGGTTGGTAATACTTGTAGTTTTCTTTTCATAGCATAGCTTGCATATTTCCTTTCATAGCTTAGCTTGCATAGCTTTCATTTTCATTCATAGTATAGCTTTGCATTGCATTTCATTTTGATTCTTGGAGATATTGGCATTCTTGCCCTTGTCTTCATTTGAATCTCTCATTGTGTGGTTGACTAGCAAGGTCATAAGCTTAATAGCTCTAGCTGAGAGAAATCAAATAATCTTGCAACTCCATGCATAGAGAGCTCTAGGTCACTTTCTAAGGTTTCCTCTTCATGGATTCCCTTGGATATAATGACTTAGAGAAGTGCACCATTTGAGCGTGTACATTTTTGGCACCCAGCGTGGGGTAGAACATTAGCATTTTGTCCTTCATTTCATGCATTTTTAGAAATTTTTTCATCATAGTTTAGCGTCATTTTCGGCTCTTTGTTTATTTTGTCTCAGAGTGTCATACGACATTTTTCCAGTGTCATGCAATAGTTTCTTGTATAGTAGGGTGACACTTTACTAGTTAAAAGTGTTGCATTGTTTGACAGAAAGTGTCACACTGTTTGGTATAAACTATCGCTTGTAGGTCAGCAAACTATCACCTGAAGATAAACTATCACCCCCGTATACAAAGAAGTGTCACATGACATTTTTGGTGACTATACTATCACCTGTACCTGATAGTGAGTTGTTTTTTGGTTCTTTTTTTTTGAATTTGGATCTAGTTAGCTTGCTGGCTTAGTTTGCTGTGGTTAGAGAGGTTTAATTTGCAGATTTCATTTAGATTTTGGTTTTTCTAACCTTGTGGGGCTAACAAGTTGTGCTTGTAGGTGCTCTCATTGTTTGAAATATTTTTCCAAAATAACGCATGTCAAAGCTTCAAATGCACAAGGGCTACTAATGGTTTTTGTAGGGCTGCCCAAAGCATAAAAACCCAATCAAGTGCTTGTTGTTTATTTCATTTCAAGTGTGGCAATTACTAGTTGTTTCATTTCATAGGAACATAATATATTGTTGTAGGAATTCTTGGGTGGTAGGAGAAGTATGCTCTTCACCCTTGTGGTGAACCAAAAAATCTTGACCCATCTTTGGATTTTGAAAGCAAGAGGGTAATTGAACATTTACTTGGTGTGTTTGGGAGAAAACTTTGGAATAAGGGAGTATGCTCTTCACCCTTGTGGTGAAATGAAATCCTTGAATCTCATAAGTTGATCCATTCTTTGTTTAGATCTTTAGAATCCTTTAGCGGGCCTGCTCTTGAGCAATCAAGAGGAACGATCCAAGTGGGGACAAGCTTATTGTCAGCTATTCCAACCCACTATAAACTCAAGGCTATCAAGGACACAAAACCTTGGTAGACGTAGTTCTTGTCTTCGCTTGATGTGAGTACTTGTGGGATTGTGACCATGAGGAAAGTATTGAACAAGAATGCTTAAGGTACTCTTGAGGCCACGAGGTCCGTTACTTGCCACAAGGTAAGGAGTCCCTTTGGGGAGAAAGAGGGGTACTATGAACGAAAGCCCTTATTAAGAGCCATAGATAGAGGCCACCCTATTTTTCTACTTAGCTTCTTGGTGCAAGGATTGATCCAAGTGGAATAACCTAGATCACCCCAAGATTACTCACCATCTATGTTCCTTTGGTTGTGTCATTGGCACTTCCAAGACAAAGCCAATATCTATTGTGGGTAACCACTTTGTGTGAGGCAATGGGACATCAAGTGTGGGCCAAGTTGTTAAGTATTGAGCCATTGTCTTTTTAGGTTAAAAAGTGTTTGAAGTGTTCTCATTGTGATATACCCGTGTAAATGTTCTTGAATAGAAAACATCATGGTAGCATTCATAGGATTTTATTTCTTTGATATCACAATTCCTTGTCTTGGCAAGATTGCTTTTTCTCTTCCACAAGTGTTTTATGACATGTTTGATCACCTACTGTTTGCAAACTTGTCTATTTTCCTGATATTACTATGCTTGAAACCAAGAAATTATACTTGCCAAACTAAAACATTGATAAATCACTTTCAAAATTGAGTTTTTCACGTTCACTGGTCAAGAGTCGCACTGCTTGCCTGGAAACTATCGCACAAAGTTGTTGTCTCATTGTTGGTTGTTGTCTTACTTATTTGTGCCATTCCCAGTCTTCCTTGGTCAGTCCAGGTTGGATCTTAGGTGTCATGACATGTTGCTCAACATCCAAATGAACTCAAATGGTATCAAATTGCACAAAATGACTCTTGGTCTTCTTTCTTCCGCTTCTTCCATGTCTTCCTAGTCTTCCATTTTCCTCCTTTCTCTTCTTTCTTCATGCTTCTTCCTAAACTCTTCATGTCTTCTTGATTCTTTTCCTCTTATTATCTAGTCTACCTTCTTCTATTTCATCTCTCCTATTCATTTCTTCCATTCTTGATTCCTTCTCTTCTACAACCATGAATTTCAACTACCTTGTTATGGAACCTCTCTTAAGAATAGATGATCTAGAACTCATTTCTCAATTCGAAGAGTTTTATTCATCCAAAAATCTCATGGGTGAAAAATTTATGGCAAAAATAAAAGAAAAATTGATTGAATCAGATGCCTTTGCTAGAATCATAGACATGATCATGTCATGACCTCCTTCTTCCAAAAATTCTTCATCATCTAAGTCTTCTCATTCTTCTTTATCTTCCAAGTCTCACCATGATTCTTCTAGACATTATTCACATTCCTCATTATCCAAGTCTTCTTCCTCCACTAGGTCTTCGCTTTCCTCTTCTTCACAATCTCATTCCTCTTCTACTTCTCCCAAGAGTCTTACTCCTCAATATGAGAAATATAGTAATCCTTGTGATACCTCTCCCACAAAGAGTGACACACCCACCTTTGATGACTATGATGACTATTATGATGGCTATGATTATGAACCATATAGTCATACCTATGAAACCTCTATTCCTAAGAGTCCTCCTAGTCGTGTGCTTGTGTTTACTGGAAATGGGTCATCACATTAGATAGATCATGATGGTGATCCATATGATTCTGATTTTGAAAGAGAATTTGATGATTTCTATGAACAATACCTAGATGATACATCTACTTCTATTGAGGAATATAAAATGTACCGTGCTGATTTGAAACATAAATATTATAAGAATCCCTCCTCTAAGAACCCTCATGCTAAAAATAAAGATTACACTCTCAAGCAAGATCATGTTGATGATAGACCTTTGTCTTGTGATGGTTTCCTTCCATCCCCTACTTCCTCCAATAACCATACACTTCCTAAAGCTTCCGAGTCTTTAAAATCTTTCACAAATCCTTCATCTGACAAAGATCCTAATGCTTTTCATGCAGTTCCTTATAGTTATCCTCAAGGGCTATCTCTTAAAGAAACTCAAGTTAACCTTCACTTGGCTGCAAATACTTCCAATAATGCTACACCTAGCGAGCCTAAGCCTTTATGCGCTATAATGCCTACTTCAGCTAGTCCTTCACCATCTATTCCAAAATCTTCCATGCAATTCCAACATGCTTCCTTGTCCTTAGAAGTGGCTCCATGTCAAGAGGACTTTAAAAATGATAAAGAAAAGAATATAAAAAAAGATCAAGATCAAGAACCCTCCATGTCATCCAATCCTTTTCATTATGTCTCTGATCCACTTCATGGTTCTTCTGATCCTCTATGCTCTTCTGCATTCATTCCACCATCTCCTAAGAAAGATCAAGCTACTACTCACACCATTGAGCTTATTGACAATCAAGATGACCTTACTTCCATTGAGGTTATTGAAAATAGTGTTGTTACTTCCAATGTTAAGCCTATTGAAAATCAAGAAAAAAATGATGCACTTATGCTATCCAAACCAACTTGTCAAGATCAAAGTCTTCCATCTTCTTGTTCTACCACTCCATGTTCACCTTCACTTTATACTCTTCCTAAGTCTTTGCAAGCTTTGAACAATTCTATTGAAGAAGTTGCTCCTATTCAAGATGTTCATGATCCTATTGTAAATCCTAATGCTCACTCTAAAGATGCTGATGTCCTTGGTTGTCATATAGATGTTGATGAACTTATTGATTATCCTTTTGCATCTTCCACTTCCATCCTTGGACTTCCTCCACCAATACCAAAGGCTTCACATATACCTTCCATCTTGGGCCCTTATGTACCTTCACTTTCCCCTCCTAACTCTCCTAATTCATCATCCATCTTGGGTCCTTATGTCCCTCCACCTCCTATCTTTCCTCAAGATCAACATAAATGCATACCCTTGAATCCTTTTCATCCATCCACCCATCTAAACCAGTCATATCCTCTTTCTTCTTCCACAAGTCCCAAGTCTTTTGGAAGTAACTTGAATGTTCAATACAAAAAAAGAAGAAATACAAGAATCCATCAAAAAAAGAAGATCACCATGTCTCTTCTAATCGACATGGAAGCATAAAGTCAAAAGAGATATCTAAGAAGAAAACTACAAGACAAGTATGGGTTCCGAAATCCATCATTAAAGATATCCTCTCTAGATCGTCAAAAAGAAATGAAAACCCTAAGGCTATATGGATTCCAAAGTCTCTGTTGAAAGAATCTAATATTGAACAAAAAGTGAAGTTGACATTCAAGCTTCCAAAGGCTTCCACTTCATCTTCTTTCAAAAACATTCTTCCATTCCATGCACCTGAACCACAACCTTTGCTAAACATTTTCCATATTCCTTTACATATTCCTTCATTCACGTTTCCTCCATCCTCTCACCACCCTTAAAGGTGTGTGTCAATGTTGATCTTTCCTTCCTTTCCATCTACCCTTTCACAATCCTTCCATTCATTATCCTTCTACCTTTTATCATCTTTCCTCATTTTCCTATTCCTCCTATCTTCCAACCTCACTCGCTTTACATAAAACCTTATCCTCCATTTTTATCTTCCATCTTCCTTTCCCTATCAACATCTTTGAGCATATCATTTTGAATTGTTGGCATATAATGGTTTATCCTTTCAAGGAGAATTATCTAAAAGCTTTCCTTCTTCCAAAAAAAAAGAAAAATAGAAAAAATAGAAACAAAAAAAAAATGAATTTTTTTTTTTTGAAAATGTGCCTTGGTGAAAACTTGGAAACAGGTGCCTTGGTAGAAAAAGTAAAGAGAAATAAATTCATCCTATGGTGAAAACCACTCCCTTGTGGCACTGTGGATAAGTACCATGATGAAAACTTGGCAATCAGGCATCATGCATAGTTCTTCTACATATTTCATCCATTCCGTCTCCTCTCTTTGATCTTGGCAATGTTGACCTATACATGAACATTTGGCTATCTTGTGAGCTATCTTATGATGATCTTGCTTTCATTCCATTCATGGTTAGCCTTCATATTTATTTTCCTCCATTCATTCTAGCCTTTTGCTATCATTTTCCCCCTTGGTCTTGATCTAATAAAAAAGAGTAAAAAAATGATGCTATGAAGCCTCTTGACATGTCTACTCCTTTGGACTACATCCTTTCCTTCTTTTGGATTATGCATTTGTGACTTATCCTATGCTGGCCTTTCATTGCTTGTCCAAATGTGCTTTGCATGACAATTGTTTTCCCTAGCTTGGGTACTCTTGAGGAGTTTTCCATTGAGGATTTTTTTCCTTCATTCTCCTTCATTCTCTTGTCTTCCATCTCTTCCACTACCTTGCTATTCCCTCTTGTCCTCCACCTTGCTAGACATTGGGACTACACGATGTGATCTTTCTTGGGAGTTTGATGCCCATTCTGTCTGGGGGCATCTTTTGTACATACTTATTGATCTTGAAAAAACTCAAAAAAATGATAAATTGCTAAAAAATCCTAAAAAGCATAAAATGTCTTGAAAAAATGATCATCTTAGTGAAAACTTAGCAATAGGTGCTTTGATGTATCTCCAAAAAAATTATATATTTCAAAAATACCAAAAAAATCAAAAAATTCAAAATCCCAAAAAATAGTCACACTTACCCCAACCGTGTTTTTCAACACTTCCCTAGCGTCAAGTGTTTCTCAACACTCATCAGATATATTACCTGCAATCTAGATGATGCAATATTTCTCACTAGCCGATGCGATACTCAAAGTTTGACTCTATGACCTACACACATGCACTTAAACACTTGACTTGCTCAAACTTATTGGACTTTCTTTCTTTATGTGCTGTCTACAATGATTTCTTTGATGAGTGTTCTCTCCCTAATAGTTTTCGATGATGCCAAGCTAGAAGACTGGGGCATGAGGACATGTTTTATTTCTTTTTCTGCTTGTGGGTATATTTTGTTGATCTTGGTTGTCATGAGCATTTATGCTTGTTCCACTTGACATTGGGATCTATAATGTATTATCCTTGATTATTTTTTGCAAGTGCATACTTCTAGCCATCTTGACTTTCCTTGTGTCTCGATGCGAGTATAATCTTTCTATATTACACATAGGTAATCTCACTGCACTAGTCATCTTGACTTATATGTCTTTGGTGCCTAGGTGGGATTTCCACATTCTATCTGATATAGATCATATTCATATACCCATAGTCATACTAGTGTGTATTGTATGATCTTATGACACTACCAATAAAGCTCGATGATGATTATTAGATGTCCATTGGAGTTGTGACCTTGCAAGTCAACCACTTTTCATAGTAGCTTGCATTTTTAGGTTCATATTAGTTACTTTTGCATCTTGCATATGGAGAGAGCTCTCCTTTTATCTTTCATGGACTAGTTGGTCAACTGCGCTCACCTTTCACTTCTTCTCGATCATGTTTTTCGCTTCTTGTTTATAGCCTTTTGACTTTTTTGACCAAATTTCAAAAACACCTCAGAATTGATAAAAAATTACACCCCTAGCTAATTTTGACATCCTGGATCTGTTTTCGAACTCGAAATCAAAATTTGAGTTAATCTTGATAGTCAAAATTGCATTTCAAAATTTCTCCCTCTTTTGCACAGTTGGCTAACCATTTGAGGCCTGATCCTTTGATCTTCGCTGGGGCATTTCCATTTCTTTTCCCCCATCTCTTCCAAACTCCTAGTCTTTCATTCATCTTCATTCACTTCATTTCTCTAAGGTTTGATTTCATCTTCATTTTATATCTTTCCCAGTCAAACCTAGTCAAACTGGGGCATGTCTTCACTGCTTGATGGTTATCCTATCATCTTCGATGTGATTTTTAGTGACTTGATCAAGTTTATCAATTTTCTATTTCTCCTCTACCTGATTTCAATTTTGATTCCGAGGGGGCAGTGTACCTATTAGCTTCAAATCTTTGATTCAGCTTTATCATTCAGCTCAGCTTGAGATTTTTATTTTGAGACTTGATTATCACTTAACAACAACGGTGTTGATCTTGTCTTTTGATTCTTATCTCTTATTTTGAGACTTGACTATCACTTAACAACAATGGTGTTGGTCTTGTCTTTCAACTGGTTTATTTTTATCCCGACGTGTTCCTAGAATGATCACACGTCTAGATTGTTTTGTGATCCCAAATCGATCTCACATCTCAATTCTTCTTTGATCACATGTGTTCTCAGAATGATCACACATTAGTCAAAGAGGGGAAAATGTATGCACCTTAAAATGGTCGCCTAGACTTTGGGCCCCCATTCAGCAATTTATCAAATCCTTGAATCAATATTTTCAAAAACCAACATTTTCCAAATATATCAATTTCCTTGATCAAATCCTTTTATCATTTTTGATTCTTCCTTGGGCTAACCATTTTATCCTAAGTCTTTATTTAATTAAAATTAATATTTCCTCTCCTTTTATTAAATAAAAAGCCCCCACTTTTCCTCTTATCCTAAGTTGCACAAATAAAGCATTATTCTTATTTTATAAAAAGGAAAAAGCACTTTTTGTATTATATGGACATAAAAGTCAACTCTTATTTTCTCATTGGAGGATATTTGTGCACATGGATTGCTCCTCTTTCAAGCTCCATCCTTGATTAAATCTTTTGCCTCTTCATCTCCATGGTCCATTCTCTCTCACTTCCTATAAAAGAAGAGCTCTCCTCCTCATTTGCATATCCATCTTTTATGCTAATGTTATGCTACAGGTTTTCTAGGTCACTTTGGAGCTCTTGAAGATTTGGAGCATTCTTGGCTTTTGCATCTACATTCCATTCTTAGTTTCATTCATGCACAGTAGCTTCATGTTTATGCTTTCATAGTTTAGATTTCCTTTCAAGCTTTAGATTAACTCATCTAGTTTAACTAGGAAGGCTTGGTAATACTTGTAGTTTTCTTTTCATAGCATAGCTTGCATATTTCCTTTCATAGCTTAGCTTGCATAGCTTGCATTTTCTTTCATAGTATAGCTTTGCATTGCATTTCATATTGATTCTTGGAGATATTGGCATTCTTTCCCTTGTCTTTATTTGAATCTCTCATTGTGTGGTTGACTAGCAAGGTCATAAGCTTAATAGCTCTAGTTGAGAGCAATCAAATAATCTCACAACTCCATGCATAGAGAGCTCTAGGTCACTTTCTAAGTTTTCCTCTTCATGGATTCCCTTGGATATAATGACTTAGAGAAGTGCACCATTTGAGCGTATACAATTCTAATAAGTCTCTATAATTATTTAAAAAAAATAATCTCCAAGGTGCTTAGTTCTATAATGTTGTCTATTCTACCCAAGATCATCTCTCCTCAACATAATGGTTTTGTTCTAGGAAGATGGATCTTGGATTCTATCATAACGGTGCATGAAATCATTCACTCTTTGGAAGTTTCTCTTAAGGAAGCTTTTTTGATGAAACTAGATTTATCCAAGGCCTATGACTAATTTGACTAGAGACTACTTCAAAAAACTCTTGGGGATTTTGGCTTTGATTGTAGGGTGATTCAACATGTTTCATAGTTGATCTTTTCTCCTTCCTTTTTAGTTATTATGAATGGATCTCCTTCATCCTTCTTCAAATATTCAAGAGGGCTTAAACAGGGAGATCCCATCTCCTCTAATATGTTCATGATAATAGATAAAAGTATTGATATATATATTAGTAAACTGGTTAGTATGGGTCTCTTATAGGGGTTAAGGCCCTCCTCTGCTAACTTGGTTTTCTCTCACTAATAGTTTTTTGATGATACCATATTATCTGGGGTTGCTACTATTAAAGAGGCCAAAGTTCTCAAGAATACTCTTGATGAGTATAGCAAGGATTTAGGACAATTGATTAATTAGGCTAAGATTTCTTTGTATTTCATTAACACTCTTGTGGAAAGACAACATCATATTATGGGTATTCTAGGGTGCCAGATAAGTCATCTCCTAGTTTCTTATCTCGATCTCCCTTTGTATAAGAAACCTCTAGATTCCTTCTAGAATAGTATAGTAGATAGATTCAACAAGAAGCTAGAAAGGTGGAAAGGGTCTCTCTTGAGACAAGATGACAAAGTCTAGTTACTGAAGGCTTCTCTTAAAATTATTCTTGTTTCTACCATTAGCTTACTTAAAATTCATGGAAAGTTTGTTGATGCTATAAAAATAATCCAAAATTACTTTCTATGGTCAGGAGCTGAGGAAAAGAAAACAATGGCCTTCATTTCTTGGGAGAATGTTTGTTAACCCAAAAAGTTGGGAGATCTTAGCTTGAGAAATATAATAACCCTCAGCAAGTCCCTCCTCGATAAGAAAATTTGGATAACCTTTAATCAAAAAGGGGAATGAAATTCCATTTGGAGAAGCGAATACCTCTTCAATAACTCTTCTCTGGAAGAGATCTTGAAGTCACAAGATATTCCTTTGGGATCCCAAATTTGGAACAATGTCCTTTAGATTAAGTCTACCACTACTACTGGTTATGCTTGTCCACTTTGGGATGAGAGAAAGGTTAAGTTATAGGAAGATGTCTGTATTATGGATGTTCCTCCATGTGAATCTGATCATTGGGTGAATCATTCTAATCTTAGCCCAAACCTCTTTCAAATACAATAGACTTTGAATTCCAAGATCTTAAGGATGGGGATTGCTGAAAAGGTACTCTAGAAAGGCACCTTTGGTGGCTCCTACTTGGTTTCTTCTTTTGTCCTTCTTCTATCTAGAACCATTGATCTTCCTCCTTGTTGAGTTGTGGCTTGGACTAAAGGCCTAAATCCTAAGGTTAACATGTTTTTTTGGATTCTTCTCCAAAATAAAATTATTACAACTGATAATATTTTTCATAGAGGGTTATGCATCCATAATATATGTTATATTTATTTATAAAATGAAGAATATATCAACCATTTATATATCTATTGCCCCTTTTCATCTCATGTTTGGTCAAATATCCTTCAGATTTTAAAGCTCAGCTGGGTGTTCCCTCACACAATCCAAGATTGTTTCAAGGGTTAGAGTTATCTCTATAGCAGTAAGACTATTAGATCCCTCTAGAATTTAGTAATCCCTTATGTTTTTGGGGGTTTGTGGAAGTAGAGAAACAACATAATCTTTAGAGATAAATTGGTTCCTCCCTAGATTGTTTTTGAAAATATTTTCAGAGCTATTAGAGAGAACTTACAAGTTTTGGGTAAGATTCAGACTCCTCTCAATCAAATTAAACATAGTGTTTTGGAAAATTGGAAGATAGCCTCTTCCCCTCAGGTGAGAAGTGTTTTTTCAAGGGATAATTGCAAGTGGATCCTTCCTCCTCCTAGATGGGTTAAAATTAGTTTTGATGGAGAAGCTAAAGGCAACCATGGGCCTGCTGGAGGAGGATGAGTCATTAGAGATGATAATGGTTTTTGTATTGCTGCTATTGCCATCCCCTTAGGGACACAAAATAATCACCTTGTAGAAGCTATGTATACTTACCAAGCTCTTCTTCTAGAAAAAAATAATAATTTAACCAAAGTGTGGTTAGAAGGGGATTCCAAAAATATCATAAATTGCCTTAAGGGCATCACCACTCCTTCTTGGACTATTAAAAATATTATTAATGCCTCCAAGGATACAATCAAAGCTTTCAAAATATGTCATATATCACATGTTTATAGGGAGAGTAACACAAGTGATAATTGGGTGGCCAACATGGTTGTTAATGCAAATGGTCTGATCCAATGGCACGAGGAGAGTGACTTTTCACATAAAGAAAAGGCATTGCTTGATTATGATAAATTACAAGGAAAGGAAAGTTCTTGGAATAATTAATAATTTGTACTCTTTTATAATTAAAAATATTAATGATATGAAATGGATAAGTAGACTACGTACATGTATGGCTAGAAGTGAGAGAAAGTGGCATGTTTTCTGGGTGTTAAATTTATATTTTAACCTTATTTGGGTTATTTTACTAGTGAAAGTGATGCTTGCTAGATTTAGTGTTTCCCTATTTTGTTATCACAGTGATTGTGACAAGGAAGGTATGGGGGGTAACAATAAATTCCTAGAGCTTCATTCTAGTTATCAATGGAAGAAGAGATCGAAGGCTTGGAATTTTTTAGAGGTGGGTAAAATTACACCCTATATGGAGAGACTCCATGACTGCAACCTTGTAATTACTAATATTTTCAAGGAGTGGAGAGATGGTAAAATGAACATTGGTGATTGAAGTATCAAAATTGATGAGAACACTATAGCAGAAATCATAGAGCTTCCACTCGAGGGAAAGAAGTACAATAGAGATAGAAGTGTGTCTGAGGCTATGTTCAAAAGGTTTCCCAAGGAATACAAGGAAAAGGAGAAGCTGGTTAACACCAAAAAGACTTATCACTCTCCAAAGTCCATCAAGAAAATATGGATAATTGTGTTTGTTGTTGTTATCTAGTATATCTCATTGGATGGGATATATTCCAGACTCCACAACCATCATTTTGGCCTTCTTAATCACATTCACCATGGTGACAAAATTTATTTACCCTATTATATTCTTATCTTAATGAATGCTAGTATCAAAGAGGCAAGGACTAATCCTAAGGGTAATCATGCTTTCCATGAAGGTTTAATGCTTCTAATTTATGAATATTTTAAGGCTACATAGATTAAAAGACATATAGTGATATATTTTGACTTTGGTGAGGATTCTCCATATGAAGAGGATGATGATGATGAGTAATCTAATAATAAGGTGGAGGAAGATATGAAGTTTTATGCTCCTAAGTGGTCCCCTTAGAGTCCAGGGAAAGGAAAGGGTAAGGATACCTCAAGCACCAGAAACCTAAAGGTAAAGAGGCTAAGTCTACTTTCCACTCCAAGAAAGAGGATTTTCCTTGGACTGATATCGAGGAGGAAAAATAAAATGTCATTGATACTGATGTTGAAGGTGTTTTGTCTCCCCCACAGAAGAGGTCAAAGAAGATGGAGCCCCTTGCCTAGGTCAAGGGTAAAGATTTGGGTTTCCCTCATCCCACTAACACTTCCAGAGAGAAGAAAAAAGGTAAGGATCCCGCCTCCTTTGAGATTGAAGAGATCAATAAAGACAACCTTGATAACATCATGGGTATGGCTAGGGCTGGGGTAATGAATTTCTACAAACTATTTAATTGGATGAATAAGGAATTCTCCCTTTCTGATAGCATTAGGGTCTCTCCAAAACTATTTTTGATGTTGAGGTCCTGGTTAATACCTACAACATTAGGTTTGATCAAGTTAAGGCAAGAATGAAGGGTATGTAAACTAAATTACTCAATATGGAGGAGAGTTTCAAGGGTGTTCCTATACAGAGCCACAACATTCTTAAGAGCTCAGCTAAGAAGATCCATGCCATATTTTCCAAGCTTGACCAAATTGAAAAAGAGAATGTTTATGACCAAGGTGAAGATAGAAATGACAATCCTTAGAACCCATCTACTAGCACTGGGAGGAGAACCCAAGCTGATACTAAGAAGAAGACTGATAAGAGGGTTCAAAAACTTGAGGTTCTCAAGGCTGCAGTTGGTACTATGGATTCTATGAAGTTAGCAACTGCTGATCTATTAAAAAAAAATTTGTAGCTTTCTTTATTGCCATAGGTCAATTAAAAATATCCCTAAAACTATCTCAACATTCGTAGCATCTAATCTTTAATAAAATAGCCATACCAAACAAATCTTCTCACTGAACATACCAGGAACATTGTTACAAATAGTAGGAATATGTTGACATCAATGAAAAAATATCAATGTCAATGCATATATGCATGATAACCCAACAATCTCCAACAAAAGTGTGTACACACACACACACACACATACATACATAGAGAGAGAGAGAGAGAGAGAGAGAGAGAGAGAGAGAGAGAGAATAATCAAATGATATGCTATCCTAAGCATAAATCCCCAAAGACATGTGCTATGCTTAAATTATTGGCATAAAATAAATATTCAAAAGCTAGTTTCTCTCTCACTCAAACTTTTAATTTAAGTTTTAAGTTGAAATTTATTTTATTAGGTAAATTAAAACAAAAATCCAAATATAATTACAACGGATACAATTTTAATAAGACAAAAAATTATAAATCAAATAATTTCAATACATGTTCATTATTATTTATAATTTCATAAAAAGATAAATAATTAAAATAAAATTTTAACTTAAATGAAAATCAATCCTTAAAAGGACAATAATTAGAATAAGTTAAAAAACAAAATATAATATTATAATAAAAGAAGATAGAAATAATTTGAATTATTATTTGTAATTTCATAAAAAGATAAATAATTAAAATAAATTATAAATCCAATCTTTAAATGAAGAATAAGAAGAATTAGAATAAAGCTATTTTTAAAAACTTAGATTAAAAAATAAAATAAAATATCATAATTAAAAAAAGGTAATATTTAATCATATTCTTATCAAAATAAAGTAATAATAAAATATAGGTTTTTGCGTTTATACATATGTTTTTTCATTTTTTTATTATAAAAGCTTATTTAATTAATACAAATAATATGGTTGAGATTAATACTACAATCTTGTATCCTTCTTCTCAATTCCAAACCATTGATCCAAAGAAGTTGGATGTTCACTTCATATACAGAATGCCTTCGACATAAAAATAAAATTAGTATTTAAACATAAAAAATAAGTGAAAGATTGAAAAGGGATATTCTCGAATGAGAGGAAAAGGTGGACAGATTGAGAATTACACAATGATTATAGGATGCATGTGCTAGGGATTGTTAGAATAGTGAATCTTTCTTGGTTGTTTTTATTTATTTATTTGATGATAAACCAAGGTATCCTTCTTTTATTTAATTAGGAGATTCTATGGAATCCCTACATGTATTTATTCCTCTAGTCCAAGTGGGAGGAGATGCCATTTTTTGTATTTCCTTTATTAAAGAATTTATCTCATCCTCCTTAAGAGGATCTTGACACTTTTCACACACCTATTATGGATGATGGAATTCATAAATTGGCGAGTTACCTAGTAACTCCTCTCCTCATCTCTATAAAATAGATGCTCTCCTCTCTCATTTCAACTTTTGAAGTTATTGTAAATGAGCCTCTCCCAGGATTTTCCATATTCATAATATCACAAGGGGTTTTTATTTTATTTTCCCCTTTCAAAATCTTCTTTTCTACTTGTCTTGGCTTTTGGGTGCTTGCTCTTAGTTCATATTTTTCTTATGGTAACATCTTCTTCTTTATTCATCTCTATTAGATTCTTTCATTTCCTTTCTCTTGTTATTTTCTTTACAAGATCATTTTCCTAGCCTCCCTTCTTTGTTGGTTGCTTCCTCTTGAGGGTGTTTAAACTACTATTTTTCCCTTGGCCTTTTTCTAGTCATTGTTTGTTGTGTTGGGTTCTTTTTTGGGGGGTATTTGCATTTTTTTGTAGGGAATGAAGGATGTTTGTTTCAGGGGATGATGCAAGGGAGAATAGGTATAGGGGCCTAGGGCACTCCCAAATACCAACCCTACTTGCAGATTAACAACTCGGAAGCAACAACATAGAGTAGGAGAGAAGGAATGCAAAAATCTTTCATTTATTCACCAAACTTCATACATGTCAAGCTGTAAGCCCTTCTTGATTATGGCCAATATAAGGCAAATCAATTACAGGAATATTCCTCATACATGAGAGGATCCAAACTTCAAATTCTATCTTCCTCAAAATCCCCTCCTAATCCTAGAACATCTCGAATTATTTATACAAGAGGCCACCGAATAGGTCATCTCTAAAGATCCTTTCGATCTAAAATTGGAGAAAGAAATGACCTAGATTTAGGTCCATGCACTTCCCAATGAGTGATCCCAACATTAATAATGTGACCAAAATTAACTGCACATGTCAGCCAACATCAAACAATTAACTACACCAGTCGGTGAACTAAGGAACTGAGCAACACCAAACACACCGAACCAGCTTGGTAAAGGACAACAAAAATGGTAACCAAGCTTGCCATTGACTGATAGGAACACTTCACTGAGAACTCAAAATTAGTTACCGAGAAAACCAAACAAGCTACCGAGCAACCAAACAAGCTCTAACGTATTTTTGGTTGATCCAGGATTGCCATAAAAGATGCTCCTACATCAGACACCCGTGGTTGAAAAGAAATGATTCTTTGAATCATGTGTTAGGTACAACCCAAGTTGAATCCAAATTAGATTGAGAAATTCATGTATTGTCTTTAATCATTCTATTCTTCCACTTTACCAAATACTCCATGTAATCCTTTCCTCTTATGCTTCTTCCAACTCTTTGTTCCAAAATCTTCTCAACTTCCTCTATCTACTTCCTAGGATAATCAATCAATACTGTCAATTCTTCATCAGGTTCATGATACTCATACAAATATGAAATGTTGAATATAGGTGATATATCCATGTCATCAGGTAATTCCACTTCATAAGCATTTCCATTGTCAAATTTCTTCAATACCTTGCAGAGACCAAATTTCTTCATCTTCAACTTACCATATGTTCCAACAAGAAATCTGTGTTTCTTCAAATGAACCATTACTTCATCACCAACATCAAAATTCTTATGTCTTCTTGATCTATCTACATTATCCTTGTATTTATGATTACTTTTCTCCAACTTATGTTTCACTTCCTCATGCAATGATTTAATAAACTCAACAAATTATTCTCCTTCAACACTCCTCTTCTCTTCTCTAGCAATGTCCTTCAAGTTTGATAGACCTCTCAGTTGTATGCCATTAACAATCTCAAAAGGTGATTTTCAATTACTCCTATTCACTGAATTATTGTATGCAAACCCTACTTGTGCTAACATTAAATCTCAATTACTTGGTTTGTCTCCAATTAAGCATCTCAATAGGTTACCCAAACTTATATTTACAACCTCTTTTTGTCCATCAATCTATGGGTGAAATGTGGAACTATACTTCAACTAAGTGTTCAACTTCTTCCATAGAGTCTTCCAAAAATAACCAACAAACTTACTGTCTCAGTCAAAACTTATACTCCTCGGTAATCCATGCAATCTAACAATTTCCTTAAAGAAAAGATCTTCTAGATGCATTGCATCTAATATTTTTCTACATAGTATGAAATGTGCCATTTGGAAAATCTATCCATAACAACAAATATTAAATCATTACCTCTTGTTGTCCTCGGTAAGCCAAGAACAAAATCCAATTTGATATCTATCCAAGGTTTCTTAGGAACAAAAATCAGTGTATACAATCTAGTATTCTGACTTAATCCTTTTTCAACTTGACAAATTCCACAACTCTTCACAAATTTATGAACATCCTCATACAACTGAGGCCAAAAATACATTTTCTTAAGTAAACTGAATGTCTTATCAATGCCAAAATGTCCATCCAAACCACTACTATGTTTTTCCTTTATCAAATTAGTTCTCATTGATCCTCTCAATATACATAACTAAATTCCTTTGAACAACATACCTTCTTGAATGGAACAGTCTTCAAACTTACTTGGTTGATCTAGTATAGGTGCTCTGTACATTCTTTATTGCTCCAAAAAATCAGGGCCAGTTTCATACAAATTCTTCATGTCATCAAAACTAAGAGCCTCAATTCTTATTTCAATCATCAAAGATCTTCTTCTAATTAATGCATCAGCAAATCGGTTAGACACTCCACTCTTATGTTTTATCATAAATGTGAAATTCTGCAAATACTCAACCCATTTCATATATCTTTGATTCAACTTATTCTAATTACACAAATACTGCAAAGCCTTATGATTAGTATACAAAACAAATTCTTTTGGCATCAAATAATGTCTCTATTTCTTCAGGGATTGAACAATAGCATAAAATTATTAATCATGCACAAAATATTTCCTTTTAGCATCATTCAACTTCTCACTAAAGAAAGCAATACGTTTATCTTCTTGACTCAACATAGCTCCTATTACACTTCCACTTGTATCACGTTCAACTTGGAATACCTTATTGAAATCAGGTAAAACTAACATAGGAAATTCAACAACCTTCTATTTCAAAGTATCACAACTCTTATTAGCTCCATGTGTCCACTTGAATTCTCTTTTATCTCCTCTCATTGTCTTAGTCATAACATTGCAAATTGAACTAAAATTTCTGATGAACTTTCGACAAAAACTTGCTAAGCCATGGAATGACCTTACCTCACCCACATTTTCAAGTGTAGGCCAATCAAGAATAGCTTGAAATTTCTCAGGATCCATCTTCAAACCATCAGCTTAAATAAAAAATCCCAAAAACATAATATCTTCTTTCATGAAGGAACACTTTTAAAAATTAATCAACAACTTTTCCTCTTTGAATCTCTGCAATACCTGTTTAATGTGAAAAAAATGATCTTCTCTAGTTTTACTAAATATTAGAATGTCATCCAAGTACACAATCACACATTTACTAAAGAATTTATTCAGAACCTCATTCATTAACCTCATAAAAGTACTTAATGCATTAGTTAAAGCAAAAGGCATAACCAACCACTCATACAAACCTTCTTTTGTCTTAAAATAAGTCTTTCATTCATCACCTTCTCTTATTCTAATTTGATGACTTCCACTCTTCAAATCAATCTTGGTAAAATATTTTGCTCCACTCATACAATTCATTATATCATCCATTCTCGGTATAGGTAACTTGTTACACCTAAGTGGATTAAGAGTTTTCATTAGTATTCATGTACACAGTTGGTAAACAAAGCAAGACAATTTAGTTAGTTATAACGACACATTAGTCACCAAGCATAGAGATTACTGAGTACAGTGGTCACTGAGCACATAGGATTACTGAGTGTTAGTATCTACTGAGACTCAAAATTTACCGAGTAATCCAAAGTTCACATAAAAGTTTGGAATGACACATAGTTCAAGGTGAACAACTTTTTGCCAAGTTAGAAATGGTTTACCAAGATCGAGGTGAATATTTAATACATATGTAATCATTTAATGCATGATGATTCCTATGTAAAGATGATTTAGGTTAATCATTTGAACCATTGATCTTATGTTTTCTAAGATAGTGTCAAACCCTAATTAGGTCAAATAATTTTGATATAAGTATTGTAAAGATGTCATTTTGGCATGTATCACATGAAGTAGCTGCCATTGGGACACATCTGAAGATCTGGCAGGGTTAAGTTGAAAGGATTTTGAAAGAGTATTCAGTTTATTAGAAATAGTTCAAGGCTACCAAGAAGTACAAAAATACATTCATCAAAAAAAGGTGATTTCATTATTGTACTTAATGGATCTGATATCAAAAACGTAAGTTATTTCTCAAACAAATCCAACATCATTGTTATTCTCTAGCAATTGTAGTAGACTTAAAATCTCCTAACATAGTAGACTTAACAATCTTTTGTAAAATATCTTAACCGAGTGCACACTTAGTTGTGTTTCTAAAATCCACTAACCAGGTAGATCTAGATAATCTTTTTGTTACTCCTAACAGGGTAAGATCACCAGAAGTGATCAATATTTGTAAGCCTTAATCGACAACTTTATTTTTGTAGAAGTGAAGTTATGTGGGTTGCATCCCCACTACAGTTTTTACATTCTAACAAGGGTAATTTCTATGATACCAAAATACATGTGTTATGTGTATGAAGTTTCATGCTTGCATATTTGATTAGATTACATGCATTTACATTTCAATTATGTTATTGGATGTATGGTGAATGCAAATGATATAGTCGGTTAATGAATTACATGTTTACAAGGATTTAGTTTGAAAGTTTTTAAGGGTATTGATTCACCCCTCCCCTCTCAGTAAAAACCTTTCCATAATCCCAACAATTGGTATAAGAGCTAGTTCTCTTGTTGAGGAAGTTTAATCACTGAAGAGAAAAGCTCTTAAGGATGGAAAGGTATAAGCTTGATAAGGCTATTAAAAATCAGAATTGGAGATGCAGCTTCTCATAGAACAATTTAAGGAAGCCAAAGAAAAATTCAGAGATTTATTGATCAAAAGGAAGGAAATGGCATTTTAGCTCGATGAGACTAATTATCAGGAAGAAGAGATAGAGGATCCATTTGAAGGATCTAGATCTGGAAGCATATATGATGCATCTGAAGGAGCCATATCAGATCTATCTGAAGAGAATCAACACCTTACCAAACAAGTGAAAGCACTGCAGATTGGACAAGAAACTCAAATGGTAAGAAAGATTGATGTCATGAACAATGCAAGACATGGTGAACAAGAAAGTAATTTGGCTATTGAAAATAGAAGACAAGTGACTGAAAAGCTAGAAGAAAAGGAATTTGAAATATTGAGACTTATTGAGCATAATTTTGAAATTTCCAATTAGATGGTTGTCATGAGTTAGGAAGTCAACCGAGTAAACAGTGAGCTTACTAAGAAATTGGAAGACATTGGTGAATTGAGAGAAGGAAATGAAAGACTGAAGAATGAAGTAAAGATTCAATAAAAATGTAATGAGATGATAAAGAAAGCTAAAGAAAGTACTAAAGGATGGATTAATTTCTAAAAAGTCAAAGAAAAATTGACAACACTACTGGTTTAGGTTATGACAAGCAAGGAGAGTCATAAAAAAAAATCTGAAAAAAGGAGTGCATATGGAAATCCAAGGCCAAGGAAGCTCTCACGCTATCACTACAGAAAAGTAGGTCACACATAAAATATTTGCAGAAGAAAAGAACAAGATATTCCTAAATCCACTCCTAAATTTGATGGTTATTGTTACATTGCAATAAGTATGGACATCAAGCATGTGAGTGTAGATCAAAGTTGAATAAGTTACCTAAGAAACACTACATGGAAAAGAGTTGTCGCACTTGCAACATGCATGGATATATATCACAGGAATGCAGGACAAAAATGAAACAAGTCTAGAAACTGAAAGGACAAAAAAAGACATATCAACTAAGAAGAAAAGGTAATACATATAATTAGGATTACAACACTTGGACTAGTTGTACAAAATGTGGTAGATATGGACATATAGAAGCAAATTGCACGAGAATGCACTGGAGAGGAAAATATTGAAACTAGACAAATTCTGAAATGGCATGTCTGCATTGTCATAAGGTTAGTCACTTAAGCAAAGACCAAGCACCAAAACCAAGTATTAATGCAAGTGAGAACACTATTGAAGAAATCATGAGGATAAGGAACCAAATGTGGAGAAGAGAAACTGATGAAAATGTTGGAACAAGCACAACAGTTGGTGACACCTCATCCATTAGATTAGGTGATCTCACCACCTCCACCTAAGAAAAATCAAGTAAGTATTGAACTAAATTTCAACCTGTTATATCTTACAACAATTTCTTATATCTATTCATTGAATACCAAATCAACATGAATTAAGATGCACTAGGGTATTATATGTTGTTAACTTGAAATGAGTATAGTCGGTTAAGCTAGACCGAGTAAGAAAAATTCTAGTCAGTGAAAGCATTAGAGACAACCAAGTTGCACATTCAACCAATAATTGATAGTGTTCACTAAGATGAGGTATCTTTGAGTTAACCGAGTGATTTTATTGCTGACCAAGAAGTAGCTAGAAAAGAATTTAATGCACTAATCAAGGTTTTTGGTTATAAATACATGAGAAATGAACTCATTTCTTCACATTGCATTCAAGAGAGAACCAAAGTGATTTGAGAAAGATTTGAGAAAAGCAAATCTGAGCCATTCACATTGATTTGAGCACATTACAAGAAGTTTGAGAAAGACACACACAATTTTGTAGTTATCGAGATCTCTACACATAGTTTCTCAAAAGCCCTAAATTTACAATCACGATGGCATCATCTTCTCAAACCATTCAATCTAAGGAAGAGAAGGGAAAAAAGTATCTTTGATCAAGTTAGAAACATATACTAAAGCTAATTACAAACTTCATCTGGAAGTTGTTTCACAACCTAATGACAAGGGCTTGTTTTATTTGATTTTGCCTAGGGTTTTACTAGTAAAGTACATAAGATCATACATGATTGTAAGATTATAGAGATTGGTGAATTTGATCTCTAGTCCACTTACCAAGAACTTTACACTAATAAAAAAATGAAGGAAGATCACAAACACTTAGAGGCAAAAGGGTTAACCAATGCCCTATATTTTCTGAAAGAGTTTAAGACATAATGAATAAGAATCATTTTGAGCCGAGTACATGAAGGAAATATGTGATTGGATGAACTGATGAGGATCACAAAGGATGTTATACATGTGGTTACTGGGTATCCCATGAATGAAAAAATCAAAATCTCTAAGACATCCACCAAAGACTGAGATTGAGAAGCTAATAGGTGCATAATGGGATGGTAGAGGCATGAGAATAAACACAATCAATGACCCTAAGATAATATTTGGTGCGTATGTCATTGCATATAAGATATTTTAGTCGAGTAGACCAAATAGTGTTGCATGCAGAGTAGTTGACATCACACATAAAATTGTGAAGAAGGGTTTGCAACTCAACCTAACCTAGTTGATGCTGAGACAGTTGGAGGAAAATATGCAAACCATCAAACTTGCTAGATCAAACACATGTAAATTCGGTTCACTATTGGTATGTACATTTTTCAATCTGAAAAACTATTTTCCATTCGTCGGTAATGTAGAATGGGATGTCAACCGACCTGTTATTGTGCAAATAAGTGAATTTATTAGAAACCTAGACAAGAATTTTGAACCATTTATGGAGGATTATTTTGGAAAATTCAAAGAGAGAATGGAGAAAAGAACAAGGATTCTAAAATAGCTAGTAGAAAAATATAAGGATGATATTTTCTTTCTAGCAAACACTGACACCACACTAATTAAAGCAGTTGAACCAAGGATAGCTTGGCTACCTCCCATGGAATATGAAATTGACATAGACCAAGCTACAAAAGAAATTAAGGCTTTACTTGCCAAGCCTAAGGATAGAGAAGCTACATGGTTTGGAACTTATGATGAGGCCAAGTCTAGAATAAAGATGGGACTTGTAGTAGAAAATATGGGAAGGAAAAAGGATAAAATGGTAAAATCCTTAAAGAAAAAATTTGGTGTAACTGATGAATATATTAAGAAATCAGTTGATGAGGAAAATGAGGAACATGCAATAGTTGGTGAAGACGTAAATGAAGAGGCCATTGAGTCCGATGAACATGAATAAGAAGAGCCACCTAAGGCTATAAAAGGTAAAGGTAAACAAGTTGATACTTCAACCTAAATAAGGGCAAGGTCAGAAACTGGTAGCATGCCACCTTTGAAGAAAGGTGTAGGAAAGATCACTAGGCCTACACCGACCTACACATATCAGAAAAAGAGACAAGAAAAAGAACCTATTGAGATCCCTGAACTAAAGAGGAGAAGAAAATGATAAGAAGAAAAGATGACATAGACTCCGAAGAGGAAGATACTAAACGATTATGAGTTGTCATAAAAAAGGTCCACAAACTATTGATGAAGTTGCAGAAGGAATAAAGAAAACTAGAAGAATTGCTACTCGCAAGCTGAATAGATATTCCAACATAAGCACCAAGGATCAGGACAAGCTGGAGGAAGCTATAATAGGTATGATGATAAATTTAAAATGAGTTCCAGTTGAGTTTTCAAGTAGCATATCGAAGGAGTTTTATGAAAAAGTATATGCTAGATGGACTTATGCACTTAAAACTAAGAAGAGGATGAGAGAAAGGTCTCTAATCTTGGAAAAACCCAACTTCTCTATCCCTGAGATAGATGCAACCTTGAAAAAATACGCTAGTAATTTTTTTATGAAGGCTAGAGCATTTAAAATTTTACAAGGAAAAATACAAGAATTTAATGAAGAAAGTAACAGAATATGGGCTAAAACCCTCAGTCTATCAGCACAAACCGAGGCAACTACATCTGCATTTGATACTGAGCAACCTCAACTAATCTTACAAGAAACTATACTGATCAATGTTGAGGATGAACCTATTCACATCTTGAATACTGGGTATCCTGAGAAGGAAACTTACGCATAAGACTTCATAACTACTACTAAGAATGTCATGGAAGGAATTCCTGAGATGTTGACAATATCAAGGGATGAAGAGATATTAATTAAAGACATAATAGGAGGAGACCCTAATGATGAAGCTAAAGAAGATGAACTGATAATCGATGCTACCAAGAACCTTGGAGAAGAAGAAGCAACTAAGGTAGCACCAAAAATGGTACTAGGTAATCTAACCATACTAGTATAAGCTATAGATATAGCTTTTGAGAAATAAAATAAGGAATCTCCACCCAAGAAACAAATAGATACAACTGAAGACAAGGGTGAGGAGACTGATGATGGGGAAATAATTTGTCTTTGTTTTATACTAGTTTTATGCTCTATTCTAGACATTTCCAAAAAACTTGTTGTGTCTTTTAAGTAGTTGAACTTGTATACATTGTATAAGTACAATCAAATCCACAAAACCTATGGGTAGATAGTAGTTGACATACCTTGATAAATATTATATATATGCTGCAATATTTCATATATGCATGTGATACTAACCTACCGAGGAAAGAGGAGTGACTAGAGAGTGGGTCAGAAAACATTGATAAAGAAGTGAAGAAGACTCAGTCATGATGAGGAGAACCATTATGATACCGCAGAACATGCCTGATGAATTGAAGGAATGATCATTTCAAGGAATATAGGAACACACTTATGTTAATATGATTTAGAACAACATAGAGGGGGGGATGAATCATTTTTTCTCAGGTCCAAATGTATAATAAAACTTTTAAACATTTCAACAACTCATATCTAACAACCAATAGCTACTCGGTCATTACAGAATGCATATCAAAAACATATAACAATGTAGTCCACTATCCAATAGTATGTAACTTGAAATGCATAGAAATGTTCAAACCAAAACATTCACACAAGTATTTTGACACCAGGATTTATTGTGGAAACCCAATTTGAGAAAAACCACTTTGTAACATGCTACTAATATTTTCACTCTTATGAAGTGAGCTCTATGAAAAGCCAACCCTGTCAAAGGTTTACAAACACACTGCTAGGCGTGAACTAGTTAAAGGATTTCAACCACCCTATTAGGAGTGCACCTTGTTAAAGAACTTCAGTAAATTCCATTAGAATGCAACCATGATTAAAGGATTTATACAAAGACTGTTAGGTCAATCTTGATTAAAGGATTTAAATTGATACAATGGTTAGAAAGTAAAAATAGTGTTTGATCTGAAAACATACAACTTACTTTGCAAATAACAGATCCAATTCTTACAAATATATGCTAGTTTACTAACTTAGATTCATTTCCATCTCCATCACTGATCTGCTCAGAAATCCCTTCAAGCAATTAAAACTCCTTCTCCTTCAGCCTTTTCTGCTTATACAGTCAATAACAACAACTCTAACATCCTTCTTCAACCTCACACTTAGGTTTCCTTAATACCTCTTTTCATAGGTCGATCCAACTTTTGCCGCTTAATCTCCTTCGTAGATCTTAGGGTTAGGTCAGATTCATCAAATCCTTCCAACATTATATTCTTCATCCATCATTCTAGAAACATCTCTAATCTCTTTATGGAATTACAATAAAATGGTTTACAGTGCATTAAATGCTTCCATACATTCAATAAATAAAGTCAACATGATTTACATAATCTAAGAATTCAACCATGTTGGCTAGGAATCTGAATTCTTCCTCAAATGTAAATTACTGATGCTCGGTCAATACTGTGTTCAACTCCTCAGTCATCACTGCATAGCCCGGTCACCACTGAAACTATTTCCTTAGCTAATACTATCTTTCTCCGCAATAAACTGATGTTTGGTCAACACTAAATTTACTCGACATATACTGGCTTGGTTGACACTAACATCACTTGGCTTAAACTAGTTTTCTTTACTTTTTCTCAGTTAAGCCTTCTTGTTTAGTCTTTCTCCTCACTTAGATAAGCAATACATTATCTTATCATTATGCCACATAATCAAGTACCCATTGAAGTATCAAGATAAATCAACCTTTCCTTAGGTGCCATTGTTATCACCTTTGCCCTAATCCTTCTCAACAATCAAATAGATATAGTACTTTCTTAGATAGCAAGAGTCTTACCAGTTAAGGTTTGACATCAATGACAATACAACAATTGCTTCAATTGCAATTTCCAACAATATCCCTCTTTGGCATTGATGGCAACACCATATTAATAACACATGATTCACCAACCAATCCAAAACTTATTTGTACATTAGAAATATTTATAATATCCTTAGCTTCATTCTGATTTTGAATCTCTTAGCCTTGCTTGCATGATCATCCACACAGTAACTTCATCTTAATCTCTTCTATGTTCCTTTCCTCCAAATCTCTCCCTCTTACTTGATCTTCCATGAAATCTCACGATGTGTTTTCATCTTATTCATCTCCCTCTTTGATAATAATGCCAAAGAAACAACTAAAACATGCATCTTTCAAATGTAGATGTCATCTTGTTAGTTCAATAACATTATTTCTCCCTCTATCATCTTTTCTTATGACTGATTATTAGCTTTGCTTTACTTTTCACAACTCTAGGCTTCTCCTAAAGTGTGACCTTTTTCTGCATCAATTTATCAGATACTCTTTGCAACACATTTGATGCAGTGCTCCTAGCTTGACTAAGCAGCCCCAGTGAGGGGAAGAACCCCTAATTTGCCTCTCAGATATTCATGAGCTTCTTTAGGTAAGGCTTTAGTGAATATGTCTACTAGTTGTTCCTTTGTATTCACATATTCCATTCTGACCTCTTTATCTTGTACCAATTCCCTCAAGTAATGATACTTGATGGTGATATGTTTGGTCTTTGTGTGCATCACTAGGTTCTTAGATATGTTGATAGCACTTGTGTTGTCATAGTATATGAAAAATGGTTCAATGATCTCTTCTTTCATGGCTTGGATCCAGTCTTCATTTTCTAGTGCCTCCCTTATTGTCTTAGGCTTGAATTCACACAATAAACATGTAGGGTCTCTTAACTTGCTTCTGGTCAGAACTCAAGTTTCTTTGTCTCCAATGATTTTTTTAGGCTCATGATGTCTCCTTGCATACTATGCCAAAATTGTTTTTGCTTTTGTTTCTCCTTGATCTTCAGGTTCACCAATAAGATTGTCAAATTTAGCTTCTGAATGCTTGGCAACCTCTTAATGATAATCGATAGCATCCTCTTGTTGCTTGACATTTTCTTCCTATTGTTCAACATTATTTCCCTAATGCTTGACATTTCTTACCCAAGATTCTGCATTAGGTGCAAGTTTGTCACTTGCCTCTCCTTCTTCTATATAGAAAAAAGATCTATAATCTTCTAGTTTTCTCTTACTTTCTTGTTCATTTTTATCTGCATATTCATCAACCTTCACATTTACACTTTCCACAATTTTGTTAGTGTTAGAGTTCAAACACTTGTAAGCTTTACTCTTTTTGGAATAACCATGCATACCCATGCCATAACTCATAAGGTAATTTACATTAGGTGCATACCCATGCCATAACTCATAAGGTGTAAAATTTGTACCTTTTTTGATATGTACTTGATTTAGGGTATAAATAGTTGTACTTACAGCTTCTCTCCAGTACTTTTTTATAATATTCTTCTCAATCATTAGTGTTCTTGCACAATCCATGATAGATCTATTCCTTCTCTCTGCTATACCATTTTGTGGAGGTGTTCTAGGTGCAGACATCTGTCTCTTGATTCCTCTATCATTGATGAACATATTGAACTCATTTGATATGAATTCTCCACCTTGGTAAGATCTCAGACACTTCAGGTTCCTACCTGTCTCCTTTTCAACCTTAGCCAAATACCACATAAAAAATTGAAATGTGTCAGATTTTTCTTTTAAAAATATTACAATCATCATTCTGGTGTAATCATCAACAAACCTCATATAATATCTAGCACCACAATAGATTTTTACACCAATAGGTCCACAAAGGTTAGTATGAACCAAATCTAAATCATTTTCAAAAGTAAAAGTCTTTCTCTTGAAACTATACTTTGTCATCTTACCCAACTGACATTGTTTGCACATTACATTATCAAGTTTCTTCAATCTCGGCAGTCCTCTTACTTTCTTCTTTTTACTAATATCTACTAGATTATCAAAGTTAACATGACATAGCTGCTTATGCCATAACCATATATCATCAAGTTGTGCAATCAAACATGTCTCTTTAGATAGGTCTAGATAGAACAAATTACCTCTTGTCTATTCTCCACTTCCAATCAGTTCACCAGTGGCATCAAATATTTTAGCCTTCCTATGATGAAATTCCACTTGGTAGCTAGTGCTATTAAGATGTGAAACACTTAGCAGATTCTAGTTAAGACCTTCAACCCAATAATCATTTTCACAAGTGATCTTATCAGTCAGCTTAATCAATCCTTTACCCTTAACAGGACATGGTGCATCATTACCAAACTTTACACTTCTACCTTTGTAATGATCTAGGGTATCAAACTTACTTTTGTCACTAGTCATATGGTGTGAGCAACCACTATGAATAATCCACTTATCATTTTTGTTCACATAGGATACAAGTGTAAATTTTCTCATCTTCATCAAACTCATCTTTCATAGCAACATAGACTACTTCAATTTCAAAATCATTAATACCAGTGTCATTTTCTTCTTCAGCAATATAGCAGGATTTCTTACCTTTATCTTTGTAGTCCTTGTACCTTCAGTAACCTTTATTTTCTCTCTTATCTTTGTGCTTTCTATCTCTTTCCTTATCCTTTTCATCCCTGTTAGGACATCTTTCAGATATATGACCAACTTTGTTACATGAGAAACATATGATAGGGAGTTTACCTTTATACTTGCCTTTTCCTCTTTTCAATCTTCTAGCCATAAGAGCTTCAAGATCCTCAAGTTCTTCATCAAAAGTGTCACTATCACTTTCACTCTCACTGATGCATCTTTCTTTTTCTTTCTTAGACTTATTCAAAAAAATTTGTGACTTGAATGTAGATTCAACATTAGCAATAGTGAAGTTATCATAATTAGAAAGCTCAAAGGCAGTAAGCTTACCAATAAGACATTCCAGAGTAAGAGCATTACCATGATTAAATCTAGATTCTTGAATTGCTGAAATTTTTATGGCATAAATAGGACACAAAGTTCTCAATACATTTCCCATAACAGTCTCATCATCAATATTTCCATTAGCTCCTCTAATAGCATTTACAACTTCTTTTATCCTACCACAATATTGAGCAATATTTTCACCTTCTTGCATTTTCATTTCATCAAATTTACCTCTCAAGCTTTCAAATTTTGCCCTTAGTACATTTATGTCGGTAACCAGACATAATAACCTGGCCAAAATAACCCTAGACACAATAACCCCACCATAATAACCCAAGGACACAATAACCCAAGGTCACAATAACCCATGGTCAAAATAACCCATGGACAAAATAACCCATAGTCATTCTAGATCAAGTTAGTATGCTTAAAAAGGGATTGTGAGGCACCATAGAGGATATTTAGGTCATTTTTAGACCATATATCCATTATATACCCCTAAAATAGCCTTAAAACATCTTTAATGTGCTTAAATAACTTATAAAATGGTAAATAATTATAGAAATAAAGACAAATTCGTGGGAATAAGCTAAATAAGAGTTATTATGAAAAGATGTAAGTCAAAAGGCATTATGAAGAGGCATTAAGAGGCATGAAGAGGCATTGCTCATAATTTGACACTTTAATTGAAAATTTGAATAATTTTTTTTTTAGAAATATACTTGTAATTTATAAATTTTTGTTTTCCTTTCTCTATAATCTTATGGGGTTATTTTGTCCATGGGTTATTTTGACTCTGGGTTATTTTGGATTGGGTTATTATGACCCTGGGTAATTTTGTCCCTGGGTTATTATGGCTGGGTTATTTTATCCAGGGTTATTTTGGCCAGGTTATTATGTCCTGTAACCATTTATGTCACCACCATAGATGTTTGCAAGAGTGTCCCACATTTTCTTTGCATTTGTGCTATCTTTGATGCCTTCAAATTTAGGATAGCTTAAGGCAGATGCAATCTCCAACATTGCTTGATTGTGCTCTTGTTTAGCTCTCATCTCCTCAGCAGTCAGAGGTGCAATAAGTGTAACATAGTCATGTTCAATATAATACTTTGTGGAGTCACCAATACCAACTAGATGCAGTTTCATCAAACTCTACCATGCAGGGAAGTTATCCTTATTTAGCTTTGGTACCTCCTTCTTATACATCTTGATCATTTACTTCAAGTACCTTTAAACTTGTTCTTTGTAAGTACCAACAACTCTGATAACAATTGTTAATATTATTTAAAACAATAGAGAGGGGGGTTGAATCAGTTGTTCTCAGGTCCAGATGTATAACAAAAATTTTAAACACTTCAACAACTCAGATCTAATAACCAACAGCCACTCGGTCATTATAGAATGCATATCAGAAACATATAATAGTACAATCCACTATCCAATTGTATGTAACTTGCAAAACATAGAAATGTTCAAACCAAAACATTCACACAAGTATTGACACCAAGATTTATAGTGGAAACCCAATTTGGTAAAAACCACTTTGTAATATGCTACTGATATTTTCACTCTTCTGAAGTGAGCTCTGTGAAAAGCCAACCCTGTCAAAGGTTTACAAACACACTGCTAGGTGTAATTTGGTTAAAGGATTTCAACCACCCTATTAGGATTGTGCCTTGTTAAAGGACCTAAGTACATTCCATTAGAATGTGACCTTGATTAAAGGATTTATACAATGACTATTAGGTTAACCTTGATTAAAGGATTTAAACTGATACAATGGTTAGAAAGTAACAACAGTGTTTGATCTGAAAACATACAACTTACTTTATAAATAATAGATCCAATTCTTACAAATATATGATGGCTTACTGACTGAGATCCATTTCCTTCTCCATCACTGATCTGCTAAAAAATCCTTTAAAGAAATCAAAACTCCTTCTTCTTCAGTCTTTTCTACTTATACAACCAATAACAATAACTCCAACATCCTTCTTCAACCTCACACTTAGGTTTCCTTAATACCTCTTCGATAGGTTGATCAAACTTTTGCCACTTAATCTCCTCTATAGATCTTAGGGTTAGGTCAGATTCATCAAATCCTTCCAACATTATGTTCTTCATCAATCCTTCTAGAAACATCTCTAATCTCTTTATGGAATTACAATAAAATGGTTTACAGTGCATTAAATGCTTCCATACATTCAATAAATAAAGTCAACATGATTTACATAATCTAAGAATTCAACCATGTCAGTTAGGAATTTGAATTATTCCTCAAATGTAAATTACTGATGCTCAGTCAATACTTTGTTCAACTCCTCAGTCATCACTACGTAGCCCGGTCACCACTGAAACTGTTTCCTTGGCTAATACTATCTTTCTCAGCAATAAACTAATGTTCGGTCAACACTGAATTTACTTGGCATATACTAGCTTGGTTGACACTTGTTTGAAAAACTAAAAAGGGGGTGAATCAGTTATCCATAGTCCCAAATACAAAATGTAAAACTTCTAAACAAATTGAGCTTAATCTGTAACTCGGTAAACAATAATACTAAACTACCTATGCATTTTATGGATTACCAGTTAATTGTTCATAGTGATTACCGACCAAATTAGATATGCAATATGTAAAGTATGACAATCAAACAATCACCACAATAAACACATAACAAATGAAATTTAACATGGAAACCCTGTTAAGGGAAAAACCACCTGGGACCGGTAACACAAAATATTTTCACTCTTCTAAAGTGAGCTCAATGAGGATCCAACCCTGTTAAAGGTTACAAAATAAAATGTAAGGTGTGACCTTGTTAGAGGATTTAACACTAACAGTTATCATCCAACTAGCATTCACTATGGGGTTGACAGGATAACAATGTACATTTTATGAATGACATATAAGAATTTCAAGTCTACTCGAATAAGAGATTTTATCTGATTACAATGGTTAAACTATAACAATAGGTGATTTGAATACAATACAACTTGATTTGTAGATGTTTAGATCTATTCTTAAGCTCATAAAATCCTCTGATCAATATTTCTTATTCAGTTCAACAACATTCAATTACTTACTATCCCTCGATAAAAGCTCTCTAACACTCGGTTAACTCTGTAGTTTGGTTCACCTTTAACCAGTTTGATCAAGCATGCATGAAGCTATTAGGAATGAATGCTAAATGTTTGGTAGACATTTTATAGCAGTTTTTGTTGCATTCATGACTATGATTGTCATTGATGTCAACATAGTGATTTACCGAAGACTTGCAGAGAAGCAGAGAGAGTTTGGATTAACGCATGTGGGTTATTGCAGTTGGAGCTATGCAATGTTGAGGTTATAGTCTATGATATGTCATATGTCTATGGTTAAGAGTGTAGATAGTAATTCATTTATTCATGGAAGGTATTATCATTTTGGTGGAAACAGTATTCAGACAGTGTTCCTGAGTATCGGTTTGTGAAAATCAGATGATATCTCCTAATCGGGATGGAATTTGGTTCTACATAGTTAAAGGGAAGTTGAAGACACATTGATAGTGACATGAATGATAGCACAAACTTTGAGGTCATATGAGTGAAGATTTATTATATTTGGAAGCTGATAGTTTTGTGTAATTTTGGTGTAGTGTGTGGAAACTTTTATTTTGTAATTGTATGCCAACTCATTTGTAATTATTTGAGTGTGGTATAAAGGAAGGAATGTATTTCCTTGTTGCAATGTAGTTAGAATGAAGTAGTAAGTAGTTTTAATGTGAAAAGTGTGTAATTATGATATGGTAGCAGCAGTTGTGATGCTGTATGCATGAAGTGAAGAAAAGAGCTAAGTATGAAAGTGAATTTGTGAAGGAAGACATGCGAAGTACAAAGATCTAAAATTGAGATATGATGTAACAGTGAGTGTGGTTTAACATATTCAGAGAAGAGGTAACATATTATTCTATTGAGTAATGCAAAGATTATTTGGATAGTGTGTTCAGTGATCTTACCCTGAAGCTATTTGGGAAGTGGGTTTTTCTATCTTCCATAACTCTTAACAGGGTTAGAATCTTTTAACAGGGATTCAAAATCTCCTAATAGGGATTCATATATAGTGAATGTATTTCATAAGACTCCTAATAGAGTCCATCCTCTCACAAGGAATATTCATATTAGTGCATCTTTTGGGGGCATCATTCCCACCGGGGTTTACTCTTTGATCAAGAGGTTCCCTAGTCAACATATCTTGTGTCATTGTGTTATTGTGTATGAATATCTTTCTATGGTTGGTAATTATATTGCTTATATGGTTCAATGTTGTTGAAGATGATAACAGTTATAATTATTAGAAAACTGATTCACTCCCCCCTTTTAGTTATCTTGGTGGACTTTACTTTCTAACAATTGGTATCAGAGCAATAGGTCCTTGAAAAAGAAGTTTAACAACTTAAGGAGATCCATGGAAAATTTTAGGAAATAAAGCCCTAAGTTTGATGGAGCAAATTTTGACAGCTGGAAAGAAAAAATGAAGACACACCTATTATGTTTAGGACCAGGTTATTGGTTGATTACAAAGAATAATAAGACTATCATTGAAGAGGACAATCTTGAAACATGTACTGTAGAAGAGAGAGATCTATTCATGTGTAACATACTTGCAAGAGAAGCACTTTTGACAGCACTTCCGGAGAATGAGTACAGTCAGGTAAAATATTTGAAAAAATCTCATGAAATTTGGAATGCTTTACACTCTACTTTTGAAGGTGATGAACATGCAAAAAGAGTTAGATTACATAATTGGATATGTGCATTTGAAGATATAAGAATGTTGGAAGATGAATCTATTAGAAGTTATATTGGTAGAATGTCAGAGATCATTACAGGTATAAAATCTTGTGGAGGAACAAAGATAGAGAATGAAGTGATATGGAAAATTCTAAGGACATTCACTCCTGTATTTAAGTAGACAACATAGATGATTGAACAAGTGATACCTTGTACAACAAAATTTACAAGAGAAACTCTTCTTGGAAGATTGGAAGCAGTAGAAATGAACCTGAGATTATCAGGAGACTTACCTAGAATGGAGACAACATTCAATGCTCTTAGTGTTCGCCCTACTTTATCAAGAAGCATCAGTGTGAGCAGAGATTATGCTAGCAGTAGCAGATCTAGAAATGAAGAAGACAAGAAGATTAAAGAAGGTATTGCCTTGCTTGTGAAAAGAGAACCAGACGGTAAGAAAATATTTAAATGTTGGACTTGTCATGAATATGGTCATTTTGCATCTAAATTTCCTAAGAGAGTTAAAAAGTATAGAAGCAATTTCAAACCTAGAAGATCTAAGGAATGTTATTATGCTAATGATGGAGATCTTGAAGCTAGTATAGAAAGAACTTTAGGTGAAAGTGATAGTGAGAATAATGATGACATAGGATTTGTAGCAATTAAAGAAGAAAATTTTGAAACTGATGTTAAGGAAGAAAAAGCCTTAGTTTCTCAAGTTGAAAAGAAAGCTGATTGGATTATAGATAGTGGTTGTTCACATCATATGACTGGAGACATGAAAAAGTTCATAAAGTTGAATGAATATGATGGAGGAGTTGTTAGAGTTGGAAACAATGCACCTTGTTTGATTAAAGGTATAGGATATATTACTCTTGATGGAAAGACTAATACTGATGATGTTTATTTTGTGGATGGATTGAAAAATAATCTTTTGAGTGTTGGATAGTTAGTTGATAAGGGATATCAAGTTTCGTTTATTGAGAAAACTTGTGTGATAAAGGATAAAGATGGAAATCTGATTGGAACTAGATCTAGAACCAGAGGTAATGTATTTCAGTTGAATCCTACTGAGATGACATGTTTGTTTACAAAGATTGATTAGTGTTCATTATGGCATAGAAGGTTTTGTCATATAAAGTTTGATAAGATTGTGAAAGTAAGTACTACACTTGCAATAAGAGATTTACCTAAAATTATGAAGCCTACTAACATGATTTGCAAAGAATGTGTAATGGCTAAACAGAAGAGAAGTTCTTTTCCTAGTAAGAAGTTTACATCTATAGAGAAGCTGGAGATTGTTCATATAGATTTGAGCGATCCTACCAGGACTAGAGGATTCTATGGAGAAAGGCATTTTATGATTCTTGTTGATGATTTTACAAGAATGATGTGGATTGCATTTCTTAAAGGAAAATCTGAAGCATTTGATAAGTTCAAGATTGTTAAGAATAAAGTTGAGAATGAATCTGGAATGAAGATTAAATGTTTAAGATCTGATAGAGGTGGAGAATTTACTTCTAGAGAGTTTAACAACTTTTGTGAAGAAAATGGCATTAAAAGACAGTATTTAGCCCCTAGAACACCTGAACAAAATGGCATTACAGAAAGAAGGAATAGATCAATGACTGAAGTAGCAAGAGCTATGTTGTTTGAAAATGATTTAGCAAAGATATTCTGGAGAGAAGCAATGAACACAAGAGTGTATACAATGAACAGTGTACAAATCAGAGCAAACACAAACAAGACACCTTATGAATTATGGTTTGGACATGCACCCTCAGTTAAGTATGTTAGAATTTTTGGAAGCAAATGTTATAAAGAGAGATGATGATATTGGAAAGTTTGATCCTAGAAGTGATGAAGGTATATTTCTTGGATATTCTTTAAAAAGAAAAGCATATAGATGTTTTAATAAAAGAACTAAGACTATTGTTGAAAGTGCAAATGTTAAAGTTGGTGAAAAGTTCAAAATTTAGGAAAGAATGCTTGATTATGAATCTGATGAAGAAGCTCATCCTAAACCTAAAACTGGACCTACTGAATTGTTTTATGAAACTGACAGTGATTTGTTGAATGAAAGCCACAGTGAAGTTATTGAAGAACCTACAATTGAAGAGAGATCTGAGATAGTGACACCTAGCAAGATTTTGTTAAGGAATCATCCTTTTGAACAGATTATTGGGAGCATCAAAAGAGGAGTTCTTACTCGAAATAAGGCACAGGAACAGTTATGTTTGATTTCTCAAATTGAACCTAAGACTACTAATGAAGCTTGTGAAGATGAAAGTTGGACTAATGCTACGAAAGAAGAACTAGATCAGATTGAAAATAACAAGAAATGGGAATTGGTGCCTAGACCTAAAGACAAGAATGTTATTGGAACTAAATGGGTATTCAGAAACAAGATAAATGAAAATGGAGAAGTAATAAGAAACAAAGCAATATTGGTATATAAGGGTTACTCACAATAGGAAGAAATTGACTATGAAGAAACTTTTGCACCTGTTGCAAGAATTGAAGTAGTAAGAATGTTTTTGGTTTATGCATCTTACAAGAAATTCAAAGTATATCAGATGGATGTGAAGTTAGAATTTCTGAATATAGAATTGGAAGAAGAAGTCTATATTGAGCAGCCTGAAGGTTTTCCTTTAACTCAAGAAGGAGACATGGTATGTAAATTGAAGAAAGCTTTATATGGACTTAAACAAGCACCTAGAACTTGGTATGCAAGACTGGATAAGTATTTGTTAAAGTTGGGATTTACAAAAGGAACATCTGATAGCAATCTGTACACAAAAGAAATTAAAAATGGTTTGTTAGTTATAGTTATTTTTTTTTATGACATTATCTTTGGAGGAGAAGATGAAGCTAGTGACAAATTTTCTGATGAAATGAAGACTGAATTTGAAATGAGTATGATTAGTGAGATGAAATACTTTTTGGGATTACATATAACACAAAACAATGATGGTATCTTTGTAAGTCAGACAAAGTACTTAAATGACTTGTTGAAAAGATTTGGAATGGAGGATTGTTAACCAGTTGGAACGCCTATGGTGACCAGACATAAGTTATCTAGCATAGATGAGACACCTCCAATAGAACAGAAGAAATACAGATCTATGATTGGAGGATTATAGTATTTGACTCATAAAAGACCTGATATAGCACATTCAGTTGGAATTGTAGCAAGATTTCAAGCTGAACCTAGAGAATCATATTATGCAGTAGTAAAGAGGATACTGAGATATTTAAAAGGCACAATGGACTATGGACTATGGTATGAAAAATCTGATGATTTTACCCTATGTGCATATATAGATGCTGATTGGGGAGGCAGTGTTGATGATAAGAAAAGCACTAGTGGTGGAGCATTTTTCCTTGGAGGAAGATTAGTTTCTTGGCTAAGCAAGAAGAAAAATTGTATCTCACAAAGCACAACAGAAGCAGAATATGTAGCAGCAGGAAACAATTGTAACTAGATAATTTGGATGAAGCAAATGCTGAAGGATATTGGAATAAAATTTGTTGAGCCTGTTGTCATACATTGTGATAACACCAGTATAGTTAGTATGTCTAAGAATCCTGTATTACATTCTAAGACAAAGCATATAGAGATTAAGTATCATGTTGTAAGAGAGAAAGTTGCTGAGAAAGAAGTCAAACTTGAGTACATACGTACAAAGGAGCAGATAGCAGATATATTCATAAAGCCTTTGCCTATGGATACATTTAAGTATCTGAGAGGTATGCTTGGGGTTATGCCCCAGCCTACTTTTGAGAAGTGATGCAGTTGGTTGCATCCATCTAGTGGTATATGAGCCTTATCTTTCTTTTGGACTAGATATTGGTACTTCCTCTATGGGGGAGTATGTGTATCTGAGCTGAGTCATGAGGACTCTAGTAAATGTATTTTTTGAAAAGTGTCTTTTGACATTGAGTTGTTGTTGACATAGTGATGGAATTTCTATCATTGATGTCAATGGGGGAGAAGTATACATGAAAAAAAATCTGAGACATCTATTGGAGAGAACTGAATAGGATAATGAAGCAAGATTTGATTGATGAAGAGGATTTGAAGAAGCAGTGTTGCAGTATTGGATTTTTGGAACATTGGATGTTTTTCATCTATGTTTCCATCAATGCCAATGGGGGAGATTGTTAGGAATGAATGCTAAATGTTTGGCAAACATTCTATAGTAGTTTTTGTTGCATTCATGACTATGATTGTCATTGATGTCAACACAATGATTTATTGAAGACTTGCAGAGAAGTAGGTAGAGTTTGGATTAGCGCATGTGGGTTATTGTAGTTGGAGCTATGTGATGTTGAGGTTATACTCTTTGATATGTCATATGTCTATGGTTAAGAGCATAGATAGTAATTCATTTATTCATGGATAGTGATGTGGATGATAGCACAGACTTTGAGGTTGCATGAGTGAAGATTTATTGTATTTGGAAGCTAACAGTTTTGTGTAATTTTGGTGTAGCGTGTGGAAACTTTTATTTTTTAATTGTATGCTGACTCATTTGTAATTATTTGAGTGTGGTATAAAGGAAGGAATGTATTTCCTTATTAAAATGTAGTTGGAATGAAGTAGTAAGTAGTTGTAATGTGAAAAGTGTGTAATTATGATATGGTAGCAATGGTTGTGATGTTGTATGCATGAAGTGAAGAAAAGAGCTAAGTATGAAAGTGAATTTGTGAAGGAAGACATGCGAAGTACAAAGATCTAAAATTGAGATCTAATGTAATAGTGAGTGCGATTTGGCATAGTTAGAGAAGAGGTAACATATTATTCTATTAAGTAATGCAAAGATTATTTGGACAGTGTGTTCAGTGATCTTACCCTGAAGCTGTTTGGGCAGTGGGTCCTTCTGTCTTCCATAACTCTTAACAGGGTTAGAATCTTTTAACAAGGATTCATATGTACTAAATGTATTTCATAAGACTCCTAACAAAGTCCATCTTCTCACAAGGAATATTCATATTAGTGTATCTTTTGTGGGCATCATTCCCACCGGGGTTTACTCTTTGATCAAGAGGTTCCCTAGTCAACATATCTTGTGTCATTGTGTTATTGTGTATGAATATCTTTCTATGGTTGGTAATTATATTTCTTATATGGTTTAATGCTGTTGAAGATGATAAAAGTTATAATTATCAGATAACTGATTCACCCCCCTCCCTCTCAGTTATCTTGGTGGACTTTACTTTCTAACAGAAGCTTGTTCACGCGATATCTCTACAGTTATCTTCCTCCAGCATAAGTTTCATTATGAAACCCTAGTCTCTTAAATAAAAAAGTAAATTCTTTTCTTTTCATCCATCAGATTTTTCCGCTTAATCTCCTTCATTGATTTTGCTGCTTAAACCTTCCTCGATAGATGTGTTTCAATTCTGTCCTTTAGATCTTCCTTGAATTTTGCTAGTCATTGATCTTATAACAAACTTTATCTTTCTATCATGATTATGAAGTACTTTCTAGCTCATCAATATTATCAGCTAAAGTCATCATTTAGTTCTTTTGTCCATACTTGGTTAACAAAGAGATGCGTCAATGAACACAAGCTTGGTTTATACTGTGCTTGGTATACACTACACTACTCGGTGTATATTGGAATGCTTCATTAACCGACCACACTGCTTTTTAACATTTTACTTCTATCTCCATAATAGATTAATGTAACATAATCAAGTCAACCATATGAAGTCATAGACTCATGAATAAGTTACAAAGAGTATTCCTTATCCTCATTTGTCATATCCATCTTCCTCAATGTAGATATCTCAGTTCTTCATCTTTCTCTTCTCTTCTATAGATGTGTTAGATATTTGCAACTACCATGATAAGTACTATCAAAACTAGTTGACATCAATGAAAACATAAAACTGATTCAATTATCTTACATAACACTTTAGTGTTCCGTGATCTCTAATCACTTGTATTTCTTCAATCATGTTCTGGATTAGTTGTAGTTCATCACTAACATCACTCGGCTTAAACTAGATTTCTTCACTTTTTCTCAATTAAGCCTTCTTATTTAGTCTTGCTTCTCACTTAGCTAAGCAATACATTATCTTATCATTGTGCCACATAATCAAGTACCCAATGAAGTATCAAGATAACTCAAACTTTCCTTAGATGCTATTGTTATCAACTTTTCCCTAATCCTTCTCAAAAATAAAATAGATATAGTACTTTCTTAGATAGCAACAGTCTTACCAATTAAAGTTTGACATCAATAACAATACAACAATTGCTTCAATTGCAGTTTCCAACAACTTATGCTATATTTCACCTGTGGTCAATATTCTATTGAAGCAGTTATTCAGTCTTTATGATATTTTATCGTGAACTGTTACATTATCCTTTCTTTATGGCACAAATTAGTTACACCTTATATTTATGTTTAAATAAGTATCAATCCTCTGTATAAAGGGTTATGATTGTTAGAAATCAAGTTAGTTAGATGATTGTATCATTGTTGTAATCTGAAGCAAAGTTACTAATTTAGTTCCATGTATTGTTTTATGATGATGCAATCATTTTTCTAGAAATACAATGAAGGAGTGATTTTGAGTCATACTATATGTTGATAGCTAGCATAAGCCAACCAAGGGGGCCCACTTGGTAGGTGGATTAGTGTAGTATAGAGTAAGTAGTTTAAGAATTTACAACATTTCAAGTAGAATTCACTGTTCACTCCTATAACACTATACATTGTGTATGTTCCTACAACACCTGTAGGGATAATCATTGTGAATGCTTTGGATTGATAGAGTAGATTAAGATTGGAATTATAGTTTTCAACATAAATTTTCATTAAGTAGTTGTGTGTGTTTACTTTCTTGCAGCAATAGTGTAAGTTTCTTTCATGTATTTTCCTTTTTGCAGCTTAAGTAAAATGACCCCATGAGAGACTTAGTGCACAAACCATATTGTCCCATTTCAAGTATACATCCATAGATTGACAATTTAAATGCACTTCATGATAGGTAAAATAATACTTAGTTTGAATACATTATTCCTAGGAGAATCTTTGGCATGATTATTCTTACCTATATGGGGTTGTTCAACTGGTAAAGAATCTGGGAATAGTGGTGAGGCTACACAAGGTGAAGTACCTACTGAGACCACTGATGTAGTAGAATATGATCAAGGCACACAAGAATAGACAATGATAGACACTTCTACCATAGACACTAGGTCATAATACCTAGCACCATAAATTGCAGAATCAACAACCAGGCAGAATATAGAGGAAGAAAAATCCACTGACCCACATAAGACAAATCCTAAGCACAAGGCTCTAGTTTCTATTGCACAATATCCAACATCCAGTGTGCAAGATAAGAAGAAGAATAGGAAGTGAGGAAGTAAGAGTCTGGTTACTCTTAATGAGATAATTGAAATACCATCATGTGACTTGAGAACACTTGACCCCAAAGCTCTTAGGAAATATGGAGAGCTATGCACCTAAAAAGAAGCTCAAGAGAAGCTGAACGAAGAATATAAGAACACCAAGGTGATAGAATATGTCAAGGAAATCCTCATGCAAGTTTCCCCTTATGTCAATGTAGATAAATCATCCCCCATCATATACTAACTTTCACTTCTTATCGAGACTATCAATGGACCAAATAATGATGTAGAGTAGATGATTTTAGAAAGAGAAGAACAAAAGATTCAGTACAAACTAACCAAAAAAATTAGCCAACCAATGGAAGTCAATAAGGTCAAACTTTCTGAGGTAATGACTGAGCTCAATAAGTATCATTCAAAGGTTTATTACAATTTGTAAAAGTTATGCACTATAGACTCCTTCACTACCGAGCTTAGTGAAAAGATAAAGAAATTAGATGAAGATCTAAAGGATAGTGCAACTAGTCTCACAATTGAGCCTAATGTATTTTATGAGCATTATAAAAAGGTTACAAATATTCAACAGTTGAGACAAGAGTTAAGGAAGGAAGAGGACAAGATAACATAACATGTAACTGAGCTTCCGGCTGAGATACTACCCCACCCAAAGGTGATGCAAAAGCATGTGAACAAGGCAAAAGAATTGGTTGCCACCCCTGAGATATTAGTTATAGAAAATATTTTTGATATGCATGCACAAGTAGGTTTAGAGCATATTGCTCTAGAAAATATTAAAGAGGAATGGGAAAACCTCTTGGATACTCTCAAGAAAACCCATCTGAACATATTTGGAAAATTGTAAGTATATTTTTGGCATTACTTTCAAAAAAGAGGGAAATATATGTATATACATTGAGAGCATGTTCAAAGGGGGAGTTTACACAGTTCATATATTTTTTGGTTTACAAATTTTTCAAGTTTAAACTTTTATAGTCGGCATACACATATGTTTTTGATACTAATGCCAAAGGGGGAGAATGTTATTCCTAAGTGGATTAAGATTTGTCATTAGTATTTATGTACACAGTCGATAAACAAAGCAAGACATTTTAGTTAGTTATAACTACATAGTAGTCACTGAGCACAAAGATTACCAAGTACAGTAGTCATCGAGTACACAGGATTACTGAGCGTTAGTATATATCGAGAATCAAAATTTACTAAGTAATCTAGAGTTCACACAAAAGTTTGGAATGACACATAGTTCAAGGTGAAATTTTTTTTCTGAGTTAGAAAATAGTTTACCAAGATCGAGGTGAATATTTATTATGAATGTAATCATTTAATGACTGATGATTCCTATGTAAATATGATTTAGGTTAATCATTTGAACCATTGATCTTAGGTTTTCTTAGATAGTGTCAAACCCTAATTAGGTCAAATCATTTTGATATAATTATTTTAAAGATGTCATTTTGACATGTATCACATGAAGTAGCCACTATTGGGAGACATCTAAAGATTTGACAGGGTTAAGTTGGAAGGATTTTGATAGAGTATTCAGTTTATCATAAATAGTTCAAGGCCGCTGAGTAGTACACAAAGATATATTCTTTGTAGCAAGGTGATTTCATTATTGTACTTAATGGATCTAATATCAAAAATGTAATTTTTCTCTCAAATAGATCAAACATCATAGTTACTCTCTAGCAATTGTAGTAGAATTAAAATCTCCTAACATAGTAGACTTAACAGTCTTTTGTAAAATCTCTTAACCGAGTGCACACTTAATTGTATTGCTAAAATACTCTAACCTGATAGATCTAGTTGATATCTTTGTTACTCCTAATAGGGTAAGATCACCAAAAGTGATCAATCTTTGTAAGCCTTAACCGACAACTTTATTTTTGCAAAAGTGAAGCTTTGTGGGTTCCATCCCCACTATAGTTTTTACCTTCTAACAAGGGTTTGTGCAATACCAAAATACATGTGTTATGTGTATGAAGTTTCATGCTTGCATATTTGATTAGATTACATGCATTTACATTTCAGTTATGTTATTGGATGTATGGTGAATGCAAATGATACAGTCGGTTAATGAATTACATGTTTACAAGGATTTAGTTTGAAAGTTTTTAAGGGTACTGACTCACCCCTCCCCTCTCAATACACACCTTTCCATAATACCAACATAATTGATACTTAACTATTATCTTGTTGATTTATCTAGAATCAATACACATTTCTCATTCTCCATTCTTCTTTGGTGCCAACACATCTAGTACTGCACACAAACTTAAAATTTCACTGATCAAACCTTTCTGCAACAACTCTTGCACTTGTCAGTTGATTTCCTCATTTTCAATTGGTGTTAGTCAGTGTGGCACCTTATTAGGAAAACTAGCTCTAGGAATCAGATCCATATAATGATTGATACTTCTCATCGGTGGAAAAGTATCAGGTAGATTATAAAAAATGATCTCTTTGTACTTGGTGAGAAACTTCTCAACCTTTATCAAAAATTTATCTTCTATTTTCCCACTCCATTTGTTAGGAATCAAAGCATAGAAAACATCATTTTTCTTCGAATCATTAACAAACTATCTACCTTACATCAAACAAACTTTCATAGATGTACATATCTCACCATTAGATTCTTCCATCAAAGGTAACAAGATTTGTTTCTTACCATCAACCCAAATAGTATACTTGTGCAATATCCCATCATATATAGCATGTCTATCATATTGCCAAGGTCTACCCAACAAAATATGACAACAATCCATAGGAATAATATCACAAAACACCTTATCATATTACTTTTCAATTTTCAAATTCACAAAACATTGTCCACTTACCATGAATGTATGCCCATCCTTGTTCCATTAAATCTGACAGGGCTTTCGGTGCTTCAATCTTTCCAACTGCAACTTAGTAACCTTTTATTCTGACGCCATATTCTCTGGGCTTCCACTGTCAATGATCACTTTCCAAAATTTGTCTGCATCTTTGCATGTGGTCTTGAACAAAATTTTCCTTATTGGATCTTTCATACTCTTTTCACTCCACAATTCTCTTTTGACCATCAAGTTAACTCCCTTCTCAGACTCATTTGGTGAACCTTCATGTACCAAAGCATTTCTACTACTACCGACCTTATTACATGCATGTGTACACTCAAATGATATATTTCCTTCTTCACCACAATTTTAACAAGTTCCTCAGAATCCTTCTCTATCATAGCCACCTTGAGAGTAGTTACTAGTTCCTCGAAAGGAACTTTTACCTTTCCAATCGGTCTTTCTTTTGTCATGATTTGTCTTGTCCTAATCACATCTACTATTTTCACTATAGGATCTAACTCTTCCTCTAGAGAATATACCACATCTTCCTCTTTGTCTTTATTCATGCCATCTTGTCAAATTTTCCTCAGCTTTTAGAGAAAACTAATAAGCCTCCTCAATACTTTCCATTTTTATCAAACTGACTTCTTCTTGAATAGATGTCCTTAACCCATTCAAATATTTTGCAATTACTTCCACCTCATTTTCAATATGTCCAGATCTGATATCTAGCCTATAAAATTCCTTAGTGTAATTTTTCATAGAGCTATCTTTTTGCATCAAATTTTGCATTCTTCTAACTAGGTTAATTTGATAATCACAAGGTATAAACTTGCCTTTCAATTTGTTTACCATCTTATTCCATACCCTAATTTTGTCTTTACCTTTCTTCTTTCAGTCTAACTATAGATGTTCCCACCACAAGGATGTATGACCTTTGAACTTTTCCCTTGCAATTTTTACTTTCTTTTCTTCTAATATATTTCATATTCAAATTATTTTTCCATCTCAGTTATCCAGTCTATCAATTCATCTAAATCCAACCTTCCACTATATTCAAGAGGGTTAAATTTTGGTGTAGCCTTCAAACTAGTCATTGCCTTTAGGAATTTGTCCTCTCCTTGATCCATTGTAGGTGTAGGTGCAACTTCCTCCTACATTTATTTAGCTTCATCATCACTGACATCATCAAGATGTCTTCCTCGATGTTGGGCTATCTCAACAACTTCTAATCTAGCAATAATTTGTCTTAGCATATTAACTAAGCTTGAATCTGCATCTCACCTCCCTCAAACCATGTTGAAACCCTATACAATTTTAGGTCAGATCATAATCTTCCACCCTAAAACAATATCACCAACTAGGGCTTACAAGAAGGAACCTCTAGATCTAACCTCTCTCTGATACCACATGATGCAAGCGAGCATAGTATAGGGGCCTAAGGCACTCCCAAATACCAACCCTACTTGCAGATTAACAACTTGGAATCAACAACAGAGAGTAGGAGAGAAGGAATATAAATATCTTTCATTTATTCATCAAAATTCATATATGTTGGGTGTAAGGCCTTCCTGATTATGGCCAATACAATAAAAATCAATTACAAAATAGTCCTCATAGATGTGAGGATCCATACTTTAGATTCTATCTTCCTCAAAATCCCCTCGTAATCCTAGAAAAACTCTAGCTATTTATACAAGAGGCCACGAAATAGGTCATCTCTAAAGATCCTTTAGATTCATCATTGGAGAAAGAAACGACCCAGATTTAGGTCCACACACTTCACAATGAGAGATCCCAACATTAATAAAGTGACCACAATTAACTACACCACTCGGTGAACTTAGGAACTGAGAAACACCGAACACACTGAACCGACTCGGTAAAGGACAACAAAAATGGTAGCTTCTCTCTCCAATGACTAACAAGAACACTTCACCAAGAACTCAAAATTAGTTATCGAGCAAATTGAAAAAGCTACCAAGCAACCAAACAAGCTCTAACATATTTTTGGTTGATCTAAGATTTCCATAAACCCAAGATGCTCCTGCATCAGGGACACACTTTTATACATTATTTCTTTTGCATGGAGATTTTGTGAGCTACTACAAGCTTAGTTTAGGGATCTTGTTGCCCTTGGTTTTGTGTGATATTAAAAATCAGTTTGGGAGAAGCACTCCCTATTTTTTCCCTTTATTTTAGGTTGTGGTTTCTTTCTACTCTTTATGGAGGATCAAGGTGCTTCCCCAAAACTAATGAGCTTTGAAGCTATGGATATTTCAGATTTGTTTTCTTCTTTGCATGCAAGTGTTCAAAAGCACTAAAGAAAGAATTCAAATAGTGAAGGGTTTTATTCTTTGAAAAGGGCCCCTAGAATCAAGAAGGTGAATGGTCATTTGGAAATTCCCTATTTTGAAAATTTATGGGTATTTTCCTCTCTTTGCTAGTCTTGGAATCATAGGAACATCGGGTTTGGAACCCAAAATGGTAAACAAAGATAATGGTAGGGTTCACTAATTTTTTTTTTGTTGTTTTCTCATGCATGATAGATATAAATAGGTTTTTTGAAGGGGGGGAATATTTCTATAATTAAGTGGAGTTATTTATCAAACCCTATCATGTGGGCTTCAACTTTTTAGAGGAGCTTCCCTCAAGAGTTCTTATATGGGTTTGGCTACCAAGATTTCTACTTGAGTTTTGGCAAGATGAAATTCTTCACTCAACTTCTCTACTTCTTTGTGCGATATGGAAAATGGTTATCAAGGGTAGAATTCTAGTTCCATTATATATTGAAATACAAAACCTACCCTTAGGCCAAATATGATTAGCATAACTGAAAAATGATGAAGGGGTCCTAACGCATGATCTAGAAAAATGGGTGATTTTTTAGATTCCCTATATGGACATGAATGTATGTATATGTAAAGTATGAAAAACACATATGAATTGATATAGGAAATGATAACCAAAAAGATATGATATTAGATCTAATGTATCAGAGAAAATGCTAAAGGAAAATGAGAAAAATGAAATCACCTTGAGGGTTATGAGAGGACAAGCGAACTTTATATCTAGAAATGACTATCAAAAACCTATCAAAATTAGGAACAGTTCTAGATCTGGAGCCCTAAGAACTAAAAATCCCAATTATGAAATTTCTATGCCCTTATGAAAATGTCAACTCAAGTCAACTTAGTCCCAAAAAATTGACCTAGTCCTTGAAGAGTAAAAAATAATGAATTCTATAAAGGATCAATCCCTAGTTTTGAAACTATAAAAATCCAAATCGACAACTTCACGACCTATTCCTAAACTCAAGGAAAAAGGAGGAAATTGTTGTGGAAAGGGGATTACCTTTTTCAAGCCCCTATATAGGAATTAACATCGAAAGGAAATAAGAAATACTTATAAAACAATATAAATTTAAGTATTCACCTTTCTTGTAAAATCCTCATGGATGGATGTTAGGATCTGATAAACCCATGAAGATATTTGTATGCTTGGAATATGTTGTAGAATCAAGGATGTCCTCATAAATGCAATTGACCTACACTTGTTGAATCTTGGATCTTGAAGGAATGTATGCTTGATCACTTCAATGGAAAAGGAGAGGAAACAAGGATGGATGTGGATCTTCTTTCTTTCTTAATAATTCCTCTACTTGGCCACCATGGATGAGAGAAACTTGCTTTGTATGAGAGAATATTGCCTTTGAATGTATGGATGAAGACTTGGAGATCTTGAATTGGATGCTTTCTTTCAAATATTTTATCCAAAAGAGATTTATTGCACTTGAAATCACTGAAAGATTCTTGCATATAGGTTGCATGAAAATGAAGTCTTGATGTCAAAATGAGGAGCTTTGATATCCTTTTATACTCATTTTGGGGTCCAGAATTGACAGGATGGCCACAATTAAGATAAAAAAGAAACACCCCCATTTGGCCTAGAGCCCATTAAAAATTAATCCCCAAGGACTAAGATGACTTGGATCAACTTACTCTAGGAATATCGAATTTGACTTAGTCCCAAAGAGGCAAATTTTTTAAAATGGCCTCAGGATTTGAGAAGTGTGAAGAGATTAGAGGAGAGACAAAAAAAGGAAGTGGGAAATCAAGCATAAACACATTTATATTTAGGAAATTACTAAAATGGGGCCTAATAGGTCCCGGAGATTCCAAATAAATGGGTGCTAACTTTTTAGGACGATACATTTGGAAATCCTATTGGTTTAGTTACATAAACTCAGGATACAAAGGTAATCTGTTATGCTCAAATTTGTGTTGAAGTTGATTTAAATAACCCATTACTGTATTCTGTGGATTTTATAGGATCCTCTTCTTGAATTCAATAGTTCGATTATGATAATTTACCATTCAAATTCATAATTTGTCACGAGTATGAATATTTACAAAGGATTTTTTCCTAGGAATAAGGCATCTAATTCTATAACTAATGTCCCTTCTAATTCTAGCCATAGGGGGGATAAAGAGAAGGCTCATGTATCTAAAGGGCATGATGATAAGGATAGTCTCATTCCTATAAGTTTTAACAATAAAGGAAGGGAGTGTTACCTATTTTTTGCATCCAGATCAAATAGGTAGAGCTTGGGTAGTTGATCAACTAAAGTAAAATGTCCATTTTGTTCATTTTAAAATTTAAGTTTCATGTTAAGTGTTTAAACTGAAAATAACAATGCAAAAAGAGAGAAAAAAATCATTCATGAAAAGAACATTATATTGATATGTATAGTGTTACAAAAGGAAAGTATTACAATTCTATTTTTGCAATTTGAGTTCTTTCTTTTTATTTACAAAAGGAAAGTATAAAGAACCCACACAAGGCATGGCACAACTATGAAAACATATACAAATAAATGAAACTTTGCATGAATGAAAAGTAGTAGATAAAGGATAGGGACATGTTATTTCATAGAGTAATGATGAATCCTTGCATATCTTCAGGAGGTCTTCTTTTCTTTATCTCCATCTTCATTTTTATAGTGCTACTCATAAACAGTTTCCTGCAGGGTGACAAAAATGGTGTTAGAGAAATGATAGATCTCAGTCCTATATCTACTAGACATCAAGAGCATGCATACTTTCATATATATGGATCAAAAAGAAGAAGAGGAAGCATAAAAAATGAGTCATTGTAGTGTCTCTCCCATTTGCATTTTACATTTCATCTTGATGGATGTGCCTTTGACTTTTTTATGCTCATTTGTGTGATCAGTTTGGACCTGTGTGGGGTTTGTGCCTTTAGGGTGATCTGATTTATGTTGTTGCATCAACAAGCTATTTATGCTTTATACCTGGTCACGAGGACCATTGTGTTGTGATAGTTTCTATACCTAATTTGTGATGCCTTGCTTTGGCTTTGAGATGCTTATTATTTCTCTAGTGTGATTAGTTGAACTAATCTTGTGATGCAGTGACTATTCCTATGTTATGCTTTTATGTTGGCACTATGAGATGCACCTAGTAAAATGATTCTTGTGTTCATTCAGAGACTATTGTTATGGTTATAATTAGTATCTAAATTGTTTGGATTTTGAAGTGATTTGATGGTGTCACTGAAGTTTGTGCTAGTGTCTACAAGATTATTATTGTGTCACAATTTTATGTCCCATGAGTACCCTTGTGATGTGATCTGGTGGAACCACATTATGTGATGTATTTGATTACCGTACTTCATTTGAGTTACTAAACATTGATTATTCATGCATTATATTATGTTGTTGTTAATTTTTTGATCATATCTACATGATGATGCTTTGAGATAATATGTTACAATGATTACTATGGACATCTGATTATGGTTCCTTTTTAGGTCATGGATACATCAGTTATTTACTTTCAATGATTTCTACTCAAAATAGTCATAAAATGATTTATTTAAATACTTTTAATTTAAATGCAATGATAATTTAATGATATGATGTTTACTACTTTAGCACACAATTGCTATGCATTTTTTACTTTGTGCTAGTACAAAGTGAGATGGAGTCATCGTCACTCATTTGTGAGATCAAAATGATGTACTGATCTCCTTCACTATTTTGTATCTTGTATATTTTTTACTTTAGATATTTATATCATGAGCATCTACACTTGATGTTTTCTTGTTTCAGTGAATAGGTACTAGAAACATTCTTCTTGAGTTACAAGATTTGAGTGTGTCTATATCCCTGACATTGGCACAAGAGATAGTAGCTTTGGTCTTTCATACTGAGCCAATGTCATCCCTATATGGATTATGTATCCATATTATTATATTATTTCCTCTAGTACATGTTGGTAAATTCAAATTCATATTGCATATTGTGTTATAACCATGAGTGTGTTTGTGCATTTAGAAGTTCCCGCAGTCTTCACAAATGATTTAATTAAAATTCTTATTTTAATGTATTTTGGGGATTTTTATGTTATTTTTACTTATCAGCTAATTTGTCAGAGTTGGATTCCAATTATCTAGAATTAGTTTATTTAATTTGGTAAAAAGGTCAAATATATTATTTAAATTATTTAAATATTCTATTTTGAAAGTCACTTTGGAAAAGAGTGCTTTATATTTTTTAAGTGAGTTCTTTTCACTCACTTCTCACTTTTTCTTTGTGAGAATTTGGATTTTTGCTCCAAAATCTCTTGGAGAAAATCAAAGAATTTCTTGTTGGGTAAAATTTGGGTGCCAGATTTGTGTATGGAGTGGCTTATTAGAATTGTGTCAGAATTGCTCTATTTCATCAAAGGTTTCATCCAATTTGGAAAAATGGTGTTTACTACTTTAGCACACAATTGCTATGCATTTTGCACTTTGTGCTAGTACAAAGTGAGATGGAGTCATCGTCACTCATTTGTGAGATCAACACAATGTACCGATCTCCTTCACTATTTTGTATCTTGTATATTTTGTACTTCAACTATTTATATCATGAGCATCTACACTTGATGTTTTCTTATTTTAGTGAATAGGTACTAGACACATTTTGCCTAAGTTACAAGATTTGAGTGTGTCTATATCCCCGACATTGGCACAAGAGATAGAAGCTTTGGTCTTGCATACTAAGCCAATGTCATCCCTATATGGATGATGTATCCATATTATTATATTATTTCCTCTGGTACATGTTGGTAAATTCAAATTCATATTGCATACTGTGTTGTAACCATGAGTGTGTTTGTGCATTTAGAAGTTCTCTTAGTCTTCACAAATGATTTAATTAAAATGCTTATTTTAATGTATTTTGGGGATTTTTATGTTATTTTTACTTATCAACTAATTTTTTGGAGTTGGATTCCAATTATCTAGAATCAGTTTATTTAATTTGGAAAAAAGGTCAAATAGATTATTTAAATTATTTAAATATTCTATTTTGAAATTCACTTTGGAAAAGAGTGCTTTATATTTTTTAAGTGAGTTCTTTTCACTCACTTCTCACTTTTGCTTTGTGAGAATTTGGATTTTTGCTCCAAAATATCTTGGAGAAAATCAAATAATTTCTTGTTGGGTAAAATTTGGGTGCCAGATTTGTGCATGCAGTGGCTTGTTATAATCGTGTCAGAATTTCTCTACTTCATCAAAGGTTTCATCCAATTCGATAGTCTTCTTTATTTTCTCTCCTTTCTTGGTTTTTACCACTGTGTGAGGTAGGGCATCTCACCATTTTTTATATAATTCATTATTTAAAATGAAATAAATTGAAATAGGACCATGGTCTAAGAATTAATATTCCCCCACATTTGTGTTTGATTCCTCCAACCGGTTGGGCGGGTGTGAGTATGTGTTTATGCTTTCCTATGTGGTTTTTGGTAATGTTATGCTGCAGGATTTCTATGAAGTGCCTCGATCTAAAATTTTATTTGAGAAATGTGTTGTTGCATGGATTCAGATCAATGGGTTTTAATTTTTTTTATTTTTGAGATGTTTAAATTTTGGGTGTTTTTAGGTTTTCCTCATTTTGTGTGCCACCTAGAATATGCCTCAAATATTGTTGGGCATGAATGAGTGAATGATTTTGGTAGTTATCCAGATCTATTGTAGGATTTCAAAAATGGAATGGTTATAGGATGTTGTGGTCATCTTTTATCACAATCCAAATATGGCCATTTCATTCAAAATTGTTGATTGTCATACCTTGCCGGATTTTGTCATAAATTGGTATTTTTATGTTTTTGAGCTCCTCACTTGATTTGGGGATGTGAGATGTATATTGGAACATTTAGGCATGTTGGTATCCCATGTAGATATGTCAAACCATCTTGGGAACTCTTCTCTTAGTCATGAGGCTAGTAGAGCATGCTTGTGCATAACCTTCTTGCCTTGGGTTTGTGGCTTTCTTATGTTTGCTTTGGGTTTTTTGATATGTGTCTTTGAGACTGCATCCTTGAGAATAGTTGAGATATGTCTACCTGATGGGATATTGAGAGAACCATGCTCTTGGCATAGTATTTGATTGATATATTTATTATTGTGCCTTTCATTATTTTTGCTTGGTTGTTTTCCTTAAGTGCTTTGGAGTTGACATATCATCCTTTCTTACTTTTGTGGTTTCTTTTTCCCTTGTGTTGGCACACTCCAAGATCGAGGTTGAGCTTGCATGTGATATGTAGATGTAGGTTTTTTGAGACCACATCCAGGAATGTAGTTGATCTATGCTCCTATGTCAAGGTCTAAGTGACCTATAATCTTGGCTTGAGACTCAATGAGTCCCTTGTGTATTTGGGTTGTATGGATTTTATCTTATTCCTTTATTTTCTTTATACCTCTTATTGTAACAAGATGAGATAGTTTTGTGTTTGATTAGTGGAGTGGAGTGGCTCTTCAAAGTGGGTTGTGACATGAAGGGGTCCCAGGTTATCCCTTGGTAGATTTATTAATAAATGATAACTAAATAAACAAATAGGATTAAAATATAGTGACAAGAGTTAATGTGACTACTTTGTCATCTTTTGAGCATGTTGATATGGTATGCCTTTTCCTCACCATTATTTGAGGATGTTGATATGGAATAATACCTTTCCATCTATGGATGTTGATATGGTATAGATAACCTTTCCATCTACAGACGTTGATATGGATTAGTAGAGCTTCCTTGTTGAGAGAAGGATTTCTCTAAGTTGCATCAGCCACCATGTGCCATGTGATGATGCTCCCAATCTGTAGTCTCCATACCAAACCTTGTTAGTATTGAGTAGTGACCTCATGTACCATGAGTGCTACTTGGTATTCAATTTGGATATTGGTCCACATGTTGAGTGTTCTCTATGTATGATTGCATTATGTACTTGTGTTATATATTGGATCTTTGTTATGTCATATGGGATTATACATTTAATTAGCATGTGTGAGAGCCATTCATTAGTCAAGTGCGTATGCCTTGTGTTTGTGGCTAAGTTACTATCTATGTGAGAATAGTGAGGTGGGCCTAAGGGTTCCACTTGGTAGGGTGGTATTGCACATTACCACTGCCAGGGTCTGGTGTATAGGAATGTACTTCCTCTAGCTACACGGACTTGGAGCTTGAGATCTTACTCCATTTTATAGCATGGTATATATTTATTGATTGATTTATGCACATGATGTTATTGGTTAGCCTACTTTCATTCATGCTTTTAGTTTATACTTTATAGATGCAATTGAGTGATTATGGCCTTTATATATTTTATTTTTGTACTCCCTAGTGTGGAGCTAGACATTTACCAGTCATATGTTAGTGTCAGCTTAGGTTGGGCATGTTGTTTATGTATTTTGATCCAAGTTCCTAGATAATTTTTTGTGTCTTCTCACTGAAGTTTGCACAAATTGGAATCTCTTATTGTTGTTTAACATCTCCACCTCTCTGAAATGAGACTTTTGGTCCTAGAAGGTCTATTAATCATGGATCGATGTCTGTGTGGATTTACATCTATGAAGACTGGTGTGTATGCTATTGATTGGTATCTCTGACCTCATGTCTGAGAATTTTTCATCTCAGAAGTTCACCAGTCAGGAATCAATGTCTACGGAGATCAGTATTTGTGTAGTGAGAATAGATGTCTCTTCTTTCCTTCAACATTTCTACCTAGTTTGGAATTACAATCAATTTTGTGATCTAGGTGTTGTGTGTGTTCTTTGAGGTTCGATTCCGAAGGGTTCTTATTTTTCATGTGGACCTTTCTTATGATTATTTGAGGATCATAGATCATGTTATGTCTGTGTGTATGGTTAGAAATGAAATGAACATGTATGGTTAATTATAGTATGAATATCCATTTGGGCTTAAAAAGAGCATTTGTGTTAGGGAATTGAACTTGGTTATTGTCCGCCCTTTTTTTAGTCATGCATGATTTCCAGATTAGCCTCTTGTGATTTCATGTGGATGTTATCTAGATCCTTGTAGGTTAATATTGTGAATGTGTATTCTCCATAGTCGAAGTGTATGTTTGAGTTATCTTGGAACTTTTTGAAGTTTTATGAAGTCTTGTGCTTGTGTATGATCTTTTGGTGATCAAGATGTATTCTATTGCATGACTTTATCTTGCATATGTTATGGTTAATCGATGCACATTATTACATGATTTATCTTCCATGTTTAAAATAAATAAATATTAGGTGTATATTTAACCCTTTGTTCCAAGGGTTCCTTAGTGGGGTATTACATCTAGTATCAGAGCCCATGTTCATATGCTAGGATTCTATGTATATGTTACCCACATAGTAGATGTTGTGGATGTGTGAGCGTGTGTGTAGTGTTTGTTAGGAATAAGGTGTCTCAACCTTGGATAATTCCTATTCTTATTATTTGTTTTGTAAATGTATTTTTTGCAAATAATGTAATTAAGTGTGAGTGTGCATGTCTAGTTGGCATGTTGATGTGTCACTCCACTTGATGTGTCGGCATCTTATGCGTAAGGAGATCATGACTGAAACGGTCATGATGGATTCCTATGACACGTAAGAACTATTTAAGGAATGTGCTATGACATGTGTAAGAGCATCTTATGACTTGGGCCTATTTGGGCACCCAAGAAGAAGTGGTTGGTGTGTGTAAGAGAATATCCAAAAAATAGGTTGGTATGATAGATTCTCTTACACTTCTCTTGTGACCATTATTTTTGGCAGATTCTATGACAAGCTGTCATAGTCTATTTTAGGGATGGATGCCTATTCTTGGGATTGCATGTAACAATCGTGTACATGTGGCTTTGTGCATGGGTCTTGGTGGTTGTGCCTATTTTTGGGTCCAGAGGAGTCTATATATACAATGCTGCTCCTATGGGAGATATATAATAGAAATTTAAGTCTTGTTGGCTTTGTCTCTCATTTCTTGAAAGAACTTGCATTGCAAGTGTATTGTAATCTTTGTGTTGAAGATAATACATTGTGCAGGTTTTGGAGTGCTGGGGTTTTTTACCGAAAGGTTTTCCCCAGGGTATATCATTGTGTCATTCTCTATTTTTCTATATGCATTGTATGTGGTTGCAATATCTTTGTTAAAGTAGTTAACAAATCTAAAATTGTAAGGATTTATAAGAATTTTCACAATACTCTCCTATAGAGATTAGCGTAGGAAGCTATTTCCGCACCTGAGTTTCCTTACAAGTGGTATCAGAGCTTGATCAACTTTTGATCCTAATTGTTGGGTAAGGTTTTTTGAGTTGATCTCAAGTTTGAGTGGGTGTTTTTTGCAGAGCATTCTGAATCTTATTTGCAGATTGAGATGGCAAGTTCATCATATGGAAGAATGGAGGTGGAGAAATTTAATGGCACTAATTTTGAGTTGTGGAAACTCAAGATGGAAGACATGTTGGAAGATCATGACCTATGGGAAGTGACTTCAAGTGCTACAAGACTAGCAACTATAGCTCAAGAAGATTGGGATATCAAAGACCATAAAGCTAAGGCTCTCATAAGACTCTGTTTAACTGATGCAGTCCTTCTAAATGTTCTAGATGAGAAAACCGCAAATAGTTTGTGGGAAAGACTTGCGGCCGTGTATCAAGCCAAATCTCTGGTGAACAAGTTGTTCCTAAGGAAGAAGTTGTACTCTCTATGAATGGAAGAAGGTGGATCCTTAACGGATCATTTAAATGCATTTAATCTGCTGGCTGCATAGTTGACATCAGCTGGTGTCAAGTTAGAGGAGGAGGATCGTTGCTACACACTTTTGTGTTCTTTACCGGTTTCATGGGACCATCTTGTGATGGCTCTTGGAAGCACTTTAGTCACCTTCAAAATGGATGATGTGGTGTCTTCACTGCTATCAGAGGAGATGTAGAGAAAGGCTTCTATTTCAGAAAAAGAAGCCCTTGCTGTTCGTGGGAGATCCACTGAAAGAGGGAAGAAAAATGACAATAAGTCTGACAATAAGGGTAGATCCAAATCCTGTGGGAAGTCAAAGACTTCCAATAAGTCCAAGGAAAAATGTTGGAACTATGATAAATCTGGCCACTTCCATAAAGACTGCAAAGAGCCGAAGAAGAAGAAGAAAGGTTCAGATTCAACTTCAGAAAGATCTCAAGAAGATGGCGATGCATTCATCACAGCTTTGGTAGCCCATGCATCTGATGATGTGTGGTTGGTTGACTCAGATGCATCTTTTCACATGACCTCTCATTGAAACTGGTTCTCAAAATATGAAGAGTTCGATGGTGGAAAGGTGTACTTGGGTGATGATTCTCACCTAAAGATAGTTGGACGCAGAAGGGTGACTATCAAATTTCCTGATGGATGAGTAAAGGGAATCAACGGAGTTATGCACATTTTAGGTTTGGCATGAAACCTATCATCTGTAAGTATGCTGAATGATGTAGGTGTGCAAGTTGTTTTTTCAAAAGAAGGATGCAAGATAACAAGAGAATCAATAGTGCTTGCAGGGGTACTAGGAGAGGTACCTTATTTCAGCTAGATGCATGTATTCCTCTATGTAATAGTTCTTCATCCTCACCATCTGAACAAGTAGTGAAGAAGTCTGTGGCTATTGGTTCCAATCGTAGTGCAAACACTTTGGAAGCTAAGCTTCCTGTAGAAAAGACAATGTTGTGGCATATGAGATTTGGCCACATTGGTGAAAAGGGTCTCAGAACCCTGAAAAATAAAAATCTCATTGAGGGGTTAAATGATTGCAATCTCAAGTTCAACTTCTATGAACACTATGTCTATGGTAAACAAAATCGTGTTCAATTTTACTCTAGTTCTCAAAAATCTTCTGATGTTTTGGATCTTATTCATTCTGATGTATTTGGTCCTGTAAAAGTTCCTTCAATCTCCAAGTCTGTATTTTTTGTATCTTTCATAGATGATTATAGTAGAAGGACATGGATTTATTTCCTTAAAAGTAAGACACAAGTCTTTAGTCGGTTCAAGGAATTTAAAGCTCTTGTAGAGAATCAGACTAGTAAGAAGATTAAGTGTGTGAGAACTAACAATGGTGGTGAGTTTTGCTCAGTAGAGTTTGAACAGTTCTGTAAAGAACAAGGTATCAAGAGGCATAAGACAACTCCTTATACCCCATAGAAAAATGGAGTTGCAGAGAGAATGAATAGGACACTAATGGAGAAGGTTAGAAGTATGCTTAGTGGAGCTGGTTTAGAACAAAGGTTTTGGGCTGAAGCTGTGGCCACTGCTTGCTATCTAGTTAAGAGATCTCCTACATCAGCCCTTGTTAGTAAGACACCCATGAAGGTGTGGTTTGGTAAGAAGCCTTCAATTAGACATCTTCATGTTTTTGGTTATGAAGCCTATGCACATGTTCCAAAGGAGAAAAGATCTAAGTTGGAAAATAAAGCTGTTAAATGTATTTTCATCAGATACAGTGTTGGTGTGAAAGGATACAAGCTTTGGGATCCCGTGACTAGTAAGGTGTTGTATAGTAGAAATGTTATTTTCAGAGAGCTAACATCTTCTCCTATTGTGCTACAACCAGATGAAAAAGAAAAGGAAAAAGATGTTGTTCAGTTGCCTCCTACCCCTGAGAAGACTGAACAGAGAGACCATGTTGGGTCTAATGATGAGGAGAGCTGTAGCAGCTCTGATAGTTCGGAAGAAGAGGAAGAAAAACCTCAACCTCAGCCCTTGAGGAGATCCATGAGAGAAAGAAAGCAACCAGAAAGGTTTGGTTATTCTATGTTAGATTCGAGTTGTGCCTTTGCTTTGATTACTAACACTGATGAGCCTAGATCTGTGAAAGAGGCTTTGGACATGGAAGATGCAGGTTCCTGGATTGAGGCTATGGATGATGAGATGGCTTCATTGGAGAAAAAAAAGACTTGGGACCTTGTACCTTTGCCTAAAGGGAGAAAATTTGTTGGCTGTAAATGGGTGTTCAAGAAGAAATTCTGTGTAGATGGTAGTGTTGAAAGGTATAAAGCTAGATTGGTTGCAAAGGGGTATTCACAGGTAGAGGGAATAGATTATGGTGAAATAGTCTCTCCTGTTGCAAAGTTGACATCCATTAGATTTCTATTATCTCTTACTGCATCATATGATTTAGAGATAGAATAGATGGATGTAAAGACAACTTTCCTTCATGGTGATTTGGAGGAAGAGATTTATATGTCACAGCCTGAGCACTACATTGTTAAAGGTAAAGAATCCTTAGTTTGCATATTAAAGAAATCTCTATATGGTTTGAAGCAATCTCCTAGGATGTGGTACCTTAAGTTTGATGCCTTTGTGTTGTCAATTGGATTTGTAAGATCAAAATCAGATCATTGTGTTTATTTCAGAGTTGAAAATGATCGCCTTCTTATTGTTGCATTATATGTTGATGATATGTTGTTGTTTGGGAAGGGTAAGGGTATGATTTCTGATTTTAAATCTCAGTTGTCAGCACAGCTTGAGATGAAAGATCTTGGGGCAGCTAGGTACATCTTGGGTATGGAAATTAGTAGAGATAAGTCTAACATAAAACTTTGGTTGAGTCAAAGTAAGTATGTGAAGTTTGTGTTGGATAGGTTCACCATGGCAGATTGTAGACCACTATGTGTTCCTATTTCTATGGGAAAAAAATTATCTATAGATGATTGTCAAAGATCTCCTAGTGAGGTGGAGGACATGAATAGAGTACCTTATGCTAGTGCAGTTGGCAGTCTTATGTATGCTATGGTCTGTACTAGACCAGACATTGCCCAAGCAGTGGGAGTCCTGAGTCGGTTTATGGCTAATCCTGAATGGGTACATTGGGATGCAGTTAAGCGAGTATTCAGATATTTGAGGGGTACATTAGATTACTCCATATGTTATCATGGTAACTCTTCTGGATCTTCGCATTTAGTTTGTATTCATGGGTTTGTGGATTCAGATTGGGTAGGTGATATTGATAGCAGGAGATTCTCCAGTGCTAATGTGTTCGCTATGTTCGGTGGTGCCATTAGTTGGATGAGTAAGTGACAACCTATGGTTTCTTTGTCCACTATAGAAGCTGAGTACATGGCTACTACACATGCTTGTAAAGAAGCCATTTGGCTTAGAAGATTGTGTTTTGATGTTGGTGTTGATGCAGAATAGATTAATATTTGGTGTGACAGTCAGAGCGCTATTTGCCTTACAAAGAATCCAACTTTCCATGCCAGAACGAAGCACATTGATGTGCAATTTCACTTTGTGAGAGATATGGTGGAAGATGGAAAGGTAAATTTGGAGAAGGTAGATACTGTGAAGAATGTTGCAGATGCATTAATGAAACTAGTGGGCACTGAGAAGTTCAGATGGTGTTCGGAGTCTATGGGCCTTTTGGCCTATAGCAGTTAAAGTTCCTGTTATGTTCTTGTTGCTCTTACAAGGTGTTCGACAAGTGGGAGAATGTTAGGAATAAGGTGTCTCAACCTTGGATAATTCCTATTCTTATTATTTGTTTTGTAAATGTATTTTTTGCAAATAATGTAATTAAGTGTGAGTGTGCATGTCTAGTTGGCATGTTGATGTGTCACTCCACTTGATGTGTCCGCATCTTGTGCGTAAGGAGATCATGACTGAAATGGTCATGACAAATTCCTATGACATGTAAGAACTATTTAAGGAATATGCTATGGCAGGTGTAAGAGCATCTTATGACTTGGGCCTATTTGGGTGCCCAAGAAGAAGTGGTTGGTGTGTGTAAGAGAATATGCCAAAAATAGGTTGGTATGACAAATTCTCTTACACTTCTCTTGTGACCGCTATTTTTGGCAGATTCTATGACAAGCTATCATAGTCTATTCTAGGGATGGATGCCTATTCTTGGGATTGCATGTAACAACCATGTACATGTGGCTTTGTGCATGGGTCTTGGTGGTTGTGCCTATTTTTGGGTCCAGAGGAGTCTATATATACAATGCTGCTCCTATGGGAGATATATAATAGAAATTTAAGTCTTGTTGGCTTTGTCTCTCATTTCCTGAAAGAACTTGCATTGCAAGAGTATTGTAATCTTTGTGTTGAAGATAATACATTGTGCAGGTTTTGGAGTGCTGGGGTTTTTTACCGAAAGGTTTTCCCCAGGGTATATCATTGTGTCATTCTCTATTTTTCTGTATGCATTGTATGTGGTTGCAATATCTTTGTTAAAGTAGTTAACAAATCTGAAATTGTAAGGATTTATAAGAATTTTCACAATACTCTCCTATAGAGATTAGCGTAGGAAGTTGTTTCCGCACCTAAGTTTCCTTACAGTGTTTTGAGATAGTGGTTGTTTTTTGCCTAGGTGCCTAAGTGAAGCATTCTTGAATGTTATTGAGGAACCAACCCAAGTAACATGAGATGGAGGGGGACCACCTCCACATATTTTCACCTTCCAAGGATGGATGATACCCCCTATTGGTGAACCTCTTTGAAGCACCTTAGACCATTGGTTGGTGTGTTGCTCTTATTTTCTGAGCATTTGGCTACCCTCATGTGGTCCAAGTGCATGGATGCCTTGGAAATTGTGGTTGTGTTTCTATTTGTTATAGCATGATAGCTTGTACATATATATTGATCCTTTTTTGTTTGGGTGTTAATTTTCCCTTGAGTGGCTTTCTTTCCCGTGTGACCCTAGTGGGTCAGAATTACTGATGGGTGTCCATACATGGTCTTGAGTACCTATTTTTTGATTCCTTGTAGAGTGTGGTGTACTATGCATTATAGTGATTGTTTCATTAATGAGGAACTAAATAAAATAATTCATGTTTTTAATGTATTGGCATCTCATTTCTTGTATTGAAATACATTTAGTTTACAGAGCGATGTTTATACACTGTGGTAAGTATTGAAAAGAGATATTTGTTGGTAATGAGAAGTGTTATTATAAATTTTGATATATCATTTGGGTTAATAAATTATGTCCCCAAATTGCATGGTTTCTTAACCTTTTGAGAAAGTTATGTGTTGTGGTTGTAAAACATCTTGTGGAATTGTTCCATTCAATGGAGGCACACAAATTTAGCATTTCATCCTTGTGATCTTACATCTACCTTGCATTGAGTGAAATGAGGTCCTTTTGATAGTTTATATTATTTGTCACTTGTGGGATGATGAAATTGTTACCCTAACCTTGTGAGGTGGGTTGTTTTGTATTGTTATAGCCAGTCTTGATGAATCATGATGTGATCTATGCATATCGTTGATGTGGGAAGAACCTCCATGGTTTTTGGTCATACATTCCTTGACCCATCATTGTGTAACCCCTCCTATGTTAGCATGTTGAGCACCCCCTCTGAGAGGTTGAGTCTCATGTTCTGACCCTAGGTGTGTTTCTCCTTTTGGTTGTAACTACCCTCATGCATATTGTGTTGCATACCTAGAGAACTTTTGTTGTGCATTCAACATATGTTTTGATGTTTTCCTTTGACCCTCATCTATTTGAGACCTTGCATAACAGAACTACTACATTTCATGGAAATAATAGTAAAATTTGAATTATGAAAGAATATTTCTACTTTTCTTAGAAGTATAGTGATGCAAATGATTGAGATCCTTGATGGATCAATTTTCCATGTGTGTTTGGGCATGTTCTCTAACACTGTTAAGATGTCATGTCCCTCAATACCATGTGGTGGTTACTCCCTCTTTTGTGACTGATATCGTTCACAATGTTTTATGAATGTATTTCATGATTGGTGCTTTATTTTATTTTCTTGGTGGATCTTTCCACATGTTGTGTGGCCTAGCATCGATTTTGGTAGTTCTTACAATTGAATTAGTCATTAAAACTCTCTTATCTATCTCTTTGAGATGGTTTTTATTATTTATTTATTATTTATTTGCAGACATTTTTGGGACTTACTATTGGAATTGACAACTCCACCATTTAGGTTTTTCCTTTTTACTTTCGTGGTGGCTATTCCGAATGTTTTCTACTACTGCCCTATTTTGTGTTTTGTGACTCTATCATATTCCATGTAGACCTTTGATAGTATGTACAAGGGATAAAATCATGGAGAACATACTATATTGTGTTTGTTGAGTAGTTGTAAAGATGAGAACTAGAATGACTTTTTATTCAATTAGGAGAAATATTATTTTATACATGAAAATAAATAAAAATTAACAATGATGAATATTCATGTTAGCATTAACTGGTTTAAAGATGCTTGGATTGTAAATCTCCTTGGTAAGGATGGTAATAGTTGAACTATAAAATTGATGAATAAATATGCTCTGTACTTAATATGTTTATAAATTGCATAAACTTTATGAAAATTGTTAAAGAACGAATTGTTATTTTCAACAAACCTCATTTTGATCATTGATTATAATCATGATATATATGCTATTTTTGGTTAATTCCATTGTGCATCTTATGTGATATTGGTTGACCTTGAGTTCTTGCATTGGTTTCTAGTGTGCATGCTTAGTGATATTCTTGTTTTCTCTCATGATGTGACTTGGAGACCTTGAGTGTTTCCCTTTCGGTATTGTTAGTTTGAATCATTGGGTGTGACTTAGTCCACCTATGAGTTTTGATCCATCTTGTGGGTCTTAATGACCATACATTTCCCTTGTGTCTATATATTTTTTAATTTTGTGGAGGCATTTGAGGCACAATTAATTTTTTTGGCTATGGTTTCTGATGAGTTTTCTTTGGGGCCGCTTCACTTGTGGGTTGTTCAACCTTCTTGGACTAGTGTAGTGTGGGACTAGTGAGTTTCCCTTTCCCAATATTTGAAACTCCCTAAGATATATCTATATATGGTTATCTATACATTATTATATTGGTTAATTTATCCCCCCTAGGTAAAACTCCATGTTGGAGATTGGGTTACTAGAGGATTAATTGTAGAGTGGTATTCCTAGCCTTTGGTTAGAAGGACATGATACCAATTGGCATATCTTTCCATCCTGAGCTTGGATATATACTCGAGTGTAATATTATGTTCACCATTTGGTTTCATTAACACCTTGTTGAAGGTGGTACTATGGTCTAGTTGGGTTAAGTAACCCTATCTCCTAGCAATAGTTGAACTCTCATTGTCAGAGAAATCATATTGCTCCTATGCTTGGCATTTAGTTAGGCTTGAGTATATCTTCATGGAGTAAGGAGTGTGTTGGAAAGTTGGCTATACTAATGTATATAACTTAATATAGTGTTGTCATTATGGAAACAAATTCATATAGTAGTTTGGAGTCAATGCACTTGATGAGAAGATCAGAAATCTGTTAAGTATTGAAGACTAGATAGTGTATAGAGTTCCTGAAGCTCAGAGCATTAGCGCATGTGCGTACGATCGAGTTATGGTCTACACCTTGGAAGTTAAGTTGGTTGGACTATATTTATGCTTAGTCTATGAGCACATGATCAAATATGCAACCATGAGAAAGATATAGACAGTTGAAGTTACATAGCCAATGTGTACCCGTGAAGAATAGAGTAAGTAGCCAGATGTTATCATTTTGAGTTGCAATTATGTTCTAATGATGTAAAAGCTATGCACCTATTGTAATTAGGTTTCTGATATATATATATATATATATATATATATATATATATATATATATATATATATATATATATATATATATATATATATATATATATATATATATATATATATATATATATATATATATATATATATATATATATATATATATATATATATATTTGTAAACACGCTTGAGCCAATTCATTTGGAAGTGTTGTATGTAATAGGTTTAAAGGCCGACCTAGTTGTTTATTTTGTATGCGCATATAAATATGAGATGCACCCATTGTAATTGAGAGAACACATGATATAGAGTTGTGATAAGTATAGTTGAAGTGTGCGAAGAGTCTATAAGATGTATTAGAGCTTTGCAAGAGGTCAAAGCATCAGTGAATCAAAGGAACTGATCTGACAAGTAGTGTCATAGTGACAGTTCATCCAACAGATATAGTGTGTATCTGAGATCAGAAGGTTGTAGCCTTCACCACTTGAGCAGTGAGCTCTAGGATAGTGTGTCCACTCCCCTAATAAGGACTATTGTAAAAGACACCTAATAGGGTCTGACCCTTGACAAGGTCTACTATACTTAATGCATTGTAAAACAACTCCTGACAGGGTTAAGGATCTTCTAACAAGGATCATAAAACACTAGTACATAATATTAGTGGGTGTCAATTCCCACCGGGGTTTTTACCTATTTGGGTTTCCTTGTACCATATTTGTGTTATGTGTTGATTCCATGTTTCATGTTTATGTGGATGTTCTTTTTAGGTTTTAAGCATTTTAGTTCAGTTTAAAGATTAAGGAAAAGGATAAAATACAGTGAACACTAATTCACCCCCCCCCCCTCTTAGTGTTCCCATTCCTAACAATTGGTATCAGAGCTTTGGTCCTCAAAAAAGAAGTTTAACCACTTGAGGAGATCATGGACAAAATAGAAATGAAACATCTAAAAAGAAATCTTGAAGCTTTTCTTGAATACCTGGACAAATCTGAAAGAGAAATTGAAGAACTAAGGGAAAAACTCAGTGATGCTCAATTAGTCATCAAAAGGCTAAGGAAAGATTTGAAAGATTGCTCTACTAGTGATCTAGGGACAATGGTCAAGAAGCTGAATGAAGAAAATAAATCCTTAAAAGAACAACTTGAAGAATTTGATGATAAGCTGACTAACAATCAGGAAGTCTATGATGAACAAATCAAAGAGAACCTTCAACTGAATGAAGAATTGAGGCAAGAAAACATGGAAATCTTAGAGCTAAGAAAAAACAAGGAAAGCTTGGAGTTTGAATTGAAAGAGGCTAAGAATCACATTGATAAATTACACACCAGTTCTGATTTGATAGAATCTTAGTTGTATGCAAGAAGAGCTAAAGGAGATACTAGCTGCATTGGAGACAATGAAGCACAAAATCAAATTGACAACATGCGAGCAAGAATGAGTGCACAAAAAGACTCTACTGATACTAAGAAGATTGAAGATCAAATTAAAGATAATGGAGAACCATGTAAGAATGAGCACAAGCCTATAGACCACACTTGTTATGCATGTAACAAGCATGGACACATAGCAAGGAACTATACAAAGGTAAGAACTTTTAATGGTTACTATTATTCATGCAATAAATTTGGTCATAGAGCTATCAATTGAAAGACAAGCCAAAAGAACATGACTCATAATCAAAGAAATCAGAATCAATTAAATATAAGAAGTTCTTACAATGATACATGTCAGATATGTAACTATAATATCATTCAGTGAAAAGCCATTCATTTGTCACTCTTGTAAAAAGGCTGGACACATCTCAAAGTTTTATAGATCAAGGATGCAAGGTCAGGAAATCCCTAAAAAGACTGAAGAACCAGTATTGGATCCCACAGGAGAAGTCAATTTTGTGAAAGCCTCAGAGGATGCAAGCATGATTTGGTCAACAGAAAAGAAGAATAAGGTTGATGAGTATGTATTGGATGCATCCACAGTGGATGCACCCTCTACATCTAGATGAATGGCCCTCAGGGTCATAGGGGGAGCTAATTTAGCTCTAGACCATTGCATGGTGGGTATAATCACTCTTTGAGTATGTGCCTTTGGACTTAAGCTTTTGGAGACTATAGAAACCTTCATCCAAGAGTGCACTAGCTGATTGTTTGTAGAATGAAAGATAGAAATTTCCAAGTGATAGCCTGGTTTACGCAACAAGCATTAATGCCATAAATTCTACTTTAAAATACACAAAAATTAGAATATCTCTCATTTCATTTGAATTAACAGTGATTGAAGAGAAGAAGAGTCTGAGTAGTTGATTGAGAAGGATTGCAGTTTGATTCATCAAGTGATTTGTTGTGCATTTGATCAGTTGCGAAAACCCTAGTTCGTCGCACTAATTCAAAATCTCTTGGAAACCTTTGTGAAAGGGATATTCAAGTAAGTGATGGCTACTCCTATAGTATTTGATGTTGCAGAGAAGAAAAGATATGTGTTTAAGAGGCATTCATTTAAGTCTACACTAGACGACCTAGAAGGGGCATTCTCCTGCATGCCTATGGGTGTTATGCATGTTGAGGACATTAGGGCATATATCTACTGTAAGAAAGAACTAGTAGGATTGGACAGACTAAGGGTGCACATGGAAAGTATGTTAAAACTAGAAAAAACCTTCATGGATGAATATGCGCGATGGGATAATCACCCTATAATGGATTATGCTACGGCATATGAGTTCTATGAATCAGAATGGATCAAGATTCTACTAAGAAGAATTCATGATGACCTATTTTGGATAGGTGAAGTGCCGGTCAGAATTACCAGTGACCTAATTTATGAGATGACAGGGCTCTCAAGGACAGGCATCATCCTTCCAGTGGGAAAATGTGAGGAAGATTTTTGAGAAAACTTGCAAGTCAAGGAGTGATAGGTGCAGAATGACCATTGAACCTATTGAGAAAGATGACATCAAATTGATGTCTATGATACTTGGGTATAGGTTTCAACACACCAATAGGGTAAACAATGTGTCTATGGCCACAATTCTTGCAGCCATAAGAATAGTAAAAGAGAATGGAGAGTTCAACCTGTTTGAAATCTTGTGCACACAAATGATTGATAACATTAAGTTAATCAAGCATGATAAGACAAAAATATTTAGATTTGGGTCTTTGATCATCTATATATACTTTCACATTGTTGGAAAAGTATATGATTTGTATCTAGACAAATCCATTCCCAGAATGCCTCAGATATCTCTCAAGGAATGTACTGAGAGCACCTTGAAGGATTACATGACATTGGAGCTAAAGAAATTTAGGGCTAAGATGCAGATGAGGTATAGGATACCAGAGATAAAAGTACAAGGATACTATTTGCTTCATGGTTGAAACAGACAACATGCATGGAGGTAGTTGAACCTAGAACAAAGTGGATTCATCCACTTGGATATGAAGTAGATGAACAAGTTTTAGAAGCATATGCTCAAGTACTAATTTCAGCTCCTACTGACCCTAATGAGCCAAGATGGGGAACCTATGAGGAGAAGACAAGAAAGATAGATGCTAAACTGAACAACGCAGCAACAAAGAGGAAGGTTGCCAAGGTTACCTCTGAGATCTTGATAATTCATGGAGTGTCTCAAGAAGACGTAGACAAAGAAAGGGAACAAAATATTTCTTTGGAATTAGAGAGCTGATCTGAATTATGAATTAGATTACAATACTTGGTGTGAAACCTGCAGTATTGTGAAATTGGACATAAAAACTAAAAAGACTAACAACAAGATTGCAAGCCAAAAAGTGTCTCCTTTCTATTCAAAATTAGAGTTTATACAATTTGGATGGATCCCTAGGGTCACAAAAATCCCTTGGAATTGAAATGAAGAGTCATCATAATGTTTATTACAAATAAACTATTAAAACTATCAAAATTTATCAAAAAACTATATATAAAATTTAGGTCTACTTGGAGAAGGCATAACTTTCTCATCCTAGCTCCGAATTGCAAACTGTTTGATGCGTTGGAAAGGCATTCAAAATATCTAGAGGAAAATTTTAGAAGGAACAACATTCTATTGTCCTTTTGCGCATCATCCAAGCCCAAAAATGCATCGAAGACCCTAAAAATTGCAATTTACTAAAACATATAAAATTTTGAAAAAAAAAAAGATTTCAATATTTTCCTAATTTAATCCTGATCATTCCTCCCCCCTTAAGAGGCAATGGGCCCCATTGCACTAATCTACTACAATAGATGAGGAAATTGCTCTTCAATTTGTTCCTTAGTAAACCACTTGCCTTGATGAGAGTGTTGACCAGCTCGAACCACTCGATACAGAGGAATGTTCTGATTTCTCAAAGTTTTTAAAATGGATTCAGTAACATGGTCACACTGGACTAAAGTAGTAGTAGATGGATTTAACTCTGTAGCTTTAATGTGTTTAGTAGCTAGAGAAATGTCCAATAAAGGAGGAAAATAGGGTCTCAACAATTCCACGTTGAAAACTGGATGTAGTCCCAAAAAGGATGGCAAATTAAGTTCAAAAGCATTCTCACCAACTTGTTTCACAATAGTGTATGGTCCATAATGAAGAGGACAAAGCTTCCTATTTGGTTCATGCAAGAACTCTTTTTGAAGATGTAACCATACCTTGTCACCAATCTGAAACTGATGAGGAGTTCTATGTTTATCATGCCTTTCCTTATACTTCTAATTGCTTTGCTCCAAGATCTCATAAACTTGTTGTTGTAGGTGTCTAATGTTATCAATTAATTTTTCTTCTTTATCTACCTCCTTGTCACCATTCAATGGACTATTAGATTGTAGAGATGGTATTGCTACATCCATAGGTGCCAATGGCTGGTACCCAAGAGAAACCTCAAATGGACTGTGCCCTGTAGTACTATGGATTGTACGATTGTAGCTGTGTTGCACATAGGGTAAAATTTCATCCCATGTGTGAGGATGTTTTGAATGATACATCTGAAAAATATGAATAATCATTTGATTCACAACTTCTATCTACCCATTTGTTTGGGGATGGAATGTTGTGGACTTTGTCAACTTGGTGTCCATTTTAGCCCATAATGCAGACCAAAATTTGCTGATGAACCTGCTATCCCTATTAGAAATAATGGTTTTTGGAAAACCAAAATGAACCCAAACATGTTCAAAAAATAGCTTGGTAGTATCTTCTGCAGAAATCATCTTTTTACATGCCACCATGATAGCCATTTTAGAAAACCTATCTACCACAAAATATACACAATCATGGCCTCGCCTGGTAGTGGGAAGCCCAGACATAAAATCCATTGAAACAAACTACCATGGCTTATCAGGAATAGGTAATGGTAAGTATAGACCCAACTTATGATTTGCTTGCTTTGTAATTGCACAGGTTGCACACGCTTGTATATGTGAAATGATATCCTGCTTCCTTTTTGGCCAATAGAAATACTTTTGAAGGATAGCAGTAGTCTTAATAATACCAAAATGCCTTGCAACACAACTGTAGTGAGTTTCCCATATCATTTTCTTTCATTCCTTGGTGGGTACACATATGTGACCATTATGGCAAAGCAACCCATCCTGCAAGTGAAAATCAAAGACAGTCTTTCCTTTTACCAAATTACTATAAACGTTAGCAAAATTAGGGTCAGTACCATATAGGTGTTCCCAAGTGGATGATTGATGACCACATGAATCCAACACTATTGTCAAACCTACAATTGGAGGCCTACTCAAACAATCTGCCAACTTATTACTGCTTCCTCTTTTATGATGAATGTTGACGTGAAATTGTTGTAGATAGGTTGACCACCGTTGATTTCTATCATTTTGTAGCTTCCCTTGTGTTTGCAAGAACTGAAGTGGTTTATGGTCTGTATGTATGATAGTTTCCTTTCCTAGTATATAATGTTTCCATTGTTTGCAGGCCTGAATAATGGTGTACAACTCCTTATCATAAGTGGGGTATCTACGTACTGTATCAAAAAAAGTTTCACTATGATAGGCAATAGGATACCCATGTTGCATGAGTACTGCACCAAGAGCATAATCAAATGCATTAGTTTCTATCTCAAATGATTGGTGTAGATCTGGGAGGACCAATACTGGTGCTGAACATAATCTTTTCTTTAACTCCTCAAATGCTCGTTGCTTTGCCTCTATCCATTGAAATGTTGCTTGAGCTCCACCCCTTAGTGATTGGTTGAGAGGGCATGATATATGTGAGAAACCAAACACAAATCTATGATAGAAGTTGGCTAAGCCCAAGAAGCTATGAAGCTCTGTGAAATTTTTAGGGGATGGCCAATCTTTGATTACTTGAATCTTTGCTGGATCAACATGAACACCCTCAGTATCAATGATATACCCTAAGTATTGAATACTCTGCATACCAAAAGAAAACTTCTCAATGTTGGCATAAAGTTTGTGTTTTTACAGAGTTGAAAGCACTTGTTCAACTTGCTGCAAATGCTCAGACCAAGTTCTACTAAAGATGAGTATGTCATCCAAATAAAAAACCACAAAAGAATCAATGAATGATCTAAGCACATCATTCATCAACCTCATAAATGTGGCTAGGGCATTTGTTAGGCCAAAAGGCATGACCAACCATTCAAACAAACCTTCCTTAGATTTAAATGCAGTCTTCCATACATCTGCTGGATCAATTCGTACTTGGTGGTATTCAGACTTTAAGTCAAATTTTTTAAAGAAATTAGCCCCCCTAAGTTGGTCCAACAAATCATCAATTTGAGGGATTGGATATCTATTCTTAACAGAAATTTTGTTCAATGCCCTATAATCAATACAAAGTCTCCATGTCCCATCTTTCTTTTTAGCAAGGACAATTGGACTACCATAAGGTGAAGCACTTGGATGAATGTGTTCTTTCTGAATCAACTCTTGGATTTGTCTCTTAATCTCATCATTTTCCAAAACTGACCTCCTATATATTGGCTCATGTGGTAGTGGTGTGCCTGGGATTAAATCAATAGAGTGCTTGACTTGATAGTGTGTTGGTACTCCCATGGGTGGTTTAAACATAGTATGATATTCCTTCATAATTCTATCCATTTGATTTTGTTGATTTTCTGTTAGCGCAACCTTAGCATGTGTATTAAGAACAATTGACTTTTTTTGTTTAGGGTGAATCATGAGTAGAACAAAAGCTCTAGTTTGAGCAATCAAGCATTTACATTGTTTAGCAGTAATTAAAGAAGCAATTTGTGTTCGACATACCTCTGGTATTCGATATCTCTTCCCACCAAGCTTGATTGTAACACTATGTGGCCTAGACTCATACACCCCATGCCTCTAATACATGTATGGTTGCCCCAGCAAGACATCACATACATCCAGCGGTGCTATATCACATATCACTTCATCCTTGAAAGGCTTGATTGAATATGGTAGACAACATTGTTGATTTATTTGAATATCTTGTCCCTCATTTACCCATCCCATAGAGTATGGTTGTGGGTGTCTTGTCACTTTCAAATTTAATCTTTTGACTATCTCCTTGGAGATCAAATTCTTTTGACTCCCACTATCAACAAAAAAATGTAGAGGGTTTCCATCAACCCACATCTGTGAATGAAAAAGTCTCTCTTCATCTTCACGAGGCAATACTTTAGCAGTTCCAACTATAGCATATGGGTTTGCTTCTATGATGGAATCATTCTCCTATTTCTCAAAGTTATCTATTGGTGATGATTCAGGTTCAGCTTCCTCTCCTCATATTTCTGTCATCAAATTTTTAATACTTTGACAATCCTTTGTATTATGGGTTGGGGACTTATGCATCTCACACCACATGCCTATATCTATTTGTGTCTTTTTAGCAGCCCACCATGTGTTCTTTGGTGAATTTGAATGAAGTTCCTTGGTCACCTATTTTCCTACAAATTTATTGCCACCTTCAACCCTTGGCTTATTATTTGAAAATTAGTCCCTCTTTCCTTTCTACTTGAATTTATCTTCAATTTTTGTAGCATATTTATAGGCAGTTGCCAATGTCTCAATATTCAAAAATTCCATCTCTATCTGAATATACCTGTGAAGTCCACTCCAATATTTCAAAATTTGATGCTTCTTTGAATCCTCAATACCAAGTTTTGTTGAAAGTGAATGGAACGTATTGGTGTAATCTTGCATAGACCGATCCCTCTTTTGTCAAAGCAGCTACCATTCTATGTATTTTTGTTCATATACATCCTCAGGAAGGTAAGCTTCTTTTATGTATTCCACAAATTCTCCCCATGTGGGCTTCTTATCAAGAGATAATCCAAAACTGTCTTCAACAGTTAATTCTTGTTCTTTATTTGCTACTTTGGTTTCCCATGCTAATTTCACATGGGTTTCAGCTTTGAGGAGAGAAAATGTTATTTTTTCAGCATCTGAGAAATCATTTACAGAAAAGTATCTATCCAACTTTGATAACCAATTATCAACAGCTTCAGAATCAATTTTTCCTTCAAAATTCAAGATGTCAAAATTGACCTGCACCTTGAAAGGGGTACTTCCATGAAATGGTGTTCCTGATCCAGAGGGTTTTTGATTCTGTAGAAGGTTTGAAAATTGACTCATCATCTCCTCTCGTTGCTTATTTAAAGCTTCCTCTATCAACTGTTTAATAGCATCGTCTGGCATCTTTGATTTCGTGCATCTCAAAGGTGGATATTTTGACAAATCTTGTGTATCCAATCCTAATCTTTGGTAGGAAGACCTTGTATGAATTGGCATAAAGGAGCATTCCCGCTCTAATACCACTTATCTAAATTATGAATTAGATTACAATACCTGGTGTGAAACCTGCAGTATTGTGAAATTGGACATAAAAACTGAAAAGACTAACAACAAGATTGCAAGCCAAAAAGTGTCTCCATTCTATTCAAAATTGGAGTTTATACAAATCGGATGGATCCCAAGGGTCACACAAATCCCTTGGAATCAAAATGAAGAGTCATCATAATGTTTATTACAAATAAACTATTAAAACTATCAAAATTTATCAAAAAAATTATATATAAAATTTAGGTCTACTTGGAGAAGGCATAACTTTCTCATCCTAGCTCCAAATTGCAAACTGTTTGATGCGTTGGAAAGGTATTCAAAAGATCTAGAGGCAAAATTCATGAGGAACAAAATTTTTTTGTCCTCCCATGCATCATCCAAGCCTAGAAATGCACCGAAGACCCTCAAAATTGCAATTTACTAAAACATATAAAATTTTGAAAAAAAAAAAAAGATTTCAAAATTTTTCTAATTTAATCCTGATCAAGAGCGCAAATGCAGCAAAGGAAAAATCAAATGATCCCAAGTTAAAGAAGGTGAAGATAGAAAAATATGATGAATAGAAGGGTAAAATGGATGATACTCCTTCTGTTCCCAAAGTAACCATTAACCTTACTACTACTCCTGAGTATAAGGCAATGCCGAAGAGGAAGAAAGAGATCAGCACTAGTCATCCATCCTCAAGAGTCACAAGGAATAGAAAGAACTCCCAAGCACCTCTCGAAGTAAGTTTCAAACCTAGTCTCAGTGTGCTAAGTGCAAGAATAATTGATGAGGGAAGAATTTCTCAAGTAGGGAAGTTTTATGAAAAATATAGTGAAATAGACAAATCTGAGATACATGGTATGATAGTCAAACACATGCTAAAGTTCAAGAAGATAGTCTTGGAACTTAAGACTATGATCCCTGATAATTCATGGAACATCCTAGAATTCCAAAAGAAACATGCTATTGAAGAAGATCTACGGATAAGGGAAAAGATTCTAGATGATACCCTTCCTGTATATTCTCTAGAGGAAAAGTCTTTGTTGTTAGACTTAATGAAGCCACATCTCAGAACAAAGTCAAGGACTTTGCACATTATCGACAAGAACTATGATCTTGTTGCTAAGGAAATAGAGAAGACATTCGAGAAAGTATTCATGAATAGGTTCATGTATCCAACCACTATGCCCACAACACAAGTAACCATAAAAGAAGTCAAGATGGCAGAGCTCACAAATACATCAGTGATAGGTCCTCAAGATTTAGCACCTGCAATGGAAACACAAACATAGTTAGATAAGTCTACGCCCATGACAGAGTCACTAAAGGATATCACATTTATCATTAACAATGTAGAGATAGCCATGGTAGCCACTGACACTAAATTAGATAAGTTTGAAGAGGCATTTCTAAGCACTCAAGAGGTAGAAAAATTATGCAGTAACACTCCTCCTACTCATCAAGAAGAAATATTGATTGAGGATATAACAAATGAGAAAGAAGAAGAAAAGATGGAAGAAAAGAAAGAAGAAGAAAAAGGAAAAGAAGCTAAAAAACAAAAGGAAGAAGAAGAGGTAAAAGAAAGTGAGGAAAAGGATGATATGTCAGTAGAACTAATCAAGGTGAAACAAGAAGTGAAGGATAGCACTCCCATCACTCCCTCAGCAGTATTGTTGTCAAGTTTGACACCTAACACAACTAGTTTGGACTCATGGGGAGAAGAAGACTTGATTAAGTTCAACGTCCTAGCTATGGAGAAGGCCAAGTAAAAACAAGTGATGAGGAATCCCCTCCTTGTAGAGTCAATGAACATTTTGAATAGCTTGTTACCTACAGACAAGAAAGTATCCAAGGTACACTCTGTTGATGATCTAAGTGCAGTAATTTTATAATTCAAAAGCAATTTCTCTAGCCTAGAAGAATTTGCATCCTTAGTTGTAGAGGAAAAGTACTTGAAGAAGAGATTAAGTGAATTGGTTGGCAACTATGCACTTGACCTAAGCTCACTAAAGGCTGGTCAAGCACCCCTGAAGGAATTTTCAGCCAAGAGAAGAAAGATCATTGCTAAATGCATGAATCTAGAAAAGTTGACTGGTGATCTATACAAGAAGATTCAAGAGGCTGAAGCTATGATAGATAGCATCAAAAAATTAGTGGAAGATCCATCTATTGATGTGAACATGTGCAACAATGTCTACCAAGGACAGATTGATAAAATTGAGAAAGCAAAAAAAGAGATGACCAAGATAAGGGCTAGGCAAACTCAGCTAAGGAATGCTCTTGCGCCCTCATTAGACATCCTCAATCAGAACATCAAGGAGATTGATGCCACCATGGTGACATATGATCAAGGTCCTAGCACAAATTTGGAGAAGATGGAGAAGCTTCAGTATGCTTTATGCACCCATCTATAGATTGTAAATTCTCTAATCGCATTTTGAAGAAGGAGATCCAAAATCTGCATATTGCATATCTGGATGTGCTATCACAGTAAGTTTTTGTAGCTTCAGTTTTGACACACCTTTGTCATTAATTTCAAAGGGGGAACATATGTATAGAATATGGATAATAGATATATAAGGAGATATAAGATAGAAAGATATGTATAGGGAGACAAAAGTTTTTTGTATTAAGGACAGTTAGAAACTTGGCCATATTGCTTTGTTTCCATCAATGAAAAAGGGGGAGATTGTTGGAAAGTTGGCTATACTGATGTATATGACTTAATATAGTGTTGTCATTATGGCAACAAAGTCATATAGTAGTTTGGAGTCAGCGCACTTGATGAGAAGATAAAAAATTAGTTAAGTATTGAAGACTAGATAGTGTACAGAGTTCCTGAAGCTCAGAGCATCAGTGGACATGCATATGAATAAGTTATGGTGTGCACCCTAGAGTTAAGTTGGTTGGACTATATTCATGCTTAGTCTATGAGTGCATGATCAAATATGCAAGCATGAGAAAGATACAGACAATTGAAGTTACACAGCCAGTGTGTACCCGTGAAGAACAGAGTAAGCAGCCGATTGTTATCATTCTGAGTTGAGGTTATATTCTAATGATGTAAAGGCTATGCACCTATTGTAATTAGGTTTCCAACATATATATATGTTTTTTTGTAAACACGCTTGAGCCAATTCATTTGGAAGTGTTGTATGTAATAGGTTTAAGGGCCGACCTAGTTATTTATTTTGTATACGCATATAAATATGAGATGCGCCCATTATAATTGAGAGAACATAGGATATAGAGTTGTGAGAAGTAGAGCTAAAGTGTGTGAAGAGTCTATTAGATGTATTAGAGATTTTCAAGAGGTCAAAGCATTAGCGCATCAAAGGAACTGATCTAACAAGCAGTGTCATAGTGACAGTTCATCCAGCAGATATAGTGTGTATCTGAGATCAGAAGGTTGTATCCTTCACCACTTGAGCAGTGATCTCCAGGACAGTGCGTCCACTCCCCTAATAGGGACTATTGTAAAAGACTCATAACAGGGTCTGACCCTTAACAAGGTCTACTATACTTAATGCATTGTAAAACAACTCCTAACAATGTTAAGGATCTTCTAACAAGGATAATAAAACACTAGTACAAAATATTAGCGGGCGTCAATTCCCACCCAGATTTTTACCTATTTGGGTTTCTCCGTAACCATATTGGTGTTATGTTTTGATTCCATGTTTCATGTTTATGTGGATGTTCATTTCAGTACTTAAGCATTTTAGTTCAGTTTAAAGATTAAGCAAAATGATAAAATACAGTGAACACTGATTCACCCCCCCCCCCTCTTAGTGGTCCCATTCCTAACATAGTGTACTATTGAGCCTCTGTAGTAGGAGTGCTCTTGGTTGTGAGAGGAAACCTTGTGTGTTTGTACCTCTTGGTACCTTAAGTTGGATATAGTTGTGTGGTATAAAGATGGTATTCAATTAGAATGTAACCAACACTTCAATAAACCATTAACTCCAAAATCTAGCTACTAGTATTGAATCATAATGAATGACTAAATTCTCAAAACTAGCTTATTTCTTCCTAGTTGAAGCAAGTTTAATCTTTTATACAATGCTCATTAGACTTGATATGTAGGATTAGTGACTTGACAACTCAAAAATGGAAGACTCAACACATGAGTGAGATTCAATACTTGCATTCACCACTCTAAGATGATATAAAGTATGCAAGTGCAAATTAGACAACTATAAATGAGACTAGATTAATGCAAAGCTATGACGCAAGATTAAATTAACAAAATTAATGCTATTTTGAAAGAAAACTAGATATAATGTCAGATTGATAAGATTAGACTACCATCATATTCAAAATAATTTAGACCTTGATTTGAGCTGATTTGAGGTCTCATTGACTAGATTTGATTAAATTTTGACCAATTTTGACCAACATTGACTAGGTGAAATCACTTGGATGAGAAATATTTGCATTGGATTTACTCAGAGACTGAGAAATGAAGGCGAGAGAAAGTCTGAAGTGATAGCATAGGCGGTCAAATGCATTTGACCAAGAAGGGTTGACTTTGTAATTTGACTAGCTTAATAAACTTAGATTTCAATTTCAATCTTGAAAATGTATCTAGGACATCAAAATTAGCCAAGGGTACAATTTTTATGATATTATGAGCACTTTGAATTTTAGGTCAAAATCTATAAAAGGGGTTCGAAGGGGTAATTTTCAAATCATCTGCACAATTGACTTTTGAGAGCCTAGAGCCTTCTAGAGAGAAAAATGCCAATTCCAATCCATGATCATTGATTTGAGCTTTAGAGGTGGCACAACCAGCCTTGAGGTTATGGTGTGCCATTAAGTATCCAATCTTGACTTATGTTTTTGTAATTTTTGATCATTTTTTGTGAATTTTTACAACCTTTCAGGGCAAAACCTTAGTTTGTCATGTGATGAAATAGTTTCATTGCACCCTTTGTTATATTTCATCTTACAATAATAGGGTGTTTGAAAGTGTATCACACATCCTTTTTTATTTTATCATATGATGAGTACCCTTGTATCGTACGATATAGGGAGTTGTATCGCACTAAAAAAATGTATTACACTTGTAAAGGAGTTTCATTGTACGATATATGTGGCTTAAACTATTTCATTACATGAGTTGAGTTTGCACTTTTTACCTTGATTTCAAAGTGATCTTAGTTTGGTAGCTTGTTTCTAGCCTTGTAGAAATGATGGATTTTTTATACTTTGATGTTCATTATAGATATATTTTGTTCATTGTGTTGATAGTTTACTCATGCGTTCTCTTGTGTTCCTTTTGCAGATGTGATTTCCTGATCTAATCTTGTTGGAAAGTTGACTATTTTGGTGTATATGACTTAATATAGTGTTTTCATTATGGCAACAAAGTCATATAGTGTTTTGGCATCAGCACACTTGATGGGAAGATCAAAAATTTGCTAAGTGTTGAAGACTAGATAGTGTACAGAGTACTTGAAGATCAGAGCATCAACACATGTGCATACAATAGAATTATGGTATGCACCCTATAAGTTAAGCTGGTAACATCATATTCATGCTAATTCTAAGATTACATGATCAAAAGGTTTAGTATGAGGAAGATACAGAGAGTTCAAGTTACACAGACAGTGAATGTTAGAGAAGAATAGAGCAAGCAACCGGCTGTTGGTATTTTGGTTTGCGATTATATTATTATGTTGTAAAGGATATGCACCTATTGTAATTAGGTTTCTAACATGTAATTATGTGTGTTTGTAAACATGCTTGAGCCAATTCAATTGGAAGTGTTGTATGTAATCAATTAAAGGGTCGACCTAGTCATTTGTTTTGTATGCGCATATAAATATAAGATGCGCCTATTGTAATTAGTATGAGAGTTGTTATAGAGTTGAGATAAGAAGAGAAAAAGTGTGTGAAGAGTTGATAAGATGTATTAGAGCTTTGCAAGAGGTCAAAGCATCAGCGCACCAAAGGAACTGACCAGACAAGCAGTGTCATAGTGGAAGTTCATCTAGCAGATATAGTGTGTATTTGAAAGCAGAAGGCTGCAATCTTCACCACTTGAGTAGTGAGCTCTAGGATAGTGCATCCACACCCCTAACAAGGTTTATTGTAAAAGACTCCTAAAAGGGTCCAACCCTTGACAAGGTCTACTGTACTAAACATATTGTAAAGAAACTCCTAACAGGGTTAAGGATCTTCAAACAAGGATCATAAAACACTAGTACAAAATATTAGTGGGTGTCAATTCCAACTGAGGTTTTTACCTATTTCGGTTTCTCTGTAACCATATTGGTGTTATGTGTTGATTTCATGTTTCATGTTTATGTGGATGTTCATTTCAGTATTTAATTATTCAAGTTCAGTTTAAGATTAAGTAAAAATATAAATTACAATGAACACTAATTCACCCCCCCCCCCCCCTCTTAGTGTTCTCATTCCTAACAATTGGTATCAAAGCTCTGGTCCTTAGAAAATAAGTTTAACCACTTGAGGAGATCATGGAAAAAGAAAAAATGAAACATCTGAAAAGAAATCTTGAAGCTTCTCTAGAAGACTTGGATAGATCTGAAAAAGAAATTGAAGAACTAAAAGAAAAAGTCAGTAATGCTCAAGTAGTCATCAAAAGGCTAAGAAAGGATTTGAAAGAATGCTCTACCAGTAATTTAGGGATAATGATCAAGAAGCTGAATGAAGAAAAATCATCTCTAAAAGAAAAGATTGAAGAATTGGATGATAAACTGACTAACAATTAGGAATTCTATGATGAACATAACAAAGAGAACCTTCAACTCAATGAATAATTGAGGCAATAAAACATGGAAATCTTGGAGCTAAGGAAAAACAAAGAAAGTTTGGAATCTGAATTGAAAGAGGCAAAGAATCACATTGATAAATTGCACACCAGTTCTAATTTGATAGAATCTCAGTTGTATGCAAGAAGAGTTAAAGGAGATACTATCTACATTGGATACAATAAAGCACTAAATCAGATTGACAACATGCAAGAAAGAATGAAAGCACCATAAGGCACCTCAGATGCTAACAAGACTAGAAGTTAGACTAAAAATCATGTTGAAACATCAAGAATGAATGCGAGCCAGTAGATCAAACTTTTTATGCATGTAACAAGCATGGACATATAGCAAGGAACTGTATAGAGGTAAGACCTTTCAATGGTTACTGATATTCATGCAATAAATTTGGTCATAGAGCCATTAATTTTAAGACAAGTCAGAAAAACAAAACTCAGCATAATCAGAGAAATCAGAATGTTACATGTCAGATATGTAACTATAATGGTCACTCTGCAAGACAATGTAAAATGGTGACCCATGTCAATGCACCAAGGAATATAAGGCCTCCAGTCATTTGTCACTCTTGTAACAAGGCTGGACACATCTCAAAGTTTTGTAGATCAAGGACACAAGATCAAGAAATCCCTAAAAAGCCTAAAGAAATAGTATTGGATACCGAAGGAGAAGTCAAGTTTGTGAAAAATTTTGAGGATGCGAGCTTGATTTGGTCAAAGGTGAAGAAGGATAAGGTTGATGAGAATGTATTTGATGCATCCATGGTGGACACACCCTCTACATCAGGATGAATGGCCCTCAAGGTCATAGGGGGAGCTAATTTAGCTCTAGATCCCTGCATGGCCAGTATACTCACTCTCAAAGTATGCACCTTTGGACTTAAGCTTTTGGAGACTAGTAGAATCTATGTGCACGAGCGCACAAGCTGATTGTTTTCAGAATGAAATTTAGAAATTTTCAGTGACAGCCTGGTTTACGCGGCAAGCATTAATGGCAGAATTCCTACTTTAAAGTACATAGAAGTTTGTAGATCTCTCATTGCATTTGAATTTAGAATTATTGGAGAGTAGAAGAGCCCTAGAATTTGATTGTGAAGGATTACATATCGATTCATCAGTGATTTGTAGTGCATTTGATTAGTTTTGGAAACCCTAGTTTGTCACGCCAATTCAGAAGTCTTTAAAGATCATTTGGAAATAAATATAAAAGTAAGTAATGGCTACTCCCACTATATTTAATGTGGCGGAGAAGAAGAGATATCTGTTTAAGAGATATCCATTTAAATCCACACTAGATGACCTAGAAGGTGCATTCTCTCATACTCCCATGGGTGTTATGCATGTGGAAGATATTAGGGCATACATTCATTGCAAAAAGGAACCAGTAGGTTTGGACAGAATAAGAGCGCGCATGGAAACCATGATGAAACCTGATAAAACCTTCATGGATGAGTATGTGCAGTGGAATATGCTATGGCATATGAGTTCTACAAGTTAGAATGGATCAAGATCCTGCTCAGCAGGATCCATGATGACATATTTTGGATAGGTGAAGTGTCGGTCAGGATTACAGGAGACCTAATTCATAAGATGAAAGGCCTCTCAAAAACAAGCATTTTTCTTCTAGTGGGTAAGGATGTAAGAAAACTTGTTGAGAAAACATGCAAGTCAAGAAGTGATAGGCGTGGAATGACTATAGAGCCTATTGAGCAAGATGGCATCAAATTGACATCCGTGATACTTGGGTATAGGTTTCAACACACCAGCAGGGCGAACAGTGTGTTTACGGCCACAATTCTTGTAGCAATAAGACTTGTGAGAGAAAATGGAGAGTTCCATATATGTGAGATCATGCGCACACAACTAATAGACAACATCAAGGCTATCAAACATGACAAGACCAAGATATTCAGATTTGGGTCTTTGATCATATACATGTACTTCCACATTCTTGGAAAGGTGTCAAATTTATACCTAGAGAAGACTATTCCTACCATGCCATAGATATCCTTCAAAGCAACTACTGAGAGTACACTAAGGGATTATATAACACAAGAATTAAAGACATTCAGGGTTAAGATGTAGATGAGATATAGAATACTAGAGAGTATTGTACAGAAATAGAAAGATAGTATGCACTTTTGAATAGCACAGCAACAAAAAGGAAGGTTTCCAAGGTTACTTTAGAGATTTTGAGAATTCATGGAGTATCACAAGCAAATTTAGACAAAGCAAGGCAAGAGAAGATTGTTTTGGAATTAGAGATCGTAGATGCAACAAAGATAGAATCAAATGACCCAAAGATGAAGAAGGTAAAAATTGAGAATTCTAATGTTCAGAAGGATAAAACTGATGTTACTCCTTCTACACCCAAGGAAGCCATCCATCCTCATGAGTAACAAGAAACAGGAAGAACACTTAAGCACCCCCAGATGTAAGCTTCAAACCTAGTCTCAGTGTGTTAAGTACAAGGATTGTTGATGAAGGTAAAATTGATCAAGTAGGAAAGTTATATGAGAAATATAGTGAGATTGACAAATCAGAGATACATGGAATGATTGTCAAACATATGTTGAAATTTAAGAAGGCAGTCCTACAACTGAAGACTATAATTCTAGATAATGTATGGAACATATTAGAATTCCAAAAGAGATAGGCCATTGAAGAGGACCTAAGGATAAGGGAAAAGATCTTAGATGAAACCCTCCCAGTATGCTCACTAGAAGAGAAGAAGTTATTGTTAGATCTAGCGAAGCCACATCTTAGAACCAAGTCAAGGACCCTGCATATAATGGACAAAAACTATGAGTTAGTTGCAAAGAAAATAGAGAAAGCCTTTGAGAAGGTCTTCATGAACATACACATGTATCCAGCTACTGTGCCCACAACTCAAGTACCCACAATGTTGAAAAAGAGTCAGAGACCATTAATATACCATCTACAAGTCCATAGGATTCAATGCATGCATTTGATGCATCCACAAAGGTAGAGAAGTCTGCGCCCATCTCAGAAGCACTCAAGGATGATTCAATTTTCATTGACAATATAAAAGTTACTATGGTGGCCACATACATGGATTTGGACAAATTTTAAGAATCCTTTGTAAGAACTCATGAGGCTGAGAACTTATGTGGTAACACTTCTCCTAATCAACAAGAAATATTGATTGAGGATATAATTGATGAAAAGAAGAAAAGAAAGAAGTAGAAAAAGAAAAAGAAATAGAAAAAGAAGAAGAAAAGAAAGAAGAAGAAAAGATGGAAGAGGAGAAAGAAAAAGAAGAAGAAAAAGGAAATAAGAAATCTATTGAAATGTTAATCGAAGTAAAGCAAGAAGTATAGGATAGCACTCCTATCACTCCATTACCCTCAGCAGCATTGTTGTCAATATTGACAACTAACACCACAAGTTTGGACTCTTGGGGAGAAGAAGACCTAATCAAGATCAGTGTCTTAGCCATGGAGAAAGCAAATGAAAAATAAGTGATGAGGAATCCCTTACTTGTTGATTCAGTGAAAATATTGAACAGCCTGCTAGATTCAGACAAGAAAGTGTCCAAGATCAGTATAGTTGATGATGTTAGCAACATCCTCACAGCCTTTAAAACTAAATTTTCTAGCTTGGAAGCATCTGCATCTCAAGTTGCAGAAGAGAAGTATAGAGATAAAAGGCTTAGTGAATTGGTCAATAACTTCTCACTTGACCTAAGTTCACTCAAAGTTGGACAAGAAACTTTTGAAGAGTTTACAGTAGAAGGAAGAAAAATAATTGCTGACTGCATGGATCAAGACAAGTTAACTGATGATCATCTCAAAAAGATACAAGAAGCAAAAGCTATGATAGAGAAAGTAAAGAAATCAGTGAAAGACCCATCCAATGATGTAAATATGTGCAACAATGTATATCAAGGACAAATTGACAAGATTGAGAAGGTAGAAAAGGAGATGTCAAAAATAAGGGCTAGGTAGACTCAGCTTAGAAATGCTCTTGCACCCTCACTAGATATACTCAATCAGAATATCAAGGAGATAGATGCCACCATGGAAACATATGATCATGGTCCTAGCACATATTTGGAGAAGATGGAGAAGCTACAATATGCACTATGTGCCCATCTCCAGATTGTTAATTCATTGATCACATTTTGGAAGAAAGAGATCCAAAACTTACAAATAGAATATCTAGATGTACTCTCACTGTAAGTATTTGTAGATACAATTTTGAAGCACCTTTGTCATTAATATCAAAGGGAGAGTATGTATAGAATATGGAGTTATAGATATATAAAGAAAATGTACAGTAAATAATATAAGGGAGATATAAGATAGAATATAACAAAAAAAATTTGTATAAGAGAACAGTTAGTAACTGTGCCATATTCCTTTATTGCCGTCAATGAAAAAGGGGGAGATTGTTGGTTATTTGACTATACTAGTGTATATGAATTAATATAGTGTTGTCATTATGGCAACAAATTCATATAGTGTTTTGGAGTCAGCGCACTTGATGAGAAGATCAAAAATTGGCTAAGTGTTGAAGATTGGATAGTGTACAGAGTACCTGAAGATCAGAGCATCAGTGCACATGCATACAACATAATTATGGTATGTGCCCTAGAAGTTAAGCTGGTAATGTCATATTCATGCTAATTCTAAGAGTGCATGATCAGAAGGTTCATTATGAGGAAGATACATAGAGTTCAAGTTACACAGACAGTGAATGTCAGAGAAGAACAGAGCAAGTAGCCGATTGTTGGTATTTTGGTTTGTGATTATATTATTATGTTGTAAAGGCTATGTGCCTATTGTAATTAGGTTGCTAACATGTAATTATGTTTTTTTGTAAACACACTTGAGCCAGTTCAATTGGAAGCATTGTATGTAATCAGTTAAAGGGCTGACCTAGTTATTTATTTCGTATGCGCATATAAATATCAAATGCACCCATTGTAATTAGTATGAGAGTTGTTATAGAGTTGAGATAAGTAGAGAAGAAGTGTGTGAAGAATTGATAAGATGTATTAGATCTTTGCAAGAGGTCAAAGCACCAGTGCATCAAAGGAACTGATCAGACAAGTAGTGTCACAGTGACTGTTCATCTAGCAGATATACTGTGTATCTGAGATTAGAAGGTTACAGCCTTCACCACTTGAGAAGTGAGCTCTAGGATAGTGTGTCCACACCCCTAATAGGGATTATTGTAAAAGGCTCCTAACAAGGTATGACCCTTGACAAGGTCTACTATACTAAACATATTGTAAAATAACTCCTAACAGGATTAAGGATCTTCTAACAAGGATCATAAAACACTAGTACAGAATATTAGTGGGTGTCAATTCCCACTGGGGTTTTTACATATTTGGGTTTCCCCATAACCATATTTTTGTTATGTGTTGATTTCATGTTTCATGTTTATGTGGATGTTTATTTTAGTATTTAAGTATTCAAGTTCAATTTAAGATTAAGTAAAAAGATAAATTACAGTCAACACTTATTCACCCCCATCTCAGTGTTCCCATTCCTAACAAATCTTTCATTATGTCTATCTATAGGAGTTGAGACTATTTTACCATTTATCATAGCAGGAATTAGTTTTATTAGATTAGTGTGGGTTCAAGACACTCATCACTATTCTAGACATTCGTATGAATCATGGGTTTCTCACTTCCTTAGCATAAAGGTTTTATAGTGAGGATAACACCTTCCATTTTCCTATTGGTGAGATCACCATTACACCCAAGGATGTGAATAGGATCCTTAGAGTACCCATAGTTGGAGAGCTTTTATTTTATGATTAGGATCTGACAAAGGGGATCACATCATTGATACGTATATTCAGTGATGACACCATCCCAACTCACCATATTACCTAGGATTACATGTTGAGATAGTATGGCCAAGATCATCTATTGGCTTGCATGCTCTCTAGGTTGTTCAATTATGTAGTGGCACCTAATCATAGTCAATAGGGTTTCTAGTGCATCTAGAGTCACATTCTATATGAAATTCCTAGCAGGCCTCACATATTCAATTAGGGAGTTTTCCTATTATACGCTTGGTTCCCTAATAAGGAGGTAGATTGGGGGTCGTGACCTCTTTATACAGTTGTTTTCTTGGAGCCTAGAGATCTACAAGGAGTAGACTAGGAGTATTTTCTTGATATTATTGATGTTGCTATCATGCATGTATATAGACAGTATATGATTGATAATCCCTTCTCCAGATTCATAGATCTGACTGAGAGAGTAGCTATACTGGATGCGGAGGAGCCAATTGATTAGCCATAGGGAAGAGGGGTAGGGAGAGGTGTAGGCAGGGAGAAAAGAAGTTAGGGATGGGGTCACCTAGGGGATAGTGGTAGCAAGCCTTAGGTTATAGGGAAGAAAAGATTGTGTAAAGAGAAGGGATCACTAGGGTTTGAAGGGGTAGTTGTAGCTGTAGAGGAGGATCTTCTAGAGGAGGAGGGAGAGATAATAGTAAGGCATAGGGTGGATTGGGGACACCTCCTAAGGTGAAACAAGTAGGGGAGGCTAAATGGAGGGGAGGGTGAGCCTATGTAGGAGGCAACATCAGATGCACCACGAGCTAAGGAAGCATAGGGGATTAGTGCACAAGAGGTAGTATAGCTTAGGGAAGATATCAAAATGGATAGGACAGAGTGGGTAGTACTAGAGGCACATTTGGTAGAGTGGGATAGAAAAATACATGATAGAGACTATAAGATTTATGAGCCACAAAGTGCACATGATCAAGTTAAGTAGAAAGATACCTACTAGGATTGTCTAAGTAGTACTAGTCACATCTAGAGTACCCTCATATACACATTTTTCCACACAGTCAGAGGGAGAAGTGACAACACTAGCACCAACAAGAGAATATGCCTCTCCTCCCCCACCCTAAGATTAGGTAGAGGGAGAGAGCCAATCCTGATATTCCCTTTCTTATCTTATCCCATTCTTCCATTTTTTATGTACTCATTATTATCTGCATCGAGGATGCACCAATTTTGAATTGTATTTGAGACATATAGTTTTATTGTATACTCTAAGACATTTGATATTTATATATGACACATATACTTTTGGTTACATTTTTTGTCACGTGCATTGACTTATCTCTCTTCATTTGATATCTTATTCTCTATCTTTTCTTGATCATGATATATTCTAATAGATTCTCATGTATATTGTCATTGATATTTCTTTTCATATTCCTAATAGATATCATGTCGATGGTACTGTATCTTATGTTCAAATTGTCTTATGATTATTTCATTGAGGTTGTAGAATGTGTTGTCTCAGATTCATGTTGATGTTGATGATGGTTTTCTTTCAACTCTTATTCTATGTATTCTCTAATATTGACCTTTGTATCTTGTTGTTCTTTTCCATACCTAGCTACTCATGTGAAGATGAAAATGTAGCACTCTAGTTCCCTTTCATGATGACACTAACCTTGGTTCTGTAGATACTAGTCTAAGTCAATGAAAGGTATTTGTAGTTGACCACCTCAACAAAGAGAAGAGAAAATATTTCTCAAGGGAACCAAGAAACAAGAATACAATGCACCCTAGAATGAAATTCAACCTAAGAGTTAAGTCAATGATCCTATGTCAATTTGTTTATCATCATTTCACCATTTAGGGACATCAGGGTCGATACAACCTTCACTGGTGTGAGAGAAATGATGGATATATGAATATGATCCTAGCAGACAGATGTAGGAAACATATGTAAGCATCAAGGTACTAGAGCTAAGATGACCTGAACATGGTTTGTAGTATTGATATTATAAGATAACATCGTTACGGAGGCACAAGGTTCCAAGATAGCCATGAGTGTCATCTTACATAGCACACACAAAAAATAGACAAGGAGATAGTTCCAATCTTACCTAAGCATTTGGATAAAGTGGGTCGAGGTATGTGTGGAATTCCAATCATTATGGAGGATCTTACCATTGAAACCCATTTTATTAGACAACTTAGGCTCATCAAAACCATCCCACAAGAAGGAATTAGAGAAAAGTGTTATGTCCCTAGTCATGAGTCTCTAGTCATGTAGATATCATTGAGAAACCTTAGAAGACATAACAAATAAAAATCAATGATAACAGACAACACACAAGAAAATGAGTTCAATATATCTCTGGTGCAAGGAAGGTCAAGAAGAGGGGCCAAAGGCACACCCTAATCCAAATCCACCTTGCAGAGATCACACATGGAAGAAATAACACACAAAGTGAAAGAGAGAATGTAGAACATATCCTTATATTTCATCAAATAGATTCATACATGTCAGGCTGTAAGGCCTTCTCAGTTAGGGCCAGTTATAACAATTCAATTACAACAGTCCTCCAACATACGAGGATTCATAAATTGTCTTCAATCTTCTAACTCCTAACTGCTACCAAGACTGCTCTTTAACTACAACCAACAACTACATTATATACAAGAGGCTATCGAAACAAGTCAACCTTCAGATCCACCATTAATGGAAGGAATGACCACATCTAGGTCCACACGCTTCCCAATGATTGATACCAACATTAAATTTGTGACCATAATTAAATGCACAAGTTCGCCTCAATAGAAAACTAAAACAAACAACTTGATAAGCAAGGTTAACCAAGTGCCAGGGAATTAACTGACCAACTCGGTTAAAGAAGGAACCTGAGAAACTACCGAGCCAACTTGGTCAAAGAAGGAACTGCGAAATACAAAAAACTCAAACTTTTTTTTTGGTTACATAGGATTGCCAAGGACTTGAGATGCTCTTGTATCAGACACCTAGGGTTGTTTGAAATTATTCTCTAAATCATGCAGTAGGTACAACCCAAGCTGAATTCAACTCAAATTGTGAATTCCATGAACTGTCTTCAATCAGTCTGTTCTTCCACTTTACTAGATATTCCATATAATGTGTTCCTCTTATGCTTCTACCAACTCTTTGTTCCAAAATCTTCTCAACTTCTTATGTCTGTCTCTTAGGATAATCATTTGGTACTGTCAGTTCTTCATCTGATTCATGGTACTCATAGAAATCAACAATGTTGAATATAGGTGATATGTCCATGTCATCAGATAACTCAATCTCATAAGAATTTCTAGTGTCAAATCTCCTCAATATCTTGCAAGGACCAAACTTCTTCATTTTTAGCTTCCCATATGATCCAACAGGAAATCTTCTTTTCTTCAAGTGTACCATTACTTCACCCCCAATTGAAAAATTCTTATGTCTTCTTGATCTATCTGCTCTATCTTTATATTTCTAGTTACTTTTCTCCAACTTACGTTTCACTTCTTCATGCAATGTCTTCATGAACTCAGCAAACTTTACTCCTTCAACACTTCTCTTTTCTTCACCAACAATATCCTTCAAATCTGATATACCTCTCGGTTGTATGCCATTAACAATATCAAAATGTGTTTTTCTAGTACTTCTATTCACTAAATTATTGTATGAAAATTATGCTTCAGAGTCTCAAAAATTTATCAGCTCCATGTGTCCACTTGAATTCTCTTTTACCTCCTCTCATAGTCTCAATCATAGCATTACAAATTGAGCTGAAATTTCTAATGAACTTTTGATAAAAACTTGTTAAACCATGAAATTATCTTACCTCACTAGCATTCTTAGGTGTAGGACAATTCAAAATAGCTTCAACCTTTTCAAGATCCATTTTCAAACCAATGGCTGAAATCACAAATCCCAAATACACAATCTCCTCTTTCATGAAAGAACACTTTTTTAGATTTATTGGCAACTTTTCTTCTTTCAGTCTCTACAATACTTGTTTAAAATGCAACAAATGCTCTTCTTTGGTCTTACTGAATATCATTATTTCATCTAGGTATACAATCACAAATTTACCCAAGAATTTCTTCAAAACTTCATTCATTAATCACATAAAAATACTCAGTGCATTAGTTAAACCAAAAGGCATAACCAACCACTCATACAAACCTTCTCTTGTCTTAAAAGTAGTTTTCCACTCATCACCTTATTTCATTATGATTTGATGATATCAAATTTTCAAATCAATTTTGGTAAAATACTTTGCTCCAATCAAACTATCCATTATGTCATCCATTCTCGGTATAGGAAACCTATATTTCACTATTATCTTGTTGATTGCTCTGGAACCATACACATTCACCATTCTCCATTCTTCTTAGGTCCCAATACAACTAGTACTGCAAAAGGACTCAAACTTTCTTGAATCAAACCTTTCAGCAACAATTCTTGAATCTATCGGTTCAATTCCTAATTCTCCGTAGGTGTCAACTGATGTGGTGCCTTATTCGATAAACTAGCTCCATGGATTAGATCCATGCAATGATCAGTGCTTCTCTTTGGTGGAAAACCATTAGGTACATTATCAAAAATGATCTCTCTATACTCGGTGAGTACTTTATCAATCTCTTTAGGGATGCTATCCTTTGTTTTCTTACTCAATTTGTTAGGAATCACAACAAAACATACATCATTCTTCTTCAAATCCTTAACAAACTTTCTTCCTTCAATCAAGAAAACTTTCAGAGATGTACAAACACTACAAATAGGTTCTTCAATCAAGGGTAACAATATTTGTCTTCTCCCTTCAGCCCAAATAGTATATTCATGCAATCCTCCATCATATATAGCATGTCTATCATATTTCCAAGGTTTACCCAACAAAATATGATAAAAATCCATAGGCATGATATCACATAACACCTTATCATAGTACTTTCCAATTTTAAAATTCACATAACATTGTTCACTTACCAAAAGTGTATGCTCATCCTTGATCCATGAAATTTGATAGGGCTTCGGGTCTTCCAACCTTTCCAACTACAACTTTGTAAACATTTCCATAGATGCCAAGTTCTCCGAGCTTCCACTATCAATGATTACCTTCAACACTTCATTAGAAACTCTACATCTAGTTTTGAAAAAACTTTTCCTTACCATATCTTCCTTATTACTTTCACTCCAAAGTGCTCTCCTGACCATCAAGTTCTTTTCCTTCTCAGGTTCATTCAGTGAGTCTTCTTGCACCAAAGCATTTCTACTACTACTGACATTCTTACTTACATGTGTACACTCAAATGATCTATGTCCTTATTCTCCACAATTGTAACAAGTTATTGAGAAACCACCTTTGTTATAACCACCTCATTAGTTATTGCCTCTTCCTCTAGTTGCACTTTCACCTTTCCACTTGGTCTTGCCTTTATCCAGATTTCATTTGTCCTTTATCTAGATTTGGTTTGTCTTGATCAAATCTATTGTTTTCACCACAAGATCTACCTCTTCCTCTAGGGAATCTACCACCTCTACCTCTTTATCATTTCTCATGTCTTTTATTCAATTTCTTCTCGGGTTTCAAGGCAAACTGATAAGCTTCCTCAATATTTTTGAATTTAACTAAATTGATTTCTTCTTGGATGGAAACTCTCAATCCATTCAAGTACCTAGAAATTCTTTCCACTTCATCTACATCATGTCCAGATCTGATATCTAATCTATAAAATTCCTCAATATAATCTTTTACTGAGCTATCTTTCTGCCTCAAACTTTGCATTCACCTAACTAGGTTAATCTGATAATCACATGGTAAAAACTTTCCTTTAATTTATTTACCATCTTATTCCATACCTTAATTTTTTCCTTGCCTTTCCTTTTTTTGTCCAATTGCAGATGCTCCCACCACAAGGATGCATGACTCTTCAACTTTGTGCTTGCAATTTTCACCTTCTTTTCCTCAAGAACATTTTCATACTCAAAATACTTTTCCATCTTGGTGATCCAATCCACCAATTCATCTGAATCCATCTTTACACTGTACTCAGGAGGATTAAAATGTGGTGACTTCAGATTTGTCAAAGCTTTCAACAATCTTTCCTCACCCTGATCCATCACCATTATAGGTTCTACATCATCATGTTCTTCCTCAATTTCTTCATCACTAACATCTTCAAGATGTCTTCCTCTACGCTGGGCTATCTCAACAACTTCTAACCTAGCAGTAAGTTGTCTCAACATGTCTGCCAATCTTGGATCTACATCTCACCTCCCACGAACCATCTTGAAACCCTCTGCAATTGTAGGCCAGATCTCAATCTGCTACCCCATAACAAATCAACTAGGATTTGACAAGAAGGAACCCTCAAACCTAGATTCGTAAATCTAGATCCAGATCTCACCTTCACTCTGATACCACATATAACAATTCAATTAAAACAATCCTCCAACATGAGAGGATTCAAAAATTATCTTCAATTTTTTAACTCCTAACTACTACCAAGACTTCTCCTAAACTACAACCAGCAACTACATTATATACAAGAGGCTACCGAAACAAGTCGGCCTTTAGATCCACCATTAACAGAAGGAATGACCAGATCTAGGTCCACATGCTTCCTAATGATTGATACCAACATTAAATCTACAACCACAATTAAATGCACAAGTCAGCCTCAATAGAAAACTAAAACAAACAACTTCATAAGAAAGGTTAACCGAGCACCGGGGAATTAATCGACCAACTCGGTTAAAGAAGGAACCCAAGAAACTACCGAGCCAACTCGGTCAAAGAAGGAACTGAGCAACACAGAAAAATCAAACTTGTTTTTGGTGACATAGGATTTCCAAGGACCTGAGATTCTCCTGCATCAATCTCAATCATTTTAAGTTTCTAAATTTCATATTTGTGTCGGGTGTTAAGGACCACCTTTGTGCTTATGTCAAATTATGAGTGTGTGATGTGAGAGTGCAAGATTTGATATGTATTAAGAAACATAGTGATGTCTAGATGGGTGGTATTGAGAAATACCATTAGATAGGTTGTCGAGAAACACCAATGTGTCAATAAAAAATTATCCATCGAGAAGGATGGGTATACTAACTCAAGTTAAGCTCAAGTGACCGGTCAAGGGGTAAAGTGCTGACAACTTAGATAGATAGTGGATAATTGCTCTGAAGTGATAAGAACTAAGGAAAAAACTAAGAATAACTCCAGTCCATGATGGGTCAAAGGAGATGGGAAGCGAAAAATGAATATAGAAAGCACGAGAGATTAGCCAAGCATTGATAGATGGAGCACTAGTTACAAGTGACGCCTGTTTGGTAGGTTTTCACCACTTAAAATTATTCTATTTTTGCTACCAAGATGCTTATTTCCAGGTTTTCACCAAGGCAATTTTTCTATATTTTTTTATGTTTTTGCTTTTCTTCCATTATTTCTTTTTTAGTATTTTTCTCTTTTTAAAACTTTTTTTTTGTATTTTTGAGCTTTTCACTTTTTTTTTGGATTCATCAAGGTGCCTTTTTGCCAGGTTTTCACTAGGATGATAATTTTTTCTGGGACTTTTAATACTTTTTAGGATTTTTTTAGGACTTTATATGTTTTTTAGGATTTTATAGGATCATAAGTTGTACAAGATGCATAATGTCTAGTTGTAAAACTATTTAAGGTGGAGAGTGTTGATAGGTTCTAAGAGAACTTCAAATTTTATAGTAATTAGTTGATAAGCTCCTAAATTGAATGTTGTAGTAATGACAAAACGACCCAGGCAGTTAGGTTCAAATTTTCTATTTTGCTCTTTGTGTTGTTGATTTTTTGGGTTTTCTCTCAAAATGAGATCACCACCTAAAACTTGCGATAACGTATCTTATTGTTATAGCTCGTAGAAATTATCTTTTGGTAGACCCCTATGGTCAAATGCTAATTTCTACACTCATCAAGTAATTCCATTTCTTGAAGTTGAGAGATTCTGTAATATTCATCTGTGACAAGTCCATGTAGTAATACCCTAACTGATGGTATTTTGACTTCAATCGATAAGATTGCTTTAGAACCATAGACTGTGAGAATGGTGTAGCCCCTATAGGCATTATGATGTTTTTTCTATAAGCCCATAAAGCTAGATTAAATTGCAAGTGTGAATCCTTTCTAGATTTGTTAACTATTATGTGAAAGATCTTAAGCATTATTTTATTTGAAGCTTTTTCCTATCCATTCCCCTTAGGATAATATATAGTAGAGGAATGATGTCTGATATGAAACTTAGCATAGAGCTCATCAATGTCTTTGTTCTTTAATTAGCCCTCATTATCTATGACAATTGAGGAGGGAATACCATATCTAAAGATAATGTAATTGAGTATAAATATGGCCACTTGTTTCCATGTTGCTTTGATAAGAGGTACAACTTCAAACCACTTAGTGAAGTACTTGGTGGTTGAGATAATGAACTTTTTCCCATTTGAGGATGAAAGATATATCTATCCTATGAGATAGAAGGCCCATTGTTGAAAAGGCATGTGAGTAATAAATGGAAATAGTTCTCTAGTAGGAGCGTGAATCATCTTTCCATGGAGCTGGCATTTTTTACATGTCTTGGTGTATCTAAAAATATCTTTCTCCATGGTAGGCCAATAATAAAAAGATCTAAGATGATTATGTTGGAGCTCTAAAATTTTGGATAAATTTTAGAGTGTATATTCTAAAAATTTCTCTAAGGCAAAGTTAGTGCCCCTGAAATATTTGGTAAGAAGCCAAGTTTGAGTGCAAAAATAAAAGGGACCTGATGTTTTTTATGAAGAACCACTTGGGGGATGTGTTCCTTGTTACAAGTAGTGGTTGCCATTGCACCAAAAGATCGACCTATTAATGCCCGATACAACCACTAGACTTATAGAAGACACATGAGGCTATTAAACCATGTCATGAATCCCGAGGGGAGCACTGACCATTTTGCCAACAATCTCCCCCTCATTGTTACCCGAGGGGATTCAAACCTATGACCAAGCTCTGATACCACTTGTTACAAGTAGTGGTTTTCGTTGCACCAAAATATCAACATGTTAATGCCCGATACAACCACTAGACTTATAGAAGACACAGGAGGCTGTTAAACCATGTCACGAATCCCGAGGGGAGCGCTGACCATTTTGCCAACATTCCTCACCTATCATTGAGAAAGTGCAATGTTTTATAGCTCTCAATTTTTAGTTTGGGTATGTTTTTGAAATAGCCATTTGGAGGTGTTTATCCAAATCTATAATTTGTGTATTTTCAAAATTTCATAAGTGACCCACTTTTGAGGATTACATCTTGAGACCAATTGATAGTCATGACATAAGGGTTATTGAAATGTGTTTTAGGTGTGGAATTGAATCTCCATGCCCATTTTCAGCCACCCATGAGTTTGTTTGCATAGTTTGCCAAAGCCTTTCTCTTTGCAATTTATTAAGTTTTTCTGAGTGTGCAAATGCATAATTTATGTGGCCTACTTTGGGGTCTCACAAGTTGTACCTAGTTCAAGGTCATAAGGATTTGGGTCTTCTCCTGTATTGAAAACATGAAAGTGTACCTCTTTGAAGATTTGTAGAGCATGAACAATCTATTTGGTCACTTTGCATGTCCCTTTCCAAATCTATTTTTTGTATTTTTACTATGTTTAAGTTCAGAAAGTTTTAAAGGTCTGACTTTGAGGTTTAATTATAGTTGACCAATTGATCATCAGGGAAAGTTAATTGAGGATTCATTTCTCTTGCATGAAATTAAATCCATATCTAGGGTTCCAGACTGTAAGATTTTCATCTGATAAGTTTTTAAAGTCAGAATCGAAAGTGTTTTACGCAGATTTATATTGTGGACAAAATTAATTTTCAGAATGGTCATTTTCAAAGGATCACAACTTCATATCCGCTTGTGGTTTTGAGATGTGAATTGCTTCCTTGTGCTCCTTGCATCTGAATATTTTCCTAGAGTTAGGGGTGGAACTTCAAGGCTTGATTTCATTTTTTTGCAATGGCTATTATGTGTGCAAGATTTTGTTATTTTGGCATCTGCATTGGCACAGTGTTTAGAATGGCCAAGTTTAGTCAATGATATCTTGCAGCCCTAATCTTTCAATGAAAATCCATTTGGCAAGTATATTCACATGTTGGAAGTAAACATAAGTTTTAGATTGCATATTTCTATGAAGCTTTTTTATTAGTTTTCAAAGCCATTTCTAGAGGCCATTTGTTGTTTGTGGGTAGTTTTACAAAGGCGTAATAAATGGATTGTTGTGATTGCAAATTCGACACAACATGGTTTGATTTCACTAAATGACTATATTTTGGTAAAAAAAGGGTAAATGTGGAGTGCAAAGTGTTACTCCTCAAAATTGAGCTTTCAAGTTGATGCTCATTTCAAGCAAAAAGTGCATTTGTGTGCACTCAAGTGCTAGTGTTGTTCTTTTTCTCTAGCCTTTCTTGTGTTCTTTTCATGAAATCTTATGCATGCCCTATTCCACTGAAGTGTTGCATGCACTTATATTTTCTAAACACAAAATGTGCCATATTTTAAATGTATTGAACATGCCATGTGAAATAATTTTGTGTGCACCTTTTTCCAAGTGTTGCTTATCCCTTCTATAATGTTGTGTATGCACCTTGTTATGGTGTTTTCGCACCTTGTTTGGGTGTGTGCCCACTAATTGCAGGGTTGTGCACACCACATGGAGGGCTATGCACACCCTTATTTTGATGTTGTGTGTGCTCTCCTTTGGGATGTTGCACACCTTCCTAGAGGTTGCATGCACCCCTTTACAGATGATGAATGTGTGATAATTATTTTGCACTAACAAAATGAAATGGCCCAACCTCATTATTTCACTAAATGAAATGCAAATTGTTGCGTAGCATGCCAAGAACCACTGCCAAGTGTTGAGAATGCTTCCTTGGCATGTGTGAGTTCAAACTATACCAAGGCAATGAACAACATGCTTCTATAGTGTGCCAATGTTTGAGGGGCTGCTATGTGGATTTGTCCCACATGCATCCGGTTTGCTACCAAGGAGATGTTTAAATGGAAAGCTAGTCAATATCATTATAAAGTGAAGGAAAAGAGGTAGGTTGAAGCCTCTTGGTGTATGGGGCTAGTTGTGTGGACGCCAGCTAGGTGCAGAGAAAGAGGATTTTTTGAAGGAAAATATTAAAATGTGAAGTGTTCAGTCCCACATTGGTGGGGTGAGGAAATTTCAAAATGTTTATAAGTAAAAACACTCACATGGTAATTTAAAGAATGAGCAGGAGGCTCTCCATGCATGCATATGGGTGGTGCCTTGGGAAGCATGTCGATGATCGACAATGACATAATTTTGTAGAGAGTTAGTGATGAGGTGGCAGTGGACACGTGGCATTTGGTCGTGTGATCTCCAAATAGAGATGCAGTTAGTGAGAGCATTCAAATATCTACAGATGGAAGTTAGTTGACCACATTGCCAGGTCTCCAGATGCTAGTGGTCAAGCCAAAGAGATTTGGAGATTGAGAGATACCTCGGTCATGTGATCTCTAGAAGAACTTGCAGTTAGTCCATGCATTCAGAGATTCAGAGGTGGCGGTTAGTTAACCGCATCACCAAGGCACTAGATCTTGATAGTTAAAAGGAAAGTATTGGGAGATTCAGAGATTGAAGTAGTCTCTAGACGTCTAGATAAACTCATGGTCAAGCCAAACATTCAGAGATCCAGAGATTAAAGGCTAGTCTCGAGATCTCCAAATAAACTCAGAGTTTATACTAGCATTTAGAGATAAAGGGAAGTCTTTGAATCTCCAAGTCAACCCAGACTAGTCAAAATGAGCAATGAATCACTTGGCAAATTCTGGTGAGTTTTGGGCCAAAAGTGCAAAAAGGGGATAAAATAAGACAAGGAAAGTGTAGATTTTAAAATGATATGTAGATTTAAAATGATTTCAATAGTCTGGTGAAATATTTTATTTCAAGATTGAAAAGAATCATTCATGGGAAATATTTTCATGGAGAATAAAATCAAATTTTAAAATGCAAAAAATCAAATCAGTTAGAGCAGAATGATTGTAGGCATGAGGTAGTTGCAGAAGGAGATCAAAATTTGGAGAAGAAGAAGATATTCTATTGAAAATAGATAGGTGTCAGTTGGCTGAAATGAGCTTCCCTTTTCTCTATATCTTTCTTTTTCTCCATTGTTACAAGGATGATGAAATGTAGCATTGCTGGGTAGTATTCTGACTCTTGGGTCTTATTTTTTGGGTTTATTATCTTGAAAATGTACTGAATCAGAAGATTTTTAATGAAATATAATGGAATCCCTATCCATATTGGTGATGTAATTGTGTGTATTGTGTTGAATCCTTGTATGTTAATTTGTAAGGCATTTTAATGTACTGGTTATAAGGTAGCTACGAATTTGTTTTCTTAGTTTCTTTCAAGGAGAGATTAAATCTTTGAGATGAATTCTAAGGGTTTAAAACTTACACATTAATCTGATGTCTAGGTATTGGAGTGAAAAGAGTGACTTGTAAGGCATTTCATTAGGTTTCTGTGTATTTAGATTTAGAAGGTTTTTTGGAGATGTATGTTTATTTGACTCTGTTGCCCAATAGACAAGGCATTGGTCTTTACTGGTTATGCACTTATCATCATCAATTCATAAAATCAATTAATCTTTACTTTCTATTGAAGAGCATACATGTTCATAACTTGTATTTGCAGAATACAAGTGTTGTTTAGTGATTCTTTGAAGAAATGAATCCTAGGTTAGCCTGCCTGAGTCTAGAACTCAAATAGAAAGGATTTAGTCCTTGTCACATATGCTATTTTTCTAGTTCTTGGAACACTTATGCAAGTGGGATCTCACATAAGACTGGTTGAGTTTTGAACTCTTATTTCTTATAGTTTTGAGAACTATCCACAGTCATGTCTGCATAGTGGGGTTTTATCAAAGGAAGTTATTATATACACATATTTATCGTCCATTAGGTACACCTGCCTGAGTGTGTGGAGCTCGAAGTGAAGAAGGCTTGCATGCCTTGTAATGTTAGCCTTTTCTTGCCCCTCAGTTTGTAGGAAGAAGTAGATTTGTGTGAGTCATATGAAGATCCCCTAGTCTAGTTTTCATTTTCTCTTTGAGAATTGAGGGATACAAGAAAAATCGCTATCAAAAATGGTGACTCCGCTAGGGATATAGCATAACAAGTATTAAAATCTTTGGAGAATCTCTGGCTACCATATATTGTTTGAATTTTTACTATCTAGGTTGATTTAGCCCATCTAAGTCACTAACAAAATTGGCAACTCTGCTAGGGAGTGGTCATAGAGTCATGTTTTGAAAATATTTATATAATCTCACCAAGTGTGAGTGGCCAATCTGAAAGTCTCTATTGTATCAATGTAGTTCTGATAAGTAGTTTTGAGGTGTTGGTGAAGCTTTGTTGTGCTTACTGGAAAGAAAGTATAGAGAAGGTATTTCAACAGTTTAAATATTTTTCCTCTTCAAAGAGGTGGTGACTATACCTACAGTTACAAGGAATATAGCTTCAGATATACCAAGTTTTCCAGCCAACAAGGTGGTGCAGCCACAACACTATAGGTATTTTGATTTTCACATACAAGTTTTTCATGAAAATCATGTGCATAAAAAATTGTTTCCCTATCCGGTGATTATTAGCACTTGTTGAGAGGGAAGAGCTTAGTAAGTTTTTGCACACAAATCTATTGAGTAGATGCAACTGTAATATTTTGATGGTGTGTGCAAAATATATTGAAAGGGACATGTCAAGTTTTATTATGGATAAATTTTTCATAAGTGATGTATTCTTGAGTTTTCAAATACAAGGTTTTGGTTACCTGTAGAAGCAAGTAGAAATGTTTTTTGAATTTTTCCAGCCTTGTGTCTCTCTAAATGTAATCATGTCCAATAGAACATCCTAGCTAGGAGATAAAAGGATTTTTAAGTGTTATTCTCCTCTAGATTTTGAGGGCATTCCTGGTTACCCAAATATAATACCCCCAGAAATCAGAAAGTTCCTGCCTAAATTTAGTGGGGGAAAAGAAGAGTTAGCTAAAAAACATTTGAATGTATTCATGGATTTGATGGAAGATTTTGAGGTCAGCCACCAAGATGTGATCATGAAGTTGTTTGTACAATCACTACTGGGAGATGTTATAAAATGGTTTTTAGTTTTGTCTCATTACTCCATTTGTTCATGGAAGGAGTTTGAATCAGCATTCAATGAGACCTTTGGAGAGTTTATTTGTGAATACAATTTGTTAGTTGATCTTGTGGGCATTCACATAGAGGAGGATGAGTTAGTAACAAATTTTAATTTCAGATTTGGGAAAGTATTAGGAAAATTTCCTAAAAGCTATAGACCCTATGATGCATTATGTTTGGTAATTTATTTGGCCACATTTGATAGTAAGATGGGTTACTTGTTAAGGGACAAGGAACCACAGAGTTTATATCATGCTTTTCAATTGGCAACAGATATATAGAGAATGAAGAGGTTTGGATTGCTGAAACTTCATGGTGCTGAAAATGCAGGACTTCATATGACAGCCTTCCCAAATGCTGGCACTAACTCAGAGGTTCTTGAAAGTAATGAAAATTATGGTGAGTGTTATGACCTAGTTGGTGTAGTGTCAACTAACCAAAATCAGGTTGAGCCTTTAAAATTGTACCATAATTTTGAGCCTGATGTTGTTTGCAATATGTATAATCAGCCCCAAGTTGAGAATAAAAATGAGATAAATGATTTGGGGGTAAATGAATTTTCAGCAGTGGTAGTTCAAGAGCAACAGTATAATGATATTTTTGTAGGAAATAGTAATAATAATAGTGATCTTGCAAGTGATTCTTGTGACTGCTTGATCAATAAACATGTTGATTTCTATAAGATTAAAGTGATGCATTCCTTTTTTAAATTGCAAGAGAATGTTTGTCATCTCAGATTCCATAATAAATTTCATGATTCAAAATTTGAGGCATTTACTATTTTTGAAAATGATAATGTCATACTAGAGATACATTTAGTTTGTGGTCATGAGTCAGCATCAATGTTTTTAAATTCTTCTATTGATTTGGAAAATTTTGAATTTCTAACTGAAAGCTTTTTAAGCAAAAATTTGGTCGAAAATGTTGAGGTTGATTTGCTTTCAGACTTGTGTGAATGAATATATGAGATATTCCAAGAAAATACTTCTTATGATGGTGAAATTGATACTAATTATGACTCTTCATTAGATATGGAAATATTTTTGTTTGATAGTGAAAATGATGAATGTTATGATATGACATGCAAAAACATCTGGTCATGAGGATGTGAAAACTTGTCAAACAGAAATTAATAATGTTGATAATGTGCCCTGTAACAGATATTTATGCCAGGAAAACATGTGCCAAGATGAGGACAAGTGTAACAGACTGCATACTGACCTATTGGAGCCACATTTTGAAATGTTTCATGTGAAGCTGAAAGATGTTTCAAATTTTACAATAGATTATTTGTTACAGTTAGAGGTATGTGCATTTCTCCAAGAATGTGATGTTAAGAGTGTTGATGCTTTGTTTTTAGAAGATATTGAAATGAATCAGCAAGGATTTATTAGCTATTAGGTAGAGAATGAGTCTTTTATTTTTCCAGTCTAGCATGTTGATGTTTCTCAGGATGAATTGAATTTGAAGCCACAAATTGTAGTTCATAATGATTTGCTTGAGCACTTATATGATATGCCTAGATTTGAGTTTCAAAAGTTTTCTTTTGATATTCAAGCATGTTTTGAAGAAATCCAGTATGATTCTAGCTTTGTAGTTGAGCCAGAATGTTTTTCTCTTCAGCTAGTTGGAAATTTTAAAGAATGTGACAACTTCATGTCACACAATGATCAACACTTTCAGAATTTTGGTGATTTCCAAATGCCTAATGACAGTGGGGGTGCTGATTATTTTCTATATGATATGTTGAAAATTTGTGGCGGTATGTTTGACCATGTTAGTGGGAGTAATAGTCTTAGTTTACCTTTGATACGTGGAAATGAGAATTATATTTTTGATAGAGGTAAATGTTGATTCTCACTATCAGAGTTTGAAGTCTTTTGTAAATTTTTGTACATTTGTAAAGTTTCTTTGTTTTCAATTGTTTGGTGGTTGGATAAGGATTCCCTTGTTTCTGAAGAAAGAGAAAAGTTTGTTTTCATTTTTTATTGGTCTGCTTTAACCATGAGATTCTAAGTCTTTTGCATTCCTGCATGGGGCACGTGTCCCCAATCAGATCCATTGTTGGAGCTCTAAAATTTTTGATAAATTTTAGAGTGTATATTTTGAAAATTTCTCAAAGGCAAAATTAGTGCCCCTAAAATCTTTTATAAGAAGCCAAGTTTGAGTGCAAATACTAAAGGGACCTGATGTTTTTTATGAAGAACCACTTGGGGGAGGTGTTCCTCACCTATCATTGAGAAAGTGTAGTGGGTTACAACTATGAATTTTTAGTTTGGGTATGTTTTTGAGATAGCCATTTGGAGGTGTTTACCCAAATTTGTAATTTGTGTTTTCAGAATTTCATAAGTGACCCACTTTTGAAGATTACATCTTGAGCCCAATTAATAGTCATGACATAAGGGTTGTTGAAATGTGTTGTAGGTATGGAAGTGAACCTCCATGCCCATTTTCAGCCCCCCATGATTTTTTTTGCACATTTTTCCAAAGCCTTTCCCTTTGCAATTTATTAAGTTTTTCCAAGTGTGCAAATGCAGAATTTATGTGTCCTACTTTGGGGTCTCACAAGTTGTACCCAATTCAAGTTCATAAGGATTTGGGTGTTCCCCTACATTGAAAACATGAAAGTGTACCTCTTTGAAGATTTTTAGACCATGAACAATCTATTTGGTCACTTTGCCTGTCCCTTTCCAAATCTATTTTCCACATTTTTACTGTGTTTGAGTTCAAAAAGTTTTAAAGGGCTGACTTTGAGGTTTAATTATAGTTGACCAATTGATCATCAAGGAAAGTTAATTGAGGATTCATTTCTCTTGTATGAAATTAAATCCATACCCAGGGTTCCAGACTGTAAGAGTCTCATTTGATAAGTTTTTAAAGTCAGAATCGAAAGTGTTTTATGCAGATTCACAGTGTGGGCATAATTGATTTTCAAAATGGTCATTTTTAGAGGATCATAACTTCATATCCGATTGTGGTTTTGAGATGTGAATTGCTTCCTTGTGCTCCTTGTATTTGAATGTTTTCCCAGAGTCATGGGTCGAACTTCAAGGCTTGATTTCATATTTTTGCAATGGTTATTCTATGTTCAAGATTTTGTTGTTTTGGCATCTGCATTGGCACAGTGTTCAGAATGGCCAAGTTTGGTCGGTGATATATTGCATCCCTAATATTTCAATGAAAATCCCTTTAGAAAGTATATTCACATGTTGGAAGTGAACATAAGTTTCAGACTGCATGTTTCTATGAAGTTTTTTAATCAGTTTTCAAAGCCGTTTCTAGAGGCCATTTGTTGTTTATGGGCAGTTTTACAGAGGCGCAATGGATGGATTGTTGTGATTGCAAATTTGACACAACATGGTATGATTTCACTAAATGACTACATTTTGGTAAAAAAAGGGTAAATGTGGAGTGCAAAGTGTTAGTCCTCAAAATTGAGCTCCCAGGTTGATAGTCATTTCAAGAAAAAAAGTGCATTTGTGTGCACTCAAGTGCTAGTGTTCTTCTCATGAAGTCTTATGCATGCCGCATTCCATTGAAGTGTTGTGCGCACTTATATTTTTACAAACATAGAATGTGCCATATTTTAAATGCATTGAACATGTCATGTTAAACAATTTTGTGTGCACCTCCTTCCAAGTGTTGTGCATCCCTTCTATAATGTTGTGTATGCGCCTTGTTATGGTGTGTGTGCACCTTGTTTGGGTGTGTACACACTAATTGCAGGGATGTCCACACCACATGGAGGGATGTGCACACCATTTTTTTGATGATGTGTGTGCTCTACCAAATATTGTGCGTGCTCTCCTTTGGGATGTTGCGCACCTTCCTAGAGGCTGCATGCACCCCTTTGCAGATGATGAATGCATGATAATTATTTTGCACTAATAAAATGAAATGGCTCAACCTCATTATTTCACTAAATGAAATGAAAATTGTTGCACAACATGCCAGGAACCACTACCAAGTGTTGAGAATGCTTCCTTGTCACGCATGAGTGCAAACAGTTCCAAGGCAATGAATAACATGCTTTTACAGTGTGACAATGTTTGAGGGGCTGCTATGTAGATTTGTCCCACATGCGCTCGATTTGCTGCCAGGGATATGTTTAAATGGAAAGGCAATCAGTATCATTGTAAAGTGAAGGAAAAGAGGTAGGTGGAAGCCTCTTGGTGTGTGGGGCCAGTTGTGTGGATGCCAGCTGGGTGTGCAGAAAGAGGATTTTTCTAAAGGAAAATATTAAAACGTGAAGTGTTTAGTCCCACATTGGTGGGGTGAGGAAATTTAAAAAAGTTTACAAGTAAAAACACTCACATGGTAATTTGAAGAATGAGTAGGAGGCTCTCTATGCGTACACATGAGTGGCACCTTGGAAAGTGTGTGGATGATCGACAATGACATAATTTTATAGAGAGTTGGTGATGAGGTGGCAGTGGACACGTGGTAGTTGTTCATGTGATCTCCAAATAGAGATGCAGTTAGTGAGTGTATTCAAAGATCTATAGATGGTAGTTAGTTGACCATGTCGCCAAGTCTCCAAATGCTAGCGGTCAAGCCAAAGAGATTCGGAGATTTAGAGATGCCTTGGTCACGTGATCTCTAGATGAACCTGTAGTTAGCCCATGCATTCAAAGATTTAGAGGTGGTGGTTAGTTAACCGCATTTCCAGGTCGCTAGTTCTTAACAATTAAAAGACAAGCATTGGGAGATTCAAATATTGAAGTAGTCTCCAGATCTCTGGATAAAATCATGGTCAAGCCAAACATTTAGAGATCCAGAGATTGAAGGCTAGTCTCCAGATCTTCGAATAAACTCAGAGTTAATACTAGCATTTTGAGATTTAGAGATAAAGGCTCATCTCCAGATCTCTGGATGGAATCACAGTCAAGAAAAAGAATTCAGAGATTAGGAGATAAAGGGCAGGCTTTGAATCTCCAAGTCAAGCTAGACTATTCAAAATGAGAAATGAACCATCATGTGACACTTGGCAAATTCTGGTGAGTTCTGGGCTAAAAGTGCAATTGAAGGGATAAAATAAGACAAACAAAGTGCAGATTTTAAAATGATATGCAGATTTAAAATGATTTCAATAGTCTTTCAATAGTCGGGTGAAATATTTTATTTCAAGATTGAAAAGAAGCATTCTGGGAAATATTTTTGTGGAGAATAAAATCAAATTTTTAAAGGTAGAAAATCAAATCAGTTAGAGCAGAATGATTGTAGACATGAGACAGTTGCAAAAGGAGATCAAAATTTGGAGAAGAAGAAGATATTCTATTGAAAATAGATAGGTGTCAATTGGTTGAAATGAGCTTCCCTTTTCTCTATATCTTTCTTTTTCTCCATTGTTACAAGGATGATGAAATGTAGCACTGTTGGGCAGTATTCTAACTCTTGGGTTTTATTTTTTGGGTTTATTATCTTGAAAATGTACTGAATCAGAAGATTTTTAATGCAATTTTCTACTCAATAGTCAGTTTTAACCCATTGACCAATGCTTCATATTCTGCTATGTTGTTGATATACAAGAAGATCATCTTATAGGCCTTTGGAATCTTATAGACCTGAGGAGAGACACATAGAATTCCAACACCCACACCTTTCTACGTGAATGATCCATCAAAGTACATATTCCAAGGGTGTTGTGTTAATTGCAAAATTGACTCATTGGGGAATTCAACAATGAGAGGTTGCGTGTCTTGCAAAGGTGCATCTCCTAGCTGATCTGCCAAAACTTGTCCTTTTATTTATTTTCAATTTATGTATGTAATATCAAATTAACTAAGAATCATCACTCATTTTCCCAGCTATCTAGTTAATGTTTCTTTGCTTAACAAGTATTTGAGAGTATCAATCTTTGCGATCAACTAGGTAGAGTGAGCTAGCATATAGTGTCTAAATTTCTGGGAAGAAAACACCACTACCAAACAATCCTTCTTGATGACTATGTAATTCATCTCATAGGATACTAATGTTCTACTTATATAGTATATTTCTCTTTCACAACCTTGATTATTGTGTTATGTGAGCAATCCTCCCAAGGAAAAACTAGTGGATGATATGTAAAGAAATAATTGTTTACCAGGAATAGGAGCCATTATCACAAGAGGATTTTCAAAGTATTATTTGATTTATTGGAATTTCTTCTCTCGATTCTCATTCCATTTAAAAGTCACACCCTTATGCATAGTATGTTAGGAATAGTCCCAAGAGATAACTGAGAGGGGGGGGGGGGTGAATCAATTATCTACAAGATTCAATTCTTTATCCAATTAAGTACAAAATAACATTAAGCAATAAGATAACACTCAACACAACACCACAATTTTGGTTACGGGGAAACCCAAATAGGTAAAAACCCCGGTGGAAATTACCACCCACTATAAACTGCACTAGAGTATAATGATCCTTGTTAGAAGATCTTACAACCCTATTAGGAGTTTATCTTACAATGCATGAAGTATAGTAACCTGGTCAAATTTTGGACCCTTTTAGGATTCTTTTATAAATAACCCTGTTAGGGGTGAGGACACATTGTGTGGGAGCACACTGCTCAAATGGTGAAGGCCACAACCTTCTGCACAATAGATACATGCTATATCTACATTTTGGTGAATTGCAAATTAGACCTGATGTCTTGATTAGTTCCAATGAATAGCATAAACTCTCTTCTTCTTCACATATAGCTTTACTGGCTCAATACTTCACACTCTTTGCTTTTCTCTTTTCTTCACTTCATTTCTTCATTCTATTCTAAGCGATCACAACTGATTTACTATAAGTAGTCTTCTCCAAAGGATATAATCAAGTTGACCTATTATAACCTTCTTTAAATCATATTATAGAAACACTACAACTCTACAACAACATTTCCAATGGCTAAACCAAGCACGCAACACAAAAAGGACCGTCCAACTCAATATGAGTAGACACATCGCTTCACATAGTCAGCTCCACCAAATTAATTGAAACTTTACTTACAAGATGAAATATGTTATGCACTCTTAACCAAACATTTTTAGCTCATAACTAAACTCTAAACCAAACACGCATATCATAATGATAGGCGCAACTACCGAAACAATATAAACATCATTGGCTCCAACAAACAATCTCAAAAAACTGTAACTGGAAAATAGAAACATCATAACTCAACTACAACTATACAACTAACTCTGTGTCCATGAACATAGCTTCACAAACATGTCTACAACACAAATATAAATGCACAATGCTCCATCATAACCATACTAAGAATCTCATACCGAACTTTGCCTATAACACAATCAGGAACACTACTGATATAAACAACTACATAATTTTCTGCACTCAGAATCAACCTCTACGTCTATGATATTATGTTGATAACATATCTAAGAAACATATTCTCAAGGCTCTCTACATAAGACTTCAACGCATGCTACTTACCATATGTTGTCATCAATGACAAACATATAGTCAGCACTGGTTTGCTGGCAAATCTTGAACAATCTCCCCCTTTGGAATTAATGGAAACATATGAAATGAAAAACACCACCAATCCAAATGTATAATAATATTATAACATTATCCATTTCCTTATCAAAACTTCCCCAATGATTGGTTCTTCAACTACTGTTGAATGCTATGAATATCTGTTGTTGCACCTTCTTAGTATATACTCCCCCTTACTTTATACTCCTCAACTATATAGTTTTTCATGACTATATACTTCCCCTTTGACATCAATGGCAAAGGGAACCAAAACAAATAAGAACAAGTACTACTCCTAAAGTAGAGTATTCAACCATTCATCATTCACTGAGGACTGATGCACTACTGAAAACTCTAATCCAATCGAAGGAAGGGAATTACTCCCAACTTCTCCCTGAGATACTCAAATGTATCCTTCAGCAAAGGCTTTGTGAATATGTCTACTAATTGTTCTTTAATACTCACATAATCCAATTTTGCTTCTTTCTCTACAACTTTCTCTCTTAGGAAGTGATATTTTATCTCAATGTGTTTTTTCTTTGCATGCATCACAGGGTTCTTTGACATATTGATAGTGCTAGTGTTGTCACAATGAATAATAATAGGATAATCAATCTAGATTCCAAAATTTGTTATCATCTCCTTGATCCAAACAATTATAGAACAATTTAAAGCTTCTGCCACATACTCTACTTCTTTTGTTGACTAAGAAATATAATTCTACTTCTTTCTTGTCCAAGTAACTAGTCTATCTCCAAGAAATACTGCTCCTCCTAAGGTGCTCTTTCTATCATCAACACAACCTGCCCAATCTACATTTGTATACACATGAAGTTCTACATTCTCCGAATTAGGATACCATAAACCATAGTCTATATGTCATGCCCAAAAAGTTGAGCAAAACACACCAATCAAAAAAATTTCTAGCTAACACTAAAGTTGTCTAGTTTAACTAATCAGTAGCAACTAATAGTTTAAGGATGAAGACCTTGAATGAGTTTAAGGAGCATCATGACCAACATTGACCTGGTCAACCTCTCTCTAAGATTAAAGTCACAAATTTAATTTTCTAATCCATTTATCATAGGAACACCAAGATAGAAAGTTTGACTAAGTGTTACTATATTTTGACTATAATTGACTAAAATTAATCATCTAGTTATAAACATATTATTTGATTTCAATAAATAATACTAATTAAATTCTCCTTTTATTAATTTCCTAATTAAATAAGAATTGATCTACGATTAAAACAAACATGAATATTTATTTTATAAGATACACTAATAAAATTACAACTATACAACCAACTACATATCTAATAGCTAATAAGAAATATAAGAGGTGCAAGAAATATGACACAGTTACGTATCTTCATATGCAAGCGAAAGTCTTACAAAACCTCAAAGATTCACAAGCACAAGTTATTAAGGTTCATGAGATGGTTACACGCGTCCACTAGTTTGCTATTTTTTTTAGTGATTAATAAGCAAGGTTCATCCAAGTTACTATGTTATCTCTTTTCATAACAGTATTATTTTTTAACCCAAAGTACAATTCCTACCATGATTAGTCATACAAGTTCATTTACCGATTTATCCCCATAGACCACATGGATCTATTTTACTTTTTATTTTTACCAAAATGATCATTAGCTGATCTATTTAACATGGGAAGATATATCTCTCTAAAATAATACTCAAAGATAGAAAGATCTAACTTAACTCAAATGTGGAAATGCTCACTGTTTAGGAAACAACTAAGCAAATGTGACATTCTCTAAACAAAAATAAGAAAACAAAGAGAGACCTCCACACTGGGGAGTACCAAAAACACATATATCGAGGACGTAGGCACTCGAATACATTAAAAACATAAAGTACATCTAATTCAACATCTATATCTTCTATCATTTCAGATACATATTCTAATCATCATAAGAAGAATGATAACATAAAGAGCATAAAAATTCACCATCAAGAGAAAACATAATCAAAGGTAAATATACTTACATATACAATGCAACAAGAGAAATGAGAACTCAAGCTCTAAGTGCTAAAGCTAGAGGAAGTCTATCTCTATACACCGGTCCCTAGCAGTGGTATAGTTAGCAACGCCTCCCAACCATATGGTACTCGTAGGCCCAACCCCCGTGCTCATGGAGATAGTAGTCTGGCCACAAACATAAAGCAAACACGCAAACAAGGAGGTGGCTAACACACACGCCAAACAATGTATATCCCATAGGAGAAATAAGTACAAATACATAAGTACATAAGTACAAATACATCACAACATAGAGAACACTCAACATGTGGACCAATGTCCAAGGTGCATACCAAACACATCCATAGAACAATAGAGTCACTACTCAGTACAAAAATGTCATCTCATCACAATGATGAGAAATATACAAAAAAGATGCAACAAGGCATAAATCAAAAGGACTCACAAAAATCATAAATATCATAAGGATTAAGTAAACTTAATTGGTCTCAATACCAAGGGTATGAGTCCCTCAAAACTCAACATAAGAGCATAACTCAACTATATCTTGGATGCAGTCTCAACACCCTACATCCACATACCACATGAGGGTTCATTCTCAAGCATGAGGTGTGTTATCACAAGGGCAGGAGCAAAAACAATAACGAAGGTAAAATTATACCGACATAAAATAAAATAAAAATACTTGAAGCAAGAAGATTACATACCACGCACTCTATTGGCCACATCACCAAGAGCGCAAATCTCAAGATGATCTGATAAATAAACATGTGGTATAAATATTTTTACATGTTTCATGACATAACTATGACTCAAATATTAAACAAAAAAGCTCAAAACATAAAAATACCAATTCATGACAAAATTCGATAAGGTTTCTAAAAATCAGCATTTTAACTTGAAAGGTCACTTTCGGGCTAAAATATAAAAATACTCAGAATGTAATATAACCATTATGATTTTCCCATCATATTATTTTTAGCAAAGAAAACTTATATCAAAATCTAATTCATGCACAACATGACGAATGACGGGTTCTGGATAGCACAAAAAACGGTGTGATGAATAAAAAGTCCAAAAATCAAATTTGGATCGAGGCTACAAAATTAAAACCCATTGGTCTAAATCTACCCAACAACACACTTTTCAAATAAAATTTTAATTCAGGATTCAAAATGAAGTTCTGTTATTCACATAAATTATCACATTTACATTTTTATATCACTATTCACATGCAATCTTCAAATGACCATAACTATATGAGAATGGACTCAAATTGAGTCAAATAAGAAATTCTATTATATAATTATATTATTCCACAAAATAATATGAATTCAAAACACCCAAATTTCACTTTTTGCATTTCTTCTATTTTTTCAAGTAAAACCATAAACTCTCATAAACTCCATTAAAATAACTTCAATTTTCAACTTTCAAAAATCATAATTCTAAATATACAATTTGGTTCTAAAAGTGCCAAACACTCATTTTTTAACATAAAATTTACATTTTCATTATTTCTAAAAATTTGGGCAGCATAACATTATTTTACTTCATTTCTCCAAAACCCAAGCATACACAAATTCATACAAACCCAACCAGGCGAAAGAAATACATGAAATCGTAGGAAAATGTTTATTTTCATACAATTAAACTATTCCAATTTACTTCAAGCAAAAAGATGGATTAAAACAAAAGATATAGAAAACCCTACCTCGCAGTAGGAGGAGAAATCCAAAATGAAAGGAAAGAAATAAATACGGCATGAAAGCATATCAAAATTTTGACATAGTGTAGCAATCCCACCACGATTCCAACGAGCTGCTTCATGCTCAAATCCAACAAACGGGTCACTACCAACAAAAAAAATTCTCAAATTGCTTACAAGAGGGTTTGAACAATTTTGCTCTACAAAAATGAAAAAGTGTGAAAATGAGTTCTAATTTCTCATTATAAGTCACTTTTTCCACTTAAAACTTAAAAATAATAAAACAACTCAAATTAAAATAAATTAGAACCCCAAATTCACTCCGAACTCAATCTTGATTAATTTATCTAATTTTAATTAAATGGGATAGCATTATAATAAAATTATCAAAAAAAATGTAAAATATGTTATAATAATAATTAAAAATAGTATTATTAATTAAATCATCTTTAGCGACAACTACAAGACTCTAATGCACAAACATACAACTGGTCTTTCACAATATGTAATATGAATTCCAGATTTACCAACATGTACCGAAGGGAGTATTATAATAATAAATTAAGGATACATCATCCAAACAAGGACGATATTGGCTCAGTATGAAAGGTCAGAACTACTATCTCCTATGCCACTGCCGGGAACATAGACACACACTCAATCCCTACAATTGAGGGTGAATGTGTATGGTACCTATTTAGTAACATGCAAACATCAAGTGCAACTATTCATAACATATAAATAATCGAAACACATATAACACAGATAATCATAATGAAGGATAACAGGACATCATGTGGATCTCGTAAGCAAGTGACTACGGCTCTGTATCATTTCGTACTAGCACCAATGGGAAAAATGCATAGCAAGATACGGTACATCATACATAATATATAACCATACAATATTGCATTATCCTAAAGTATTTAAATAAATTATTTTTAACAATATGAACATATATCAATTTAAACCTTCCTAAAATTCTCAGCGACATATAAGACACAATGTCTAAGAATTTATGGAAATCATCTTAACCTATTAATCTAATCTTTTGAACATAAACAACTAATATATTTAATCAATAAAGTACCATCATGAATATTCTATTTTAAAAAAAGTAAATAACAACATGATATAACATCATAGTATTTCATTTACTGCAACATATTCTTATTTAGAACAAATAATATTTAATATCAAGTATAGTTACCTTATTATACTCGCAATCCAGGGTTTGAGAGTCTATTACCTCTTTGTAATGACTGGTTTGGAGAGGTACTATAGTATAGTTCCTTTCAAATATATGAATATCCTTTTTACTGCCATAAGATGACTTTGTTTAAGTTCAGTTGAAAATCTTCCAACAATACCAACTGAATTAGAAATATCTTGTCTAGATTAAGTAAGATATATGAGTTTACCAATCATAGACTTATATAGGATCTTGTCTACTACTGAAGAATCATCTTCTTTTGAAATCTTGCTTCCAGTTATCATAGGGGTACTTACTGGCTTCCAATCATCTATCTTGAACTTCTTTAATATTTCTTTCACACACGTAGACTGATTAATGAAAATAACTTTGTCTGTCTCCATCACATTTAATCCAAAAAATTACTCAATAGGTCCAATCGTGGTTATTTCAAATGCGCTCTGCATCTCTTTAGAAAATTCTGCACTAAGCTTGTCATTACCACCAAAAATAATGTCATCAACAAAAATAGCAACTAGTAATAATCCATCACGTGTCTCTCTTATGAATAAGTTACAATCTGTTGCTCCTTTCTTGAATCTGATCTTTGTTAAGTAACCATATAGTCTTTCATACCATGCTCTATGGGCTTGCTTAAGTCCATACAAGGATTTCTTCAATCTTCATACCATGTCTGGTTTGTCTAATAAACTAAATCCTTCAAGTTGTTCTATGTATACTTCTTCCTTCAACTTTCCATTCAGGAATGTTGACTTGACATCCATCTGATATACCTTAAAGTCTTTGAATGTTTCATAGGGTAGAAATAACTTTATGGCTTCCAATCTTCTTACAAGGGAAAATGTATTAGAGTAATCAATTCCTTCTCTCTACGCATATCCTTTACATAATATTCTTGCTTTGTTTCTTACTACTGTTCCATCTTCATTCATCTTGTTTCTGAATATCCACTTGGTTCCAATCACATTTTTGTCACTAGGCCTGGGGACCAATTCTCATGTATCATTCTTAAATATCTGATCTATTTTAGGAATGAATGATGAATATATCCTATGGGATTATTAGCAGTCATTCTGTAGCAGTTGTTGTTACATTCATGACTGTAATTGTCATTGATGTCAACACAGTGTTCTACTGAAGGATAGCAGAGGAGCAATCAGTGTTTGGGTTAGCACATGTAGAATATTAGAGATTAAGCTATGTGATGTTAAGGACTTATTCTATGTTGTGATATATGTTTATGGTTAAGAGCATAGACAGTAATTCATTTATTCATGGAAGTTATGAGCATTTTGGTGGAAGCAGTATTCAGGCAGTGTTCTTGAGTAGCAGTTTGTGGTAATTGGATGATATCTCTTAATCAGGATGGAATCTAGTTATGCGTAGTTAGAAAGCATTTGAAGATATATTGATAGTGACATGGATGATAGCACAAACTTTGAGGTCACATGAGTGAAGAATTATATTGATTGAAAGCTGATAGTTTGTGTAATTTTGATGTAGCGTGTGGAAACTTTTATTTTATAATTTGTGTGTTGACTCATTTGTAATTACTTAAGTGTGGTATAAAGGAAGGAATGTATTCCTTATTGCAATATGGATATATGGAATGTGATGAATATAAGAATATTGTGAAAGTGAAATTGTTGAAAGAGGATATGCGAAGTACAGAGATCTGAAATTGAGCTCTAGTGTAGCAGTGAGTGCGGTTTGGCATAGTCAGAGAAGGAGTATTGAATTATTGAGGTTAGTAATCTTTTGGTATTATTCTATTGAGTAATACAAGATCAGTTGGATAGTGAGTTCAGTGATCTTACCCTGAAGCTGTTTGGGCAGTGGGTCCTTCATTCTTCCATAACTCCTAACAGAGTTAGAATCTTTTAGCAAGGATTCAAAATTTCTTAACAGAGATTCATATGTACTGAATGTATTTCATAAGACTCCTAACAGAGTCCATCCTTTCACAAGGAATATTCATATTAGTGCATCTTTTGTGGGCATCATTCTCACCAGAGTTTACTCTTTGATCAAGAGGTTCCCTAGTCAACACATCTTGTGTCATTGTGTTATTGTGCATGAATATCTTTCTATAGTTGTTGGTTACATTTCTTATATGGTTAAAATTATTGAAGTTGATAAAAGTTATAATTATGTCATAATTGATTCACCCCCCCTCTCATTTATCTTGGTGGACTTTACTTTCTAACAATTGGTATTAGAGCGGTAGGTCCTTGAAAGAGAAGTTTAACAACTTAAGGAGATCTATGGCAAATTTCAGGAAAGAAAGCCCTAAGTTTGATGGAGTAAATTATGACAGCTAGAAAGAAAAGATGAAGACACATCTACTATGTTTTGTACTAGGTTATTGGTTGATTACTAAGAATGAGAAGACTATCATTGATGAGGATAATATTGAAACATGTACTAATGATGAAAGAGATCTATTCATGTGTAAAATTCTTGCTAGGGAAGCACTTTTGTTAGCCCTTCCAGAGAATGAGTATAGTCAGGTAAAATATTTGAAAACATCTCATGAAATTTTGTTAGCTTTACATTCTACTTTTGAAGGTGATGAACATGCAAAGAAAGTCATATTACATAATTGGATTTGTGAATTTGAAGATATAAGAATGATGGAAGATGAATCTGTCAGAAGCTATATTGGTAGAATGTCAGAGATTGTTGCAGGTATAAAATCTTGTGGAGGAACAAAGACAAAGAATGAAGTGATATGGAAAATTCTAAGGACATTGACTCCTGCATTTAAGTAGACAACACAGATGATACAATAAGTTATACCTTGTACTACAAACTTTACAAGAGAGACTCTTATTGGAAGATTAGAAGCAGCAGAAATGAACCTAAGGTTATCAGGACACTTACCTAGAATGGAGATTATGCTGGCTGTAGTAGATCTAGAAATGAAGAAGACGGGAAGATTGAAGAAGGTATTTCCTTGCTTGTGAAGATAGAACCAGACGGTAAGAAAAATTTTAAATGTTGGACATGTCAAGAATATGGTCATTTTGCATCTAAATGTCCTAAGAGAGCTAAGAAGTATAGAAACAATTTTAAACATAGAAGATCTAAGGAATGTTATTATGCTAAAGATGAAGAACTTGAAGCTAGTATAGAGAGAACCTTAAGTGAAAGTGATACTGAGAATAATGATGATATAGGATTTGTAGCAATTAAAGAAAAAAATCCTAAAATAGAGGTTAAGGAAGAAAAAGCTCTAGTTTCTCAAGTTGAAAAGAAAGTTGATTGGATTATAGACAGTGGTTGTTCACATCATATGACTGGAGACATGAAAAATTTCATAAAGTTTAACAATTATGATGGAGGAGTTCTTAGATTTGGAAACAATGCACCTTGTTTGATTAAAGGTATAGGATCTATTACTCTTTATGGAAAGACTAATACTGATGATGTTTACTTTGTGGATTGTTTGAAACATAATCTTTTGAGTGTTGGACAGCTAGTTGATAAGGGATATCAAGTTTGGTTTACTGAGAAAACTTGTGTGATAAAAGACAAAGATGAAAATTTGATTGGTACTGGATCTAGAACTAGAGGTAATGTATTTCAGTTGAATCCTATTGAGATGACATGCTTGATTACTAAGATTGATGATAGTTGGTTATGGCACAGAAGATTCTGTCATATAAATTTTGATAACATTGTGAAAGTGAGTACTACACTTGTAGTAAGAGATTTGCCTAAAATTATGAAGCCTACTAACATGATGTGCAAGGAATGTGTGATCGCTAAATAGAAGAGAAGCTCATTTCCCAGTAAGAAGTTTACATCAGCAAAGAAATTGGAGATTTTTCAAAAAGACTTAAGCGGTCCTACAAGGACTAGAGGATTCTATGGAGAAAGGTATTTTACGATTCTTGTTGATGATTTTACAAGAATGATGTGGATTGCATTTCTTAAAGAAAAATTTGAAGCATTTGATAAGTTTAAGGTCATTAAGAATAAAGTTGAGAATGAATCTAGAATGAAGATTAAATATTTGAGATCAAATAGAGGTGGAGAATTTACTTCTAGAGAATTTAACACCTTTTGTGAAGTGAATGGTATTAAGAGACAATTTTCAGCCCCTAGGACACCTGAACAAAATGGAATTGTAGAAAGAAGAAATAGATCAATGAAAGAAGAAATAGATCAATGACTGAAGAAGCAAGAGCTATGTTATTTGAAATTGACTTAGTGAAGATATTTTAGAGAGAAGAAGTGAACATAGTAGTGTATACCATGAACAAAGTACAAATTAGAGTAGACATAGACAAGACACCCTATGAACTATGGTTTGGACATGCACCCTCAGTTAAGTATTTTAGAATTTTTGGAAGAAAATATTATATAAAAAGAGGTGATGACACTGGAAAGTTTGATCCTAGAAGTGTTGAAGGTATATTTCTTGGATATTCTTTGAAAAGAAAAGCTTATAGATGTTACAATAAGAGAACTAAGACTATTGTTGAAAGTGCAAATGTTAAAGTTGATGAAAAGTTCAAAATTCAGGAAAGAATGCTTGGTTATGAATCAGATGAAGGAACTCATCCTAGATCTAACATTGAGACTACTAAGTTATTCTATGAAACTGACAGTGATTTGTTGAATAAAAGCCATAGTGAGGTAATTGAAGAACCGACACCTGAAGTGAGATCTGAGACAGTGAAACCTAACAAGAATTTATCAAGGAATTATCCTGTTGAGCATATTATTGGAAGCATAGAAAGAGGATTTCAGACTTGAAATAAGGTACAAGAATAGTTATGTTTGATTTCTCAAATTGAACCTAAATCTACTAGTGAAGCTTGTGAAGATGAAAAATGAATTAAAGCTATGAAAGAAGAACTAGATTAGATTGAAAAGAAAAAGACATGGGAATTGGTCCCTAGACCTAAAGATAAGAATGTTATAGGAACAAAATGGGTATTCAGAAACAATATGAATGAACAAGGAGAAGTAGTAAGGAACAAAGTAAGATTGGTATGTAAAGGATACTCACAGCAAGAAGGAATTGATTATGAAGAAACTTTTTCACCAGTAGCAAGAATTGAAGTAGTAAGAATGTTTTGGCTTATGTAGCTTTTAAGAAGTTCAACATATATCAGATGGATGTGAAGTCAACATTTCTAAATGGAGAGTTGGAAGAAGAAGTCTACATTGAGCAGCCTGAAGGTTTTCCTTTAACTAAAGAAGGAGATATGGTATGTAAACTAAAGAAAGCTTTATATGGACTAAAGCAAACACCTAGAACTTAGTATGCAAGATTGGATAAGTATTTGATAAAATGATTTATTGGTTGTAGTTATTTTTGTTGATGATATCATTTTTAGATGAAAAGATGAAGACAGTGATAAAATTGCAGATGAAATGAAGACTGAATTTGAAATGAGTATGATTGGTGAAATGAAATATTTTTTGGGATTGTAGATAACACAGAACAGTGATGGTATCTTTGTAAGTTAGACAAAGTACTTGAGTGATTTGTTAAAGAGATTCAGAATGGAGAACTGTAAACCTGTTGGAACACCTATGGTAACTAGACACAAGTTATCTAGCACAGATGAGACTCATGCAATAGAAGATAAGAAGGATAGATCTATGATTGGAGGATTGTAGTACTTGACACATACAAGACTTGATATAGCACACTTAGTTGGAATTGTAGCAACATTTCAAGCTAAACCTAGAGAATCACATTATGTAGCAGTAAAGAGGATACTAAGATATTTAAGAGGCACAATTGAGTATGGATTGTGGTATGAAAAATCTGATGATTTTACCCTATGTGCATATACAGATGCTGATTGGGGAGGTAGTGTTCATGATAAAAAGAGCACCAGTGGTGGACCATTTTTCCTTGGAGGAAGATTGGTTTCTTGGCTAAGCAGGAAGTAGAATTATATTTCACAAAGCACAGCATAAGTTGAGTATGTAGCAGTAGTAAACAATTGTAACAAGATAATTTGGATGAAGCAGATGCTGAAGGATATTGGAATAAAATTTGTTGAGCCTATTGTTATACATTGTGACAACACCAGTACAGTTAGTATGTCTAAGAATCCTGTATTAAATTCTAAGACAAAGCATATAGAGATAAAGTATCATGTAGTAAGTGAGAAAGTTGTTGAGAAAGAAGTCAGACTTGAATACATAAGCACAAAGGAGCAGATTGCAAACATATTTACAAAACATTTGCCTAAGGATACATTTGAGTATCTAAGAGGTATGATTGGGGTTATGCCGCAGCCTATTTTTGAGAAGTGATGTAGATTGTTGCATCTGTCCAGTGGTATATGAGCCCTATATTTCTTCTGGACTGGATGTTGGTACTTCCTCTATGGGGGAGTATCTGTATCTGAGCTAAGTCATGAGGACTCTAGTGAATGTCTTTTGACATTAGAGTTTTTGTTGACATAATGATAGAATTTCTATCATTGATGTCAATGGGGGAGAAGTGTACATGAAAAACCATTTGTGCCATCTATTGAGAAAATTGAATATGAAAACTAAGCAAGATTTGATTGATGAAGAGACTTGAAGTATTTTTCAGAGTAGAAGTGTTGTAGTATTGGATTTATGGAAAATTGGATGTTTTTCATCTATGTTTCCATCAATGCCAATGGGGGAGATTGGTAGGAATGAATGCTGAATATATCCTATGGGATTATTAGTAGCCATTCTGTAGCAGTTTTTGTTGTATTCATGACTGTGATTGTCATTGATGTCAACACAATGTTCTAATGAAGGATAGCAGAGGAGAAGTCAGTGTTTGGGTTAGCGCACATGGAATATTAGAGATGAAGCTATGCAATGTTAAGGACTTATTCTATGTTGTGATATATGTTTATGGTTAAGAGTGCGGATAGTAATTCATTTATTCATGGAAGTTATGAGCATTTTGGTGGAAGCAGTATTCAGGTAGTGTTCCTGAGTAGCGGTTTGTGGTAATTGGATGATATCTCCTAATCAAAATGGAATATGGTTATGTGTAGTTGGAAATTATTTGAAGACATGTTAATAGTGACATGGATGATAGCACAAACTTTGAGGTCACACGAGTGAAGAATTATATTGATTGGAAGCTGAGAGTTTTGTGTAATTTTGATGTAGCGTGTGGAAACTTTTATTTTGTAATTTGTATGCCAACTCAATTTTAATTACTTGAGTGTGGTCTAAAGGAAGGAATGTATTCCTTGTTCGAATATGGATATATGGAATGTGATGAATATAAGAATATTGTGAAAGCAAAATTGTTGAAAGAGGATATGCAAAGTACAGAGATCTGAAATCGAGATCTGGTGTAGCAATGAGTGTGGTTTGGCACAGTCAGAGGAGTATTGAATTATTGAGGTCAGTAATATTTTGGTATTATTTTTTTGAGTAATACAAGATTAGTTGGATAGTGAGTTCAGTGATCTTACCTTGAAGCTTTTTGGGCAGTGGGTCCTTCATTTTTCCATAACTCCTAACAAAGTTAGAATATTTTAGCAAGGATTCAAAATATCCTAACAAGGATTCATATGTACTGAATGTATTTCATAAAACTCCTAACAGATTCCATCCTTTCACAAGGAATATTCATATTAGTGCATCTTTTGTGGGCATCATTCCCACCGGGGTTTACTCTTTGATCAAGAGGTTCCCTAGTCAACATATCTTGTGTCATTGTTTTATTGTGCATGAATATCTTTCTATGGTTGTTGGTTACATTTATTATATGGTTAAAATCTATTGAAGTTGATAAAAGTTATAATTATCTGATAACTGATTCACCCCCCCTCTCAATTATCTTCGTCGACTTTACTTTCTAACAATCTAGCTCTTCTTTCATTGCTTCATGCCAATCTGAATCATTACATGCATCTTCAATACTTAAGGGTTCAATTTGTGAAAGTAAACATACCGCTTCATCAATTGTAGAACTTTTTTCTTTTGATCTTGTCATGACTTTGATTTTCTGATCTCCAATGATATCTTCTTTTGAATGATATCTAGATGTGAATTTTGGAACATTATGTGTGAATCTCTCATCTGTCTTCTGTGATTCTTCTTCACTTGTTTTAGGATCATTTAATAATACATCAATGTTGTCAAACATTTCTTCAACAAATGCTTCTCTACTGATAGGTCTAGGTTCATCTTCAATCATAGGTTCAAAATCATAGTATCTCTCTTGAATCATAAACTTCTCATCAATCTTCACATGTGCACTTTCAATGATCTTCTTCAATCTCAAGTTAGAAAATCTATAAGCTTTGCTTTTAGTAGAGTAACCAAGAAAAATACCTTCATTGATTCTTGCATCAAACTTGCCAACACCATCATCTCTCTTGATGTAGCACTTTCTTCCAAAGATTCTGAAGTATTTTACTATAGGTACATTCCTAAACCATAGCTCATAAGGTGTCTTGTTTGTGCCTGACCTTAATTGAATTATGTTAATAGTATAGACTGCAATATTGATTGTTTCTCTCCAATAGGTGTGTGCAACCTTTCCTTCAATCATGATAGTGCACGTTGTGTCAAGTATGATTTTATTTCTTCTTTCTGCAATTCCATTCTACTGAGGGGATCTAGGTGCACTTAGCTATCTCTTTATCCCATGTTCTTCACAATACTCATAAAATTTGTCAGAGGTGAATTCGTATCCTCTATCTTATCTCAGACATTTAATCTTTAATCCACACTCATTTTCAACTTTAGCTTTGAATATCTTGAACTTCTCAAATGCTTCAAATTTATCTCTTAAGAACACAACCCACATCATTCTATAATAATCATCAACAAACAAAATAAAGTACCTTTCACCATAGTATGACCTTGTTTGAGTTGGTCCATATAAGTCTGTATGCACTAGATCCAATTTGTTTTCTATTGAGTTCTGCTTGCTTCTGTATGAATTTTTTACATGCTTTCCCATCACACATTTCCTGCATATTGTATCAACTAGTTTTGTAGTCCTAGGGAGGTCTCTTACTACCTTTACATTGCTTATCTTTACTATATTGTTAAAATTGATGTGACATAATCTTTTATACCATAACCAACTATCATCTACTTTAGCAAAAAAACAACTTGCTTCAGAGTTAACCTAAAAAACATTACCTTTTGTCTTTGAACTTGATGCAATCATCACTCCTTCTTTGTTGTTAATGATGCACTTATTGTTTTTGAATTCCAACTGATATCCTTTGTCAAAAACTATCCAACACTTAGTAAGTTATGCTACAAACCATCAAAATATAGAACATCATTAGTGTTATTCTTTCCATCCAAGGTGATAGCTCCTCTACCTATGATAGGTTTAGGAGTGTTGTCTCCAAATCTAACCATACCCTCTTTGTACTTATCTAGATGTACAAATCTATCTTTGTCTCTTGTCATGTGATGTAAACAACCATTGTCAATGATCCAATCTATTTTGATGTTTGCTTGTGAAATTAATGCTCTCTCTTGTTCTTTCTTTTCATCTTCAATATCCATTTTATCATACATTTTTTCCATGTCTTCAATAGAAATGAATCCAATTTCATCTTCTCCTGAGTCTTCATTTGATACTCCATCTCTAGCATAGTAAGATTCTTTTGTATACTTAGGCTTGAAATTAGTTTTGAACTTATTGACTCTTGTAGGACACTTAGATGCAAAATGACTAATCTTGTTACATGAAAAGCATTTAAATGGTAATTGACCTTCATATTTTCCTTTTCCTTTTCTTTCTTTCTTAGAAATCATAGAAATGAATTCATCTAGTTCTTTATCCTCATCTTCATTATCAAAGTTACTAGAAGTGTTCAAGGATTTCTTACCATGGACTGAGACTTTGAAAGTTGTTTCACTTTTAGGTTCTGTCTTCAAACTTGATATCTCAAATGTTAAAATCTTGCTAATTAAGGTATCTCTTTTGAAGTCTTTTTAAAAATGCACAGTCTCATCTAGGATGTTTATCTTGTTCTCATATTCTGCTATCAGAGTAGTCATCAATTTATCCATTATGTCTTCTTCTGAAATTACTCCACCATTGTTCCTGATTCCTACAATTGCTTCATTAATTATTTGATTGTAGGCTCTGATGTTCTCTTCAAGTAGCATCTCCAAAGTATTGTATCTTTTCTTCCATGTCTTTCTACGTGCATTCTTGTCTTGGATATCTCCTTCAAACATGTCTTCAAGATACTTCCATATTTTGTAGGCTTTATCTACTTTCTTCATCTCTCAAAAACTCACTATCAGATAAGGTATTGATAAGGGCTTCCTTGGAAATTGCATTTTGAGTGAACATTTCCTTTTGCTTAATAGTTGCATCATCTTTTGCAAGGTCTTTTAGAGAGGGAATCTGAACTTCTTGAGTAGCTACTTCCAAAAATCTCAAAACTAATGCGTTGCAAATGTGTTGTCATTTTGTTCTTCTAGTCTAGATAATTCTTTCCATCAAACTTAGGACTTTCTTTTCTAAAGAATGCCATCTGATCAACTTGTAGTGGTTAAAATTTCTCTCTGAGGCAGTTGGCTCTAATTCCAATTGTTAGGAATAGTCCCAAGAGATAACTGAGAAGGGGAAGGTGAATAAGTTATCTACAAGATTCAATTCTTTATCCAATTAAGTATAGAATAACATTAAGCACATACATAATAAGATAACACTTAACACAACACCACAATTTTGGTTATGGGGAAACCCAAATAGGTAACAACCCTGATGGGAATTAGCACCCACTATAAACTACACTAGAGTATAATGATCCATGTTAGAAGATCTTACGTCCCCACTAGGATTTGATCTTTACAATGCATGAAGTATAGTGACCTGGTCAAATGTTAGACCCTGTTAGGAGTCTTTTATAAATAACCCTATTAGGGGTGAGGAAACATTTTCCGAGAGCACACTACTCAAATGGTGAAGGCTACAACCTTCTACACAATACATACACACTATATCTAGATTTTTGTGAACTGCAAATTAGACCTTCTATCTTGATCAGTTCCAATGAATAGAATACACTCTCTACTTCTTCACATATAGCTTTACTAGCTCAATACTTCACACTCTCTGCTCTTCTCTATTCGAAAGTAAAGTCCACCAAGATAACTAAGAGGGGGGGATGAATCAGTTATCAGATAATTATAAATTTTATCATCTTCAATAGCATTTAACAATGTAATCAATGCAATTACTAACCATACAAAGATATTCATACACAATGACACAATAACACAAGATATGTTGACTAGGGAACCTCTTAATCAAAGAGTAAACCCGGTGGGAATGATGCCCACAAAAGTTGCACTAATATAAATATTCCTTGTGAAAGGATGGACTCTATTAGGAGTCTTATGAAATACATTCAGTACATATAAATCCCTGTTAGGAGATTTTGAATCCCTGTTAAAAGATTCTAACCTTGTTAAGAGTTATGGAAGACAGAAGGACCCACTGCCCAAACAGCTTCAGGGTAAGATCACTAAACACACTATCCAAATAACCTTAATATTATTCAGCAAAATAATATCAAATATATTACCTCCTTACTATTCCAAACCGCACTCACTTCTACATCAAATCTCAATTCCAGATCTCTGTACTTCGCATGTCTTCCTTCACAATTTCGCTTTCACAACCTCTTAGACTCTTTTCTTCACTTCATGCTTACATTCACATGCAACCAAAACCATAATAATGCTTCTTTCATATTACAACTACTTAAAATAAGGAAAAACATTCCTTCTTTTATACCACACTCAAATAATTACAAATGAGTCAGCACATAATTACAAAATAAAAGTTTCCACACGCTACATCAAAATTACACAAAACTGTCTGCTTCCAGATGCAATAACTCTTCACTCATGTGATCTCAAAGTTTGCGCTATGAACCACATCACCATTAATGTGTCTCAAACTTTCCTTTAACTGCACAAAACTAGATTCCATCCCGATTAGGAGATATCATCCGATTTCCACAAACCGCTACTCAGGAACACTGCCTGAATACTGCTTTTACCAAAATACTCATAACTTTCATGAATCAATGAATTACTATCTGTGCTCTTAACCATAGAAAAATAACATATCAAAGAGTATAACATCAACATCACATAGCTCCAACTATAATATCCCATGTGCGCTAATCAAAACACTATCTGCTTCTCTGCTAGTTTCTAGAAGATCACTGTGTTGACATCAATGACAATCATAGTCATGAATGCAACAAAAAATGATATAGAATGACTGCCAACATCTAGCATTCATTCCTAACAATATACCCCATTGGCATTGATGGCAACATAGATGAAAAACATCCAATGTTCCAAAAATCCAATATTGCTGCACTAATACTCTGAAAATTCTTCAAATCTTCTTCATCAATCAAATCTTTCTTTGTTATCCTATTAAGTTCTCTCCAACAGATGGTACATAGGGTTTTTCATGTAGACTTCTCCCCCATTGACATCAATGATAGAAATTTCATCACTATGTCAACAACAACTCAATGTCCAAAGACACTGTTTCAGAAAATACATTCACAAGAGTCCTCATGACTTAGCTCAGATACACATACTCTCCCATAGAGGAAGTACCAACATCCAATCCAAAAAAAGATAGGGCTCATATCCCACTGGATGGATGCAACCAACTGCATCATGACTCAAAAGTAGGCTAGGGCATAACCCCAAGCATACCTCTTAGATACTCAAATGTATCCTTAGGCAAAGGCTCTATAAATATGTCTGCTATCTATTCCTTTGTGCTTATGTACTCCATTCTGACTTCTTTCTCAACTACTTTCTCTCTTACAACATGATACTTGATCTCTATATGCTTAGTCTTAGAATGTAAAATAGGATTCTTAGACATACTGACTATGCTGGTGTTGTCACAATGTATGACAACAGGCTCAAAAAATTTAATTCCAATATCCTTTAGCATCTGCTTCATCCAAATTATCTGGTTACAATTGTTTGTTGCTGCTACATATTCTACTTCTATTGTACTCTATGAAATACAATTCTGCTTCTTGCTCAACCAGGAAACTAATCTTCCTCCAAGAAAAAAGGCTCCACCACTGGTGTTTTTCTTATCATCAACACTACCTCCCTAATCAGCATCTATATATGCACATAGGGTAAAATCATCAGATTTTTCATACCATAATCCATAGTCCATTATGCCTCTTAAATATCTCAATATCCTCTTTACTGCTGCATAATGTGACTCTCTAGGTTCAGCTTGAAATCTTGTTACCATTCCAACTGAATGTTATATATCCATTCTAGTGTGTGTTAAGTACTACAATCCTCCAATCATGGATCTATATTTCTTCTGCTCAACTACTGGTGTTTCATCTTTGCTTGATAGTTTGTGTTCTATAACCATAGGTGTTCCAACTAGTTTATAGTTCTCTATTCCAAATCTTTTCAGCAAATCATTCAAGTACTTTGTCTGGCTAACAAAGATACCATCACTATTCTGTGTTATCTCTAATCACAAAAAGTATTTCATCTCACCAATCATGCTCATTTCAAATTCAGTCTTCATTTTATCAGCAAATTTGTCACTAGCTTCATCTTCTCCTCCAAAGATAATGTCATCAACAAAAATAACTATAACTAACATTCCATTTTCAATTTCTTTTGTGTATAGATTACTATCTGCTTTTCCTTCAATAAATCCCAATTTTAACAAATATTTATCCAATCTAGCATAGCAAGTTCTAGGTGCTTGCTTTAGTCCATATAATGCTTTCTTCAGTTTACATACCATATTTCCTTCTTGAGTCAAAGGAAAACCTTCAGGCTACTCAATGTAGACTTCTTCTTCCAATTCACCATTTAGAAATGAGGACTTCACATCCATCTGATACACTTTGAATTTCTTAAAAGTTGCATAAGCCAAAAACATTCTCACTGCTTCAAGTCTTGCTACTGGTGCAAAGGTTTCTTCATAGTCAATTCCATCTTGTTGTGAGTATCCCTTACATACTAATCTTGCTTTGTTTCTTACTACTTCTCTTTGTTCATTCATCTTGTTTCTGAATACCCATTTAGTTCCAATCACATTCTTGTCTTTAAGTCTAGGAACCAATTCCCATGTCTTGTTCTTTTCAATTTGATCTAGTTCTTCTTTCATAGCATTAATCCAATGTTCATCTTCACAAGCTTCATTAGTAGATTTAGGTTCAATTTGAGAAATCAAACATAAATTTACCTTATTTCTAGTCATAACTCCTCTGTCCAAACTTCCAATAACTTGTTCAAGAGGATGATGTCTAGATAAATACCTGTTCGATGTCATAGTCACAGATCTTGCTTCATCTATAGATTCTTCTCTAGATTCTTCTCTAGTTTCTTCTATAGTATGATTCTCATTCAACAATTCACTGTCAGTCTCATAGAATAATTCATTAGTTTCAATGTTAGGTTAAGGATTAGCTTCTTCATCAGATTCATAATCAAGCATTCTTTCCTGAATTTTAAACTTCTCATCAACTATAACATTTGTGCTCTCAACAATAGTTTTAGTTCTCTTATTGTAACATCTATATGCTTTGCTCTTCAAAGAATATCCAAGAAAAATACCTTCATCACTTCTAGGGTCAAACTTTCCAATATCATCATCTCTTTTTATATAACATTTGCTTCCAAAAACTCTAAAATACTTAACTAAGGGTGCATGTCCAAACCATAATTCATAAGGTGTCTTATCTGTGTCTACTCTAATTTGTACTATGTTCATTATATAGACTATTGTATTCACTGCTTCTCTCCAAAATGTCTTTGCCAAGTCATTCTCAAATAACATAGCTCTTGCTGCTTCAGTTACTGACTTGTTTCTTCTTTCTGCAATACCATTTTGTTCAAGTGTTCTAGGGGTTGAAAACTATCTCTTAATACCATTCACTTCACAAAAGGTGTTAAACTCTCTAGAAGTAAATTCTCCACCTCTATCAGATCTCAAACACTTAATCTTCATTCTAGATTCATTCTCAACTTTATTCTTAATGATCTTAAACTTATCAAATGCTTTAGATTTTTCTTTTAGAAATGCAATCCACATCATTCTTGTAAAATCATCAACAAGAATCATAAAATACCTTTCTCCATAGAATCCTCTAGTCCTGGTAGGACCGCTCAAGTCTATATGAACAATCTCCAACTTCTCTGCCGATGTGAACTTCTTACTAGGAAATGAACTTCTCTTCTACTTAGCCATCACACATTCTTTGCAAATCATGTTAGTAGGCTTCATAATTTTAGGCAAATCTCTTACTGCAACTGTATTAATCACTTTCACAATATTATGAAAGTTTATATGACAAAACCTTCTATGCCATAACCAACTATCATCAATTTTAGTAATCAAGCATGTCATCTCAGTAGGATTCAACTGAAATACATTACCTCTGGTTCTAGATCCAGTTCCAATTAGATTTCCATCTTTATCCTTTATCACACAAGTTTTCTCAATAAACCAAACTTGATATCACTTATCCACTAACTGTCCAACACTCAAAAGATTATGTTTCAATCCATCAACAAAGTAAACATCATCAGTATTAGTCTTTCCATCAAGAGTAATAGATCCTATACCTTTAATCAAACAAGGTGCATTGTTACCAACTCTAACAACTCCTCCATCATAATTGTTAAACTTTATGAACTTCTTCACATCTCTAGTCATGTGATGTGAACAACCACTATCTATAATCCAATCATCTTTCTTTTCAGCTTGGGAAACTAATTCTTTTTCTTCTTTAACATCAAATTCAGAATTTTCTTCTTTAATTTCTACAAATCCTATTTCATCATTATTCTCAATATCATTTTCACTCAAAGTTCTTTCCATACTAGCTTTAAGATCTTCATCATTAGCATAATAACATTCCTTAGATCTTCTAGGCTTGAAATTATTTCTATACTTCTTAACTCTCTTTGGACATTTAGATGCAAAATGACCATATTCTTGACAAGTCAAACATTTAAAAAATTTCTTACTGTTTGGTTCTCTTTTCACAAGAAAGGAAATACCTTCTTCAATCTTCTTATCTTCTTAATTTTTAGATCTGTTGCTACTACCATAATCTCCACTCACACTAGTACTTCTTGACAAAGTAGGGTGAATACTAAGAGCACTGAATGTTGTCTCCATTCTAGGTAAGTCTCTTGATAACCTCAAGTTCATCTCTGTTGCTTCCAATCTTCCAAGAAGAGTCTCTCTTGTAAAGTTTGTAGTACAAGGTATAACTTGTTCAATCATTTGTGTTGTCTACTTAAATACAGGAGTCAATGTCCTTAGAATTTTCCATATCACTTCATTCTCTGTCTTTGATCCTCCACAAGATTTTATCCCTGCAACAATTTCTGACATTCTACCAATATAGCTTCTAACAGATTCATCTTCCATCATTCTAATATCTTCAAATGCACATATCCAATTATGTAATCTAGCTCTTTTTGCATGTTCATCACCTTCAAAAGTAGAGTGTAAAGCTTTCCAAATTTCTTTAGATTTCTTAAAACATTTTACCTGACTGTATTCATTCTCTGGAAGTGCTGTCAAGAGTGCTTCTCTTGCAAGTATGTTACACATGAATAGATCTACCTCATCTTTAGTACTTGTTTCAAGATTGTCTTCTTCAATTATAGTCCTATTATTCTTTGTAATCAACCAATAGCCTGGTCCTAAACACAATAGATGTGTCTTCATCTTTTCCTTCCAACTGTCAAAATTTACTCCATCAAACTTAGGGCTTTCTTTCCTAAAATTCTCCATGGATCTCCTTAAGTTGTTAAACTTTCCTTTCAAGGACCTGCTGCTCTGATACCAATTGTTAGAAAGTAAAGTCCACCAAGATAACTGAGAGGGGGGGGTGAATCATTTATCAGATAATTATAAATTTTATCATCTTCAATAGCATTTAACCATGTAAGCAATGCAATTACTAACCATACAAAGATATTCATACATAATGACACAATAACACAAGATATGTTGACTAGGGAACCTCTTGATCAAAGAGTAAACCCAGTGGGAATGATGCCCATAAAAGATGCACTAATATGAATATTCCTTGTGAAAGGATGGACTCTATAAGGAGTCTTATGAAATACATTTAGTACATATAAATCCCTATTAGGAGATTTTGAATCCCTGTTAAAAGATTCTAACCCTGTTAAGAGTTATGGAAGACAGAAGAACCCACTACCCAAATAGCTTTAGGGTAAGATCACTGAACACCCTGTCCAAATAACCTTAATATTATTCAATAGAATAATATGAAATATGTTACCTCCTTACTATGCCAAACCACACTCACTACTACATTAGATCTCAATTCCAGATCTTTGTACTTCGCATGTCTTCCTTCACAATTTCACTTTCACAACCTCTTAGACTCTTTTCTTCACTTCATAGTTACATTCGCATGAAACCAAAACCATGCTCACACTTCTTTCATATTACAACTACTTACAATAAGTAAAAACATTCCTTCCTTTATACCACTCTCAAATAATTACAAATGAGTTGGCACACAATTACAAAATAAAAGTTTCTACACGCTACATCAAAATTACACAAAACTATCAGCTTCTAGATGCAATAACTCTTCACTCATGTGACCTCAAAGTTTGTGCTATGAACCATGTCACCATCAATGTGTCTCAAACTTTCCTTTAACTACACAAAACTATTTTCCATCCTAATTAGGAGATATCATCCGATTTCCACAAACCGCTACTCAGGAACACTGCTTGAATACTACTTTTACCAAAATACTCATAACTTTCATGAATTAATGAATTACTATCTGCACTCTTAACCATAGAAAAATAACATATCAAAGAGTATAACATCAACATCACATAGCTCCAACTGTAATATCCCATGTGAGCTAATCAAAACATTGTCTGCTTCTCTACTAGTTTCTAGAAGATCACTGTGTTGACATCAATGACAATCATAGTCATGAATGCAACAACAACTGCTATAGAATGACTGCCAACATCTAGCATTCATTCCTAACATGCTCTTTTCTTCACTTCATTTCTTCCTTCTGTTCTAAGTGATCACAACTGACCGACTATAAGTAGTCTTCTCCAAAGGATATAATCAAGTCAGCCTATTAGAACCTTCTTGAAATCATATTAGAGAAACACTACAACTCTCCAACAACATTTACAATGGCTTAACCAAGCACGCAACACAAAAAGAATTATGCAACTCAATATGAGTAGACGCGTCACTTCACACAGTCAGCTCCACCAAATTAACTGAAACTTTACTTACAAGCTAAAATACATTATGCACTCTTAACCAAACATTCTTAACTCATAACCAAACATGTATGTCATAATGATAGGCACAACTACTGAAACAATATAAACATTGTTGGCTCCAACAAACAATCTCAGGAAACTGTAACTAGAAATAGAAACATCATAACTCAACTTCAACTGTACAACTAACTCTACGTCCATGAACATAGCTTCACAAATATATCTACAACACAAATATAAATGTGCAATGCTCCATCATAACCATACTGAGAATCTCATACCGAACTTTGCCTGTAACATAGTCAGGAACACTACTAATGTAAACAATTACACAATTGTCTGCACTCACAATCAACCTCTATGTCTATGATATTATGTTGATAACATATCTAAGAAACATATTCTCAAGGCTCTCTACATAAGACTTCAACACAGGCTGCTTATCATATGTTGTCATCAATGACAAACATACAATCAACACTAGTTTGCTGGCAAATCTCCAACATAGTCTTGGTGAAGGGTTGTGCTTTATCGGCTAGCTATCTAATAAATTTTCTTATTGATTGTAGCTTTCCTTGAAATGTTCTCATTTGATTGATATTTCAAGGTGGTTTCATTTCTATTATAGCTTTCACTTTAGTAGGATCCACTTCAATACCTCATGTTGAGATAATGTGTCCTAAATGTTTGCCGAGGTAACCCCAAAATTACACTTTTTTGGATTGAGTCATAGTTTGACTATTCCATTCTTATAAATATTTTATCCAAATCATCAAGGTGAACATCTCTCGTAGTGAATATAGCCAAGGTATCATCCACATACTCTTCTATGTTTTTGTGCATCATATCATGAAAGATAGTCATCATCGCTCACTAATATGTTACATTAGTGTATTTTAGTCCAAAGTGTTGGCAAGTTGACCTTACTAGTATATATGACTAATTTTTATGTTGTCATTATGGAAACAAAGTCATATGAAGTTTTATAGTTAGCGCACTAACTTAGAAGATCATAATTTGGCTAAGTATGAAAGACAGAGAAGACAAAGACACACCTGATGATTAGAGCATCGGTGCACATGTACTATATGACCAAGTTTTGGTATGCACCCTTGGATATAATCTTTTGAGTTTTATGATATGCTAATTCTAAGAACGCATGGTCATATTTGATAGTATGGATAAGTTACAACAAGTCTAAGTGACATTGGCAGTTAATCAACATAGCAAAATAGAGTATGCAACCAACAGATAGTTTTTTGTTGAGCGTGTATCATTTTTTTTGTAAAGGCTATGCACCTATTATAATAGTGATGTAAACATGTTAATATCATTATATGTAAACATACTTGAGCCAATTATCTTGGACTCATTGTATGTGTTAGGTTTTAGGCCAACACAGTAGTTAGTTTTGGTTGCACCCATTCAACATGTATATATATGACATGCACTTATGTATTTTATATGATGAATAGATATAGAGTATGGAATATTTAAAGAAGATAATATATATGAGTGTTTAGTTAGTATGAGATAAAGCTCTAAAAGAAGTTAGAGCATTAGCGCACAAAAGGAACTGATTAGACAACAGTGCTAAAGCATCAGTTCACCATTATAGATATAGTGTGTATCTGATAACTAGGAGGTTGTAGCCTTCCTCATTAAGTAGTGAGCTGTGGTAGTGAGCCTTCCACCCCTAACAGGGTTTGTTCTATCAAACTCTTAACCAATTCATTGTACTTATTATTATAATGACTGCTCCTAACAGGGCAAAGGAACATTAATAGGTTCATAAAATTAGTACAATTATTCATGGGTGTTAATTCCCACCAAGGTTTTCCTCTGAGAAAGGTTTCCTCGTAAACATATCTTGTGTTATGTGTTATGGTTGAATTTTTCATTTTCTTTACTATTCATTTCATTACTAAAGTAATTGAGATAAGTTTAAACAAGTAGAAAAATACTAATTTTAGAACATTGATTCACCCCCCCCCCCCTCTCAGTGTTCCCACTCTTAACAATTGGTATCAAAGATTTGGTCCTCTAAGATAAGTTTAACCACTTCAGGAGATCATGGATACAGCTGAAGTGAAACATCTGAAGAAAAATCTTGAAGTAGCTTTTGAAGATCTTGATAGAGCTGAAAAGGAAATTGAAGAACTAAAATTGAAGGTTAATGGATCACAAGTATTCATCAAGAAACTCAAAAAAGATTTGAAGGATTGTTCAACAAATGATTTGGGAAAAATGGTCAAAAATTTGAATGAATAAAAAACATCTCTAAAGGATCAGATTGAAGATTTGGATGAAAAGATAACTAATAATCAAGAAGCCTAAGAAGAATATATCAAAGAAAATAAATAGTTGGATGAAGAACTTATGCAAGCAAACATGAAAATCTTGGAGTTAGAAAACATCAACAAAAAGATGGAATCTGAGTTGACGGAAGCAAAGAACCATATTGACAAATTGCACACAAGTGATGATCTATTAGACTCGCAGATATATGCATAAAGGATAAAAGGAGATTCCAGCGGTATTGGATTCAATGAAGCACAAAGTCAAATCAATGCAATGCAAGAAAGATTGAAAGCACCTGAAGAATCTACAAAAGCTAAGAAGACGAAACATCGTACTGAAGCTAAATCAAAACCACCTAAAGATGAATGCAAGATAGTAAACAAAAATTTTTATGCCTGTAACAAGCATGGACATATAGCAAGAGATTGTAAAAAGGTAAGACCTTTCAATGGTTATTGTTATTCATACAATAAATTTGGTCATAGAGCTATGAATTTTAGATCAAATCAAAGAAGCCAGACACAACACAATTAGAGAAATCAACCTTAGAAAAATTATAGAATTCCTCAAAACATCACATGTCATATATGCAATTACAATGGTCACACAGCTAGACAATGCAGTATGGTAACTCAAATCAATGCACTATGGAATATAAGGCCTCCAGTCATTTGTCACTCTTGTAACAAGGTCAGACACATCTCAAAGTTTTGCAGATCACAAGCACAAAGTCAAGAAAGACCTAATAAGTCTCAAGGATCAATATTGGATGATATGGAGAAGTCAAGTTTTTTAAAGCTACAGAAGATGCGAGTAAGATCTGGATGGAAGTAAAGAAAGATAATGTCAATGAAAAATTAGTGGATGCATCTATAATGGACACACCTTCTACTTCTAGATAAATAACCCTCATGGTCATAGGGGGAGCTAGATAATCTCTAGACCCATGCGCGGCTAGTATACTCACTCTCAGAGTATGCACCTTTGGTTTTAGTTATTTGGTTGCTAGTTGATGCAATAAGAAAGATCGCACAGCCTGATTGTCAGCAAGAAATTAGATTGGAATTCTTTGTTGCAACCCATATTATGATGGAAAGCATTAATTATAGAAATTTGATTTATTAGTCACTGGAGATCTATTATCTTCACTTTTGCATTTGAGATCAAGCCTTTGGAGAGCATAGGAGATCATAGCAGCAAGTATTGAAGGATTGAAGTTGTTTTCATTAGCAAATAATTGTTAAAATTATTGTGGAACCCTAGCTTGGATGCGTCATTTCAGAAACCCTTTGGAACCCTACTTAAGTGTTGAAGCAAGTAAGTAATGGAAACTCCAGTAGTCTTTGATGTCATAGAAAGGAAAAGATATGTATTCAAAAAGCATCCATTTAAGTCAAAGCTAGATGATTTAGAATGAGCATTTTCCAGAACTTTGATGGGAGTTATGCATGTTGAGGATATTCATGCTTACATATATCGTAAGAAGGATCCTGTAGGAGTAGATAGGATAAGGTCACACATTGAATCTATGGTTAATCCAGACTTCACATTCAAGGATGAATTCATGCACTTCACAAATAACCCTATCATTGAGTATGTGATTGCATATGAATTCTATGAGTCGTAATGGATTAATTTATTGCTTAGCAAGATTCATGATGATTTTTTTTGGATTGGATAAGTCCCTATTTGCATAACTACTAATCTCATTCATGAGATGACTACAGTTTCTAAGATTGACACCATTCTTGCATTAGGTAAAGATGTCAAGAAATAGGTTGAGAAAGCATGTAAGTCTAGGAGTGATAAGCATGGCATGACTATTGAGCCCATTGAGGAGAAAGACATAAAACTCATGGCTATGAACCTAGGATAAAAGTTCCAGCATGAAAATAGAGTGAACAGTGTATCCGCAACTACTATTCTGGCAGCTATAAGGATAGTGAAAGAAAATGGAGGGTTTACCCTCTATGAAATCTTGCGTGCATAGTTGTTAGACAACATAAGATCCAGAAAACATGATAAGAGAAAAATATTTAGATTCAGGTCATTGATCATCTACATGTACCTTCATATAGTTGGTAAGGTCTCTGATCTCTATCTAGCTGAGAGTACAACTACATTGCCTCAAATTTCATTCAAGGAAAGATCAAAGAGCACCCTAAAGGACTACATGCAACTAGAAATCAAGACATTCAGAATTAAGATGCAGAGAAGGTATAGGATACTTGAGAAAATAGTGGAGAAATACAAGGATAATATTTGCTTCATGGTGGAAACAGACACTACATGTATGGAAGCAGTTGAGCCTAGGATGAATTGGATTCATCCACTTGGCTATGAAGTTAATGAACACATTTTGGAAGGCTATGCACAAGTCCTCCTATCAGTGCCTAAGGATCCCAATGAACCTAGATGGGGAATTTATGAAGAAAAGACAAGACAAGTTGCTTTTGTCTTATATAGTGTTGTGACAAAGAGAAAAGCATCTAGAATTACCTCAGACATTCTAAAAATTCATGGTGTTACCCAAGAAGACCTAGATAAATCAAGGGAACCAAACATTTCTATGCAACTTGAGAGTGCACCCTCATCTACAGAAGTCAAAATAGAAAAATCTGATTATCCAAAGGAGAAGAAGAGTAAGATTGATGTCAGCGCCTCTATGCCCACAACCACAATTGATCTAGAGTCCACTCCACCTCCTGAGCCAAGAAAGATGTCTAGAAGGAAGAAGTAAATTGGCACAAGCCACCCATCCTCAAGGATAACTAGAAGAAAAGGAAAGAACACTCAAGCACCTCCTGAGGTAGGATTTAGACCTAATTTAGAAGTCTTGAGAACTAGAGTTGATGATGAAGGAAGGATAGATCAGATAGAAAAATTCTATGACAAGTATCATGAGATTTACAAGTCATTAATTCATTCTATGATCATCAAGCCTATGATTAAGTTCAAAAAGTCAGTTTTAGAACATAAGACAGTCATTCCTGATCAAGTATGGAATATAGTTGACTCTTTGAAATGACAAGCTATTGAAGAGGATATGAGAATAAAAGAAAAGATATTGGATGACAACCTCCCTATTTATTCACTAGAAGAGAAGATATTACTGTTAGATTTGGTAAAGCCACATCTATGAACAAAAATTAGAACTCTACAGATAATGAAAAAAGCTTATGAGTTGGTTGCAAAGGAGATAGAGAAGGCATTTAAAAAAAAGTTTTTGGAAAGACACATGTATCCTCCTACTACACTTGCAACCCAAGTCCCCTCTAAAAAAATAAAAGAATCTAAGATCCCAAATGCACCTATGACAGGTCCACAGGATTCTACCCCCAAGGCTAAAGCTAAGAATGAAACAATTATGATTGATAATGTTAAAATATCTGTGGTGGTGAAAGATAAATATCTAGATAAGTTTGAAGAATCCTTTGTAAGTACTAAAGAGGTTGAGATCTTATGCGGTGAATAATCACCTATGTAGCAAGAAGAAGTCCAAATTGAAGACTTAACAGGACATGAAAATGAGAAGGAAGATGAGCCTAAAGAAGAGCCTTCTATTGAGATCCTAGTGAAGGTAAAAAGTGAACTCATGGATGTAAGTCAAAGCACACTTCTTTCTCCTAAGTCATCTATATCATTGTTGTCAAGTTTGACACCTGATACAAAAAGCCTAGACTCATGGGGAGAAGAAGATATGATGAAGATAAGTGTATTGGCTATGGAGAAAGCCAAAGAAAAACAAGTAATGAGGAATCCTCTATTTGTTGAATCAGTCAGCATATTGAATAGTTTATTTCTTGAGAATAAGAAAGTGATTAGTGTTCATTTAGTGGATGATGTTAGCAGCATCTTATCAAGCTTCAAACCAAATTTTTCAAGTCTAGAAGCCTTAGCATCAAAAATTGCAGAAGAGAAATATATCAAGAAAAGGCTACATGAATTGATAAACAATTTCTCACTTGACCTTAATTCTCTAAATATTGGTCAAGAAATCTTGAAAGAGTTAGTAGCAAAAGGAAGGAAGATAATTGTTGATTGCATGAATAAGGACAAAGTCACTATAGACATCTCTAAAATGATTCAGGAAGTAGAATCTCTAATGGCAGCAGTAAGAAAATCAATGGAAGATCCCTCTAAAGACATAAACATTTGCAATAATATTTATCAAGGATAGTTAGATAAAATTGAGAAGGCAGAAAAAGAGATGGCAAAGATAAGGGCTAGACAAGCATAGCTAAGAAATGCACTAGCGCCCTCACTAGATGTACTAAATCAGAACATCAAGTAGATAGATGCCACAACTATAACATATGATCAAGGTCCCTGCATAGATTTAGAAAAGATGGAGAAGCTCACTTATTCATTATGTTCCCATCTTTAGATAGTTGATGCACTCAAGGTGTTTTGGCAAAAAGAAATCAAAAACCTTCAGATTGCATACCCTGATGTATTTTCTATGTAAGTACTTGAAGTTATCCTTTTTGAGCACCTTTGTCATTAATGTCAAAGGGGGATTAGTATATATGGTATAAAGGATTTAGTAGTGTATAAAGAAGAAGAAGATATGATGTATAGTTTGATAGCAATTTTTTGTGTAAGTTAAGTTTAGCAACTTCGCCACATTCCTTTGTTGCCATTAATGAAAAAGGGGGAGATTGTTGGAAAGTTGACCTTACTAGTATATATGACTAAGTTTTATTTTTTTATTATGGTAATAAAGTCATATGAAGTTTTGTAGTCAGTGCACCAACTTAGAAGATCATAATTTGGCTAAGTATGAAAGATGGAGAAGACAGAGAAGCACCTGACGATCAGAGCATCGACGCACGTGTGTATGACCTTGTTTTGGTATGTGCCCTTGGATATAATATTTTGAGTATTCTGATATGATAAGTCTAAGAACACATGGTCATATTTCATAGTATGGATAAGTTGCAACAAGTCTAAGTGACACTGGCAGTTATGCGATAGAGCATAATAGAGTATGTAGTCGACAGATAGTTTTTTGTTTAGTGTGTATCATTTTGTTTTGTCAAGGATATGCGCCTATTTTAATAGTGATGTAAACATGTTAATATCATTGTATGTAAACATGCTTGAGCCAATTATCTTGGAAGCACTCTTTGTGTTAGGTTTTAGTCCGATACAGTAGTTAGTTTTGGTTGCACCCATTCAACATGTATATATATGGCATGTGCTTTTGTATTTGATATGATGAATAGATATAGAGTATGGAAGATATAAAGAAGAGAAGATGTATGAAAGTTTAGTTAGTATGAGATAAATCTCCAAAATAATTTAGAGCATCAGTGCACAAAAGGAATTGATCAGACAATAGTGTCAAAGCAGCAATTCACCATTACAAATATAGTGTGTATTTGATAACCGGGAGGTTGTAACCTTCCTCATTGAGAAGTGAGCTCTGGAAGTGATCCTTCCACCCCTAAAAGGTTTTTTTCTATCAGAATCTTAATTGATTCATTGTACTCAATATTGTAATGACTGCTCCTAATAAGGCAAAGGAACATTAACAGGTTCATAAGATTAGTACAATTATTCATGGGTATTAATTCTCACTGGAGTTTTCCTCTGGCCAAGGTTTCCCTGTAAACATATCTTGTGTTATGTGTTATGGTTGAATGTTTCATTTTCTTTACTATTCATTTCAGTACTTAATTAATTGAGCTAAGCTTAAAGAAGCAGAAAAACATTAATTGTAGAACACTAATTCACACCCCCCCCCCCTCTCAGTGTTCCAATTCTTAACACAAAGGGCATAATATTATAATAGAAAGTACCCTGAGCACAAGTGAATGACATCTTTTATTGGTCTTTAGGTGCAATACATATTTGATTATAACCAAAAAATCTATCTATTAGAGAATACATATGGAAACCAACAGTAAGATCCAAAATCATGTCTATATCTGGCAGCAGGAAGTCATCTTTGATACAATCTTTATTCAAGTCTCTAAAGTCTGTACATACCCATATTGATTTGTCTACTTTTGAAATAGGTACAATTTTCAAGATCCATTAAACATAGTTTATAGCTTGTCTGAATGTATCTTTGAGTAACTTTTCCAATTCTACCTTAACTAGTAATGTTATGTGAGAGTGCATCTTTCTTAGTTTTTGTTTTATTGGTTTGATGCTTGGTGCAATAGATAAGTGATTCATGATGAGATTTGTGTCCAAGCTAGGTATATTGGAATAAGATAATGCAAAATTGATATTTTTCTCTTTAAAGAACTGAATAAATTGTTGTTTTTCTTTGTCAGAAAAAGTTTGAGTAAGATGTATAGTTTGTGGATTTTATTATGTTCCTAAGTTTAGCTACTATGTAGGCTCTATAAGCACTAGAGATATTTCTTGAAAATGATTAGGGATAATATCAAGTATCTCATCTATAGGTGCGTCATAGAGGTTTTTACCATTGGATATGTCTTTTATTTTTACCATTTTTGGATCTAAAACTTCCACAGAGTTGTTTTCACCATCAGGTCACTTTTTTATTTTTATTTTTGTTCTTATTTTTATGACTATGATACTTAATATCTACCACTCATTGCACTGGTGGAAGAGGGAAGGGGCTTAATAGCATTGAGATAGCATGAAAGGTCATGATCATTAGTGAAGTACAAGAGGTTCATGGTCTTAGAGGTGTTTTAGTTGATTATTTCAAGGTAGACAAGAGGTAAGGAACCAATGGGCTCAAGGGAAGATACTCCAGTATCATCATCATCATTATCATTCACAACTACCAAGGATAAGTCAATAAAGTTGTCTTTTATATAATTTTTTCATGCATGACTTGTCATAGGATCATTAGAGAAGTTATCAGAAGTGTTATACAAACCTAACCATCCTGATATATTCCCAAAATGAAGATTAGCTTCTCGTTAAACCTCATATCTCTAGTGGATAAATCTCTGTAAAGGGACCATCGTAATCCTAGACCTTGAACCAAAATTCTAGTTGATATTCCAAGGAGGAATGGTAGAAGGACTGTTGGGAGGAGACTCTTCTTCATATGCATCTTCAGTCGAATTTATCACAATAGGCTCAATATTTGGATGATCTAGATCATCTTCTAGGTCATGTTGTGTGTTATAACTCTCACCAATCTCAAAAGTGGAAGTAGAGGAGTACTTGTGAATTACATCAACTTCTATATCCATCGTAGCATTGAAAAGTGAGTCCCATTCATACTCGTGTGAGTTAGTTAAACTACTAACATATCATCCTAAGTACTGAGCTATTGTCATAGGAGATTCTTCATTATCACGCTTTTGATTCACAACTTTTGTCTCAATTTCATCTAGATTTATGTCAGTTCTATGAGATTGATTTTCTTGAATTTCAATTTCTTGATTATGCGTTTGGTTGTTCATATCTTGAGATATTTTCCCATAATCCAACATAGGTATGTATGGTGACCTAGGTTGTATTATCTCTTTAGATAGATCTATAAAGCTAGATAGATCTAAGATGTGTGAAATATCAACAAGCTACCCCCATTTAGGGTGTCTTTCCTTTGTAGAGATCTCTTGTTGTTGTCCAGATTCTTTTGAAATGACTAATGCATGTTCATTAATTTTTTCCTCAGTTGTAGTCTCCTCATTGTTTTCCTCAGTAGGTTGATTAGTGGTGTTTACTAGTAAGTGTAGTTCTCTTTGATTTTATGTAGGTATATGTAACAATATTTCATATGGCCTAAGAATAACATCCTCATCCTCATCATCAGAGTCTCCAAATCTATCAAACATAGGGCCACCTGTAGAGGATGGTTTAAATTTTTGTTCATATTACTTTACCCTAGTTTTATCCTTAGGTTTATGTTAGTCCATTTTCCAATCAATGCAAAAAATATAGAGAAAATGACCTATTCCTACAAAAACCCTAGAAAATTGTCATGCCCTAGCTACAACACAGTTTTGATCTGTGAAGAAGATGTTGGAGATTTACCAGCAGGCCAGTACTGATTGTATGTTTTTCATTGATGAAAATATATGGAAAGTAGCATGAGTGGAAGTCTTATGTAGTAATCTTTCAGTATATAAAGCATGGACATGATATCACCATGATATCATGGGTGCAGAGGATAACTGTTAGTACAGATAGTTATATATCAGCTTCTGTCATCAGTGTTCCTAACAGAGTTATAGGCAGTGTTATGTGTATGGTTGTCCATACCATTATCATGGAGCCTTGTGTGCTTGGATCTATGTTGAAGACATGTTATTTATGTTTTATTTATGGATGCATAGTATGTTAATGAGTAGAAGTGAAGTTATGTAGTTTCTATTCACCAGCAGCAGTTTCCTACATTTGTTCAGAAGAGCCGACAGAGATTTTTTTGGTTCTTTAGTTGTGCCTATCTTTAGGGTATGTGCCCTTGTATTTAATCTTAGAGGAGAGTTATTGATGTTTAGTTAAGAGTGCATGAGTTAATTTAGCTTGAGGATAAAGATCCAATTTTTTTGGTAGAGCCGACAGTGTGTAGTATGTGTCTACAATTATCTTATTGGACAAGTCACAGATTGTGTTGCGTGCATAGTAGAGCCAACAAAATGTTTATTAGAGTTTGTTATGGTTTCTCTATTATGATTTCAAGGTGGTTCTAATAGGCTGACTTGATTATATCATTTGGAGGAAAGATATTTATAAGCAGTCATTTGTGATTGTTGAAATGTGGTTCATGGTTGATTAAGAAGAGCAGAGCAGAGTGTGCAAAGTGTTGAGCCATCAAAAGAAGGTCTATGTGACCAAGTAAAGTACTTGTGTTATTCATTAGAACTGATCTAGATAGCAAGTCTAAGTGCAATTCACCAATATCTAGATATAGTGTGTATCTGTTATTCAGAAGGTTGTAGTCTTCACCCCTTTGAGCAATGAGCTCTTAGATAGTGCATCCTCTCCCCTAATAGGGACAATTGTAAAAGAATCCTAATAGGTTCCAACCCTTGACCAGGTCTACTATACTAAATATATTGTAAAGAAACTCCTAACAGGGTTAAGGATCTTCTAACAAGGATCATAATACTCTAGTGCAAAAATATTAGTGGGTGTCAATTCCCACTGGGGTTTTTACCTATTTGGGTTTCCCTGTAACTAAAATATTGTTGTTGTGTTCTTGTGTTCTTTCATTTTATTTATGCTTAATATTTAAGTATAATTAATTGGATAAAGAATTGAATCTTGTAGATAACTAATTCACCCCCCCCCCCCCCTCTCAGTTATCTCTTGGGACTATTCCTAACAATTGGTATCAAAGCCAAGTGCCTCAGAGAGAAAGTTTAACAACTTGAGGTTGATCAGATGGCGTACTTTAGGAAAAAAAGTCCTAAGTTTGATGGAGATAATTATCTTGATTCGAAGAACAAGATGGTGACCCATTTGCAGTGCATTGGTTTTGAAGTTTTTGATGTGACTATCAAAGCAGCCAAGATACCTACCCTAGAAGACCTTGCACAAGAGGATGCTACTGATAGACAAAAGGAATTGTTTCATCAGAATGCTATAGCTAAAGAATCCCTTATCAACACCCTATCTAAAGGTGAATTTTCAAAAATAAAAAAGGTAGATACAACCCACAAAATATGGAAGCACCTAGAAGACATATTTGAAGGAGATAAATAAGAAAAGGATGCGTGATGAAAGACATGGAAGAAAAGGTACAATGCATTAGAGATGCTACTTGAAGAAAACATCAGAGCTTATAATCAAAGGATAAATGAAGCAGTTGCTGGAATCAGAAACAATGGTGGAGAGATTTCAGAAGAAGACATTATGGATAAGTTAATGACTACTCTCACTCCTAAATATGTAAGCAAGATTAACATCCTTGATGAGACCATGCAGCTTACATCTAATTTCAAGAGAGATACTTTTTATCAAAAAACTCTCATCTTTTGATATTTCAAGATTGAAGACAAAACCTAAGAGTGAAACAACCTTCAAAGCAATAGTTCATGGTAAGAAATCTACAAACACTTCTAGTAATTTTGATGATTATGATGAAGAGAAAACTCTAGATGATTTCATTTCTATGATTGCCAAAAGAGAAAAGAAAGGAAAAGGAAAATATGAAGTTTAATTACCATTTAAGTTCTTTTCATGTAATAAGATCAGTCACTTTGCATCTAAGTGCCCTACTAGAGCTAGAAAGTTCAAAAAGGATTACAAGCCTAAGTACTCTTAGAAATGCTACTATGCTAGAGATAGAGTTTCAGATGAAGAATCAAGTGAAGAAGAAATTGGATTCATTTTGATTATAGACAAAATTAATAACAAGACAAATCATAAAGATGATAAGAAGGAACAAGAGCTTGCATTGATTTCACAAGCTGACATAAGGATAGACTGGATTATAGATAGTGGTTGTTCACATCACATGATAGGTGATAAAGGTAGGTTTGTTCATTTGGACAAATACAATGGTGGTATGGTCAGATTTGGAGACAACACTCCTAAACCAATAGTTGGTAGAGGAGTCATCACCTTGGATGGAAAGAATAGTACTAATGATGTTCTTTATGTTGATGGTCTGAAACATAACCTTCTTAGTGTTGGACAGTTACTTGGAAAAGGCTATCAGTTGGAGTTCAAAGATGACAAATGCATCATTAACAAAAAAGATGGTGTTATGATTTCATCAGGCTCAAAGACAAGAGGTAATTTTTTTCAACTGAATTCAGAAGAAAGTTGTTTTGTTGCTAAAGTTGATGATAGTTGGTTGTGTCATAAAAGACTATGTCATATCAATTTTGATAACATAGTAAAGATAAGCAATGTAAAGGTAGTAAGAGATCTACCTAGCATAGAAAAGCTAGTTGATACTATATGTAGGGAATGTGTGATGAGAAATCATGTGATAAATTCATTCAGGAGCAAGCAAAACTCAGTAGAGAACAAGTTGGATCTGATTCATACAGACCTATGTGATCTAACTCAAACAAGATCATACTATGGTGAAAGGTATTTCATTTTGTTTGTTGATGATTATACTAGAATGATGTGGGTTGCATTCTTAAAAGATAAGTCAAAATATTTTGAGAAGTTCAAAATATTCAAAGCTAAGGTTGAGAATGAATCTGGACTAAAGATAAAATGTCTGAGATCAGATAGAGGAGGAGAATTCACCTCTAATAGATTCTATGAGTACTGCAAAGAATATGGCATAAAGAGATAGTTAAGTGCACCTAGAACCCCTCAGTAGAATGGAATTGCAGAGAGAAGGAATATGATCATTATTGATGCAACATGCACCATCATGATTGAACAAAAAGTTTCACACACCTATTGGAGAGATGTAGTCAATACAGTAGTCTATACCATCAATAGGATTCAATTGAGGCCAGGCGCTGACAAAACACCTTATGAGCTATGGTTTGGTAATGGTCCCACAGTAAAATACTTCAAAATCTTTGGAAGCAAGTGTTACATCAAGAGAGGTGAAGCAGTAGGCAAGTTTGATGCAAGAAGTGATGAAGGTATTTTTCTTGGTTACTCTACTAAAAGTAAAGCTTATAGATGTTTCAATTTAAGATTGAAAAAGATCATAGAAAGTGATCATGTTAAGATTGATGAAAATTTTATGATTCAAGATAGATATCATGATTACTCACCCATTATTGAAGAAGAACCTAGACTCTCCACTAGTGAGATAGATATTGAAGAAATGTTTGATATTATTGATGTGTTATTCAATGACCCTGAGACAAGTGAAGAAGAAACTCCTAAGGCTAATAAGTCAGCATCACCTAAAGTTCCAAAGATTACATCAAGAAATCATTCCAAGATAGACATCATTGGAGATCAAAGTGCCAAAGTCCTAACAAGGTCACAAGCAAAGAACTTAGCTAGCAGTGAAGTGATATATTTACTATCTTAGATTGAACCTTTAAGTGTTGAAGATGCATGCAATGATTCAAATTAGCATGATGTTATGAAAGAAGAACTTGATCAGATTGTTAAGAATGACACTTGGGAACTAATCCCAAGACCTAGTGATAAGAATGTGATTGGAGCAAAGTGGATATTTAGAAACAAGATGAATGAAGATGGTACAGTAGTAAAAAATAAAGCAAGATTAGTATGTAAAGGGTATGCACAAAGAGAAGGCATTGATTATTTAGACACATTTGCAACTGTGAGTAGATTAGAAGCTATTAAGTTATTTCTAGCTTATGCTACAATCAAAAACTTCAAAGTATATCAGATGAATGTCAAGTCAGCATTCCTGAATGGTGATTTGAAAGAAGAAGTATACATTGAGAAGTCAGAAGGATTCACCTTATCAAACAGACCTGCTATCGTATGCAGATTGAAGAAGGCACTCTATGGACTTAAGCAAGCCCCTAGAGCATGGTATGAGAGACTACATGAATATCTAACAAATATTGGATTCAAGAAAGGAGTAGAAAATTGTAATCTATTCATTAGAGAGACATCTGAAGGTCTACTACTTGTAGCTATATTTGTTGATGACATTATCTTTGGAGGTAATGACAAACTAAGTGCAGAATTTGCAAAAAAAAATGCAGAATGAATTTGAGATGAGTATGATTGGTCCTATCAAATACTTTTTAGGACTAAATGTGCAGCAGATAGAAAAAGGAATTTTTATTATTCAGTCAAAATATGTGAAAGAGATACTAAAGAAATTCAAGATGGATGATTGCAAGCTAGTAGGAACCCCTATGATCACTGGATGTAAGCTTACAAAAGAAGATGACTCACCAGTAATAGATATAACATTGTATAAGTCTATGATTGGTAAACTTATATATCTTACTCAAACTAGACCTGATATTTCAAATACAATTGGCATAGTTGGAAGATTTGCAGGATAACCTAATCAAAGTCACCTCATGGTAGTAAAGAGAATATTCAGATACTTGTAGGGCACTATAGATTATGGTCTATGGTATCCTAATTCAGAAAATGTTGAGCTTCATGTGTACACAAATGCAGATTGGGAAGGATGTGTTCATGACAGAAAGAGTACCTCAGGTGTAGCAGTGTTTCTTGGTGATAGACTTGTCACTTGGACAAGCAAGAAACAAAATTGTATTTCTCATTCAACAGAAAAAGCAGAGTATGTTGCAGCAGCCTTGAATTGTTCTACAATTGTTTAGATCAAGCAGATGATGAAGAATTTTGGAATTCAGATTAATTATCCTATTATTATTCACTGTGATAACACTAGCACTATCAATATGTAAAAGAACCATGTGATGCATGCAAAGACAAAGCACAATGAGATCAATTATCACTTCCTAAGAGAGAAAGTGGCAGAGAAAGAAGTCAAGTTGGACTATGTGAGTACTAAAGATTAGTTGGAAAATATATTCACAAAGCCCTTGCCTAAGGATACTTTTGAGTATCTCAGGGAGAAGTTGGGAGTCATTCCCTTCCCTGATTTTGCTTAGAAGAAAGAAGGAAAGGCATTAGTCCTTAGGGACTAATGGAAGGTTCACTACTCTACCTTAGGAGTAGTACTGGTGCTTAAAATGAATGGCACCCTTTTCCATTGATTTCAAAGAGGGAGTAATATACAGAGTCATGAAAAAAAGAATTAAAAGAGGAGTAATATACTAAGGGGGAGCAGCATTCAGTTATGACAGCAGTTCAGTTGAGGAAATGGAGAATATTAGAAAATATTGCAGCAGGTGAAGGATTCATCTTTGGGGGAGTTTTGATGAGGAAATGAAGAATGTTATAAAATAAATTTTCATTTGGGTTGATGGTGGTTTTTCATTCCACATGTTTCCATCAATGCTAAAGGGGGAGATTGTTGGAGATTTTCCAGCAGGCTAGTACTGACTGTATGTTTTTCATTGATGACAACATATGGAAAGTAGCATTCATGGAAGTCTTATGTAGTAAGATTTTAGTATATAAAGTATGGACATGATATTAGCATGATATCATGGGCGCAGAGGTTAACTGTTAGTACATAGAGTTGTATAGCAGCTTGTGTCAGCAGTGTTCCTGATAGAGTTACAGGAAGTGTTTTGTGTATGGTTGTCCATATAGTTATCATGGAACCTTGCACGCTTGGATCTATGTTGAAGACATTTTATTTATGTTTTAGTTATGGACACATAGTCTGTTGATGAGTAGAAGTGAAGTTATGTAGTCGCTATCTGTGAGCAGCAGTTTCTTGTGTTTGTTCAGAAGAGATGACAGAGATTTTTTTGGTTCTTTAGTTGCACCTATCTTTAGGGTATCCACCCTTAGATTAAGCTTAGAGGAGATTTATTGATGTTTAGTTAAGAGCGCATGAGTTAATTCAGCTAGAGGAGAAAGATCTAGTTGTTTTGGTAGAGCCGACACTGTGTAGTGTGCGTATACAATTATCTTATTGGACAGGTCCCAGATTGTGTTGTGTGCATAGTAGAGTCGAAAAAATGTTTATTAGAGTTTGTTATGGTTTCTCTATTATGATTTCAAGGTGGTTCTAACAGGTTGACTTGATTATATCATTTGGAGGAAAGATATTTAAAGGCAGTCATTTGTGATTGTTGAAATGTGGTTCATGGTTGATTAAGAAGAGCATAGCACAGTGTGAAAAGTGTTGAGCCATCAGAAGAAGGTCTATGTGACCAAGTAAAGTACTTGTTCTATTCATTGGAACTTATCCAGATAGTAGGTCTAAGCGTAGTTCACCAAGATCCAGATATAGTATGTATCTATTATTCAGACGGTTGTTGCCTTTGCCCCTTTGAGCAGTGAGCTTTGGGATAGTGCATCATCTCCCCTAACAAGGACAATTGTAAAAGACTCCTAACAGGGTTTGACCCTTGACCAGGTCTACTATACTAAATATATTGTAAAGAAACTCCTAACAGGGTTAAGGATCTTCTAATAGGGATCATAATACTCTAGTGCAGAATATTAGTGGGTGTCAATTCCCACTGGGGTTTTTACCTATTTGGGTTTCCCCGTAACCAAAATATTGGTGTTGTGTTCTTGTGTTCTTTCATTGTGTTTATTCTTAATGTTTAACTATACCTAATTGGATAAAGAATTGAATCTTGTAGATAACTGATTCACCCCCCCTCTTAGTTATCTCTTGGGACTATTCCTAACAGAAGATATATAAGGTTTCATAACTTCCGAGCTTAGCCATGGATAATTTAGAATGTGTTCAATCTTTAGTTAAGATCGCATGAATTTTGGTGTAAAAACCAGTCAGATCCAATCATTTCAAGTCGATGAGGAACTAGGGTTTATCCATGCAAAGGGTTTTGAAAATTTGCCTAAGTCCAAGAAACCCTTCCCTTGTTCTTTTTCCTCATTACCTTTTCGGGCCACTTAAGACCCCATTCTTCACATGCTTTATTTTCCCATCTTGGGCAATTATGTTTCTATTCATATATCTAGCGACTGAGGCATTTTCCAGTTCTCTAAGTTCTTGGGTGGTTATGTCTTTTATTCAACAATTTGACAACTTTGTGTTCGCATAATCTCCTAATCTTGATGACTAAGTTCCTAACATCTAGTGACTTGGTGAATATTTATGTTTTCCTTTAGTTGCATATTCACCAAATATCCAGTCAAGTCTTTAAAGGCTTGGAGATATAACAAGGACCGTTAATGCAAATTAGATCGGGCGATTGGCACTGGTTCTCTAGATGTAATCAAGGGTAAAGAAATGATTCAGTGACTTGGAGATTTTCTCAATCATGTTTTCTCAGGACTTAACCTTAATTGTGTTAATTTGATCTTTGACTATTAACATAAGCTCCCAAAAATTCAATAAACTCCATCAAATCTTAAATCAAGCATTCATTACTTAGGTTCAGGAAAAATCAAGGTTATTAACTCTAGGCCTATTTAATTAATCCAATCCCACCAAAATGCAAAGGCTAGAGTTATTAATTAAAACAAATACATAAATACCTCCTAAATCAAACAAACACAACAAACACACTTTATGATTAGGAGGCTTGCACATGGATCAAGGATCAAGCCAAGATGCATCTCAACCACTCCTCATGGATGCATTTCAACCATCGATTCCCTTCCAAATCCTATAAAATAGAATTTTCAAAGGCTTCTATCTTCTTCTAAGATTTTAATGCTTCTACATGCTTCTAATTTGGCTTCCTAGTGCTTAGACTCCTACATACTTGCTCATAAATTTGAGGCTTCATAATCCATGATTATGAACTCTCATGCTTTGGAGAATTTGCTAGCTAATGGTTAGATTGATAGTTGTTTTCCATGCTTTCAAGCTTTTATTAAGTAGAAAACACTTCAATTTGGGTCATAATGGAAGGAATTAAGATTTCATATTTTATTGTAGTTGCATACATGTACTCTTGAATCTCTCATTTTAGTGTAGATTGTCACTGTTTTAAGGGTCAAATCTGAGAGCAAACTAACCCTTATTTCATACTCACATTAATTAGAGAGCAATAGGATGTTTTTGCTTGTTAGCTTTCTCAATTAGATCTTTATTTTTCTCTAACAAGTGATGTTACTATCCTATTGAAGTGTTGTGTTGCAGGTCACAAACTCACACACACATTTCTAGCACCCAACGTGGGGCTCAACCCCTGATTTTTTAATTTTCTAGCATTTTAGAATTAATTATCACTGTACAAATTTTCCCAAAGGATCATTTTTGGGAAGATCAACCGCATCTGGTAAATCTAGGATCGCATCCTGTATTCATGGATCACACTTGAGAACAAACTCACACTTGTTTGAAATACATGATCGCATCTTGTAGATCTGGATCGCATGCAAGAAATTAGGTCGCATTAGGGAAATAAACTCATTTCTAGGAATTCGGGGGGAAAAATCTAGGATCGCATTTGGGGTTTTTTATTGCGTTCTTGGGTTTTCTGATTCCTAATCAATTTCATTGGTTTTGTTCATGATTTTTGGTAGCCTGACTGTGATTTTGTAGGTTTAAAAGATAGAAAATTCAAATACTAACCCTTGTCTTTGATTTTCTTTAAGGATAAATGAACAATTATGCTTTTGTTTTTTAAGACTTAAAGATGATTTGATTTCATCTTGTAAACTAGTTAGAGGATTATGCTCTTTTCTCCTTGAGAGGAAATCAGAAACTCAAAAATTGGCTTATATTTTTGGGTTAAGTTGAGAAATGAATGCTAACAATTTGCATAAGTAATTTTCTTTGAAGCATTATCTTTGGATTTTGGATTTTCTAACCAACTAACAAGCTAATGGGTGAACTTGGTGTTTTTGGTTGATTTTGAAAGCCTAACGGTTGTTTGCAGGACGTTTGCCCAAGACCAAAAGAAATAAAAGACTACCAATGCTTGCTATGCAGGTTGCCTCTAAAGAAAAATTGACAAAAGAATTTCATGCTTGGTTTTTGTAGGAATTTAAAACAATTTGAAATCAAGTTGCAAATCAACTAGAGGATTATGCTTTTTTCCCCTTGAGGGAAAACTAGAAACTCAAACGTTGGCTTGCTATTTGGCATCAAATTGGAGTAATTGAACTCTTACTATGCATAATGTGTTTGGAATTTTTGGTATAAGTTAGGAGATTATGCTCTTCTCCTTCATGAAGAACTAGAAATCCAAAGCTTACTATCACTTGTTCATTTTCTTTATTTTACACCTTTAGAGGGCCTTCCGGTTGAGGAAAAAATCTCCTGGGAATGACCCAAGTGGGGACAATTCTTACACCGACTCTTCCACCCTGTTGGTGCCCAAAAATGATGGATTCACTTTTGGCCAACTAACAAGTTCACACTAATACCTCTGCAATTTTGGCTTAATCTAGCCAAGGCTGGTAGGCCTAATTTCACTTTGAACTATTTAATTCTCTATGTCGCACAACTACGTACATAACAAACAAAGTTCCTCCAAAGGCAATGAATGATCCTTTGAGGAAAGAAACTAATCTCCTAAAAATCTCTATTCTATAATACTTGACTAAATGGATTATACTAAATAATTAAAAGTAATGCTTTTGAAATAATGATCTATAAACTACAAATGTATGAACCAAATGACAATTTCTAAATAATAGTTAGATCAGTGCCTTCTAAATACTTGGGCTATAGAGTCATTAAACTTTCAATCCTGCGTACAATTAGAGATAGTTTTAAGGTAACTCACTCCTGTAAAGAGAGACCATCATCCTATAGGATTCAGTTGAAACAAAAATTTAAATAACTTATACAATTAGTCCTATGGATTTTAATGCAACTTAAGAGTCCAAAAGGAACAATAAAAGGTTCTCAGACCATGCAACTGCTATTCAAATTGTATAAATTAAATTAAACAAATGAATCCATGAAAGAACATAGTAGGATACCCTAGTTCACAGAGTAATCTGAAAGACTAATTGAAAACATATAACTTATAACCACAAATAAAAAAGAAGAGCACTTATCTTCATTAATGTTGAAAAAAATAGTACATTAGAGTTCATATTGTAGTTTTGATCAAATTATATTCTATGAAAATATATCTTGTATTGTCTTGTCTCTCTTTACATTTTACATTTTATATATATATATATATATATATATATATGTTTGAGTGGCTTTCACACCTCTTTAGGGTGAAAAGACACACCCTTATTACAAATTGTTTTGAAAAAATGATAAACTAACTAAAACATAACTACCTAACTTTCGGATTTGGGCTTGGTTTAAAAACCAAAACACCTTGTGGAAAGCTAATATTTTTATTGGAGATAGGAAATTTGATTTCCTAAACTGGGTCTTTTTTAGATTTTTAAAATTTGACTATATTCTACCTCTGTCAACATCATCTTTGTAGCAGGTCAAAATTCCAGCATTTTCTGAAGGCTTTGATCATAGAATTTTGATTGTTCTTGTCACAGAGCTTCCTTCCATAATATCTCAACTTTTTAATTGAAAATTAATGTAATATTTTATCCCATTTCATGTACTCCATCATTAATTATTGGGCATGGATTTTAAGAGGCCATTTTTTAGGGTTTTATCACTATATAGGACTCCAAATTTTGCCCAAATTTTAGAGCTCCAACACACCCCACTATAAAATTTGATGCTTCCTTGAGGCTAAAGCCTTGGAAGACATGATTTACCTTGTCTTGGGAGATTGATGATCAATCCCAATGACTAACTTGGATTTCATGTAGAGCGGAGCTTCTTTAATCTCGCTTCTCGAGCCTACAAACTTTCAGGTTCCTATAGGGTTAACAGCCTCAATCCTGCTTGCAGGACTATGGGAGATAATTGTGAACAGATGCCTTCATTAAAAAATCTATGTTAGATGCCACCCAGATCACCCTTGAAAGGTTCTTATCACTTGTGTGAGGCAAATAGTAATTGCCCCAAGAAATTCACCATATCGAGCCCCCATTGACGTTAACACTTGACAAATATGGCCTCCAATATCCATTGCATGTTATTGGACTATGATATTATGAGGAGTCTTTGGGTGTGTTCCTAAGTCAAAGAACAAGTGGTTTCAATCTCTACCTAGTATAAGGAAGCTTAGGTGTGTTTGATCTAAAAACAATTGCTTGGTGTGTCTTAAATACAAACTCAATTAATTTTCCCCAAATGAACAAGCACACGGCATTTTCAAGCATTTACAAACACCTGACACTCACTAGAATCTAACAGACATGGCACATTTTTTAAGAAAAACTAAAATTACAAATTCCTAGTCATCATAAGATCGTATCTAGTATTCCAGAGTCGCACTCTGCATCCCAGATTGCATCTGTTCAAACTTGAGTCGCATCTGGTAATAACACAATTTTTTGAGTCGCATCATGTGCACAATCCATTTCTTGAGTCGCATACTATATTCCTTGGGTCACATTCGAGGTTCCAATTTGTTCACCAGTCACTGTTGAGGATCCCATTTGGGACAAAGATGATTTTTGTACATCCTAGAAACAAAAATTTTACATTTACAAATACCCATTTGGCCAATTAATAGGTCCCTATTGCTAAAACACAGTCATATGATACCCAAAAAGAGTCATTATTGAGAAAGTCCTGTCATCTTGCATGATCCAAAACCGAATTGTCCAATTGTGGAGTCATTTTACCCAATCAGTTACAAACAAGTTCTTAGCTCATAAACAAGGCACTTTGACACCCTTTAACACTGAAACTTTCACTTTCAAACACACTTGCACTTTTGTTCCCAACTCATAAGCAGGGCATTCTAACCCCATTTGACATTGGATCCATAAAGACATTTCAAACCCACTCTTGCATCCGTGGATTCACAATCAGACATTGCAAACTATTAGACCCACTCTTAAACATGACACTCATTGGTTCCTCAATCCAGATTTCATGGTTGTTATCAGAAACAAAACTTACAATTTTGAAACAAACTCATTCTCAGATGAAAAACCCATATTCACATTGGAAATGAGAGAAACTTCAAGACTCAATCTATTGTACGGTGCTACACCTAGTACTACTTATACAGTGACACCCAAACAAATAAACATGAATGATCAAGGTGAATATAGATGGGATGAAAGATTCCATGCACAAAATAAAGAAGCAGAACGTGAGAGAAAAAAATGAAAAGCCCAATATGATGATGATGAGGATGATATTGATGATGACATAGACCCTACTGAACAAGAATAGAATAGATCTTTAAGTAGAAAATGATTTCACAAAATTCTTCAAAGAGCCTTTGAAGAAAACAAAGAAAAGTACTTCTTAGAACTTGCTTCCCGAGGTGTGAAATTACCTAAGGACTATGATGTGGAGCAACTCAAACAAAAGGTAGATATTAGTCCCATGTCAATTCTGAATAGACAATTCCTTCTCATGAAAGAAAAAATTAAAGAACTCAAGGAATCAAAGGACAAACCAAAATAACAATATTCTTTGGAGCACATATGTCCTTTCCCTTTTGACAAGGGACTCATAATGGTTCCATTTCCTAAAAATGTTACAATACCAAAGTATGACAAATACATGAGAGATTCTGACCCTCAAGATCATGTGAGGGACTTTTGTACAACTAGTATGGAGTTCATGCATGAAAAAACATACCTCATGAGGCTATTCCCACAAAGCCTAGGTGGACAATCTATAGAGTGGTTTTCCAAACTACCTATTGGAATCAAAACATTTGATGAATTAGTGAAAAAATTCATACAACACTACTCCTACAACATCCAACACACAGTCACAATGTTGGATTTATGCAATACCAAACAGAAGATAGGAGAATCATTCTTGAGTTTGCTACAAAGATGGAGAAAAATATTTGCACGATATGCTAGGGAAATACCTGAAAATGAAAAAATGGATATATTCATTAATAACTTGGTTCTAGAAATGAATTTCCCAATTCAATTACAAGGACCACCTAGCTTTGACAAAATGATCAATAATGCTCTCAAGATAGAGGAAGTTCTAATCAAGAAAGGTGACATTGCCATTAACAAGGAACATAAAGACAAGTCCTATCCCACTAAGGAAAAGTAAAAATATGAAAACAAGAACAAACATGTGGTTAATGATGGAGTGGTTGATACTCCTAATCCAAAACCCAAACCAAATGTTTTCAATCTAACAACAAGTCTTCAAACGAACAAGAGTCCAAATCCTACTATGACTCTAGCAACAAACAATACTTTCAACAAAGCTCGAAGAGAACCTTGGGCACCTCAGCCTAAGAGAGCATTTACACCATTGGGAGACACCTTGGAAGTGGTTTTAAAATCACTTGTGGAAAACAAAATCATTACAATTCCTGAACCCGATAAGCCTTGGGATCCAGAGGATAAACCCAAGTGGTGGAATGATAATGACTATTGCAATTACCATCATAATAAAGGACACACCACTAATAATTTCTTGAAATTGAGACATGTTATTCAAGATCTTATTGAACAAGGTAAAGTCAAGGTAGATGGACACCACAAAAACAATGATCAAAAAGCATTTCAAACTCCACTACCTAACTATGAAAAAGGAGAAAATTCTAAAAGCAATAAGATTAATTACACATACACTGATGGTGACAATGTAATCAACATGATGGAACCTTCTGAATATTCCATCAACATGATCACTCTCAAAGGATTGAAAAATAAATCTAAATCTTCAAATGTTGTAACATGAAGCCAAGCAAAGCTTACTCTTAAAGGAGTCTCAGCATCTAACACACTTCCTATAACAACAACGTCTAAACAAGTGGTGCCATCTCCAAAGTTCAATCTTGTGGAATAGTTGCAAAAGACACCCGCACAGATATCTATTCTAGAGTTGTTGAAAATCTCCCCTAGTCATAGGGAGGTTCTTGATCATGCCCTATTGAGTACTAATGTACCAAAAGACTTAGATGTGGATAGATTCCAAGCCATGGTTGGTCACATGAGTTCCCCACATTACTTATCTTTTTCAGAAGAGGATGATAAATCATCAAATCAACCACATAATCAGCCCCTTCATTTAGAGGTTCTTATTCATAAACACTGAGTCAAGCATGTCTTGATAGATGGAGGCACTGGTTTGAACATTTTTACTTATAATTTGATAAAATAACTGGGTTTCTCAAAGCACGCAATTGATCCTAGGATAAAAATAACAATCAAGGCATATGATGAGGAAGAGAGATCCTCTAAAGGATTGGTTGTCTTACCCATCATAGTAGGGCCTGTAGAGAAATATGTCCTTTGCCAAGTTCTTGATTTACCCCTTTCTTACAACATTCTTCTTGGGAGACCATAGATACATTCAATGCAAGCAGTGCCTTCCACATATCATCAATGCCTAAAATTTCCTCATAATGAAGTGGAGGTGACTATTCCAGCACATACCACATATACTTGTAATAACCTCAAACAAACCGAAAGCATGGTTCCTCATAAAAAATAAGGTTCCACCAAGGTAGAGACATCTAAATAAATGGTCTTGAGGAGCTTTGCTAAGAAGATCAATATCCAAGAAACAAACATGGGAGAGTACAAAATAGATCTTGCAACATCTTTGATAGATCTTCCTATATCTCCTAAGACACAAGGAATGCCCTCATCCACATTTACACCTTCTAATGGTGACACTTTGACTATACATGAAGGAACCAGAATGGTGAAAGTAAAGGTATCCCTAGAGGAAGAGAATGAAGAAAAATCTATTTTGCAATGGCTTTATAAAGAACCCAAAGAAGACGAGAATGTTAAACATGTTGAGATTTCCTCAAGAAAATATGGGAAAGGATATGATCCTATGAAACGAATGGGGTAAAAAGGAAAAGGACCATTGGGACAAAACAACAAAGGAATAGTGGAACCCTTACACATGGATTTCAGAAATCCTAAGGATAAGACTGGACTAGGCTTCAGAGAAGCTAGATTTCATCCTACAACAGAAAGGGCTCCTATATTTGATAGATCAAAAGATTCTGATGATGAAGAAGAAGTGGAAGGACAGCCTATTCCTTAAGAAAGGTTACTACTCTTACAAGGAGACCCAAATATTACCTTCTTTGTCACAAGTCTTAGACAAGAATCAGAAGGAGAACAAGAAGATGAACCTAATGAAGAACAAGAACAAGAACCTCTTATCTTTGATACACCACATTTTGATGAAGAGCCTAAAGCAATTAATCCACAAGAACCATTGCAAGAAGAAGAGAACCATGCTAATGATGAAAATGAGATGCCTATGACTATTTCCCACTCTTTGGGAGTCTCAGATTATAGTCAGGTGGATTCACATGAGTACAAATGGGATGTCCTTTCTGATGCAACCATGGACATAGAAATAGATGTGATACACAAGTTTTCTCCTAGGGTCTTGATTGAAGAAGGAGAAATTTCTAATGTTAGATCACTAGAGTTAGATCCGCATAACATCAACATGAACTCTAATAATAATGAATTTGACTCTAATAATCCTAACACTTATCTAAAAGAAAACTTAACAGATGATATCTTGCAAGTTATGAATGGTGATAACAATGTGGTGCTATCTCTTGAACCTATTGAATCTTTGCCCTTGAAACACCCTGACTTGATAAACTGGGATGAACCTACAAACACAAGCTTGCTATCCTTTGGCAATGACTATTCCATAGCCAGTTATCTTAATGCTTATGAACCATTCCATTCTTCCACCAGTGTAATGAGTGAAATCATGACTGAAGAGGATATCAAGTTTCTCAGTCTTAAAAAGAAAAACAAAAAGAATGAGAGGTCTGATGGTGAAAACCACCTAGTGGTAGTATCAGACCCTAAAAGAGAAAAAGAAAAAGACGTATCTAATGGTGACAACCTCCTTGAGGCACCAAAGGATGGGATGCTTGATATCCTCCTAGATCATTTCCAAGAAAGGTCCTCAGTTTTTATTGAACCAACACAACCCATTAATTTGGGAACAACAGAAGCTCCTCAGTTAGTTCACATAGCTCAATCATTGACAGAAGATGAGAAAATCCAATTCACTAATTTCTTCAAAGCAAAGAAGTTCAACTTTTCTTGATCTTACTCAGATATGCCAAAATTGGATACATATTTGATTATGCACCATTTGTCTATTTCACTAGATGTAAAACCTATCAAGCAAAAACTTAGAAAAATGAATCCACATGTGGCATTGCTAGTCAAAGTAGAACTGGAAATATTATTGAAAGAAGGATTCATTAGAGCAATTGATTATGCAGAGTGGATCTCCAATATAGTTCCTATCTCTAAGGTGGAAAAATCCATAAGAGTGTGCACAGATTTTAGGAATCTCAACAAGGCTTGTCCAAAAGATGATTTTCCACTCCCAAACATAGACATGATTGTGGACTTAACATTAGGTTATGAGATGTATTCCCTAATGGACGGATTTTCAGGATATAACCAGATCAAAATCGCTCCTGAAGACCAAGAGAAAACAACATTCACCTGTGCATGGGGAACCTATTGTTGGAATGTGATGCCATTTGGTCTCAAAAATGTAGGTGCCACATATCAAAGGGAAATGACCACAATCTTCCATGATATGATGCACAAGAACATGGAAGACTATGTTGATGACACTTTGGCAAAATCAAGAATAAGGACTACACACATAGAGGATCTGAGGAGAATCTTTGATAGGATGGAACAATTCCAATTAAGACTTAATCCAAAGAAATGCTTATTTGGCGTGTCATCTGGAAAACTCTTAGATTTCATAGTTTTAGCTAAGGGAATTGAGGTGGATCTAGCAAAGGTGAAGGCAATTCTAGAAATGAAACCACCAAAGAGCATTAGTCAAATGAGAACCTTACAAGGAAATCTACAATCCATAAGAAGGTTCATATCTCAATCGGCTGATAAGGCACAACCTTTCACAAAGTTGATGAGGAAAGGAACCACATTCACTCAGGATGTGTAGTGTGAGGAGAATTTTACCCAAGTCAAGAATTATCTGATGAATCCTCCCATCCTAATGGTGCCAATTTATGGAAAACCCTTGTTTCTCTACATATTAGCAATAGATACATCACTAGGAGTATTTCTTGCACAAGAGGACGAGGCCAAGAAAGAAAGAGCCATATATTATATTAGTATAACTTTGGTCACATATGAGATAAACTATTCAATGATTGAGAAGGCATGCTTAGCAGTGGTGTTTTCATCCCAGAAGCTAAGACACTATATGTTAGCACACAAGGTTAAACTAATGGCTAAAATTGATCCACTTAAGTACCTATTGAACAAAGCAATGTTGATGGGAAGACTTGCTAAGTGGGTCCTAATTCTAAGTGAATTCAACATTGAGTATGTGGACAGGAAATTCATTAAAGGGTAGGTGATTGCTGATCAACTTGCAAAGATGCCATTAATTGATGATAAGCCATTACTTCTGGAATTTCTAGATGAATCTATCATGCACCTAACAGAACATCCCTGGAAGAAGTACTTTGATGGATCCTTCACACAACAAGGATCAGGAGCCAGTTGCTTATTCATTACACCACAAGGATATAAGATCCCAAAAGCTTATAAGATGATCTTTCCATGTACCAACAATATGGAAGAATATGAAGCTCTTATGAATGGGCTCAAGCTTGCAATAGAATGGAAAACCATTGAACTACACATCTATGGGGATTCACAACTTATTATAAACCAAGTAAATGGTGATTATCAAACTAAGGATGAAAATTTAATGCCCTATAGAACAATGGTGGATGACTTGAAAAAGTACTTTGTCTTCATTACCTTTCAGCAAATTTTGAGATCAGAAAATAGAGCAGTTGATGCGATGGCTACTTTAGCATCTATGTTACAATTGGAAGAACACCAATTTCACTATGACTTCTTGGTGGAAGAACTCCCTTTCCCAGCTTATGACTCTCCTGAATGCCAAACTGTTTGAGCCCTTGAAATGTAAGTGTTATCTAGATATGCCCATATCTACTCCTATCTTAAAGACCAAACAATTCCTGAAGGCTATTCTAGAAATGAAAAGAGATCCCTCCTAAGAGTAGCATCACGTTACGTAATCATTGCTAATGACTTGTTTAGACGTAGTCTAGATGGAATGCTTCTTAGGTGTTCAGAACATGAAGATTCTAATCATGTATTAAAAGAAGTTCATGAAGGTGTGTGTGCATCACACTCGAATGGTTTTTTGTTAGCCAAGAAACTCCTAAGGGTTGGATACTATTGGCTCACTATGGAGAAAGATGCTATCCACTTTGCAAAAACTTGTAAGAAATGCCAAATCCATGGCAATCTCATACATGCACCAGCTAGAGAGCTGATTCCTTTTATAACACATTGGCCATTCCAACAATGGACCTTTGATTTGGTAGGATAGATTTACCCCAATACATCAAGCAGACATAAATATATCATCACTGTAACTGAATATTTCACAAAATGGGTGGAGGTTGTCCCACTATCCAATGCAATAGGAAAACAAGTCTTGATGTTCATCTTGAATTACATGATTTTCCTTTATGGCATACCCTCATCAATTGTGACTGATAATGGGGGAAAATTCAAGAACAAAGACATAGATGAGTTGTGTCTGCAATTCAAAATCACTCAGCACTATTCCTCAATCTATTACCCTCAAGGTAATAGACGGGCTGGGGCATCAAACAAAAATATTCTAAAAATCTTGCATAGGACAGTAAACAAATCAGGAAGGGATTGACACTTGCAAATCAATCCAACATTGTGGGCTTATAGAACAAGCATAAGAACTCCAACTGGTGCAACCCCATTCGCACTAGTCCATGGATCAGAACCAGTCTTTCTGGTTGAGGTAGAGATTCCATCACTAAGAGTATCGTTGAAACATCTAGTCACTTATGAGGACTATCGAATCTCTTGACTACAAGAGATTGAATTGCTAGATGAGTGCAGGTAACAGATGTTTGACCATATCAAGGCTTATCATAAAATAATGTCAAGAGGATACAACAAGAAATTAAAACCCAAAATTTTTCAGATAGGGGATCTAGTTCTCAAAGAAAATCCTAAAAACCAACAACATCGAGAACAAAAGGGAAAATTTGAACCCAACTGGCTGGGTCTCTTTGTCATTACAGTAGCATTTAGATTAGGAGCCTATCAATTGGCTACGCCTGAAGGAGATGTTTTGCTAGATCCAATCAATACCCTACTTCTGAAAAGGTTTTATGCTTGACATTCTGGAGGAAGCTCTTGTACAGTGAAAAGGGTCCTGAAAAAAGTTCAAAAATAGCAAATATGGATCCTGAAAAAAATCAAAAACATTGGAAAAAGTCTTTAAAAAATGACTATCTTGGTGAAAACCTAGCAATAGGTGCCTTGATATGTCAACAAAAAAAATTCAAAAATAGAAAAATAGAAAAATAAAAAAGAACAAAAAAATTTGAAAAAGCAAAAAGAAGTGTCTTGGTGAAAACCTAGTAAACAAGCACCATGATAGCAAAAATGGAATAAAACTATGGCCAAGTGGTGAAAACCTAGTAAACAAGCGCTACTTGTAATCAACACTCTATCTATCAAGACAACACTTGTACCTTTGGCCTACGTAAATATCAATTTCTATATATCCTTCAGTCACTTTTGTGACATGCCAAACCCTAAGAGAACTATCAGAGAATTGTGCCTTCCTAAGACTGGAATCTGTCCACATTAGGGTCCTAGGAAAACTATTTTTCCCTAGGGGGCATTTGATCAAATCACATTCATTGACAGGATGTTGCATCCACAATTGACAATAAACTACGAACAACGGTATTTCTCAGTACCACCCTCGTTCGCAATTGACAATAAACTATGAAAAATGGTTTTTTTAAACACCAATTAGTGGGATCTAAAAATGTGTTTCTCAACACATCATGATGAAAATAGTGTTTCTAAACACTAAAACAGGTGAGACACTTATGGATGAAGAAATGAATCTTTGATTGATGATAGTTCTTAAAATGTGTGTTTGCAAGATTAATCAAGAGTGTTTTTAAATACTATAACCACAACTGTCTGTTTATATTTTGTAAAAACAATGAACCTATTAAAGGACAATGAAATTTTCTTATTATCAATTTTTTATCGTTATGTTTTCATGAGTAACTCGATGATGTCTACGGACTACAGAAACAAAGACTGGGGGCATGACATTTTCTTTGTTTTCTATTTGTGGTAATAAATCCAATGATCTAAGGTGATCATGGGGAATGGGTGTCTACTATAAGAGCCTCCAGCATGATTGGAATGCCATGTGTACCTTGACCTATTTCCTATGAAAATCCTAGTGAGGTTGGATCTATTTCCTTGCCTGTTTAAAAACTAACAAAGATAAACTATTTCCTAGTAAAGTGCACTGTAAATCGGATTATACCCTAGGATATGAATACAAAATGAAAGGTCATTGCGGGTATACATTTACACATTATGCACTATAAAATACATGGTTTATATCAAACGAGAAGTAATTGACAAGACATTTATAGCTGGGTGCTTTAATGTCTAGGTTGTCTTCCAACATGACGAAATAAAAAGGATATATTCATATTTTCAGGATAGCCAAATCTATTTGTGAAAATTGTACTATCCTAATGAGGTCTCACTAATAGAGGCTCTATGATGAAAAACAACCCGCTTTGAATAAACAGTGACGGTCCTAGGTGTCTTAGGTGCATTTCATTGGTTAATTGCATTAGGGTGCATTTTAGTTGCATATCATATTAGTTTGCATTAGGTTGATTTAGATGCATTTCATTGTCTTTAGTTGCATTGAAATTCATTTTAAATTGCATTCATTTTAACTTAGTTGCATTCATTTTAATCTTTCATAAGCATGAAAATGTTGATTCAACTATCTGAAGCAATGATATAAACTGAGATCTATTCGAAGCATTTATGACATAAGCTGAAAATTCTAAAGCATTAAGCATTAACCATTTGACATGTGTGACCAAGTGCATCATGGAATCATAAACAACTAAACCTAAATGATCGAATATAAATCACTGATATCCATTTACATTCATAAACCATTTCATATCTTAAAACCACTTGCATTTTGCATCCATACTCATCCATACATAAATAAAGTTGAGATGTCCATACATCACATCGCAATACATCTCATACATCCATACATTCATGAAAACTTTGAAAATAACAAAAACATGAGCATATATCACTGAAATATATTATGACATCATTTTATCATCACTTAATCTAATCTTGACCAAGTATGACTATCATATCAAATATCCCAAGCATCTGACAAACATTAGATATAACATGTGTAGAAATTAAAACCATTAAAGATCAAATATCAGAAATAACAACACATGAAGCATCAGATAAAGAGTATCAATGGTAGAATCAGTATGAGCATCAATATATAATAAAAAATGTCCATAAGAAAGAATGTCTATTAGAGGTCACCAATGAATCAGAGTATTAGTATATCAAAGCATGAAATAGCATATAAACAAAAATACAGAGTCCAGGAGATATGAGAGTACATTGGATCGAAAATGGTACAAGTGCATGCTATCAACAAGGTACAAAGGAGTCTAGAGATACAAAATATGCATAAAATAAGAGGTCTACACCTCACTATCCCCCTCATCCTCAGCAGGAGGATTGGAGGGGGTACATCTGATTGACTAGGTGGTGGTGGTGGTGGTGGTGGTATGGTACCCTCTGACTGTTGAGCAATAACTAAATACAATGGAGCCCTCTAAGCAGCAGGAACCATAGCACAATATAAAGTGAAGTAATAGGTAGCCTGATGTCCCTGATGGGTAGCTATGTGCACATACCTATCACACTCAGCTCTCAACTATGCAAGCTGCGCATCCCTATGTGCTCTCAACTAGGCCAACTGAGTATCTCTATCTACTCTCAGTTGATCTATCTACATGTCTCACTCAGCTCAAACCTATGCTAGCTTTGAGTCCCTCTCTGATAACTACCTTGTGAGGTTAGCAACATGTAATCTCAAAGTATCTCTCTCCTGCTCACACTATGAAATCTTGTCACCATCACCACCTATAGGGGGATCCTATTGTGCCTACTAGTGATGTGGATCTTGATCTCCCCCTGTAGGTCTCTGCACATGCTCATCCCTATGTAATAGTGGCCCTATATCCCTCCGAAGAGGAGTGACCTGTACTCTATGCTACCTATGACAGGAATCCCCTCCAAAGGCCCGATGTCTACTACCACCCACTGCTACACCACCATTGCCCCTATCATCTCCTCCATCATCCCTATATCCATCCCCACCTCCACCTCTATGGGCTCCATCTCAGCCTCTACCTCTGTCCCCTCCTCTAGCAGCTTGGGCTCACCCTCCAACATCATCGTTAGGATCATAATCAAGAGCATCCTTGATCTGGGGAATGGCATCATCGGGAGCAATAAATTGAGGATAAGGGTGCCTCAAGTAATGATCATGGTCATCATCAGTGACATCAGCATCATGAATAGCTACCTAATAATCCTAGTCCACTGGTTGCATGTGTGTGATCTCATAAATAGTTGTCTCATATACTAACTGGGCTCCCCACTGAGCCTCCTCACTCCTGATACAAGCATATAGACAAGTCTCTTGTGACATGCCATGTACACATCCATATTGGTGACAGACTCGGGTGATCAAAAACTGCTCAATCACATAGCGGGTCTGCCCAACAAGGTACCTGGTCTGAAAGAAGAAGGGCATATGTCTGACATCTGAGGGCCAAGCCTCGCAATCATGATAAGGTCACCACTCCACCTTAGTAACATCATCCAGCAGATGGCACCAGTACTCTAACTTGCCTAGGTGGGGCTGCTGAATGAATCCAGAATAAATGTAAATATACGGTAGCCCAGCGTCATGGTGTTTGTCAATAATAGGATAAGTCACAGGGATGTGCTCCCATGCCCAGATCTACAACACAATGCTCCCTCCAGTCATGGAGTGGGAGTGCTGGTAGATGATCTCATGAAGCTCACAGTACATGTGAGAAAGTATACAACTACCCCAGGCATACATGTTAGGAGTCTGGATCATCTGGCCTATCACACGGAACCAACCACACATAAAACCATGCTGATCCCTATCTAGGATCATGATGCCTCCTATCAAACCAGCTAAATATATGGGAAGAGGGGCATAGGTTGTGACCATGCAGTCCCAACTCAGGTAATGGCTACCAATGGTCTCATCTCCAAAGACTCTCCTAGCATTAGCAATCACCACGCGCTCAAATGCCTCTTACTCTATAAGGTGTCCCATAACATATACATGCAGGATCCTCCACATGTCCTTAGGTGTCACCATCATCTCACTGGTGAGTAATTGGAAGGTGTTGTGCTCTGAGTGCCACCTCTCCGCCAAAGCTGTGAGAAGCCTGTGATTTACTTGAATGTGAGGTAAATCACCCAGACTCCAAAGACCGCATCGCCTAACGATCCGTTGATCCTCCTCGCTCAACTGATCATGCAGAGCCAAGACCTGGGCTAGCCTTAGGGATCTAAATGGCACAACTAGAAAATTAGCCTACACAATAGAAAATAGGGGCTCTATGTCAGCGTTAGACGAAGGAAATTGGCCAAAAAATTGCTTAAAAGTTCAAAAAAAGTCAAGTGTACTTGTCTTAGAAATCAAAAGAAACTAGATTCGATACAAAATCCCAGATGCAGATCAAGAAATCTAGGATGCGACCCCAAAAATGGATATGACTCTAGAAATCCTAGATGCGGACCAGGAAATATGGGATATGATCTAGTATATTAGATGTGGACCTGTTTTTAAAAAAGGACTTAAAAAGCTAAAGAAAATTTAAATTTTGTCGGACGCGACCCTCTGGGTTGTAATCCCCAAAATCTCAGATGCGATCTAGAATCTAGGAGGTGGCATAGGATGGATTGGATGTGATCCTGTATATGAGATGTGACTTAAGATTAAATTTCCTATAAAATGCATAAAAATGCGTGAAAATTAAATTTTTCAAATTGAAAAGATTCATTATCGAATAGTCATAGGTGTTGTGTAATGCCTCAGGCGGTCGTGTCATTTGGCCATCTTGAATCTATGCTTATCTATTGGGAACACCATGGTTTCTCAGAGCTCAGTGAATTCTCAAAAGTTAAAAGTGAAAATGAATAGTTAAAAGTCAATTTTTGACCTATTTAAGCCTCCCGAGGGTCCTAGAGACCTAAGGGACATTTATCTATAAGACATCATAGAGGCTTAATATCGGGACTAAAATTGAAATAGGTGATTTATATCATCTAAATGCAGTTAAAATAGAGTTACATAGAAAAGTCAACATCCAGAAGGCAAAAAGTCAAAATGGTCAAATTCTGGTCAAACAAGGGCAAATGGTGCATAAATGATCTAGTGCGCAAGGCAAATCAAATTTATATGTTGGGATATCATTTCAACACAAGTTAAACTTGGTCAAATTTCTCAAATTCTTGGTCAAACTTGGTCAAACAATGCTTCTGGGGCACTAAAATTGATCTAAATGGCTTGAAAACTCTTTCCAATCGATCTATGCTTGATATGAGACTAATTCAATCACTGCAAATCTTTCTAAATGCTTGAAACTATGGAGTTAATTCAAATTTGTTTTAATTTCAGTCCTGAGGGGGCATAATCATACCAAACCTAATGCTTTGAATCAAATTCTTCAAACACCAAGGGCATGATAGTTCTCTTCAATCAAGCTGAGACTGTTATTTTCAACTGAAAATTATTTTCAAAATCTCATATTGACCTTCGTTCAATCAAGCTCGGAGTCAGTATCATCAATTCCTGTCCAATCAAGTTCAAAATTGATAGTTTCAAATCAAGCAGAATTTTGTTCGATCAAGCTTGGAATTCTTTTATCGGTCTTCGTTCAATCAAGCTCAGAATCGGTAAAGTCAATTTGTGTTCAATCAAGTTCAGAATTGATGGCTTTTTAATCAAGTAGGATTTTGTTTAATCAGACTCAGAATTCTCAACTTTAGAGCAATTCTTGTTGCTCTATAAATCTTCTAAATCACACTTTGAATTAGATTTTCTTTGAATTCATGTGCTGTTCACAAAGCAATTCAAAGAGGGGCAAATGTAATCATCTAAAATTGGGCTAATAGAACCTAAGGCCCTATTTGCCCTTAATTTGGCATATAACCTTAATTGTGTTAATTTGATCTTTGGTTATTAACATACGCTCCCAAAAATTCAATAAACTCCATCAAATCTTAAATCAAGCATTCATTACTAAGGTTCAGGCAAAATCAAGGTTATTAACTCTAGGCCTATTTAATTAATCCAATCCCACCAAAATGCAAAGGCTAAAGTTATTAATTAAAACAAATGCATAAATACCTCCTAAATCAAACAAACACAACAAACACACTTTATGATTAGGAGGCTTGCACATGGATCAAGGATCAAGCCAAGATGCATCTCAACCACTCCTCATGGATGCATCTCAACTGTCGATTCCCTTCCAAATCCTATAAAATAGAATTTTCAAAGGCTTCTATCTTCTTCTAAGATTTTAATGCTTCTACATGCTTCTAATTTGGCTTCCTAGTGCTTATACTCCTACATACTTGCTCCTGAACTTGAGGCTTCATAATCCATGATTATGAACTCTCATGCTTTGGAGAATTTTCTAGCTAATGCTTAGATTGATAGTTGTTTTCCATGCTTTCAAGCTTTTATTAAGTAGAAAAAACTTCAATTTGGGTCATAATGCAAGGAATTAAGATTTCATATTTTATTGTAGTTGCATACATGTACTCTTGAATTTCTCATTTTAGTGTAGATTGTCACTATTTTAAGGGTCAAATTTGAGAGCAAACTAACCCTTATTTCATACTCACATTAATTAGAGAGCAATAGGATGTTTTTGCTTGTTAGCTTTCTCAATTATATCTTTATTTTTCTCTAAAAAGTGATGTTATTATCCTATTGAAGTGTTGTATTACAGGTCAAAAACTCACACACACAAACCGCAATTAAGAAAATGATTCAGTGAATCAGTGAAGTCCTTTGTTCGCGTAATCTCCAGATGGGCTTGGGTTAAGTCAAGGTCAGAGAAAGGTTAGTCTTGGGCCATTAAGTTTATCATTCAATGATCTGGCAACTAAGGCTTTTGCATGTTCTCATGATTTAACCCGAGGTCAAGCATTTATCTAGAGAATGTGAGAATGGTCAGTCGTGTAATCTCTGAATATGACCACAGTTAAAGGCAAGTCAAGTTTTCTCTTTGTTCACTGAATCGCTTGATATAAGGTGAGTTAAGTTCTGGGCTTGGTGGTTCAGTGATAGCCATGGATGATAAGAAAGATCAATGATCAACATTTATTCTCGAGATATAAATGAGGTTAAGGTTTTTATCTGGTGACTTGGTGAATGCTTTGTTCTCTTATTCTCCAGATATGACCTCGGTTAAGTAATACATTCAGCGAACTAGAGAAAGCTTTGATCGTATGTTTGCTTGATAAGATGAGTTAAGTCAGGGGGTTATGAGGTATTTGGCTAATCAACAAGGACCACAAGATGAAGATAGGATCAATGGCTAGCGCTTATTCTGTTGATAAAACTCAGGGTTAAGAAAAGACTTGGCAATCCAGTGAATGCTTCAGTCGCATGATCTCTGAACCAAGCATGGGTTAGTTAAATTGTTCAGAGACTTGGAGATTGCTTTGGCCACTGAGTCACTAGATCAAGTTGGGTTAAAGATAAAGAGAATTTAGAGACTGAATCTGGGTTGTTGATGAAATTAGATCGAACATTGATCGCTTATTCTCCCAATGAAACCTCAGGTCAAGGATATATTAAGCAATCACGTGAATGCCTTTGTTCGCATGATCTCTGGACCAAACCCTAGTTTAGAAAAATGTTTCACAACTTGGTAAACTCCTTTAGTTTCCAGTTCACCAAATCTAATGTAGTTAAGGTGCTTTCCATGGTTAAAGAGTAAAGAACAAGTAAGATCTAGTGGTGGCCATGTTATCGCAAGAGATAAGTGCTCGAAAGTTAGTGATTGCGGGATTGCGACAATCATCTGATCTTCCAAGTAATTAAGATTGATAAAGTAGTGGGTCCTCATGCCAGGTGTATCTGATCTACTCTTTTCTGATTGGCCAAGAAAAAAGATGATGTGGCCAGACTTTTCAAAGCTTAGTTGACTATTGTAATGATTTATGAGAACTGTTTAATGTGCCAGGAAGAAACAAGATCAACGGCCATGTTTTAAACTTGATAAATTTGTTGTTGTCCGTTTACATTTGAATTTTCTGAGCTAGGGTTTATAGAAAATAGAAACGACCATGCACCAGAAGAAAAAATGGTCAAATTTGATTTCTTCTTGTGCCAGAAATGATAAATTTGCAATTGAGAATTGAATGAGCTTAGAGGTGGTTGAGCCGAATACGATCAAATTTTGTGGCCACCTTGAAGCTTGATATTTGGCAGGTGGTTGCTTCTAGATGTAGCATTAATGTTTGGGCCAAGTTGTCAAAGAATTCATTTCCTAGTACGTAGAGGTAGCTGAGATATTTGTGATGATATTTCTTACCACGGGGATAATGAGATCATACCCTAATTTCCATTTTGACTGCTAGGGTTTCTACAATGTAAAGGATATCAGATTTGTCTTTGATATTTCCTGATTTAATTAAGATCTTTATCCCTATCACTTCTATAATAAATTAGTTCTTGATTTCATGTTGTAGTGGTTGGTAATGTTTCCCTAATTGTGCCCTAAATGACCCTAAGTTGGTAGCAATCCTTGTTCATATAAAAGGATTCCCATGGTCATTTAGAGGAAGTTCTTTCTGGAGTTGAGAAGAAGAATCATTTGCAAGAGACCAAAGATAGACCTAGTTCTATAGGATTGCATCCGAGGATTGCTAGAAGAAGTCTGTAACCTCTCTATTTCACAAAAATCTTCATGAAATCTATATTTCTCTTTTTCATTTGTGGAGTATTCTATGTTCAGTAACTCACTCTTGTATTAGTTTGGCAACTAATATTAGGATTTCAATAATAGCTCAGAATCTTGTCTCATGTTTAATAGTTTGTAATTTCCTATTATCTTGTGATTTAATGACTTCAAGATCAATAGCTGCAGACATAAGTGTTGTATGTTTGATATGTTTTGTTGTTAACTTGAAAAGTTAAGTAAATGCTTGATATAACTTAATAGAATTGTAGAGTATTAAGGAGGATATAGGTAAGTAGTGAGATTCTCATTTGATTTTCATTTGCAAGGTGAATGATAAGAATCAACAATATAGTGAGGAATTGTTTCTGAATATGCCCAATGGATAAGGGACTGATTACAGACATTTTGTCAAAATAGATGTTCTTTCTTGTCTAACAGTTCTACCCCAAGACAAAAAAATCAAATTCTAAATCTTTAAGTCAATAGTTGTAGACTTGATAGCAATAGCCCCTACTTTATTTGTGAGTAACTTGATAGTGTGCTTAGCTTCACATCCTATCCCTTTATGTCACAGATAACAAGAAGTATTATGGGCACATATTTGCTTTGTGAGGATTAGTGAAAAGGTAAAATTAAGTGATCCTAATCCTAGGTGCACCCACCTAAATTTTGTAGAGTTAAAAGTATAGAAATCCTTTGTGTTTTGTTCATTGTTCCTTTATCTTGTATGAATGTACTGATTGGGGGAAGTAATCTACCCCATAGGTATATCTTTGTATTAATAAAGGTAGTTAAATCATGCTAAACCAAGAGCAAACAAAATGGTGACTCTACTAGGGAATAAAGATAATATAGTCATGATGAATCTAGATTGAAAATCTCTAGTATTACAAATTTGTGCTAAAATAATGCAAGTACAAGTAGAGCTAGACTCCCAGTCGGCTTATTTATCTTATCTAGTAGTTACAATTGAAAGAGTAGAGTCAAAATCTAAAAGTTTGACATCTTCTCACTAAGTGTGAGTGGTGACTCTGAGAAATCTCTGCAGTAATGCTGAGAAGATTAAAATATCAAATATGAATCAAAGAATTACTAGGCCCAAAAGGAAGGGTCATCCTAAAGATAGGTTGGAGGGTGAACTCCCAAGTACTTTAGGGCTCATCAGCCAAAAGATGATAGGAATGCTGAAAACATGCCTCAAACATGGAGACAAATAAATACAAATGAAGGTGATCAAGTCCACACCAGTCAAGATGGTAACATGTCAGAATATGAAGAGGTTGTGGATTTTGGAGTAGGTCAGTATGAGGACTTTAATTTTCCTCCAAAGAAAGGGGAGGGAAGATCATAATAAAATAAGGGCATGGTCCCAAATAAAACTCTTGAAAATGATAGAAGGTTAAGAAGTAAAAGTAGGAGCATGTAGGATTTTTATCCTAGCCTCCTTTTTCCCTTGGTGCTTCAATACCCCAGGGCCTTCATATCCCTGAAGAAAAACAAGATGAAATTCATGATGAAGATTTAGACTTTGAAACAACTCTCCCAGAATCTAAAGAGATCTTTGAAGAATTTTATGAGTTGGAGAGAAGAATCCAGGAACTAGCTACCATTAAACAATAGAGGGAAAAGGGAAAAGAAGATAAAATAAGACAAGCTATGATAAGAGCTGAACAATTAAAGAGGTAGATAGTAAACATGGAAGCAATAAATTATGTTCCAAATCCTAAAAAAATAAAAGAGCGGCCTATTATCCAAGAAGTATGTGAGGTAAGAAAACCTAGGGATGCAGGTAAACAAAATGCTATTGGGATTACAATTAATGAACCTATAAATGATAAAGATCATTTGGACCAGGTTTCAAGGTTAGAGGTCAACCTTGAAAATAGTAGGAGAAAGAATGAAATAGTGGCCAAGGAACTTGAGAAAGAAGAACTTGAATCTGCTTCTTTAGAGATGAAAAAGAAGATCATCTTTCTCAGACAATCCTCAGGGCCTCCAAATACTATGCCTAGTGCTAACTCTAGAAACCATGACAACCAGAATGTTGTTATCAGATCAATAGTTGTTAAAAATGTTTCTGAAACATCAAATAAAGCATCTACTTCTCAAAATGATGGATCATTACAAACAAGACCTGTTCATATGGAAAGGTACAAACAACTCCATTTTAATGGTATTCCTAGTTATCCAAATTTGATTCCTAAAAAAATTAGAGAAAAACTTCCAAAGTTCACTGGCAATAATGGTGTTACATGTGAGCAACATTTAAATAATTTCATTGATATAATAGATGATTATGAAATTGAACATGAAGATGTCATTATGAAATTATTTGTTCAATCATTAACTGAAGATGCCAGAGAATGGTTTAGAGGACACCCCTATGACTGTATTGGCTCTTGGGATGATTTTATAAAAAAATTTAAGGACCAATATGGTGATTAAATAAATGAAGGTTTTATGTTGAATGAGTTCAACAATATTAACAAAAACCAAAATGAGGAAGTCCTTGAGTTTAATGTCAGATTTCAAAAGGCAATGCATAAGCTTTTCCAAATTATAAGACTAGATGAGAAAGTTTTCTTGGAAACATATCTCAATGCTTATGATGCAAAAATGGGTTACTTGCTCTGAGATAAAAATCCTAGAACCATTAGGGAAGCCCAGAGATATACTGTAAATATTCAAAGTAACAGGAGGGTATCAAGAAAGCTAGGTAGGAGAGAAGAGCTTAAAGCTCCTAGGTTTGGAAAGAAAGAATTGGATAAAGCTTCAAATATAAAGCCTAGGGAGGAGGACAATTTGAAACAAATCCTAAATACTTTGAAGGATTTGAAACCTGGAGAAAATAGAAACAGGTCACAAAATAATGGTAAATCTCCTTTCAACAACTTTGATAGGCAACCTAGGTTGCAGAATTTTCCTTACCATACCCAATGGAAGGATGGGAAGCCTACAATCCTAGAAAGAAAGGACAGACCAAATGATAAAACCCTTGATCCTTTGCAAATGTACTCTATTAAAATGATAGATGATGTCCCATGGTGCATAGTTTTCCAGTCCCCACATGATCCTGATTATTGTGCAATTTTTCAAAATATAGATGCAAATGAGGAGCACTAAGGGGAGGAAGATGAATCTTATGATGACTGGGGTTGTGCTATGAAAATTTCACAACTAAGGGAGGAATTTGATTCTGCACAAGAAGATGAAAACCAGGATGCATCCTATTCCCAAGGAAGAAAGGAGATATATCATTAGCAGGTCTTTTCTGATGAAGAAGAAGATATTGAAAATGTAATTTACAATATAGAGGAGGGTGATGGGCCTACTGTATTAAGGAGGCCTTCTAATAAATAAATAACTCAAATCACTACTGACATGGTTACTTAGGCTAGGGGTAATTATGTTCTAAGAAATAGAATAATTGGTAATGCAGATGGTAGACCAGCAAGTGTATTTATTAAGAAAAGTCAAGCAGACACTAAGCAAGCACAAGATAAAATTAAAGATGTTTATAGTGTCAGGAAGATGAATATAAAGGGGGGAGAAAATCCAGGTTATTCAAACAATATATATAGATTAATTTTGAAGACACCTGTGACAAGTATCCCTATTCCCCAAATTGAGAGTAAGCAGAAAAAGGAAGACAATCTGCATCTTGCATCATAGGTTGAGGATGAAGATATGTTTCAAAGAAGGAAAGATTTATCTAAATACACACCTATTGATATGAGTTAGTTTTTATCTTAGATAATAGTTAAGGTTACATTAATGGAAATGATGAGAATAGGTTAGGACAAAAAGAAGGCCCTTACATGGATAGGTGTTCTTCTTTCAACAAACATTCAAATGATAGAAAACATTGAGATAGCAAGGGAGACAAAACATAAATTTGAATAGAAGGGGAATGATATTGAAGAAATTGTTTCAGAAATACCCCAGATTTATCTAGATACAAATTTTTTAAATACTTCTATGGGAACTATTGATCCTTTTTCTTAACTCTAGTCATAAATGGAAAAATGTTGAAAAAATGCATGATAGATTCTAGAGCTTCCAATATAGTTATGTTTGCTGAGGTCATCAGAACAATGGGACTTCAAGTGGATACACCTCATGGGAGATGTCAGGCCATGGATTCTAGAGAGGTACTTGTCATTGGTACAATTAAGGCCTTTCCCTACAAACTTGCAGCTTATCCTGATAGACAACTAACTATGAGTGTACTAGTTGTTGACATACCGCCTCAATATAGAATGTTATTGCCAAAAAAATGGAGTGAAACAATGGGAGGTAGTATACAATGTGACTTATATTTTGAAACCTTTAAGATTTCTGGTCAAAATGTTAAGCTATCCAGGGAAAAATAAACTTCCCATATGATTGAAGAAGAAACAGAAAATGAAAACATGAATTGTTTCCTTGACACTGATGTTAATTATTTGTCAGTACAAAGCCTAAAGGTTGAAGGAAAAGATTAACCTTTACTATTTTTTTATGATAGGGAGAATTTGATAGATCAAGATGGTTTATGGACCATGTACTTTGATGGTGCAAGCTCTACGGAGGGCGCTGGTGCAGGTGTGTTGTTAATTGCTCCTACTAGAAGGACATTTAAGTATTCATTTACTTTAATGTTCCCTTGTACAAACAACACTATAGAGTATGAGGATCTATTAATAGGGCTAAGGCTGGTTTCAAAACATAAAATCAAAAACATTAGAGTGATTGGAGATTTAGAACTTGTGATATCCCAAGTAAGATCCAAATATGCATCAAAGAATGATATACTAAAACAATACAGAAATGCAGTTTGGGATGAGATAGAGTGTTTTGATGCTTTTGGTATTGAGTGAATGGATAGAAGTCAAAACAAAATGGATGACCATCTTGCAAACATTTCTTTAAGATCAAAGGATATTACATTTTCTGGAATTTCCAAAATTGAGATTCAATACAGACCTTCCATACTAGACAACATTGAAAATTGGCAAGTTTTTGAAGATGATTTGGACATCTTGAGGTTTTTACATTCTAAGGCTGATCTTGAGGATGGAGGACTAAATTTCAATGGGTATGTGGAAACTTCAGATGGTAAGCATACTATTCTTGGTAGGGAAGTCTTGCAATTAAAAACAAACAAGGTCCCATAGGGTTTGGTTGTTCTTGTAGAGAATTTGATAATAATGATAGGTTCTTTTCAACAAAAAATGTGGATAATCCAGAGAATCTAGAGGAAAATAATTTAGGGACAGTTGAAACTCAAAAAATATATATATTGGGGGAAAGTTATCTCCCAAAATAAGAAAGCCCCTGATTGATCTTCTTAGGAAATATAGGCATGTTTTTGCATGGTCTTATGATGACTTGAAAGCCTATAGACAAGATTTGTTTCAACATGAGATTCCTTTGAAAGAAAGAACAAAGCCTTTCAGACAAAATTTAAGACCCATGAATCCTACTTTGGCACCAAAGAGGCAAGAAGAATTGTACAGAATGAGTGATGTGGGAATCATTCAACCTATCAGGCATTCTACATGGGTTTCCAACTCGGTCCCTGTAAGGAAGAAGAATGGAGACATTAGGCTTTATGTTGACTTCATAAATTTAAATATGAACTCATTAAAAGATAATTATGGATTGCTAAATATGGAGGCCATGTTACAAAGAGTCACTGGTTCAAAGCTGATGTCTATGATGGATGGGTTTTCAGGGTATAACCAAGTTATTGTCAAGGATACTGAACAATTTAAAGTTGCATTTACTACTCCATGGGGTACATATGTATATGTCAGGATGCCTTTTGGTTTGACAAATGCTGGGGCTACTTTTTAAAGAGCCATGGATGTGGCATTTGCAGATTTCATCAACAAGTTTCTTGTCATTTATCAAGATAACCTCACAGCATACTCAACAAAGGAGGATCAACATTGTGGTCACCTTGAAAAAAAATTTGTGAGAGCTCTAGAGTATGGAGTATCTTTGAACCCAAAGTAATGTACTTTTGGGTAACAGAAGATAAGCTTTTGGGTCACATTGTGTCTAAGGATGGGGTTACAATTGACCTTGAGAGTGTAATTTCAATTGACAAGGTACCATTTCCAATAAATTTCAAAGGAATTCAATCTTTCTTTGGACAGATAAACTTTGTTAGAATATTTGTCCCAAATTTTGCTGAGACTAGTGTCCCTATCTCCAAGATGTTGAAAAAGCATGCAAAGATGGACTAGACTGAAGAAGCTAGGAGAGCTTTTTTTGAAATCAAGAAAGCAATCAAGGATGCACCTCTACTGAGGACACCAGATTATAGTAAGCCTCTCAAAATATTTTCTTTTGCTTCCTTTCATACTATTGTTTTAGTATTGTTACAAAAGAACCCAGACAGTTTTGAGCAGCCCATATCTTTTTTCAGTAAGTCTTTACAAGTAGCTAAGTTAAAATATGATATAAATGAGAAACATGCATATGCACTGGTTAAATCTATCAAAAAATTTAGATGCTACTTAGTTGGAGCAACTATAGTTGCATACGTGCCTAGTGCTACTATGAAAGACATCTTGGTACAATAGGAAGTTTCAGGAAGAAGGTGTAGGTGGATTAATAGGATCCAAGAATTCAACATTGACATTCAAATCACAAAACTAGTTAGAGGACTAGGATTAGCTAAACTCATGGTCCAAAGCAATTTATATGCTAATCATATAAATGTTCTTGAAGAAGAACATAGACCATATATATGTGATTTGGATTGTTTTGATTGGTATAAAGATAGTGTTGGATACTTATAGAGAATGTTTCTTCCTCCTGAAATGGATGATGATAAAAAGAGGACTGTCAAATTACATGCTATAAGATATGTGATTTTCAAAGGTGAATTATGGTGGAGGAGCAATGAAGGTGTTTTTCTCAAATGTGTTGATCATAAAAGGGCTGGACACTTGTTACAAGAAATGCATGAAGGTGTGTGTGGTGACCATTACATGGCTAAGACAACCGCACATAAGATATTAAGGTCTAGTTTTTGGTGGCCCACAATTTTCAAAGATGCACATTTTCTTGTCAAGATGTGTGATGTCTACCAGAGGTTCATAGGAAAATTAAAATTTAGTGGTAATTTGCCTTTAAAACATGTTGCAGTGATTGCCCCTTTGCAGAAGTGGGGTATGGAATTTATTGGGGAAATCCCAAAAAAATCAAGTGGGGGTCATTCATGGATCCTAGTGGCCACGAATTATTTCACTAAGTGGGTGGAAGCAATTCTCAATAGAAGGGCCACTAGTAAGGTGGTAACTGATTTTATGATGCAGAACATCTTGACCAGGTTTGGATGTCCTGGGACAATAGTACTTGATAATGCAATGCATTTTAGGTCTGAAGAGTTTGGTGATTTCTATCAGCAATATGGGATTCGGGTCTCATATGCATCCCATTATCACCCCAAGGTAATGGTTAGGCAGAATCAAGTAATAAGAGCTTGATAAATTTTTTGAAAATATCTCTTAATAAAAAAAGAAATCATGGGATTCCAAGTTGCAGCTAGCTCTATGGGCTAATAGAGTGACAGTAAAAAAGGCAATTAGTTGTGCTCCTCTTGATTTAGTATATGGAATTCATGCCAGGTTACCACAAAATAATCTTCTACAAATGTAAAAATTCATCCAAATATATGATGATGATTTGGATAATGAGATGAGGATCTGATTGGAGGATCTGATACAGTTGGATGAATCAAGAAGAGAGGCTCATGACAAGAATATCAACTTGCAGTTGCAATATAAGAGCCTGTATGACAAAAAGACCACAGTTAGAAGTTATTGCATTAATGATTTGGTTCTAATGTGGAATGTCAGGTTGGAAGATAAGGGTAAGCATAGTAAATTTGACCCAATATGGTTGGGATCCTATCTCATTGATAAAAAATGGGGATTTGACTCCTATATCTTGAAGGATCTAGTTTAAAATGCTTTGGAATTGCCAATTCATGGATAATTTTTGAAGTTGTACTTTTCGTAAGGTACTCTCTTTATCCATGAAGAGTAGGTTAGCTTTCCCTTTTAGTTGTGTGTTTCTTTTCCCCTTTCCTATTTTAGTTCTACTTCTTTTTTGAAGAGGTGCCATGTAATTCTTGTCCAATAGGTGGTCTTCTCTCCTAATGATTCTAAGTTCTTGCTATGCCTACAAGAGGCATACATCCCCAATCAGAGCCACTATTAGTCCATTTTTGAATGAATGCAAAAAATCTAGAGAAAATGACCTATTCCTGCAAAAACCCTAGAAACTTGGCGTGCCCTAGCTACAACATAGTTTTGGTCTATGAATAAGATGTATACGGTTTCATAGCTTATGAGCTTAGCCATGGATAATTTAGAATGTGTTCAAGCTTCAGTTCAAATTGCATGAATTTTGGTGTAAAAACTAGTGAGATCGAGTCATTTCAAGTTGATGAGGAACTAGGGTTTATCCATGCAAAGGGTTTTGAAAATTTGCCTAAGTCCAAGAAACCCTACCCTTGTTCTTTTTCATCATTACCTTTTTGAACCACTTAATTCCCCATTCTACACATGCTTTATTTTCCCAGCCTAGGTAGTTATGTTTCTATTCAATGATCTGGTGACTGAGGCATTCGCTAATTCTCTAAGTTCCTGGATGGTTGTCTTTTATTCAGTGATTCAGTGACTATGTGTTTGTGTAATCTCCTAATCTTGGCAGCTAATTTCCTAACATCCAGTGACTTGGTGAATGGTTATGTTTTCCTTTAGTCGTGTATTCACCAGATATTTGGTCAAGTCTTTAAGGGCTCAGAGATATAACAAGGACCATTGATGCAGATTAGATTAGGTGGTTGGCACTAATTCTCCAAATGTAATCTAGGGTAAAGAAATGATTCAATGACTTGGAGATTTCCTTAGTTGCGTATTCTTAGGACTTAACCCTAGTTAAGAAAATGATTTAGTGACTCAGTGAAACCCTTTGTTCACGTAATCTCCAGATGGGCCTTGGTTAAGTCATTGTCAGAGAAAGGTTAGTCCTAGGTGGTTAAGTTTATCATTCAATGATCTGGTGACTAAGGCTTTCACATGTTCTCATGATTTAACTTGAGGTGAATCATTTATCTAGTGAATGTGAGAATACTCAATCACCTAGTCTCTGATTATGAATATGACCACAGTTAAAGGCAAGTCAGGTTTTCTCTTTGTTCACTGAATCACTTGATATTAGGTGAGTTAAGTTCTGGGCTGGGCAATTCAGCGATATCCATGGATGATAAGAAAGATCAATGATCATCATTTATTATCAAGATATAACTCAGGTTAATGTTTTTATCTGGTGACTTGGTGAATGCTTAGTTCTCTTGTTCTCCAGATGTGACCCCAGTTAAGTAATACATTCAGTGAACTAGAGAAAGCTTTGTTCACGTGTTCGCTCGATAAGATGAGTTAAGTTAGGGGGTTATGAGGTATTTAGATAATCAACAAAGACCACAAGATGAAGATAGGATCAATGGCTAGCACGTATTCACTTGATAAAACTCAAGGTTAAGAAAAGACTTGGTGATCCAAAAAATGCTTTAGTCACATGATCTGTGAACCAAGCATGGGTTAGTTAAATTGTTCAGTGACTTGGAGATTGCTTTGGTCACTGAGTCACCAGATCAAGTTGGATTAAAGATAAAGAGCATTCAGAGACTGAATCTGGGTCATTGATGAAATTTGGTCGAATGTTGATCACTTATTCTCCCAATGAAACCTCAGGTCAATAATATATTAAGTGATCACATGAATGCCTTTACTCGCATGATCTCCAGACCAAACCTCATTTTAGCAAAATTTTTCATAAATTGGAGAACTCCTTTAGTCGTTAGTTCACTAGATCCAATGTGGTTAAGGTGCTTGTCATAGTTAAAGAGTAAAGAATAGTAAGATCTGACGGTGGTCATGTTATTGCAAGGGAGAAGTGCTCAAAAGTTAGTGACCCCAGCATTGCGACAGCCATCTGATCTTCCAAGTAATTAAGACTGATAAAGCAGTGGGTCCTCCTACTAGGTGTATCTGATGTGCTCTTTTCTGATTTGATGAGAAAAAAGATGATGTGGCCAGACTTTTCAAAGCTTAGTTGACTATTGTAATGATTTATGAGAACTGTTCGATGTGCTAGGAAGAAACAAGATCGACAGCCATGTTTTAAACTTGATATATTAACCGTTATCGGTTTACATTTGAATTTTCTAAGCTAGGGTTTGTAGAAAATAGAAACGACCGTGTGCCAGAAGAACAAACAATCAAATATGATTTCTTCTTGTGCCATAAATGATAAATTTGCAATCCAGAATTGAATGAGCTCAGAGGTGGTTGAGCTGAATATGATCAAATTTTGTGGCCACCTTGAAGCTTGATATTTGGTAGGTGGTTGCTTTTAAATGCAACATTAATGTTTGGGCCAAGTTGTCAAAGAATTCATTTCCTGGTACATAGAGGTAGCTGAGATATTTTTGATGATATTTCTTTTTGTAGGGATAATGAGATCATACCCTGATTTTCAATTTGACTACTAGGGTTTCTACAATGCAAAGGATATCAAGTTTGTCTCTAATATTTCCTGATTTAATTAAAATCTTTCTCACTGTCACTTCTGTAATAAATTAGTTCCTGATTTCATGTTGTAGTGGTTCGAAATGTTACCCTAATTTTTCCCTAAATGACCCTAAGCTTGTAGCAATTCTTGTTTATATAAAAGAATTCCCAAGGTCATTTAGAAGGAGTTCTTTCCAAGGTTGAGAAGAAGAATCATTTGCAAGAGACCAAAGATAGACTTAGTTCTATAGGCTTGCATCCAAGGATTTCTAGAAGAGGTCTATAACCTCTCTATTTCACAAAAATCTTAATGAAATCTAAAGTTCTCTTATTCATTTGTGGAGTATTGTATGTTCAGTAATTCACTCCTGTATCAGTTTGGCAACTAATATTAGGATTTCCATAATAGCTCATAATCTTGTCTCATGTTTAATAGTTTGTAATTTACTATTATCTTGTGAGTTAATGACTTCAAGATCAATAGTTGTAGACATAAGTGTTGTATGTTTGATATGTTTTCATGTTAACTTGAAAAGTTAAGTAAATGCTTGATATAACCTAACATAATTGCATAGTATTAAGGAGGATATAGGTAAGTAGTGAGATTCTCATTTGATTTTCATTTGCAAGGTGAATGATAAGAATCAAAAATACAGTGAGGAATTGTTTCTCAATATGCTCAATGGATAAGGGACTGATCATAGACATTTTGTCAAAATAGATGTTCTTTCTTGTCTAACTATTCTACCCCAAGATAAACAAATCAAATTCTAAATATTTAAGTTAGTAGTTGTGGACTTGATAGAAATATCCCCTGCTTTATTTTTGAGTAACTTGATAGTGTGCTTAGCTTCACATCCTATCCCTTTATGTTATAGATAACAAGAAGTGTTATGGGCACATATCTGCTTTGTGAGGATTAGTGAAAAGGTGAAATTAAGTGATCCTAATCCCAGGTGCACCCACCTGAATTTTGTAGAGTTAAAAGTGTAGAAAGCCTCTGTGCTTTGTTCATTGGTCCTTGTTCTTGTATGAATGTACTGATTGTGGGAAGTAAGCTACCCCATAGGTATATCTCTACATTAATAAAGGTAGTTACAATCTTGCTAAACCAAGAACCAACAGGTTTTAGAATTCCATATGTAAGGGTTCAACAATGCCTTTGCATGTTTTGAGAGGACTCTTCCCATCATACCCCATCTTTTTCATGACCTGGTATCCTAAGCCATATTTCTCAGGATAAATTTCAACATGTTTCACTTCCTATTATTTTTCTTCTTCTCTATATAGCCATTGAAGGACTCCCTTCTCCTCATTCTCCTCAGAAAGATAATTTTGTTCTTTGACCATGCCATCGTATTTGTGAATCTCAGGAGTGGACATACTATTAGGTTGGAAATAAGATGATGGCCTACCATAAGATTTAGGTGAAATGGGAAGGTTAAGTATAAAACATGAAGCATCCATCTTGTATTCTCCTATTTCATTATCTTTTATGCTTAGCTTCTTTCCAAATTCATTGAGTATTGCTTATCTTGAGCTCTTCATTTCTTAATTCATTGGGGCCTCTTTATTATGTGGAATCATGATTTCAATTTTCTTAATGTTGTTGCAAGTATACGATTAGTCTGCAAAAATAGTGACCTCAATTTTATTATGAGGAAATTTGATGCATTGATGGTATGTTGATGGCACTTCCTGCATTTCATGTATCCATGGTCTTCCAAGGAGTATGTTGTATGTGAGTGGAAGATCTAAGACTTGACAAATAACATCCCTTTGAATAGGACCCACTCAGATGGGTAAGACCACCATGCCCTTAGAAGAGCTTTCTTATTCATCATATGCTTTAATTGTGATTTTCCTTTTGGATTCAATAGAACTCTTTAAAAAATCAAGTGCTCTAACCAAATTGAATTTACATATATTCAAACCCATGCCTCCATCTATCAAGACACATTTCACTCTATGTTTTTGTATAAGGACCTAGATGTGGAGGGGTTGGTTGTGGGTACGACTAATAGATTTATCATCTTCCTCTGAAAAGGTCAAATAGTGTAAGGAAGCAAGATGATCTACCATGGACTGGAATTTTTCTATGTCTAGGTCCTTAGGAATTTTATTCGATAAGAGAGCTTGATCAAGAATCTCTCGATGCACATGAGAGATTTTAAGAAGTTCTATAATTAATATCTAAGCTGATGTGCGTTGAAGTTGATCAACCATATTATAGTTATGCACTGAAGGTGTTGTTGTTATTTTAGACCCTCAGGTCGATGTTTGTTTAGATGAGGAGGAGGAAGAAGCTGCTCCTCACAAGGTGAACTTACTTGGGATCTAGTTACTACGTTGGAAGATTCAGCTTGAGTCTTTTTCTTGATCTTGATAACATTAATAGTGCAGTTAGAAGACTCAAGCATGTGGATCACTTTGTCACTATCTGAATAAGTGTAACCCACCTTATTGTCTTTTGGCTTAGAAGATTCCCCTTTTTTATACTTAGGAAAAGGCTCTTTAAAGGCCTTATGATCAGTGTTCATTTGAGGAGGATTAATCACAATAGTCTCTTTGTCAATCAAATTCTAGAATAAATACTTTATTTTCATGCATTCATTAGTCTTATGGCCTTTGTTGCAATTTTATTCACAATAGTGGTTATTGTTCCACCACTTAGGCTTAATCTCAGGATCATAGGGCTTTGAATTATTTGGCAATGTGATTATCTTATTAGCAAAAAGTATTTTTAGAGCATTCACAATTGACTCTCTAAGTGGAGTGAAATATTGCTTAGGCCTAGGAATCCAAAGTCTATCTTTGTTACTCTCAAGTTTAGAGCTTGATTGAGTACTCTTATTAGCCTTTTCTTCTTGAATACTAGTGGAGAGATTAAACATTAGTTCTTTGGGTTTTCTAGAAGTAGATTTGAAAGTTGTATCAACAATTCCATCATTGAAAATATCCTTAGTCTTAGTCCAAAATTTATGCTTATCCTTGTTGTGATGATTGTTAGAGGAAAATTTATGGTCTTTATGCTACAGGGTGATCTCTCCCTTCCTAAAAAGGATGCCTTCTATGAGAATACATACTTCAACAAATTTATCAAAAGAGGTATGAGTTTGGAGGTTGACTACCAGTGTTGGCCACATCTCTTCATTCTGCACCGTACAAGAGACAAATCATAGCTAATGGGTGTTTGGATAGTGTTTGTAGAGGGTACAGAGAAAATTACTTGTACCAAGTGACCAAAGAGCTAGATGTGAGCTCACTCAAAGATCTCCTTCCATGTCACTGTGATGATGCATTGGAATGACTACCAGTACCAAACCCTTTTTTGACTTGTGTCATCAAGTGACCCAAACTACATGACCTTGGGGAGCCCTGCATAGAAATAGGATGGCTTCATGCCCCTCTAAGCAAAGTATAGTTCATTTTTGGAACTGGGGTGTTTATAAATATATCAATTTTTTTGGTCTCAGAAATTTGACGAGGGTACCTAGCAAACATCCTTCACCATCTCTAAGGAATGTAATGAAGGGCTATCCAAAATGTTTCTTTGTGTTTCATAGTTCAAGCATGGTAACAGGGTGGGAGATATTATAAGAGTATTACTAGATGAACTTCTGAACAAACTCCTAAATGCTAGGGGCAAGTGAGGTAAACCAGATCATATCTTTGCCACCAAGACTCTAAGGAAAGAGTCTCATGAGATAGCTCTTTTCATGTATGAACTCTATGCTAAGAGAACAAAATTATCTCACATGGTCCTTGAGATCTCCACTTCCATTATATTTTTTTATACTTAGGAATTTCCACCTTGGGTTAGAAGGGTGGCATATAGAGATCTTTGTGAAAGGGGAAAGGACATATAGCTTCAAGTGAATACTTATTTTATGGTTTGTCCTTGTCATTTCTAAGTTGTGAGTTCTCACAATCTAAGTCTTGGAGCTATTTTTTGAGGATTGTAATAGGAGATTCTTCCTCTTGTTGTATCAAGGGATCCATGTTAAAGTGGGGAGGAAACTTTACACCTATAGAGGAAAGATGCATAAAGTATTTGTCTTTGTCCTAATTCATGATAGCTTTCATCACCTTATGAAAGTTTTTATCATCTTGGAATTTTATAATTTCCTCTTCTATAGGTTCTTCATCCGAAGAAGACCTAAAATCATGCTTATTATGTTTGCTCCAATTGCACCCAGACATGTCAGTTTGATTGTGGTAGTTAGTGTAGAGTTATGGATCCTTAAGGCCGATAATTGATTGATAAATAGTAGTCTTGATAGGGATTTGATTCAAAATTTCCTTGCAAGAGGAATGTCTAGGAGCATCATCAATAGCCTTACCTTTTGGATCAGTTGTATATTTTTGGTAATGGCTATGGGTTATAAATGGCATGGAAAAGATAAGATTAGAAATATGATAGTAACAAGGTTACTAAGATAGTGTCAAAAGGTTTGAGCAATGATAGCTTTGTCTTAAGGATAGGTAGTAGATAGAAAAAGTAGCTGAAAAAGGTGCAAGATATCAAAAATGAGGCCTGAATGCCTGTTGAGGGATACTTGTGACCAAGTTGGTGTAGCTAGAAAAAATGAGTACAAGGTACCAAGAATGAGGCATGAATGTCTGTTGAGAGGTACTTGTGAAAAAGTTGAGAAAATTTTAATTTCAAAAGGATATTTATGAGAAAAAAGATAGAGAATTTAGGAGATATCACAAAAAGAGCCAAGATAGACCAAATCACGAATAGATGACCAATTAGTTTAAGAAAACTAGTTTTAGATGTGTAGGATTGACCCAAATGACAAAGAAGCTATGAGAAAATTGGATTGAAAAGGATGTCAAGACTTTCAAATTCAGATCTAATAACTAGTCAAATGCAGGATCGTACAATAAACTCCAACAATGGGTGTGATGAAACCATCAGTGGGATGTTATAATATAGTTAGGGTATATTATATTGTATGATGAAATTTAGAAAAGGCTATGATAGAAGACAATAATCATGCAATAAAGCATTCATTTTGTATGATTAAATATCAGGCAAAATGATAGAAAGGACAATTTGTCACTATTTTAAAAAGTTTAACCAATCTGGATAGTTTGACTTCAAATTTGTGACAAAATATGAGTGTTTCTAAACCAAGTTTCAATGTTTTTAGTGAAATAAATAATGTGAGTAAACACTAATCTTCAAATAATCCAACAAGGGACAAAGAAACCTTGCGGATACAAGCACTTGTGAGGTCTAAAGTTTTGTTGCAATGATCCAAGAATGTCAAGTGTATGTTCACATAGATTTTCACATCTCAACACAATTGAAGACACTTCAAGTAAGAGATACCTAAGGAATTTTTCTAGTAACAAAACCTTTTCCCGTAACTTGGTATTCCTTCACCTCACACAAAGTAATTGTTATACACTAAGTTTTGCACCCTATTCAAGCTCTCTTGGTCTTCATAACCTAGTATAACATGGGAATCATCTCTAGGTTGTGGAACCTATGCTAACTGAAATGAGACCTCCAGATTCTAGGTTGGTTCCTCTTGGATAATCACCGTGCTTTGCTTTTTTAATAGGAAAGTAAACTTTTGAAGGAAAAGGGATAGAAGGAATGCATGAAGGGGAAATAACTGTAAGCAAACTATCCTACTAGATGATACACCAGAATGACATGAACATAATATATTGACCAAATTAGCATGAAGACTCTCAAATCTAATAGAACACAATCTTCCTCAATACACTTACATAAGTGTTTCACAGAGGGGTCTTGAACAAAAGACTCAGACTGTGACCTGCAAGCAAACGTTCTCTTCAACAAAAAGGCACAGGAATGAGATAGAATGATAGGGGGTTGAAGTATACCCACAAGATCATTCAAATCAAATCATACAAAATAGCACATGAATAAGCTAAAAGAAAAAAGGGCCCTGGAACTCCAAGATTTCTCTAACAAAGCTAGTATACTATACTCATTAAGAGAAATACAGACAAGGGAAAGAGTTGAGGGCAGAGAAGATGCCATGAAAAGCCTCTATTAAATCTAATAGATCAATGAAAGATTACAAACTATAGAAGCCAGAGGGAAAAAAAAAATGCCATGGATAACTCCTAAGAAAGGAAAACTCTCCTTTTACAATCGTAAAACTCTTTGAGCTCTAAAGCTCCAAAAGACTAATATATACATCTCCCTTTTTGCACGCAGGCTTGGAGTAAAAATTTGATTAGGGTTACATGGATTTTCATATAATAATAGAAACCCTAACTTTATCACTTCTGATCATAATTGTCTTCTTGAAATATCTTGGTCAATCAGATATATGTTTGCATGTCTTTCTCATAGCCATAACTGTCTATAGACAAGCCGCCTTGATCCATTTACCTCACTGCAAGTTGAAAACCTCATGCCATCACTATGACTTTATCTTTGTAAGTCAGGTTCATCATGAATGTTCAAATCTGACCCTCACAGATATTTGAATTTTAAAATATAAATGGCCACAGGTGGTGCCAACCCTTCTCATTCATCAACGGCTGATATTTAAACTGGCATGGTACCTCAGGAGACAAAAAATCAACATGCGACAGCCACCCAGATCTTCTTCATTAATTTTCCACCTACAACTATCTTGAAAACATGAATTCTTAGCTACTCGCAACATCGCATATGGCCAACTATTGAAAAATTAGAGAAAACTTGGCAAGAAACCCTTACAGATGTTCAAATTTAGTCACAACGGATAGCAGGTCCAAGTTTAAAACATGACCATCGATATCATCATTTACCGGCAATTTGAATGGCTTAGATCATACTCCATAACAATAAAAAGGCCTTTTGAAAAGTCACCAGCCACATCACCATTTTCTCGCTCAATGGGAAATGGACATATCAGCACAACTGGCACTTGGACCCACCGCTATACTAAAGGAAGAATCAATGGTTGTCGCTTTGCCCCATTGGTTAATCTTCGAGCAACTTTTCTTCTCAGTGAAGCGACCATCAAATCAACTGACAACTGGTGCCCCCTTTAAACACATTGCAACCCTCGGCCCCACTTACAACTGCCACATCACCAGTCAGCAACCAATGAAAATGAACACCTCGGCACGACTGATAGATTGGACCCACTTGTTAAGCGCTGCATTGTAAAGAAAATTGATGATTGTCACGTGATCGCAAGGAACAAGATTAAGCTTTACGAAAATGTGACAACCATCCGATTAAGAGGAGATTAACCCTATTAATCAGATGCTGAAACATTAAAAAACAAAAGAGACCACTTAGGACTTCCTAAGAAACTAGACCCCCCATGGCAGATGACAATCAGTCATAGCTACATGGATAGGAAATGTTGACATCATAGAAGAGCTGCGAAGACGTGAAGAAGTGGAAAACATCCTGGGTTTTATGCCTAAGATAATTTTGAAGCCCTATGACATAAAACAAGCTATTTCCTGTAGAACCTAAAATAGCCATATCTCCCAGGTTGTAACATTTCAAGATATGCACTCTCAACTAGACCTTGGAAACTCAATGAACTACCATATGCTAAGGGTGCAAGCCATGAAACATTAGAAATTTATCTCGTAGATCAAGACTGTGTCATAACTAGGGAAGGGTAGTTCAGCTAGATTTTTTGCATATTAGACTACACACCCTGGACTAAAGCAACTAACATGGAAAACCACCTGAGGCTGAGGGCACAAGCCAAGAAACATTGTGGATTTTGGGCGCAAGCCAAAACAAGTTGCAGCAGGGTAGGACAACTTCACAGAACACTACAAGGAAATAGGCCATTTTCATAGAATTTTTGCTATGGTAGGAAAATGGCCTAACAGGCTGGGCACAACCCTTGTGGGAGCCTCATTTCACTCCACCTATGGCCAAAATTTGTATGATAGGAAATTTTGGGTAACATTTTGGTGATTTCTGCTGGATGTCAGCCTGTTAGACATGGAAACCAGTGACCTTGACGCAATCCATTGGGCATAGGAGTCATGTCTTGAACACAAGAAAATCTCATAATAGGGAGAAAGATGGAGGGAGGAACAAGACTATGCACAAGCACTTCTTTGAAAGCAGGAAAGACTAAACTAGAAAGCAGGGATATAAAACTAGGAAAACTAACACAGAGATCTACAAGGAAGGACTAACTTCAAAACAAGGCTTCAAGTGGAATCCATTAACTAATATTGGCAAGGCATTTCCTTCAATATTAGACAATTGGAAAACATTATATCCCTTGCATCCTATGATAACAAATGGTCCACTCCAGAAGGAATCAAACTTTGTATGTCTACCAGGCTTTGATTTGAATTCATCCCATTTGAGAACTACATCTCCAACTTTGAAGTTTCTAGACCTATCTTTTTTATCAAAACTTTTCTTCATTTGTACCTAATGGTACTCCATATCTTTCATCAATTTATCTATGAGTTCCTCTAACTCCATAAGCTAAGCATATATGATTTGTAAGGAGTCTCCTTCTTCGAATAAGACATATTGAGTGGCCAAGTCTAAAGCTGGTAATTCAATTGAAATGGACAACTTAGCTTCTCTGCCATATACTAACATGTAAGGAGAATTCCCAATGAGCTTCTTTGGGGTTATCATATCTAACCATAAGGTAGATTTTAATTTGGTATGCCAATCTCTTTGGTTATCTTGTAGGGTTTTCTTGATTATCCTAATCAAGTTCTTATTAGTTGATTCTGCCAAACCATTGCCCTAAGGGTAGTAATTTGAACTTGTATTCAGATAAATTCCATTCCTAATTTCCCATTCTGAGACTTTAAGGCCTGTGAATGCCAATGCATTATCTGATATTATGGAGTATGAAATGCCAAATCTATGAACTATATCATCATAAAAACTTAAGACAGCACTCTCATTTACTTCTTTCAAGGCAACTGCCTCTATCCATCTAGTGAAATAATTAGTTGCAGTGATTATCCACTTGTGACCTCCACTAGATGGAGGATTAATCATACCAATGAAGTCAATGCCCCATCACATGAAAGGTTGCTCTATCTTGATTGGTTGAAGGGGCAGAGCTACAAGCCTTTCCTTGCCTACAAACATGGCACATTTGATGCATTTTCTCATGTAATCATGACTATCCTTGAAGATAGCTGGCCAATAGTATCCAGCCCTCATATTTTAAAAGCAGTAGTCCTAGGAGAGAAGTGACCTCCAGAGGGTCCATCACGAAATTCAAATAGGACATCAACTACCTTTTTTGAATCAATGCATCTTAAAAGGACACCATTGTGATCCTTTCTAAAAATAACTTCATCTATCAGCACAAAGGGAACAGCTTGTAATCTATAATACCTCCTTTTTGCTAAATCTAGGTCTATAGGACATCGTCCTATCTTTAAGTAATGAATCATTTTAGGCAACCAACCTGCTGCCTTTGCATGTTCTTCTGTAGAATGCACAACCAGAGATGCATCCATTTGCTCTATTTTTTTTTCACTTTCACCCTCTATCAGATGCTCACAAAGACCTCTTCCTATAACTAGCTTAGTGGTTTGGATATCAATTTCATACTCCATCACTTTGGTAATCCAAGCAGCTCTCTTTACATTGAGGTCCTTGGAGAGCAAAAATTCTTTGACACTTGGATGAGCAACTTTCAAGTGTACCTTTCTATGCATTAATAGATAACTAAACTTCTTAAGGCTCTTTACCACAGCAAGTACATGTTTTTCCACAAAAGAGTATCTATGTTCATACTCTTCTAAACCTTTGCTAAAGAAAGCAATAGGCTGCTCCAATCCTTTAGAATTTTCTTGGGTCAAGATTGCAGATATGACATCATGACTTCCATAAGCATAAAGGATAAAATCCTTACTGAAATTTGGATTTAATAGAGTAGGAGTTTCTATCAAAGTTCCTTTGATAGCCTAGAAATTGGCTTTCCCCTCTTTAGTCCAGTTGAAGACTGAACTCTTCTTTAACATGGCTGTCAAAGCCTTTAGTAAATCTGCAATATTGGGCAAGAAATGCCTAATAAAGTTAATCCTTCATATGAAAGATTGAAGGCTTTTCTTGTGATGTGGCAAGGGTAGCTCTAGGATGGATGTAATCCTTTCGGGGTCAACTGTGATTCATTTCTTAGATACTATATATCCTAACAATTTCCCCTCATGAACTGTGAACAAACATTTCTTGGGATTAAGAGATATCCCAAACTCTCTACACCTTTCAAAAATCTTCCTCAAATGTTTGATATGATCTGCTACATGTTTGGAATAGACAGTTATGTTATCTAAATAGACTAGTACAAACTTGTACATGAGGTTTTTAAAGGCCATATCCATTGCCTTTTGAAAAGTAGCTCCCGCATTTAACAAACCAAAGGGCATCTTTTGATATTCCATTGTTCCCCACTTGGTTGTGAATGCAATCTTGTATTGGTCCTCTTTATTAACTAGGATCTAATTATATCCTAAATAGCCATCTAATAATGAAAATCTCTTGGATCCAGAGACACATTGCAGGATTTGTTCCATAGAGGGTAATGGATGGCAGTCTTGTAAAGAAGCCCTGTTAAGATCCCTAAAGTCAACACATAACCTCAACTCCCCATTCTTCTTCCTTACCAAAACAAGGTTGGAAACCCAAATAGTATGCTTAATGGGGTATATGATACCACTTTCTATTAATTTGAGCACTTCTCTATGCATAAGTGGTTCAAGGTTGGGGTTAACAGGCCTTTGTTTTTGCCTTACTAGTTTGGCATTGGGTTCTAGCTCAATAGTGTTCTGAGCAAGGGCTGGATTAAAACCTTTAAGGTCTTCATATTGCAATGCAAATACATCACTAAATTCTTTAAACAATTGGGTGTAAGCCTTCCTTTTTGAATCAGTATTTACTTTTCTAAATTGTAAGCTTTTACCTCATTCCAACTCCAATTCAACACAATGTTGAAGACAGCTTCTTAGCTTGATCATCCTTGTTGAAGACAGCTTCTAAGGTGACAAGACCTCTAGGAATCTTATTAGAACTAAGTTGTATCACTTGATCACCATAGTTCTACAATAGTCTATCTTGGTTATACTCTGAGAAAATGTCCTCTTCAAACAAGAACTGTAGAATTTTCTCATCATTGTCAAACACTTGCCAATTGACATTTTTATCAGGAACCGAAGGTCTAATAACTACTTTAATGTGTTGTTGGTCTCCTTATTTTGAAACACTATCAAGAATGTCATACTGAGACCCAACAGCAGCTAATCTATTTGTATTTTGATTTAATTTCCTAGGGATGGAAACAATGTTGACAGCATAGAAATCTTCAATTGCATCCCAAACTCTATGTTTGTATGCTTTCATGGTGTCATTTTTGGTTGCACTTTCCCCTCTCACTTGGTTGACCACTAACTCACTATCACCATAAACTTTTAGGGCTTTGACCCCTTTCTTCCTAGCCCAATCTAGTCCATTTACTAGGCTTTCATATTTTGTAGTGTTGTTAGTGTAGGAGAAACTGAATCTGAAAGTTGTATAGTATCTTTCTCCTTTTGAGGATGCTAGCATAGCGCCACCACCAGAGCTATATCTTCTTCTAGCACCATCAAAAAACAATTCCCAAACCTAATTGCTCTGATCTTTTGAACCAATTTCCTCTTTGAGAAGGTTTGGCTCCATGGATCCATTTTCTTGTATCAAATAGCTTCCCAAACCAGCATCCCAAATAACATTTTCTTGGGCCTTTTTTTATTCTAGTTCATCTAGTAAAATATCAGGAATATTTTCTTAGTGTTTGTTTCTCTAATAATTGGGAAGTCATTGCTATCAAGTGCAAGGCAACTTGCATTGATCACATTGGATACATATGGTCCTATATGGTGTGCTACCAATGATTCAGATTTAATGGTGACCTTGGTCCCATATCTTGTGTGGAAAAGCATGTGATACCAGTCAAAAGAAAGATAGCCTCCTATCTTGGTTGTAAACTCCCTCGACAAACATATGGAAAATAAATCAGGGAGATCTATGATATATGTATATCAAGTAGCATGGAGAAATTAGGACTTGCATGGAGGATTAGACTAGTATCCTTGGCTACACCTACTGTATTGACAAAGGATCCATCAAGTTGTGTAACCTTCTTTTGGAAGGGTTCATATATAAGTCCTAATTGGTGAGCCACATTTTTTGGCATTATAGTACTAGTAGCTCCACTATCTACCATACAGTTATGTACTAAGGATTTTCCAATGATTAAAGATACATAAAAGGGAGGTGGCTTTAAGTTCCTGCCTTGAATGGTATTTTCTTTGGGGTTGCTACTTGGAGCCTCCTTTTCTAGATCAGTGTTGACCAACACAGGCTTTTTCACATCATTTGCAGGCTAAGGAGCCATCACTTCACCCATAGCCTTCTTCAAAATCTCAGGTTTCCTTGGAATAGCCAAAGAGTCCCACATAGACATAGTAACATTCACCTTTTTCATGTTGTCTATGATGTTGAAAGGTGTCACAATGTGTACTCTTTGTTGTGCTTTTACTATGATAGGCTCCACCTCCTTGGAAGGTTGGCCTTCTTTGATAGGAATGATGGGATTCAATATGGTAGGAGCAGATGGTTGGAATGGTTCTACAAATGTAGTGGCTTTAATCCTAGAATCTGCTCGCTCCATGTCCTGGGCTCCTCTCTTTGACCTTGTGTTGATAGAAATGGAAGATTCACCGTTGACTCCATTGGAGTCTTGCTTCTCCCAATTGAAAAGAGTAGTCTCATCACTTTGTGATTCTTGTTCAGGAGTTGATCCACTAGGAGAGGCCTCTGATTGAGCATATGAGGAATTTTGAACCATTAGGGCCTGATTCATCCATCCATTTGAGCATGTAGCCTGATTGTGAGGCTGATTACAAGGAAAACACCATTGATTGTCCAAAGCCATATTATTTTGACTAGGAACCACATCCCTGACTAGATTTGCAAAATTAAGGGGTGTTGGATTATAGGGTTGGAATGGTCTTTGATTGAAATTTTTCCTTTGTCCCTGATAACCTCCTTGGTATGGTGGCCTATTCTACTGATAGGATTGTCCTTGATTTTGATATTGTAGATTGGGACCCTAACCTTGTGGCTAGAATGGTGATCTGATTCCTTGCCCCTACTTCTTTAGGTTTGTCACCTCCTTAGTTAAAGTCAATAGTAGATCTGTCATTTCTTGCTTACTACTTTGCTGATTATTTCTCATTTCTTGCAGCTCTTGAGAGAAACTTCCCTTTGACTCCTCACTACTAGTACTAGTCTAAGGTGCTAATATGGTGGTAATAAGGGTAAAAGGAGGTACTCGTAGAGGTGCAATGGGCTATAAGTTGGGAAAGATGGGCATGGGTGGCCTTCATGCTATCATGCCTACTTGGATTAAACAATTTTCAGCCTTGACAACTACGTCAAAAGCTTGGGGTAAAGAGGTACCTCCCATAGATTGGATCATGATAGAGATCTGGTTATTCAAGCTTTGCAAGAAATATAAGAAAGCATGATCAGCTAATGGCCTTACTGAGACTGGAATCCTATTCCATGTCTTGAGAAATCTATTGTTGTAGTATGTCATCTGCTCTTGAGAATCTCTCTTTATGGTTGTTAGCTACTCAACCAAGGATAAGTTGTCTGATTTGTCTTCAAAGTGTCTACTTAATGCATCCCCTAATCCATCCCATGAGTTAATAGAACCAACAACTAGAGTTCTAAACCACTCAAGAGCCTTACCTTTGAGAGAGGCTGCTAACAACTTAGTGGCCACATCCTCCTGAGTTATATTTGTGTGTGTGAATTTTGTACCTAGTTGTAGACACAACACTTCAGTAAAACATTAGAGGTTAGCTAAAATCAAAATCATGTAGTGAAATGGAAACTAATCTAACGAGGTGATTTACTACCTTCTAGTAGGTGCGAGTATGATATTCTCAGATTGGACCGAGATCAGTGACCTTGACGACACCTAAACGAAGGATTTGAATGTAGAATCTAGATATGAGATGAATGCAAATTAATCTATATTTTTGGATTTTCTATGCAATAAGATGAAATAAACTGATATGAATCTATTCTATATGAAAAATTGATGTGACATACAATTAATCTAATAATGATATGCTAAATGATATGAATGCTCAAAAACAATGAAAATCTCACAATAGCTTTGATTCGCAAAGATTGATTCTTCAATCACCAATTCGCCAGCGTGAGGATGCAATTCATGGATTCATTTGAATGAAGAGCTAAGGCCTTAATTTATAGAAATCCAGGACTTTGGAGGTGCATGGAAAAAGCCATAAATCACTCTTGATAAACTCAGGTTGATTTTTAGGTTATCAAGAATTTAGAGATAGATTAACTAACGAAATCATGCAAATCAGCTTTTTAATTTAAATCAGAAGTTGAGATCAGCGTTCAACTCAAAAGAGAGTTGAGTTTATTTTTAAAACAACTTGAATTGATTTTCTGATTTAAAGTTTAACTGCTTTTTTGGATGTGCACAATTAATTATGAATTAATTAAATAAATAAAGTGATTTATCCTCAACTTAACTGATTTTTAAAAATAAAACAATTGATTTATGGGTTAATCAATTATTAAATCAAACTTTTATTCAAAAACTATATTATTAAATTTGACAATTGACTTTAATTAATTAAATAAGAATTTAATCAATTAGTCATAGGATAAATAATTTATTGTCAGAATTAAATAATACAATTTAGGAATAAATATAATTAAATCTAATTAAATAATTAAGTGGTAGTATTAAATCTAATTAATTAAATATTTAGAATATTCAATTAATCAAACTTTAGGATAAATAAGATTTATCACCAAATAATCATTAAATTAAAGATAAATAGGATAAATAGGAATGTGGCTAGGAATATTCCACAACGAAAAATTTAGGATAATTAATTAAGATTCGATAATGTGTCAATGTGCCTTAGGTTAGGACTTTGATGTCGATTTCATTTGATGTGTCGATATAGGAGGTTAATGAACCTATAACCCATTTTTGGGGTATTACATTTTGCCCCTCTTTGAATTACTGTGCGAAGCACAATGGTTCAAAGACAGTCTGTGTATGATGTTGAAACTGATGTTTGAAATTGAAATTGATATGAAACAGAAATTGTGATATGAGATAGAAATTGATTGAAAGATTCAAAGATATTAGGTCCTGAATGACCAAAGATAATGTTAACTATAATAGCAATGAACCGATGATTGTGAAGAAGTGTCAAAACGCCTGATTCTGAACCTTATGATTGTGAAGAAGTGAGTGACCGATTCTAGACCCGATTGTCGATAAGAATCACATTGGTATCACATCTGAACCCTTCAGTTACAAAGAACCAAGGAAATAACACTAATGAATTGATGGTTATGAAAAATTGATATAGTTTACAAGATTAAGAGAATACTAGATTGATATGGATCTCAATGAATCTGATATGCCCCAAGTGATGATTGATTTTCCCCAAGCAATGAGGTATTTTTGATGAATCGGCAGCTAGACGTGGTTGTTGTCTTGATTACTGAGGAAAGATATGATTTCATATTTTGATTACAAACTTTGAATGATGTGCAATACCATGCCCCCTTCGGGAATAAAATTGAAATCTGACAAGAAAAGTCAGCGTTATAGTTTAGAAGCATGTTAATTGATTTGAGAAATGGTTATTCACGTTCGAGAACATGTTCTACATCATTTAGAGGTCCTGTAGACCAAGTTTGACTAAGTTAAACCATGAGTTGACCATAGTTGACCGAGTTGAAATTTTGATAGTTTCATGTAAGATAATCAGTTAAGTGGAATTCTGGATTTTTGTGATGATTGAAGGTCAATTATGCAAGTAGTTAATAATATGAATGATCTCAAATTTTGATTTTGATCCTGAAAAAGGATTCTACTTGTTGTTTCATTGGAGGAACCTTCATACAATGCTTAGTCCTTGTGTCATGTTTAGTATTTTTGGTTTTGAAGAATCATTTAACTGTTCAAGCAATTTTTGAGATCATGCAAAGTGCAAAATGCAAAGAAACATGTAAAATATAATGCAACCTAAGACCTAGAACCTAGTCACTGATCATGGGTTGGTCGATTTCATCATTGAATTTTTTAGGTAACCAGATAAATCAATACAATGCCCACTAGTTATGAAACCATAGACATATCAATATCAATTTGTATACGCAAGAATCAATACAACACCCACTAGTTAGGAAACCATGGACATATGAATATTGATTTTGTTTTCAGAATGTCAGATTAAATATAAGCACCAAGGCATAAGCGCCAGGATGACCTGAATATCATGTCCATTTTGATATAGCAATTTGTATAAGCATCAAAACCTAGACATCATGATGACCAGAATACGCCTTGCATACAAACACATCAAACAGTCAAGAGATCATTCTAAATCCAATGTGAATTACCCTTAGTAACCCATTATCATTCACATCCTTAGGTAAGATCGTGTTTCACAGCAAGAGAAAGAAATCACTCAAAAAAGAAAATAGTTAGATCAAAATTCCTTGAATTTTTTGGGTATCAATGGTCGAGGTACGCATGGTCATCCAATTCGAGATAGAGGCTCTTACAATCGGACACCATTTCAATCTAGAATTTCCAAAGTTGTTAGATTTTCACATACAAGAAGAAAATAAAGAAAAGATTATGCCCCCAGTCATCACTCTTTTAAATCCTATAAAGGACATCATCGAAGAGCTTGAAGGGACACAATATGCAAAAATCTCAATGCGAATCAGTAAGCATACAAGGAGATAAAAGCATGTAAAGATTATTTTCAATTTGATGTTTGATGTTTGATTGTGTTGTTGTAGATGAAAAATCCTTTCTGGAGACGAGACTGACTGACTGACTCAAATGAAGCTTCAAAGGACTCTGACTAGATATGACTCATCTGAAGTATATTGGAGATGATAGGATATGACATTGATTTCCCCCAAGTGTTAGGCACTGATAGGAGACAGACGCTTGAGCTGATTGGTGTACAGACTGACTTATTGAAAATAGGAATGCGGGAACAAACCAAGAGATATGTACAAACTAAAGAAAGACTAAAAGCTGAGAAAGACCAAGATTGCACTGATAGATGGAGTGTTTTGAAACAAGTGGCACCCGTTTGCCGGGTTTTCACCATCTTGGTAGAGATTCTATTTTTGCTACCAAGGCACCTGTTTCTAGGTTTTCACCAAGGCACTTTTCTTTTTCTCATTTTTTTTGTATTTTTATTTTTCCCAATTTTTTTGTACTTTTGATATTTTTTACTTTTTTTGTGAATCATCAAGGTGCCTATTGCTAGGTTTTCACCAAGATGTTCATTTTTTCAGGACTTTTTCCAATTTTTAAGATTTTTTTAGGACATTTTACCGTAGACTGAATGCCTTAGGTATAGAATTTTTTTAGATGGAGAATGTTGATTGGTTCTCGGAGTGGTTCTCCTTTAGTCATTGAGAGTTGATAGGCACCAGAGCCAAAAGTAGCAGGGATAACAAAGGGACCCAGCCAGTTGGGTTCAAACTTCCCCTTGTGTTCTCGATGTGATTGATTTTTTCAATTCTCTCTCAAGACTAGATCACCAACCTAAAATTCTCTATGTCTGACTTTCTTATTATAGCCTCTAGACATTCTTTTCTGATACACTCTGAGATTATCATACACTACCTGTCTGTGCTCTACTAGTAGTTCAAGTTCTTGCAACCTAAACACTATAGTCATCATCAGTTACTAGACTATGCATTTTGATTCTTAGTGATGGGATTTCAACCTCAATAGGCAATACTTCTTCAGACCCATAAACTAAAGCGAAAGGTGTAGCCCCTATGGGCATTCTGATACTTGTTTTGTAGGTCCAAAGAGTTGGATTGATCATGAGATACCAGTCTCTTCCTATTTTATTAACTGTATGATGCAAGATTTTCAATAGATTCTTGTTAGAAGCCTCTTCTTGTCCATTCCCTTGAGGATAGTAGATAGATGACCAATGTTGTGTAATCTTGAATTTAGCACATAAATCATCTAGATCTTTGTTCTTGAATTGTCCACCATTATCTATGATTATGGAATGAGGTATCCCATATCTGCATATGATATAGTTCAAGATGAACATAGATATTTTTTTCCAGTTGCTTGTGTCAAAGGGACTGCTTCTACCCATTTTGTAAAATAATCTGTAGCTGTGATTATATGGGTATGTCCATTACAAGAATGAGGATGTATAAATCCTATTGGTAAAAAGGCCATTATGTAGTGAAGGGAATTAGATCTCTCCCTGGAGCATGAATTAAGTTGCCATGCACTTGGCACTTTTGACAGTTCTTAGAAAACTTGACAGACTCTTTCTCCATTTCAAGCCAATAGTACCCAGCCCTAATAAGTTTTCAAGCTAGTGTTAAACCATTTGAGTGTGACCCACAAATACCATCATGGACTTCCTCTAACACATGTTGAGACTCTTCCCATTCTAAACATCTAAGTAGTGTACCATCTAGACCTCATTTGTATAGATCATGACCAATGATGACATATCAGGAGGCATTACGGATAAGGTATCTCTTTTCATGATGGTTAAAGGTATCAAGAATGATTTGGTCTTTGAGATAGGAGAATAGGTTTTTATATCTAGATGAATCATGACCTACAATAGTGCAAATCATGCAGGTTTCAAGGGAGTCATATGCAAGATAAGATAGTGCTTCCACTAGGAACTCATAGCGTACCTCATGTTCAGGCTATTGTAATAGAGTAGATAGCATTGTCATAGCATCGGCAACCTTATTCTTTGTTTTAGGTATTTGCTCAAATGTGATAGATATAAAATACTTCTTTAGATCATCTACCATTCTTTTGTATGGAATAAGCTTTTCATCTTTAGTCTAGTACACATCATTGACTTGATGGATAACAAGTTGAGAGTCTCCATGAATGTGTATCTTTTTCACTCTCCTCTCAATTGCTAATTTCATGTCATTAAGCAGGGCTTCATATTCTACAATATTGTTTGTGCAAGGGAACTTTAATCTAAATGCTTTAGGTATGGAGTATCCTTGAGGAGTTATAAATAATATGCCTGCTCCTGATCCATTTTGTGTATAGGAGCCATCAAAGATAACTACCATTCTCTAGAAAAAAGAGTCATGATAGAGGAATTTGGAAATTCCATTTGCATTGGTGTATCATCAATCATGGGTGCATCTACCAATTGATCAACAATAACTTGACCTTTGATAGATTTTATTTCGACATAGTCAATGTCAAATTCACTTAAGAGCATGACCCATTTAGCTAATCTACCTATGAGGGCAGCCTTGCTTAGTAGGTATTTTAGTGGATCAATCTTAGCTACCAAATGTGTGGTATGTGCCAACATGTAATGTCTTAGTTTCTATGATGCAAAGATCACAGCTAGACAAGCCTTCTGAATCATAGGATAATTCTTTTCATATGCCACCAATGTCCTACTAATATAGTATATAGCTCTTTCCTTCTTGTTCTCATCATGTTGTGCAAGCAATGCCCCTAGTGATGTATTTGTAGCGGAGACATATAAGATCAAAGGCTTCCCTTGAATGGGAGGCATCAAGATAGGAGGATTTGATAGATACTTATTGATATGGTTAAATTTTTTCTCACATTCTTCATTCCACACAAATGTCACACCTTTATGTAATGTTTTTGTAAAAGGTTGTGATATGTCTGCTAGCTGAGATATGAAGAGTCTGATAGATTGAACTCTCCCTTGCAATGTTCTCATCTAACTAATATTCTTTGGGGGTTGCATCTCCATTATAGCCTTTAATTTAGCTGGATCAACTCCAATGCCTTTCTTTGAGACTATGTATCCTAAGTGCTTTCCAGAAGTGACACCAAAAGCACACTTCTTAGGATTTAGTCTAAGACTAAATTTTTCCATTCTGTCTAGTATCTTTCTTAAGTCATTTAGATGTTCAGCTCTAATCATAGATTTTGCTAAAGTATCATCAACATAATCCTCTATAGTCATATGCATCATGTCATGAAAAATAGATGTCATGGCTCTCTAATATGTAGCACCAACATTCTTAACCCCAAATGGCATGACATTCCAATAGAAGGTGCCCCATGCACACGTGAAAGCAATTTTCTCTTGATCTTCTCGAGCAATTTTTATTTGATTATATCTAGAAAAATCATCCATTAAAGAATACATCTCAAAACCCACAGTCATGTCCACTATCATATCAATGTTAGGTAGTGGAAAATCATCCTTAGGGCATACTCTATTTACATCTCTAAAGTCTATGCACACTCTGATTGATTTATCTAGTTTTGAAATAGGTACAATATTAGAGATCCATTCTACATAATCAATAACTCGGATGAATCCGGCTTTTAGTAGTTTCTCTAATTCAACTTTTACCAAGAGTGCAACATGAGGATGCATCTTTCTTAATTTTTTTTTAACTGGTTTTACTCCAGGAGCTATAGATAAATGGTACATTATAAGATCAGGATCCAACCCTGGCATATCTAAATATTTCCATGCAAAGTTGATCTTCTTCTCTGTGAGGAAGGTTGTAAATTTTTGCTTCTCTTCTGTTGATAAAGATTGTGCTACATGGATCAACTGTGGTTCTTCTACTATTCCCAAGTTGATGGATTGAGTGGGCTCAATTAGAATTGGAGATCTTTCCTATAAATGACTCGGAAGGACATCAAATATCTCATCCTTAGGCACCTCAAAGAGGTTTTCACCTTCAGATACGTCATTTATTTTTACTTTTGTAGGTTCTGAGATTGCCTAAAAAGTGGTTTTCACTCTCAAAACTCCTTTTCCTTTTATTCTTATTCTTATTTTTCTGACTAAGATGCTTTATGTCTGACTTCGTCATGCTAATGCTCAATTCATTGATGGAAGTCCTCATAGGCTCAACTGCATTGAGGTAGCAAGCAAGGGCATAGTCATTTGGGAAGGTATAAATACCATGGCTTGGGTTTGTGGAGGTTTGATCAAGAAGTTCAAGATGTTGGATAGTCAAAGTGGTGAAAGATTGGGAAAGAGTGTTTATGGATATGGATCTATCATCATCGGTCCTAACCTGATGCTCAAGTTCAAAGGTGATATTACAACTTAAGAAATTCAATTCGTGAATAGGCTCAATGTCATTTTGATAGTCAACTTCAACCATTGGTGGATCAGACTCGATAAGTTCATCATTTCACTCTAGACTTACATTGGTTTTTGGTGCATATTGGTGAATAACATTAACACATTTCTCTGTAATAAGCCCATCTTCTCCTGGAATGGCTCCCCATTCATAGTCATTAGATTCTTCATCTATGCCTCTAGGAAATCTAAGAACATGAGTAAAGTCAGGATGAATACCCCAAGAAGGGTTACCCTCAGATTCTGATTTGAATTCATACTCATGAGAATATATCTCAAAATAACTACCACCTTCCTCTTTGTCCATTTGATTGTCTTTGAGATCAGCTGGTTCTTGTGGTGCAACTATCTCTTGCTTTATAGTAGGTTCTTGTGTTTCTACTACATTAATTCTTTTTATTGGATCATCTTCAACTTCAAGGAGGTCTTTTATTTCTTTAGGCAAATTCTCATAAGGAATGAGCTCATCATTGGTGTCTAAATCATCACTATCAGATTGTTCAGTGGTTTCTCCTTTTAGTTGATTTGCTATGGAAGGCTCAACCTATTCTAAAATAGGTGGGGAGTTCTTGCTAAGATGAAAATATTTCTTCATGTATCCTAGACCTGTTGTATTCTTGTTGTCTTGACCATGATGTTTAAGAGGTGACAGAAGACCTTTACCCTGTAGTCCTAGAGGTCATTTTCCTATATATCCCATTTTAGCTATCAGTTTATCCCCTGGTCCATATGACTTAGAAGGAACCTTTGATACTTTAGAATCACCAGCTTGAACAACTTGGGATTCAGGTTCATCTTTGTAGAGCCATACAAGCATAGCTTCATCTTTTTCAAATTCTTTCTTAGGTACTTTCTCTGCAACAAATTTTCTTTTATATGCCTCAAGAGGTTCTTTAGATTCTGGTTTGAACTGTTTTAGAGCTTTCCCATAAGACTTAGGTGAGATAGGGAGAGATGTCAAAGACAAGATTGGCTCTATAGTATATTCTCCCATACCATTTTCTTTAATATTGACCTCTTTTGCAATATCTTCCATCTTAGATGTGGACGCTACATCTGTTGGCTTAATGGAAGATTCTTTGTTATTAGGAACAAGTTTATCCACATTTTCTTTCAAGGTATTACAAGTTGTTGACATGTCATCCGGAATGGTTACCTCTACTCTGTCACAATGAAATTTCAAGCACTAATGGTATGTAGAAGGAATAGCTTTCATTTTATGTATCCAGGGTCTCCCCAGAAGGGTGTTGTAAGCCAAAGGTATATCAAGAACTTGACATAGAGTATCTCTGATGATAGGACCTATTCTGATAGGTAGGACAATTGTTCCCTTGAAGGATCTTTCTTCTTCATCATATGCTTTGATAGTTATTTTCTTTCTAGGATCAATGGCTATTTCTGAAAATCCCAATTGTGTGATCAAGTTGTAAGAACAAATATTCAGACCAGTGCCCCCATCTATCAACACATGTTTGACACGACAGTTTTGGATTAAGACTTCTATATGTAAGGGCTGGTTATGTGGATGACTCAAGGAGTTATCATCATCCTCTGAAAAGGAGATATATTGTGGAGACATAAGATGACCAACCATAGCCTGGAATTTGTCTAAATCAAGGTTATTAGGAACATTGGATCTAAGCAGAGCTTTGTCTAGGATGGCCCAATGAGTTGGAGATATCCGAAGCAACTCAAACATGGAGATTTTTTCATTAGTATGTTGGAGTTGTTGAACGATACTGTATGAAGTAGGCCTCGTGTCCTTAGGATTTGAAGATTTAGATATTTCCCTATGTTTAGAAGCGGAAGACAGATTTAAAGGAACGTTAGGGAAATTTGATTGATCTAGGATTTGTCCTTGTAGGTTTGCCTGAGCTGCTAATCAAGTAACTACATTAGCTAATTGATTTTCTCTATCTCTTCTTACAATTGTGATGACATTGCAATGCTCAGATAGGCTTGGTTCAACCATATTGATAATAGTATTATTTCTAGGATAGGCATAATTGACCTTAGCACCCACATTAGGCTGAGAAGACGAATCTCCTTGGCTATGTTTCAGAAATGGTTTCATGAATGTTGTGTGATCATTATTGCTTTTAGGATTATCAATCTTGTCTTGAATGGTATGCTTCAAGTGCAAGAAGTTATTAGTTTTGTGACCTTTACCCCGATGGAAATCACATAATTCATTCTCTCTCCACCATTTCGGCTTAGGGTCAGGATCAAATTTTTGGATCTCAGGCAAAGAGATGATGTTATTAGCCAGCAGAGTTCTCATAGTTGATTCCAAAGATTCTCCAAGAGGAGTAAACTTTCATTTATTATCATCAGACCAAGATTTGTATTCTGGCTTCTTTTGAGATGGTGTGAACACCTTTTGTTTTGAAGCTTTGATGGCTTGGGTACCAATGGTTAGATTGAAAGCAGGTGCCTTAGATGGGGCATGAAGATTATCAACAATTCCATCTGTGATGATGCCCTTATTCTTGTTCCAATTTTTGTTCTTATCCTTAGAACTAGATTCATACTTGTCCTTTTGAAGTGTGACGTCTCCTTTTTTCACAAGTACTTTTTCAATTTTGATTGCATTGTCTACCATCTTATCAAAAGATGTATGATTTTGCATTTGTAAAGGGTAGTTGATTTATGGAACAAGATTGTTGATGAAGATTTCCAACTTCTCAATTTTTGGAATAGGCCTAGCATATAGAGAGAATTTTTTTCTCCATCTTTTGAGAAATGTCAGGAATGGTTCTCCTGGATATTGTTTGAGATTGCAGATATCAATCATGGTGACTGGATGTTGGATGTTGTAGTAGTATTTCTAATAGAACAATTTGATAAAATCCTCAAAGGTTTTGATTGTAGGAGGCATCCTAGAGAACCAATGAATGGTTGACCCTCCCAGAGATCAGGGGAAAAGATGCATTAGATAGGTCTGTTTGTGCATGAACTCCATAGATTGAGTACAGAATTCTTTGACATGATCTTGAGGATCAGAGTTTCCATCATACTTATCATATTTCAGAATTTCCACCCTCTTAGGGAATGGTGGCATATACAAGTCTTTATCGAATGGAAAAGGACATAGGGCCTCCATGGAGAACTCCTTAGTTTCTTTTTCTTTTTCCATTTTGTTAAGTTTTACTTGCATGGCGTGCATTTGTTTCATCATAGTCATAATAGGAGTTTCTTCCTCATGTGTAATGATATCTTCCACATTAAATTTTGGAGGAAGTTTAGCTCCTTGATGAGCTAACTCTAGAAAGTATGTTTCTCTATCTTCTTTCAAGAAATATTTCATCATTCTTTTGAAGTCATCATCATTTTGATATCGAGCAATTTCAGCAGGTGTAGGTTCTTGATCCATACCATGTTGAGACTAATGTCCTTAGGACCCATGATGTGTCCCTCTATGAGACATGTTAGGAGTTTTAGGGCTCCCTGGATTAGATTGAGGAGGGGTTTGTTGATTACCTTCATGAGTTGATGGAGGGGGTATGTAACCAGTTTTTAATTGAAAGTTGCCAAGACCGTCATCTTCGTAAAGACCAAAATTATAGAGTTGCTCAAGATTTGGACCCTGGATAGTAGTCAAAGGTAAGGTATGAGATGTTTCCCCTGATTTCTTGTGTGAGGAGGCTCTAGTTTCCACCATTACCCTTGGGTGAAGCAAAAGAATAGGATGAAGACAACTGAAGAAATATCTGATTCAAGAAGATCAAATGACGCAACCTTGTCAAAGTTTGGTTGATTAAGGATAAGATTGGACATAAATGAAGGATATTGTGCCCTGGATGTATGGGTAGATGCCCAAAAGATAACGAACATGAGTTCACAACACTTAGCCGTTTTGAAGATGGATTGAAGATTGATAGTTATGACAAGGTTTTGACACAAAATGAAAAAGACTCAAATTGATTAAACAAAAGGCTGAATTGGATTCAAAAGGCCACTTTAGGAAAATGATTGGATTCTCAGTAGTTGTTGCTATGTTCCTGATATAGTGATTTTCTTGACAGACTCTGGAAATAGGGTGTAAAAGTTGGGTCTCTGATAGTATTTAACACTTTCTGACAATTTTTTAGACTTTTCTCAAATGACTTTCTACAGGCTCGTACGATAGTGGGTAGACTATGAAACAACAATTGACAAGCTTGTACGATAGTTGCAAAACTTGCACGATAGTTGATAGCAGGATTTTTGACTTTTGTTATTGACTAGTGGAAAAACACGTATGACACTATACAAGCTATCATATGACAATCTGGGGGTTCTGAAATGACAATACCCAAAATTTGTATGACTTTCTGACTTTATGAGATGACTTTTGACTCGAGAAAGGTGTTTGACATTAGATTTTGCAATTTTTAGGTTTTTAGTTTCAAATTGTTCACAAAATTATCTGTCTAGATTTAAAGATTGTACCGGATTGATTCGTTCTTAGTAACTAGATAGATAAATAGGCACACAAAACAACAAGCAAGTGATTTCAAGCACATCTGAAAACAATGAACAGGGGACAAAGCAACCCTATGCATGAACAACAAAGTGACTGAATGTGCTAATCCCTAGGAGTGCTAATAGTGTATGTTCCAAAAAGTTTTGCAATAATGCACATATTCCTAGAAAATAAAAATTTGGCCTCACTAGGGTTTGTAGTAATGGTCTGACTATGCAACTTTTATGATCTCCAGAGGGTAACTCCAATCCAAGCGCACCAGGGTTTTGACATAGTCTAAGAAATTAATCAATCAGGAGCTGCTAGGGAGATCTGACAACCCAACAAGAGACCACACCTATGAAGATTTCCTCCACAAGGACATTTATATAGTGGTTGCTGCTACCACGGTGAAAATGGCTATTACCACTTAAGGTTTCATCCACGTGGTTGACCCAATTAAGGGAATGTCCACTACAGTTAACCCTCTCTAAAGGTGACTCACAAAAGATACCACACGGAGACTGGTTCCAGATTCAAGGATCTAAGTTTCTGATACTACCCAAAAAGGGAGTAGAGCATAGTCCTCTAGACTTTTCACTTTTAACCAAATCAAAGTAGATAGATTAATATGACACACTAAGACCAAGATTATCTCACAAAGATCTATGATGTCAACCACTTATGATCTATCAACCTCTTTGGAGAGAGAATGTATTAATCAGAAGCTGAAGACCCACAAATCTAGTAGAACATGAGACGCTCTCAGTAACCTCCCTACCTACAAGGATTCTCTCATTGAGAAGAGCTTTGCTGGAAACCCACTCTCTCAGGAACCACAAATAGTGTTCATAGGGCCTATTTACTATGTGTATCAGATATGCAGAAAGTAAATCTACATTCATTTTATAGCCTAAAATGAAATCTGTGATATGAAAGCAATAAAGGTCACATAAGCTTGACATGTGAGAGTTCATTTTAGTCCAAATCGAAATGTTATCAACTAAGAAGATTACCTGAATTTCTCACAATGCGCTTAGTAGATTCTTACCTATTTTTAGCAATTCTCACGCTTTTCCCAATCAGAACCAGCAAATACCAATCAAAAATAGAAGATTTCAATTGTTAATGTTAGCTGTTAGTCCAAATCTGGAAATCAAATCTGGACAACTACTTGAAACTATGAAACGACAATTGAATCTGGAGTCAAAACTCGTACAACATTGGGTTACCTACCAGATGATAGTCTGCAAACTCATACGACTATGGGTACCTATTCATACAAAAATTGGGATTTCAAATGACAATGTGTACACTCTGATATGAGCCTCAAAATTTGAACCTATTGTACAATAGTGGGTATCTCCCGAAATGACTTTCTAACAAAATTCATATGACAAATGTACGGACAGAAAATAAAAATCATAGTTTTGATCAGAAAACAATAAGAAATTGATAGAAATTGATAGAATTGGAATGGAAACCTGTTTCAAGACCCCACAGTGGGCGCTAGAAATGTGTGTGTAAATTTTGTACCTAGCTGTAGACACAACACTTCAGTAAAATATTAGAGGTTAGCTAAAATCAAAATTGTGCAGTGAAATGGAAACTAATCTAACCAGGTGATTTACTACCTTCTAGTAGGTGCGAGTATGATATTCTCAGATTGGACCGAGATTAGTGACCTTGACGACACCTAAACGAAGGATTTGAATGTAGAATCTAGATATGAGATGAATGCAAATTAATCTATATTTTTGGATTTTCTATGCAATAAGATGAAATAAACTGATATGAATCTATTCTATATGAAAAACTAATGTGGCATGCAATTAATCTAATAATGATATGCTAAATGATATGAATGCTCAAAAATAATGAAAATCTCACAACAGCTTTGATTCACAAAGATTGATTCTTCGATCACCAATTCGCTAACGTAAGGATGCAATTCGTGGATTCATTTGAATGAAGAGTTGAGGCCTTAATTTATAGAAATCCAGGACTTTGGAGATGCATGGAAAAAGCCCTAAATCACTCTAGATAAACTTAGGCTGATTTTTAAGTTATCAAGAATTTAGAGATAGATTAACTCACAAAATCATGCAAATCAGCCTTTTAATTTAAATCAAAAGTTGAGATTAGCTTTCAACTCAAAAGAGAGTTGAGTTTATTTTTAAAACAACTTGAATTAATTTTCTGATTTAAAGTTTAACTGCTTTTTTGGATGTGCACAATTAATTATGAATTAATTAAATAAATAAAGTGATTTATCCTCAACTTAACTAATTTTTAAAAATAAAATAATTGATTTATGGGTTAATCAATTATTAAATCAAACTTTTATTCAAAAACTATATTATTAAATTTGACAATTGACTTTAATTAATTAAATAAGAATTTAATCAATTAGTCATAGGATAAATAATTTATTGTCAGAATTAAATAATTTAGGAATACATATAATTAAATTTAATTAAATAATTAAGTGGCAGTATTAAATCTAATTAATTAAATATTTAGAATATTCAATTAATCAAACTTTAGGATAAATAAGATTTATCGCCAAATAATCATTAAATTAAAGATAATTAGGATAAATAGGAGTATTGCTAGGAATATTCCCCAATGCAGAATTTAGGATAATCAATTAAGATTCGATAATGTGCTGATGTGCCTTAGGTTAGAACTTTGATGTCAATTTCGTTCGATGTGTCGATATAGGAGGTTAATGAACCTATAGCACATTTTTGGGGTATTACAATATTGTGTATACTACAGATAGTAGTCACATCTCTTATATGTTCAAAAGCTATCATTTGTCCTTCACCTGTGAATTCAGGTAGGCTCTTTAGTGCCACCAGGGGAACATCATGATGTTGAGCGAAGTTCAATGGACTTCCTTGGTTAAAAGGTGCAAAGGCAAACTATCGAGCCATTACAGGGGCTGAAATTTGCTGAGTAGCAACTAAATGGGTTGTATTTGATGTTGGGTTTGAATCTTCTTCTAAATCCCTAGTTAGAGATCTTCCTCTTCTTCTGAGGTGAGAGGGAAAAGATCTCCTCTCTGAAGTATCAGGTGGTGTAGACTATACTCTCCTTGTAGGGGATGTCCTCTAAATTGATCTCCCTCTATATTTTCTTTTTGGGGGCAGTTTTGAGAATTCGGTGGGCTTTGAGCTCCTTGTCTCAATCTTTCTCATAAACTTCAAACAAGGCTACTCCTGAATCTTTACACCAATGGAGTCGCTAGATATACTTGATAATTAACTTCTCTAAGGTTTGTGTTATGCAATCAGTATATCAGAGATAACACAATCTTTGCAGATAAACTTCTTTACGATTGTCCCACCGGGTGTGCCAGAATTGTTATACACTAAGTTTTGCACCTTATTCAAGCTCTCTTGGTTTTGATAACCTAGTATAACATGGGAATCATCTCTTGGTTATGGATACTATGCTAACTGAGATGAGACCTCCAGGTTCTAGGTTGGTTCCTCTTGGATAATCACCTTGCTTTTCTTTTTTAACAGGAAAGTAAACTTTTGAAGGAAAAGGGATAGAAGGAATGCATGAAGGGGAAATAACTAAAAGCAAACTATCCTACTAGGTGATACACTGAAATTACATGAACATAATATATTGACCAAATTAGCATGAAGACTCTCAGATCTAATAGAACACAATCTTCCTAAACAGGCTTGCATAAGTGTTTCACAAAGGGGTGATGCAGGAGCATCCTAGGTGTAAGAGCAATCTTGCATCACCCAAAATATTTTTGGTTTTTGTTTTCAATAAGGGGTATCTTGTGCAGAGCTGCTATTTATGGAAACTTACTATTTTTAGTAAGTTGGTCATATGATCTCAGAATGTTCTGATGTCACAGTTGGAGGTTCATCTTAGTCATTTCAGCCTATCAGTTGAGTTTCATTGCCACATCATCTGTATTGGTGAAGTTATTGAGGTTTTTGGTTACGAAATCTTTTAGGTCAATTTTGAAGGCCTTAGAGGCTCTAGATCGTGATCGACCCCTGGCTGACTAGTGCTAGTGTTTGTCAAGCATTGTAGATCTCGTCATGGCATTTCTAAAAAGTGGTTACAATAGAAAAATAGAGCTACGGTTAAAAGATTATGGCCTCCGGAAGTTGGGCTATCTAAAAGCATATTTTATATTTCTTTTAAGCTAAACCTATTGTAAAAATTGTGAAACTAAATTAATTCTATGTATAGTCAGCCCTAAGGGCTAAATTTCTATAACTTTCTCAGGCGGTGGAAATTGCTTATATAAAGAAGGCCCATAGTGTTGTCTAGGGCAGTTCTGGGTATTGATTTGAGGTTTTGTCCTACAAAATATTGTAAGGGAATGCCCATGTAGCTTTGCATATTGTAATTCTGAAAGTTTGTAATTCTACATTTGTGGAGATAATAAGAAGCTCATTTTATGTTCTTGAATATTGTTGTTGTTTCTCTATTTCTATTATGTGTTTATGGTATTAAGGGGAGCACCTTTCATCAAGTGGTATCAGAGCAGGAGTTCTTGAGTGTGTAAATAGATCGCCAACTATGAGGTAGTTTGCACACTGACCGTGGTTAGGGTTTTAGTGCACATCATGAAAATGCCTCCAGGAAGGGAACGTGGTGGAAGAGCTGGTGTTTTAACACCTGAGGTTAGAGTGCTCCAGAGACAATTGCGAGCATTGCAAGAAGAGATTCACAGAGGAATGAATCTTAATGTCAGTGATGAAAGTGAGGATGAAGCCAAAGAAGAAGATCAAGAAAGAGAAGTTGAAATTGTGAACCAGTAGGAAGAAATACATTTTCAAGCCATTTCCAAGATCGAAAAAAGACCTAAGATTGAGGTTCCTGCATTTTCAAAAAATCTTAACCCAGAGGAGTTGATTGACTAGATCAATGAATGTGAAGAATATTTTGAGTATGAAGATATTGAGGATCCTAATAGGGTCAAATTCATGAAGGCCAGACTAAAAGGTCATGTGAAGATTTGGTGGCAAGAGATCCAATTAGAGCGAAATCGAAGAGGAAAGGATAAAATCATAAGATGGGAGCTAATGGTGGATAAATTGAACTGACAGTTCATCCCTGTTGATTATGAGCTTGACCTACTGAAGAAAATGCAAAGTTTGAAGCAAGCGGGACAATCTATTCAGCAGTATACAAAGGAGTTCTATCGAATCCTCATCAGAATAGGCCATGCAGAAGCTGATAAGGAGAAAGTTGTCTATTACCTTAATGGGTTGAGGCCAAGCATTCAGGAGGAGCTGAATCTGGTTTGAATGAACAGTATTAAAGAGGCATACCAATTTTCCCTAAAAGTAGAGGAAAATATGAACAAGAAGTTCGAGAGCAGACAAAATGAAAGAGGTCACGGTGGATGATCTGGTGGACAGTCATATGGAGGCTGAAATGAAGATCTGAAAAATAAAGATGAGGCCAGTAGTAGTCAAAATCAGAGAGGAAACAACTCCAATCATTTCCAAGATCGGAACAATAGAGATCAGAGAGGAAGAGGAAGAGGAGAAGGTTCTAGAAGAGGAGGCTTCCATGGAACATGTTTTCACTGTGGAGAAGAAGGTCATAGGGCATTTGAATGTCCTCAACACCAAGGAAGGATGGATGGGAGGAATGAAGGCTAGGCCAGAGTGGAACATGTAGATGAAGATGCCAGATCCTCAAATTCTGAAGATGTTGAAAGAGGAGAAATGTTGATTAACATAAGAGTCCTGCTGAGTGGTGAGAATGAACCTAAGCAAAGGAGGAGCCTGTTTTGCACTAGATGCAAGTGTGAAGGTAAATGCTATAATATGATTATTGATAGTGGAAGCACTGTCAATTTGGTGTTAGAAGAGATGGTGACAAAGTTGAAGCTCAAGAGATAGAAACACCCACATCCATATTGGATTACCTAGGTGCAGGATGACCACAAGGTCATGGTCAGTGAACAGTGCCTGGTAAAGTTCAAGATTGGTGGGTACCATGATGAGGTACTATGTCATATCATACATATGGATGCATGTCACATGTTGTTGGGTAGGCTATGGTAGTTTGACAGATGTGTTGTACATGATTGTCATGCGAATACCTATTCCCTAACAAAGGATGGAGTGCAACATAAGCTAAAGCCATTGAAGGAGACCGAAGAAAAGGTATGTGGTAATGCAAGAATAACTTTTGTTGATGGAAGAAAATTCCTATATGGTATGAGGTATGAAAATGTGTGTTTTTTTTTAATTCCAAAAGCGAGTAAAGAGGAAGTAGAGGATGTACTTGTAGAGGTTGCAAATTTGTTGAATGAGTTTTAAGATATTGTATCTGATAATGTACTTGATGGATTACCACTGGTAAGGAAGATCAGTCATCAGATGGATTTGATTCCAAGAGCCATTTTTCCAAACAAGGCAGCACATAGAATGACACCAGTAGAAAGTGAAGAGTTGAACAGAAAAGTACATGAGTTGTTACAGAAGGGATTGATTCAGGAGAGCCTGAGTCCATGTGTTGTACCAGTAGTATTAGCACCAAAGAAGAATGGAGAATGGAGGATGTGTATAGACTCCAAGAAAATAAGCAAGATCAAAATCAAGTACAGGTTTCCATTGCCACGAACGGATGATATTATGAACTATTTGAGTGGGGCTGTGTATTTCTCAAAGATAGATCTGAAGAGTGGATATCATCAGATTCAGATCAAAGGAGCTGAATGGAAGACTACCTTCAAGACAAAGGAAGGACTGTATGAGTGATTAGTCATGTCTTTTGGGCTAACCAATGCACCGAGCACTTTCATGCACCTCATGAACGAGGTTCTGAAAGAATTTTTAGATAAGTTTCTCATTGTGTACCTAGATGATATTTTGATCTTTAGTAAAATATTGGAAGAGCATATGATGCATATTCGTATGGTGTTTGAGAAGCTAAGAAAAGAGAAATTGTTGATAAATTTGAAGAAGTGTAGTTTTTTGAAGAAAGAGTTAGTGTATTTGGCATTTGTAGTTTCAGTAGAAGGTCTAAAAATGGACCCAGAGAAAGTATAGGCTATCCTTGAATGGCCTACTCTAAGGAGTGCTATAGAGGTAAGATCTTTTCATGGTTTGGCTAGCTTTTATAGAAATTTTATTAGAAATTTTAGCAGTATTTGTGGACCCTTGATTGAAACAATGAGAGGGGATAGAAAAGATTTCAAGTGGACTAATGGGGTAGATAAGAGTTTTAAACTATTGAAATAGAAAGTTATAGAACAACCTATTTTAGCACTTCTAGATTTTAATAAGGTGTTTCAAGTAGACTATGATGCTAGTGGTACTACAATAGGAGTTGTTATGAGCCAAGAAGGTAAACCTATTGCTTATTTCAGTGAGAAGTTGAATGATGCCAAGAGAAAATATTCTATTTATGATCAGGAATTTTATGCTATAGTTCAGGCATTGAAGAAGTGGAGGCACTATATTCTTCCTAAAGAGTTTGTTTTGTATACTGATCATCAAGCTTTGCAATATTTGAATAGTCAAGGAAAGTTGAATCAAAGACATTTGAAATAGGTTGAGTTTTTATAGAGTTATACATTTATTTTGAAACACATAAGTGGAAAGTCTAATAGGGTTGCAAATGCGCTTAGCAAAAGGCAACTATTGCTGACAAAGATGTAGATTGAGGTGGTTGGGTTCAAGGAACTCAAGAATTTGTATCTAGAGGATCCTAATTTTGGTGAAGCTTGGAAAGCTTGTAAAGAACCTGTTACTCTAGACAGAACGAAGTGGCTGGATTTCATCATTCAGGATGATATGCTATTTAGAGGGAGTCAGTTGTGCATTCTAAGAAGTTCTATGAGGGAGAATCTCATCAAGAAGAAGCATAGTGGAGGATTGGTTGGACATTTTGGTCGAGATAAAACCCTTGCTTTGTTCAGTGACAATTATTATTGGCCACAGTTGTAGCAAGATGTCAAGAAGTTTGTACAGAGTTGCAGAGTATGTTAGATGAAAAAAGGAGTGAAGTAGAATACAGGGTTGTATTAGCCATTACCTGTACCAGAGAAGCCTTGGGAGGATATTAGTATGGACTTTGTTCTTGTTTTACCAAGAACGCAGCGGGGACATGATTCAATTTTTGTGGTGGTTGAGAGATTTTCAAAGATGGCACATTTTATTCCCTGCAAGAAGACTAATGATGCTATTAATGTAGCAGAATTATTTTTCAGAGAAGTGGTGAGACTACATGGTTTGCTAAAGAGTATAGTTTCAGATAGGGACACTAAGTTCGTTGGATATTTTTGGTGTACATTATGGAAGAAGTTGAAGATAGATTTGAAGTTCAGTTCATCACATCATCCACAGACTGATGGACAGACAGAGGTGGTGAATAGAAGTTTGTGGAATTTACTGAGATGTTTGGTTGGAGATAAGCCAATAGGATGGGATTTGTTTTTACCACAGGCAGAATTTACATACAATAATTCTATCAATAGGAGCACTGGTAAATCACCATTCTAGATTGTATATGGAAGTATTCCAAGAAATGCATCTGAATTGAGAAAGATAGATAAAGGAGAAATAAGTAGTGTTGAAGTTGAGGATTTTGCAGAACACTTGAAGAAAATCCATGAGGAGGTGAGGAAGCATATTACCAAGATGAATGTGCAGTATAAGACTAAGGAAGATGAGAAAAGGAGGCATAAGAAATTTCAAGTTGGAGATGAAGTCATGGTTCATTTGCAGAAGGAGCGATTTCCAATTGGTACATATAACAAGCTGAAAATGAAAAAGTTTGGGCCATGTAAGATACTGAAGAAGCATGATTCAGGAAATGCATATGAGGTCGAGTTGCCTACTGAGCTGAATATTTCACCAGTAGTTAATGTTTTAGATCTGATAGAGTATCATGAAGGAGGTGTTGAAGATGAGGTTACAGCAGCACAGTGGAGTTTTCTAGCAACCAGTTCAGATGTTAAGGAGATTGGAGACATACTAGATAGTCATATTGGAAAAAGCACAAGGAACCGGACATATGAAGAGTATTTGGTCAAATGGAAAGGATGACCTATTGAAGATTCATCATGGCTAATGAAGGAGGAGGTTAACCGTCTTGGTTTTCCTCTGCACACCTGATTCATGACAGGGTCACTTCTCAAATTACCCCGGGTGTCTGATGCAGGAGCATCTTGGGTGTAAGAGCAATATTGCATCACCCAAAAATATTTTTGGCTTTTGTTTTCAATAAGGGCTATCTTGTGCAGAGCTTCTATTTATGGAAACTTACTATTTTTAGTAAGTTGGTCATATGATCTTGGAATGTTCTGATTTCATAGTTGGAGGTTCATCTTAGTCATTTCAACCTATCAGTTGAGTTTCATTGCCACATCATCTGTATTGGTGAAGTTATTGAAGTTTTTGGTTATGAAATTTTTTAGGTCAATTTTGAAGGCCTTAGAGGCTCTAGATCGCAATCAACCCCCGGCTGACTAGTGCTAGTGCATGTCAAGCACTGTAGATTTCATCATGGTGTTTCTGAAAAGTGGTTACAATAGAAAAATGGAGCTACGGTTAAAAAGTTATGGCTTTCGGAAGTTGGGCTGCCTAAAAGCATATTTTGTATTTCTTTTGAGCCGACCCTATTGTAAAAATTGTGAAAAAAAATTATTCTATGTATAGTCGGCCTTAAGGGCTAAATTTCTAGAACCTTCTTGGGCGGTGGAAATTGCCTATATAAAGATGGCTCGTAGTTTTGTCTAGGGCAGTTCTGGGTGGTAGATCTGGGTATTGATTCAAGGCTTTGTCCTACAAAATATTGTAAGGGAATGCCCATGTGGCCTTGCATATTGTAATTCTGAAAGTTTGTAATTTCATATTTGTGGAGATAATAAGAAGCCAATTTTCTATTCTTGCATATTGTTGTTGTTTCTCTGTTTATGTTATGTGTTTGTGGTATTAAGGGGAGCACCCTTTATCAAGGGGTCTTGAACAAAAAACTCAGGCTGTGACCTGCAGGAAAATGTTCTCTTCAATAAAAAGGCATAGGAATGAGATAGAATGATAGGGGGTTGAAGTATATTCACAAGATCATTCAAATCAAATCATACACAATAGCACACGAATAAGCTGAAAGAAAGAAGGGTCCTGGAACTCCAAGATTTCTCTAACAAAGTCAATATACTATACTCATTAAGAGAAATATAGACAAGGGAAAGACTTGATGCCATGAAAAGCCTCTATTAAATCTGATAGATCAATGAAAGATTACAAACTGTAGAAGTCAGAGGGCAGAAAAAATGCCATGGATAACTCCTAAGAAAGGAAAACTCTCCTTTTACAATCGTAAAACTCTCTGAGCTCTAAAGCTCCAAAAGACTAATATATACATCTCCCTTTTTGCACGTAGGCTTGGAGTAAAAATCTGATTAGGGTTACATGGATTTTCATATAATAATAGAAACCCTAACTTTGTCACTTCTGATCATAATTGCCTTCTTGAAATATCTTGGTCGATCAGATATATGTTTGCATGTCTTTCCCATCACCATAACTATCTGCAGACAAGCTGCCTTGATCCATCTACCTCACTGCAAGTTGAAAACCTCATGCCACCACTATGACTTTATCTCTGTAAGTTGAGTTCATCATGAATGTTCAAATCTGACCCTCGCAGATATTTGAACTTAAAAATATAAATGGCCACAAGTGGCACCAACCCTTCTCATTCATCAACGGCTGATATTTAAACTGGCATGGTACCTCAGGAGACAAAAAATCAACATGTGACGGCCGCCCAGATCTTCTTCATCAATTTTCTACATGCAACTATCCTGAAAACATCAATTCCAAGCTACGCACAACATTGCATACGGCCAACTATTGAAAAATTAAAGAAAACCTAGAAGGAAACCCTGACAGATGTTCAAATTCAGTCGCAACGGCTAGAAGGTCCAAGTTTAAAACATGACTGTCAATACCATCATTTACCAGCAGATCAAATGGCTTAGATCATTCTCCATAACAATCACAAGGCCCTTTGAAAAGTCACTGGCCACATCACCATTTTCTTGCTCAATGGGAAGCAAATAAATCAGCACAACTGGCACCTAGACCCACTGCTATACTAAAGGAAGAATCAACAGTTGTCACTTTGCCACATTGGTTAATCTTTGAGCGACTTTTCTTCTCGGTAAAGCGATAACCATCAGATCAACTGACAACTGGTGCCCCCTTTAAACACACTGCAACCCTTGGCCCCACTAACAACTGCCACATCACCAGTCGGCAACCAATGAAAATGAACACCTCGGCATGACCGATAGATCAAAACCACTTGTTAAGTGATATATTGTAAAGAAGATCGATGATTGTCACATGATCGTAAGGAACAAGATTAAGCTTTACGAACATGCGACAACTATCTGATTAAGAGGAGATTAACCCTCTTAATTAGATGCTGAAACATTAAAAAAAAGAAGAGACTGCTTAGGACATCTTAAGAAACTAGATCCACCATGGCAGATGACAATCGGTCACAGCTGCATGGATAGGAAATGCTGATGTCAGAGAAGAGTTACAAAGATGCGAAGAAGTGGAAAACATCCTGGGTTTTATGCCTAAGACAATTTTGAAGCCCTATGACATAAAACAAGCTATTTCCTGAGGAACCTAAAATAGCCATATCTCCCACGTTGTAACATTTCAGGATATGCACTCTCAACCAGACCTTGGAAGCTCAATGAACTACCATATGCTAAGGGCACAAGCCATGAAACATCAGAAATTTAGCTTGCAGATCAAGACTGTGTCACAAATAGGGCAGGGCAGGTCACCTAGATTTTTTGCATATTAGACCATGCACCCTAGACTAAAGTGTACTGACATGGAAAACCACCTAAGGCTAAGGGAAAAAGCCAAGAAACATTATGGATTTTGGATGCAAGCCAAAACAAGTTGCAGCAAGGCATGACAACTTCACAGAACACTACAAGGAAATAGGCCATTTTCATAGGATTTTTGCTATGGCAGGAAAATGGCCTAATAGGCTGGGCTCAACCCTTGTGGGAGCCTCATTTCACTCCACCTATGGCCAAAATTTGTATGATAGGAAATTTTGGGTAACGATAATATTGGATCTTTTGAGGACTATGAACATTATGGATCAAAAGAAGAGTCACAATGCTCATATCAAAAAGGATCCCAAATGCCATATTCATACTTTAAGGCATCCAAGGGAATACATAATGTGAGTGTAAATCTTTAGGTGATCTAGGTAATCCACTTGGATCAACCCTTACATAAAGATTATGATACTTTCAGGGATAATTCAAGTAGGTTCTAACCTAGAGTGTCTAGTAGGGCATCCATTCGCAACTATCCCTTGTAGTTCCACTTTGCGGAATTGAGGCCTATAGCCCTACAAGACCTTCAAGTAAGGTAGTCTTGCAAGAATGATTGAGACCTATCAGCCCTACACATTACCCTCGTGTGTCCTCTTATAGCCAAATGAATGACTCAACATTGTTAATAGATACATCCTTGAGGATTTAACCTTAAAGGAAAAAAAATTATTGTGGGTTGGAAGAGTTGGCTTTTTCTTTGTCCCACTTGGGCCATTCCCATGAGATTTTTCCCTCAACGACAAGCCCTCTAAAGGTGAAATAAAAAGTGAAGATGAATAGCAAGAGGAATGTTTGGTTTTTTTATTCTACCTCAAAGAGGAGAAGATCATACTTCCCTAATTCTCTTCTTTCTCCCAAGAACAACAAAGCCTTTTTAAATTTACCACAAGAAGACTACGTGTCTAAAAGATCAAATAAGTATGTTTGGTATTTGATCCTCTCTAAAGACAAGAGAGCATAATCCCTAATGTTCACTTAATATCAAAGAAAGGAATCTACCTAATTAAGCTATGTGCCTACAAAAATAAGCTAATGAAGACACCATGTTTACTTAAATCTCTAAGGCAACTTGCAAAACAAATAGCTGAGTAGTCTCAAGATATGGATTTGACAATCATCCTACAACTATAAATGCATTAGTAGTATCAAAACAAGTGCAAGATAGAAGACCTTTGGCAAGTGAATCTTCTTCATATGTCCTTCATAAAATAAGTTAATGTTGCAAAATAGAAAGCTAAAGGAAATATAAAACCAAATTAGGAGTTAGAAACTAAGAATTCAATCAAATTGACCCTGGAAAGCACTCTTTGTTTTTCATGTGATAAAACATATACAACACCATATAATCATATGACATAACTCAAAAAGCCATGCAATGAGGAGAAGAGTTGATGTATCATACGATAAAACATGAAATTGCATGCAATGAAATCTTCTAGTCCATGTTATCATATGATAAAACTCACAATTGCATGTGATGAAACAAGTATCGTATGATAATCTAGACTATTGTGGTACGGTGATTGTCACAGTTTTGGAAAATAAGAAAAAATAACTTGTAATAAATGGGGCCAAATTTTGATTTGAGCTCCAGGTGGGTGCCAAAAATGTGTGGTATAAAATTGGTATTCAATTAGAATGCAACCAAAACTTCAATAAACCATTAATTCAAGAATCTAGCTACTAGTATTCAATCATAATGAACAATAAATTCTCAAAACTGGCTTATTGCTTCTTAGTTGAAGGGAGTTTAATACTTTATACAATGCTCATCAGATTGGGCATGTAGGATTAGTGACTTGACTACTCTAAAATAGAAGATTCAACACATGAGTGAGATGCAATATTTGCATTCACCACTCTAAGATGATCTAAAGTATGCAAGTGCAAATTAGACAACTGGAAATGAGACTAGATTGATGCAAAGCTATGATATAAGATTAAATCAACAAGATTAATACTATCGTGAAAGAAAACTAGATTCACTGTCAAATTGATAAGATTAGATAACCATCAGATTCAAAATAATCTGAACCAACAAGCACACCAAGTGTGAGATCAAAAACCAATCCAAAGGAAAGAAAAGCCATACGAATCCTCTCAATGTCACCGAGGTTTCATCCGATTTGGTGGAGTCTTCTTTATTTTCTCCCCTTTATTGGTTTTTACCATTCGTGTGAGGTAGGGTATCTCACCATTTTTTATATACTTCATTATTTCAAATGAAATAAATTTTATTAGGACTGTGGGTTGAGAATTAAAATTCCACCACATTTGTATTTGATTCCTCCACCCAGTTGGGTAGGTGTAAGCATTTTTTAATGCTTTCCTATGTGGTTTTTGGGATTTTGGTAATGTTATGCTATCAAATTTTCATAAAGTGTCTGCATCTAAAATTTTATTTGAGAAATGTATTTTTGGGTGGATTTAGACCAATGGGTTTTATTTATTTTTATTTTTGAGAGGTTTGAATTTAAGGTGTTTTTTAGTTTACCTCATTTTGCATCCACCCAGAATACATCTATAATCTTGCTGGGCATGAATGGGTGAGTGATTTTTGTAGTAATCTAGGTCTATCATAGGATTTCAAAAATGAAATGGTTATAGGATGTTCTAGTCATCTTTTATCACAATCTAAATATTGGCCATTTCATTCAAAATTGTTGATTATCATACCTTGTCAAATTTAGCCAAAAAATGAGATTTTTATGATTTCGAGCTCGTCACTTGATTTTGGGATGTGATATGTATCTTATAATATTTTGGGATGTTGGTATCCCATGTAGATATTCCAAACCATCTTGGGATCCTTGCTCTTGGTAATGAGGCCAGTAGAGCGTCCTTGTGCATAACCTTCTTGCCTTGGGTTCTTGGCTTTATTATATTTGCTTTGGGTTTATTGATGCATGTGTATGCAATGAAAATATGTACCTATTTGATGAAAATGAAAAACACCAAAACACCAAACAAAATCACATTAGATGTTAGTTATTTCAAATGCAACAAAATAAGTAATTTTCACTACAACCTCCGATGAGCTAAAACAAGGGCATCCAAAGCCTTGTTTGATTTTATCTTTGAGATTATGTGGGTATGCTCTCCCAACACAAATGAAATTCAAAACTAATGTAAAACTATGAGATTCAAGCTAGATTATGGTGAAGGAGTTGAGAATGACTATGAGGAACTTGCCCCAAGCTTTACAAATGATAAAGATTAAAATGATGCAAGATTGATTCTAGAGAATGATAATGATAATGCAACAAGATTAAGATCTAAGATGAATGAAACAAGATTAAGAAACTAAGAACAAGATTAGATTGCAATGAAGAAAAGAATTAGAATGATTAAGAATGCTACAAGATGCAAGAGCTAAGAGATTAAGAAAAAAAAGAACTTTAGACCTAAAATGAGGAGTGAGGCCTCCTTTTATAGAAAATGAAAAGAATTGGACGGTAGATATTAAGAGGGAAAAGAATGAGTGGCTAGGATTAAAGGTTAGGTATGGTGTAGAAAAGATGAAGAGGCAAAATGAAATGAGTGGATAGGATTAAGAGGCAAAAAGATGTTAGGTAGGGTTTGAAAAAGGTGAAGTGGCAAAAGTTAAACTTCATTTGAGAGGAAAAAAGAGAATTTAAAAATGATTGGTGAAGAAAAAAGATGGGGAGGTGGCTATAATACCCCAAAAATGGGCTATAGGTTCATTAACCTCTTACATCTTCAAATCGAATGAAATCAACATCCAAGTCCTAACCTAAGGCACATCTGCACATCAAATCATCAAAATTTGATTGATTATTTTAATTTTGAATCAGGGAATATTCCTTGAATACTCCTAATTATCTTTAATTTAATGATTATTTGGCCATAAATCATATTTATCCTAAAGTTGATTAATTGAATATGATGAATATTTAATTAATTAATTTAATTCTGCCACTTAATTATTTAATTATATTTAATTATATTTATTCCTAAATTGTATTATTTAATTTTGACAATAAATCTAAAATCTCATGACTAATTGATTAAATTCTCATTTAATTAATTAATGTCAGTTGTCAATATTTAATAATATAGTTTTTGAATAAAAGTTTGATTTAATAATTAATTGACCCATAAATCAATTGTTTTAAATTCAAAATTAGTTAAGTGGAAAATAAATCACTTTATTGTTAAATTAATTTATAATTAAATCATGCACAATCAGAAAAGTAGGCAACTAGAAATTAACAACCAATTTTAAATTTAAACTCAACATCTGATGATGAGGTGAAATTTGATCTAAACTCTATTTTGAGATAAACAGTGCTTTTGCATAATTTTTGTGAGTTAATTATCTATGATTTCTTGATAACTCAAAAATCAACCTGAGTTTATCAAGAGTGATTTATGGCTTTTCTCAATGCATCCTTCAGCCCTGGATTTCTATAAAATCAAGGCTCAGCTCTTCACAATCAAAAAATACTCAAATTTGCACAATTACTCTAGCGAATTATCGATTGAAGGATTAAGCACTTGCGACATGCGATTTGTGAGATCTTTCATTTTTGGTCATAGTTTTGCATTTTTTTCATATCATAGCTTTCATTCATATCATTCTTAGATTAAATCTGCATATCATTTCAATACATTCTAGATTAATTTCATATCCAAGTTTTCATCCTAATTGCATAGAAAATACAAAAATATAGATTAATCTACATTCATTCTACATTCATCTTTTAGCATTAAATCCTTCATTTAGGTGTTGCATTGTCACTGATCTCAATTTCAATCTGAGAACACCATACCTGCACCTACTAGAAGGCAGTAAATCACCTGGTTAGCTTAGTTTCAATTACTTGCAGATTTCTTGATTTGCTAACCTCTAATGTTTTATTGAAGTGTTGTGTCCGCAGCTAGGTACAATTTTCACACACACATTTCAGGTGCCCACCATGGGGCCTTGAAATGGGTTTCCATTTCATTTCTATCAATTTATATCTATTTTCTATCATTTTCTAATCAAACCTGCAATTTTATTCTTTGTCCGTAGAATTTTCATACAAGTTTTGTTAGAAACTTGTGCCAGAACCCTCTGAGTGTCATACAACATTTGGCAATTTTGAGGCTTGTATCATAACTTACAAATTGTCATTTGGAAACTTCTTTGTCATTTGAACAAATACCCACTGTCATACAATTTTTCAGACAGTCGTACCAGAGGGCACCCACTATCGTATGGGATTTAGATTGTCGTATGAGAGGTAACCCATTGTCGTATGAGTTTTGGTATCAGGATTCAATTGTCATTTTATATTTTTAGGCAATTTGTCAGATTTGATTTTCAAATTTGGACTAATAGCTAACCCTAACAATTGAACTATGTTGTTTCTAATTGATCTTTGTTGATTTTGATTGGAAAAGCACAACTAAATTTGCTAAAATGGGTAAAATCTACTAAGTGTGTTGCGAGGAACTTAGGTATTCTTCTCAATCTGATAACACTTCGATTTGGACATAAAAACAAACTCTCACGTGTCAAGCTTGTGTGACTTTTCTTGCTTTCATATCACAGACTTCAATTTTTAGGCTATAAAATGAACATAGATTTTCTTTATGTATATCTGCTACACATAGTAAATAGGCCCTATGAACAATATTTGTGGATGATCTCAAGAGAGTGGGCTTCTATCACTTGATCATGCATGTGAAGCTCTTCTTGATGAAGGATCCCCTTGTAGGTAGGGAGGATACTGAGATTATCTTGCATTGTACTAGATTTTTGAGTCTTCAGCTTTTGATCAATACATTCTATCTCCGGAGAGATTGATAGACCATAAGTGGTTGACATCATAGATCTTAGTGAGATAATTTTAGTCTTAGCATTTCGGATTAATCTGTCAACTTTTTTTTGGTGAAGTGAAAAGGCTAGGGGATTATGCTCTACTTCCTTTTTGGATAGTACTAGAAACCTAGATCCTTGAATTTGATCTATTCCCCCCTGGTATCTTTTGTGAGTCACCTTTAGAGATGGTTAGCCATAGTATACATTCCCTTAATTGGGTCAACCATGTGGATGGAACCTCAAGCGGTAATAGCCATTTTCATCATGGTAACAACAGTCACTATATAAATGTCCTTGTGGAGGAAATCTTCACAGGTGTGGTCTCTTGTTGGGCTGTCAGATCTGCCTAGTAGCTCCTGATTGATTAAATTCTCAAACTGTGTCAAAACCCCGATGCACCTAGATTGGAGTTCACCCTCCTGAGATCACAAAAGTTGCAGAGTCAAACCATTACTACAAACCCTAGTGAGGCCAAATTTTTCATTTTCTAGGAATATGTGCGTTATTGAAAAACTTTTTGGAACATACACAAATAGCACTTCTAGGGATTAGCACATTAAGTCACTATTGCTTGTTCATGCGCAAGGTTGCTTTTTCCCTTGCTCATTATTTTCAGATGATTGCTTTCTTCCCTTGCTTATTGTTTTTCGTGCTTGATATCTACTTGGTTACTTGAGATGAACTATTACACAGATCTTCAAAATTGGACAGAAAACTTTGCCAACAATCTGAAACTAAAAACCTAAAATTTGCAAAATCTGAAGCAAAATTCCTTTCTGGAGTCAAAATTCATCCCACGGTCTCAAAAAATCATATGATTTTTGCCAAATGTCATTTCATAACCCCTGTATTGTCGCACGGGAGTTAGTACTATGACATATGAGTTTTGTCAGCAAAAATCAAAAGAGAATTATCCTTGGTAGCAACTGTCATACGAGTCCTATCAATTGTCATTTGAGAACATACCAGAGTCATACAAGCCTGTAGAAACTCATTTGAGAATTTTCAAAAACTTGTAAGAAACTTGTCAAATTTGTCAAGAATCCAATTTTTACAGCCTATTTCCAGATTCTGTCAAAATATTCATTGTGTTAGGAACAGAGCAAAAACTAGAAAGAATTCGATCATTTCCCTAAAGTGGTCTCTTAAGTCTAATTTAGCCTTATCATTTATCGATTTGAGTATTTTTCACCTTGTCAAAATTGTCTTCAAATTCAGTCTTCATACAAAATGGCTAAGTGTTGTGAGCTCATGTTCGCCATCTTTTGGGCGTCTACCCATACTACTAGGGCACAGTATCCTTCATTTATGTGCAATCTAATCTTCAATCAATCCAATCTTGACAAGGTTGTGTGATTCAATCTTCTTGAATCAGGTCATTCTTTAGTTGTCTTCATCTTTCTCTCTTGCTTCACCCAAGGTTAATGGTGGAAACTAGAGCTTCCTCACACAAGAAATCCAGAAAAGCATCCAAAACCTTACCTTTGTCTACTCACGTGGGTCCAACCTTTGAGGAAATCTACAATTCAAGTCTTTACGAAGATGACAGTCTTGGCAATCTTCAATTAAAAACTAGTTACATACCCCCCCCCTCCATCAATCCAAGGAGGCAATCAACAAACTCCACACCAATCTATCCCAAGGAGTCCTAAAACTCCTAACATGTCTCAAGGAGGAACAAACCATGGGTCTCAAGGACATCACTCTCAACATGGTGCGGATCAAGAACCCACACCTTCTGAAATTACTCGATATCAAAATGGTGATGACTTCAAGAAAATGATGAGGCATTTCTTGAAGAAAGACAAAGAAGCATACTTCCTAGAGTTAGCTCGTCAAGGGGCTAAACTTCCTCCCAACCTTAATGTTGAAGATATCATTACACATGAGGAAGAAACTCCAATCACTGCTATGATGAAATAGATGCATGCCATGCAATTCAAGCTTAACAAACTCAAAAAAGAAAAAGAACCTAAGGATTTTTCCATGGAATCTCTATGCCCTTTTCCATTTGATAAAGACTTGTACATGTCATCATTCCCTAAAAGAGTAGATATGCCTAAATATGATAAGTATGATGGAAACTCTAATCCTCAAGATCATGTCAGAGAATTCTGTACTCAATCTATGGAGTTTATGCATGAACCAACCTACTTAATGCATCTTTTCCCTCGATCTCTGGGAGGGTCATCTATTCATTGGTTCTCAAAAATGCCTCCTACTATCAAAAATTTTGAGGAGTTAATAAAATTATTCTATCAACAATACTCCTACAACATCCAACATCTAGTCACTATGATCAACATCTAAAATCTGAAACAGAACTTAGGAGAACCATTCCTGAATTTTCTCAAAAGATGGAGGAAAAAGTTTTCTCTATATGCTAGACCCATTCCAGAAACTGAGAAGCTAGAAATTTTCATCAACAATCTTGTTCTGGAACTTAACTACCATTTGCAAATGCAAAATCATACATCCTTTGATAAAATGGTAGAAAATGCAATCAAATTTGAGAAAGTACTTGTACAAAAAGGAGACATATCACTTCAAAAGGACAAGTATGAATCTGGATCTAATTCTAGAGACAAAGGCAAAAATTGGAACAAGAATAAAGGCATCGTCACTGATGGCATTTTTGATACTATCTATGCCCCATCTAAGGTACCCGCTTTCAATCTCACTATTGGTACCCAAGCCATCAAGGCCTCAGAAGAGAAAGCAATAGAGTCTAACAAGAATCCATCTAATTATAAACCTTGGGCTAAAAATCCTAAACGCAAGTTTACTTCTCTTGGAGAGTCCTTGGAATCTGCTATGAAAACTCTATTGGCTAACAACATCATCTCCTTGCCTAAGATAAAAGTTTTTGATCCTGAACCTAAACTGAAATGGTGGAGAGAGAACGATTTATGTGACTTCCATCACAATAAGGGTCATAAGACTAATAATTGCATCCACTTGAAACACATCATATAAGACAAAATTGATAATGGAGAAATCATAATTGACAATCATAAAAGCAATAATGATCATACAACATTCATGGAACCATTTCTGAAACATAATCAAGGAGATTTGTCTTCTCAACCTAATGTGGGTGCTAAAGTCAATTATGCCTACTCTGGAAACAATGTTGTCATAAATATGGTTGAACCATGCCTATCTGAGCATTGCAATGTCATCACAATTGTAAGAAAAGATAGAGATAATCAATCAGCAACTACAGTTACTCAATCACAAGCTCAGGCACATCTGCAAGGACAAATTCCTGATTCATCAAATGTCCCTAAGATGCTTTTCAATCTTTCATCTACTTCTAAATAGAAGGCTGCCTCTAAATAAAATCCTAAAGACACATAGCCAACATCATACAGTATTGTCCAAGAACTCCAGCATACAAATGCAAAAATCTCTATGTTTGAGTTGCTTCGGATATCTCCAGCTCATAGAGCCATTCTAGACAAAGCTCTACTTAGATCCAATGTTCCTGACAACCTTGATTTATATAGATTCCAGACTATGGTTGGTCATCTAACATCTACACATTATATCTCCTTTTCAAAGGAAGATAATAACTCCTTGAGTCATCCACATAACCATTCTTTTCACATTGAATTCTTGATCCAAAACTATCGTGTCAAATGTGTGTTGATAGATGGAGGCGCTAGTGTCAACATTTGTTCTTACAGCTTGATCACACACTTGAGATTATCTGAATCTTCCATTGTTCCTGAGAAGAAGATAACTATCAAAGCATAAAATGAGCAAGAAAGATCTGTACACACTAAAATATGCACTTCTATGAACCATTACATGCAAGGTTGCTCAAGAATGAGGCCTCACAAAGCGGCTCATAGCTCTCTATGCATGGAGTTGCAAGGGACTATGAGTTTTGCTCTCAGCTAGAGCTACAAGAAAGTGACCTTGCTAGTCAACCACACAATGAGAGATTCACAATGAAGACAAGGGCAACAATGCCAATATCTCCAAGAATCACTATGAAATGCAATGCAAGCTAAATGAGAATGCAAATCTAAGCTATGAAAGGAAAGTACAATGCAACTAATCTATGAAAGGAAATAGCAATGGATTACAATGCCTCCTATTTAGACTAGATGAATTAATCTAAAGCATAAAGGAAATCTAAACTATGATGTCATGAATGTAACTATGAAAGCAAAACTATTATGAAATGCAACTAAAATGATGAAAGCAACAAGTCTTCAATGTCTTTAAAAAGCTCCAAATGTACCTAGAAAACCTGCAGCATAACAATAGCATAAAAAATGGATATGCAAATGGAGGAGAGAGCTCTCCTTTTATAAGAAATGAGGTGAAATGGACCATGGAGATTAAGAGGCAAAAAGACTTAATCAGCGGTGGAGCTTGAAAGAGGAGCAATCCATGTGCACAAGTATCCTCCAATGAGAGTGAAGTGTTGACTTTTGAGCCTCATGTGAGACAAAAAGTGCTTTTTCCCTTTTTATAAAATAGGAATAATGCTTTATTTGTGCAACTTAGGATAAGAGGAAAGTGGGCTTTTTATTTAATTGAAAGGGGAGGAAATATTCCTTTTAATTAAATAAAGACTTAGGATAAATGGTTAGCCCATAGGATAAAAATCCAATATATGATCGAAACTAAGATTTGATCAAGAGATTGATAATGTTGAAAATATTGATAAATGATCAAAATGATTCAGGATTGATAAATCAAATAAATGGGGCCCAAAGTCTAGGCGACCATTTTAGGGTGCATACATTTGCCCCTCTTTGACTAATGTGTGATCGATTTGGGAACACATGTAGTCAAAGAATGGAGTTGAAGTGTGAGATCGATTTGGGATCACAAAACAACTCAGATATGAGGTCGATTCGGGATCACATCTGGACAAACATAAACAAAAGCTTAGACCAACACCGTCGTTGCTAGGTGCAAATCAAGCTTTAGACAAAACTATCACCGTCGCTGCTAGGCAATAATCAATGTCTAAAAATGGGAGATAAGAATCTCAAATTTTGAGCAAAAGCTCACAAAAGATGTCTGAATCAGGAAAATCAAGAGAATTAGGGATGAGAATCCCATAAATACTGCCCCCTCGGAATCGAAATCGAAATCTGTTAGAGGAGAGACAGTGAACTGATAAAGATTTGACCAAATCATAATGAAATCATAATCGAATGTAAATGATAACAGGATAACCATTAGGCAATGAAACATGCCCCAGCGATGAGCTAGAAGAAAAGAGATAGGGCGAATGAAAGACTAGAAAATTGAGAGACATGAAAAGGAAGAAATTCTACCGAAAATCAAATTATGCCTCAAAAGGTCAGTCAACTGCTCAGAAGAAGGAAAAAAAATTTTGAAATGCGACTCGGATTTCGATTTCAAGTCCGAAAATGGATAGAAAATGATGTGATATGAAAGACTAGAAATGAAAGATATGATCAAGAAGAATAAAAAAAATGAGCACAGTTGACCGACTAGTCTGTAAATGATAAAAATGAGCGCTCTCTCCGTATGCAAAATGCAACACTAGACTAACATGAACCTAAAAATGCAAACTACTATGAAAGTGGTTGACTTGCAAGGTCACAACGCTTATAGACATCTAATTATCATCATCGAGCATTATTGGTAGTGTCATAAGATCATACAATGCACACTAGCATAACTATGTGGATATGAATATGATCTTTATCAGATAGAGATGTGGGAATCTCACCTAGGCATCAAAGACATATAGGTCAAGATGACTAATGCAGTGAGATCACCTAAATTTGTTATAGCGAGATTATGCTTGTATCAAGACACATGAAAGTTAGGATAGCTAAAAGCATGCACTCGCAAAATAGTCAAGGATAATATCTTGTCAATCCATAGTGTCAAGTAAGACTAGCATAAATGCTCATGACAGGTAGGACCAACAAAATATACCCACAAGTAGATAAAGAAATAAAACATGTTCTCATTCCCTCAGTCTTCTAGCTATGCATCATCAAAAACTTCTCAGGGAGAGACCACTCATCAAAGAAATTCTCATAGACAGCACAAAAAGAAAAATAAAGTCATCATATCGTCAGCGAGTTGATTGTTTAAGTGTGTGTGTGTTGGTCATAGAGTCAGACTCTGAGTATCGCATCTGCAAATGAGTAGTATTACATCATACTTAGACTATTGGGTAAGACATCTGATAAGTGTTAAGAAACACTCGACGCAAGGGTAGTGTTGAGAAACACTATTTGAAATTTTTTTGGGACTTTTATAATTTTTAGGATTTTTGAATATATAATTTTTTTGGTGAAACATCAAAGCGTCTATTGCTAAGATTTCACTAGGATGCTCTTTTTTTTTCAGGACATTTTATGATTTATAGAATTTTTGACAATATATCATTTTTTTTTTGGAATGTTTTTCAGGACCATATATGAATTTTTTTGGTGTTTTTTCAGGATCATAAAATATGTACAAAAGATGCCCCTAGACAGAATGGGCATCAAACTCTTTAAGCAAGATCACATCGTGCAGTCCCAATGTCTAGTAAGGTGAAGGACAAGATGGATAAGCAAGCTGGTGGAAAAGATAGAAGACATGAGAATGAAGGAGAGTGAAGGGAAGAAATCCTCAAGGTCAAACTCCTCAAGAGTACCCAAGCTAGGGAAAAATTTGTGTCATGTAAAGCGCATTTGGACAAGCAATAAGAGGCTAGCATAGGATAAATCACAAAAGCACATTGCAAAAGAAGGAAGGATGTAGTCCAAAGGAGTAGACATGTCAAGAGGCTTCATAGCATCATGTTTTACTTTTTTTTTTTTAGATCAAGACCAAGGGGAAAAGGATAGTGACAAGCTAGAATGAATGAAGGAAAATAAAGATGAAGGTTAGACATGAATGGAATGAAAGCAAGATCATCATAAGATAGCTCACAAAATAGCCAAATGTTCATGTATAGATCAACATTGTCAAGATCAAAGAGAGAAGATGAAATGGATGAAATATGTAGAAGAACTACGCATGATGCCTGATTGCCAGGTTTTCATCATGGTACTTATCCAAGGTGCCACAAGAGAGTGGTTTTCACCATAGGATGAATTTATTTCTCTTTACTTTTGCTACCAAGGTGCCTGTTTCCAGGTTTTCACCATGGCACATTTTCAATTTTTTTTTTTTTTTTCTTTTTTGGTATTTTTTGAATTTTTTTATTTTTTTGATTGTATCTTTTTTTTGGAAGAAAGCAAGCTTTTTAGATAATGCTCCTTGAAAGGATAAACCATGATATGTCAAGGATTCAAAATGATATGCTCAAAGATGCTGAAGGGGAAAGGAAGACGCACGAGGAATAGGCAAATGAGGAAAAATGATAGAAGGTAGAAGGATAATGAATGGAAGGAATGTGAAAAGGTAGATGGAAAGAAGGTAAGATCAACATCAATACAAGGGTGACGGGAAAAATGGAGGAAATGTAAACCATATCTAGTCCAAATGTGAACCATATTCTGGTTCATTATTGCTATGTGACTCCTCGAAGAGAGGATTGGTGTGCTTGTTATAATTCTCAAATGTGAATGGAGGAATACGAGAAGGAATATGGAAAATGTTTAGCAGAGGTTGTGGTTCAGGCGCATGGAATGAAAGAATGTTTTTGGAAGATGATGAAGTGGAAGTCTTTGGAAGCTTGAATGTCAATTTCACTTTTTGTTCAACATGAGACTCTTTCAAGAGAGATTTTGGAATCCATATAGCCTTAGGCTTTTCATTTCCTTTTGATAATTTAGAGAGAATATCTTCAATGATGGATTTTGGAACCCATACTTGTCTTGTAGTTTTCTTCTTAGATATCTCTTTCAACTTTATGCCCCCATGTCGACTAGAGGGGACATGGTGATCTTCTTTTTTTGATGGATTCTTGTATTGCTTCTTTTTCTTGTTTTGAACATTCAACTTACTTCCAAAAGACTTGGGACTTGTGGAAGAAGAAAGACAATATGACTGGTTTAGATGGGTGGGTAGATGAAAAGGATTCAAGGGTATGCATCTATGTTGATCTTGAGGAAAGATAGGAGATGGAGGGACGTAAGGACCTAAGATGGATGATGAATTAAGAGAGTTAGGAGGGGAAAGTGAAGGGACATAAGGGCCCAATATGGAAGAAAGACATGAAGCCCTTAGTATTGGTGGAGGAGGTCCAAGGATGGACGTGGAAGATGAAAAAGGATAATCAATAAGTTCATCAGCATCTATATCACAACCAAGGATATCAGCATCTTTAGAATGAGCATTAGGATTTTCAACAGGATCATGCACATCTTGAATAGGAGCAGTTTCTTTGATAGGATCATTCGTAGCTTGCAAAGATTTAGGAAGAGAAGAAAGCGGAAGTGAACATGGAGTGGTAGAACAAGATGGAAGACTTTGATCTTGACAAGTATCGTTGGGTAGCATAAGCGTATCAACTTTATTTTGATTTTCAATAGGTTTTACATCATAAGTAATGACACCATTTTTAATAACCTTAATGGAAGTATCATCTTTGGAAAGTGCAAGTGTGGTAAGGTTATTTTGATTATCAATAAGCTCAACGGTGTAAGTAGTAGCTTGATCTTGCTTAGGAGATGGTGGAATGAATGCGAAAGAGCGTAGAGGATCAAAAGAACCATGAAGCGGATCAAGGACATCATGAAAAGGATTGGATGATATGGAGGGTCCTTGATCTTGATCTTTCTTTATGTTCTTTTCTTTATCATTTTGAGAGTCCTCTTGACATGGAGCAACTTCTAAGGACAAGGAAGCGGGTTGGGATTGTATAGAAGACTTTGGAAGAGATGGTGAAGGACTAGTTGAAATAGGCATTATAGCGGATGAAGGCTTAGGCTCTTTAGGTTTGACATTATTGAAAGTATTTGCAGCCAAGTGAAGGTTATCTTGAGTATCTTTAAGAGGTGGCCCTTGAGGATAACTATAGGGAACCGCATGGAAAGTCTTAGGATCTTTGTTGGATGAAAGATTTGTGAAAGATTTAGATGACTCATAAGCTTTAGGAAGTGTGTGGGTATTGGAGGAAGTGGCGGATGGAAGGGGACCATCACAAGACAAAGGTTCAGCATTAAAATGATCTTGTTGGAGAGTGTAATGTTTATTTTTAGCATGAGAGTTTTTAGACAAGACATGCTCATAGTATCTTCGTTTATAATCAGCACGAAAAGCTTTCTCTTCCTCAATAGAAGTAGATGTATCATATTGTTCACAACAAATATCATAATTTCTCTCAAAATCAGAATCATATGGATCACCATCACAATCTATCCAATAGGATGACCCTTTAGTAAGCCTAAGCACACGACGAGGAGGACTCTTAGGAATAGAGTTGTCATAAGTATTGCTACATTGTCCATCATCATAGTCATCATAGTCATCATAGCCATCAAAGGTAGGTGTGTCACTCTTTATGGAAGAGACATCACAAGGACTATCATGTTGCTTTTTATGGTATGTCTTCTGAAGAGAAGTAAGACTCTTGGAAGAAGTAGAAGAAGAATGAGATTGTGAAGAAGAGGAAGGTGAAGACCTAGTGGAAGAAGAATATTTGGATAATGAGGAATTTGAATGATGTTTAGAAGAGTCATGATAAGATTTGGAAGATGAAGAATGATGAGAAGATTTAGAAGATGAAGAATGAGAATGATGTCTAGAAGAATCATGATAAGACTTAGAATATGAAGAATGTTTGGAAGAAGAAGATCGTGATATGATCATGTTTATGATTCTAGCAAAGGCATCTGATTTAATCATCTTTTCTTTTATTTTTGCTATAAATTCATCACTCATGAAAATTTTGGAGGAACAACACTTTTCGAATATGTCAATGAGCTCAAGATCATCTATTCTTAATAAAGGTTCCAAAGCTAGATAGTTAAGATTCATGGTTGTGGAAGAGAAGTAGTCAAGCATGGAAGAAATGAATAGAAGAGATGAATAGAAGAGTGTAGACTAGATAATAAGAGGAAAGAATCAAGAAGAAGAAGAAGAAGAAGAATTTCCCATGGGAGTAGAAGACTTTAGAAGAACATGGGAAATGGAGAAGAAAGAAGAAGACTAAGAGCCATCTTGTGCAATTGATACCATAACATTCATTAAGATGTTGAGCAACATGACAACACCTAGGATCTAAGATCTGGACTGACCAAGGAAGACTGAAAATAGAAGACCCTTGATAATAGGATGACCTCACAAAATGTCAACACCAAACTAGGATAATCAAAGTTCTCTATTGTCCAAAGAGAAATGAAAAGATGGAAGGGGCTTTACCAACACTGTCAAAGAGGTGCTTCAAATCAAAGGATGAATATCCTTGCACTTTTGAATCAGGAGGTTGGACTAGGCCAAAATATAATTGAAATTGAGATAAATGAAATTGATTTGGACAATAAAAGTACTAAAGTTCTCCAAGAATGTGACTAACAATTCTAGAGATAGGCTTTCTCACCAAGAATGGACAAATGTGATACTGATGTTGATTTTGACCAATTTGTGCAAAATTTTAAGTTTTTTAAGGTCCGATTTCAAGTTTTCGAATGTGAGGGTGAAAATGTTTGATTTCTATCACAATTTTAACAGCATTTGGATAGGTTTGCAAACAGTAGGGGATCAAACATGTCTCCAAACACTTGAAACAAGGGCAAAAGCAACCTTGCCAAGATAAACACTTGTGATATCAAAATTGAAAAAGCACCCTATGAATGCTACCGATTGTTTGTATGTAAGAACATTTACACTGGTTTAGCACATTCGAGAACACTTCAAGCAATACCTTCCTACAAGACAAGGCTCAATACTTACCAACTTAGCCCACAACTTGATGCCCCCTTGCCTCACACCAAGTGGTTGCCCACAAGAGATATTGGCTTTGTCATGGAAGTGTCAAACAACACAACCAAAGGGACACATATGGTGAGTATCTTAAGGTGATCTGGGTAAACCACTTGGATCAATCCTTGCACTAAGAAGATAAGCGGCTAAACAAGGTGGCTTCTATCTAATGGTTCTTAATAAGGATTTCCGTTCACAACACCCCTCTTGCTCCTCATAAAGGACTAGGACCTCGCGGCCTCAAGAGTACCTTAAGCATTCTTGCTCAATGTTTTTCTCATGGTCGCAATCCCATGAGCTACTCACATCAAACGAAGACAAGTGTTATGTCTATCAAGGTTTTTGGTGTCCTTGATAGCCTTGAGATTATAGTGAGTTGGAATCACTTGCCACCAAGGAGAATGATGACAAGGTTGTCCCCACTTGAGTCGTTCCTCTTGATTGCTCAAGAGCAGGCCCTCTAAAGGATTCCTAAACTAAACAAAAATGGATCAAATCTTGAGGTTCAAGGTTTTTGATTCACCACAAGGGTGAAGAGCATACTCCCCTATCTCAAGAGTCTTTCCCAAACACACCAAGCAAAGAGATCAATTACCCCCTTGCTTCCAAAACCTTAAGATGGGTCAAGATTTTCTGATTCACCTAAAGGTGAAGAGCATACTTCTCCTACCACCTCAAGATCCCTTTCACAAGGTATTAAGATTCCTAATACAATTAGTGAATGCCACACTTGAAAGGAAAGCAAATAAACAAGCAAGAATTTTTTTTTTGTTTTTATGCTTGGGCAGCCCTACAAAAACCATTAGTAGCCCTCTTTGACATGCGTTCTTTTGACAAATTTCAAGTAATGAGAGAACCTACAACCACAACTTGTTAGACCAACAAGAGTTAGGAGAATCAAAATCCAAAATCTACCAATGATTAGTACATAAAAAATTAGATAATCTGCAAAAATATCTAATCAAATGATAAAATCTGAAAATGAAACCATCATGGTTGGATTAGGCTCGGAAAGACCTTTCCAACGATATATCACACTTAAATTTTTGATACCATTTGCAAAATTTCAAAAAAAATGGGCACCCGTTTTCCAGAGTGGCACGGATTTGAAAACGCTGGAAATTTCTAAAAATTTCAAAAAGATAGCTAAGAACCCGAAACTTGCAAGATAGATAAAATAACTCAAAAATAGGTCACTACCAGGTACAGACACAGTATCGCGCAATACTTCGCCCGACACCAGGCGATACTTCTCAGTCCGCGCGATATTTCTCCTTATGCCAGGCGATATACCTCAGTACTGGTGGGCGATATACTCCATGCAGGCCGGGCGATAGTCTGTCAGGGGCGAACTATCGCGCGATATTTCTCTTCAAAGTAGGCGATATTTCTAGCAAGCGCGAAGTATCGCACCGCTATACAGAGATATATCGCGCGACATTTCTGAGAAGTATCGTGCGATACTCTGAGAAAAAAAAACCAGAGACTGAAAATGAAGCTAAAAATTGACAAAAATATTGACGGAAAATGCAGAATTAAAGGGACAAAGCTAATCTACTCAGCCCCACGGTGGGCGCCAGAAATGTACACACTAAAATATGCACTTCTATGAACCATTACATGCAAGGTTGCTCAAGAATGAGGCCTCACAAAGCGGCTCATAGCTCTCTATGCATGGAGTTGCAAGGGACTATGAGTTTTGCTCTCAGCTAGAGCTACAAGAAAGTGACCTTGCTAGTCAACCACACAATGAGAGATTCACAATGAAGACAAGGGCAACAATGCCAATATCTCCAAGAATCACTATGAAATGCAATGCAAGCTAAATGAGAATGCAAATCTAAGCTATGAAAGGAAAGTACAATGCAACTAATCTATGAAAGGAAATAGCAATGGATTACAATGCCTCCTATTTAGACTAGATGAATTAATCTAAAGCATAAAGGAAATCTAAACTATGATTTCATGAATGTAACTATGAAAGCAAAACTATTATGAAATGCAACTAAAATGATGAAAGCAACAAGTCTTCAATGTCTTCAAAAAGCTCCAAATGTACCTAGAAAACCTGCAGCATAACAATAGCATAAAAAATGGATATGCAAATGGAGGAGAGAGCTCTCCTTTTATAAGAAATGAGGTGAAATGGACCATGGAGATTAAGAGGCAAAAAGACTTAATCAGCGGTGGAGCTTGAAAGAGGAGCAATCCATGTGCACAAGTATCCTCCAATGAGAGTGAAGTGTTGACTTTTGAGCCTCATGTGAGACAAAAAGTGCTTTTTCCCTTTTTATAAAATAGGAATAATGCTTTATTTGTGCAACTTAGGATAAGAGGAAAGTGGGCTTTTTATTTAATTGAAAAGGGAGGAAATATTCCTTTTAATTAAATAAAGACTTAGGATAAATGGTTAGCCCATAGGATAAAAATCCAATATATGATCGAAACTAAGATTTGATCAAGAGATTGATAATGTTAAAAATATTGATAAATGATCAAAATGATTCAGGATTGATAAATCAAATAAATGGGGCCCAAAGTCTAGGCGACCATTTTAGGGTACATACAAGATCCTCCAAAGGAACTATTGTCTTACCTATCAGAACAGGACCTGTTATCAAAGACACCATATGTCAAGTTCTTGATCTACCTTTGTCTTACAACATCCTTCTAGGGAGACCTTGGATACATGAAATGAGAGCTATTCCTTCCAAATACCATCAATGTGTGAAATTCCCTTATGAAGGAGTAGAGGTGACGATTCCAACTGACCTATATACAACTTGCAATGCTTTGAAAGAAAGAGTTGATAAACTTGTTCCTAACAACAGAGAATCTTCCACTAAGCCGCTAGACAATGCTTCAACCTCTAAAATGGAAGACATTTCTAAATAAGTCAAAAATCAAAGATGTTGGCATGGGAGAATACACAATGGAACCCATTTTTATCTCTCACATCTCTCTTGTTGTCCCCTAGACCTTATGAACAACCATCTGACAAAGTGAAACCTACAGCTAAAGACTCCTAGGTCATATGCAATGGAAGCTTTGTCACAGAGCAAGTATCTAAACAAGAGTTTGAGTAAGATGAAGCTGTGCTTGCATGGTTATACAAGGATGAACCTCAATCCCAATCAGTCCAGAAATGCAACTCTATTTCAAGCAAAATTCCTCAAAAGTCATATGGGCCAAGGGACAAATTGATCACAAAAATGGGATATACTGGAAAAGGACCTCTAGGACTACAAGGTAAAGGTCTTCTATCACCTCTTGACCATCATGGTCAAACCAAAAAAAATAAAATAGGTCTAGGATATAAGAAGAAGCCTTTCTATCTTAGCAAGAACTCCCCACATGTCTTAGAATAGATTGAACCAACAAAGGAGGAAGCACAACAATCTGATAGTGATGATTCTGACACCACCACTGAGCTCATTCCTTATGAGCATTTTCCTAAAGAAATAAAAGACCTTCTTGAAGCAGAGGATGATCCAATCAAAATAATTAATGTAGTAGACACACTAGAACCTACTATAGAATAAAAGATAGTTGCACCACAAGAACTAACTGATCTTAAAGAAGACCACATAGACAAGGAGGAAGTGGCAGCTATTCTAAGATAGATTCTCATGAGTATGAATTCAAATCAGAATCTGAGGGTAACCCTTCTTGGGGTATTCACCTTGATTTTACTCACATTCTTAGATTTCCTAGAGGCATAGATGAGGAATCTAATCACTATGAATGGGGAGCCATTCCAGAGGAAGATGAGCTTATCACAGAAAAACATATTGATGTTGTTCACCAATATGCACCTAAACCCAACCCAATGTAAGTCTAGAGTGAAATGATGACCTTAACGAGTCTGATCCACCGATGGCTGAAGTGGACTCCCACAATGACATTGAGCCTATTCACAAATTGAATGTTTTGAGTTGTAATATCACCTTCAAACTTGAGATTTGGGTTAGGACCAATGATGATAGATCCATATCTGTAAACACTATTTCCCAATCTTTCACCACTTTGACTATCAAACATCTCAAACTTCTTGACCAAACCTCTACGAATCTAAGCCTAGGTATCTATACCTTTCTGAATGACTATGCCCTTGCTTGCTATCTCAATGCAATTGAGCCTATCATGACTTCCATCAGTGAACCAAGCATTAGCATGACGGAGTCAGACATCAAGTATCTTAGTCAAAAGAATAAGAATAAAAATAAAAATAAAAGGAGTTCTGAGGGTGAAAACCACTTTGTGGCCGTCTCAGAACCTACAAAAGTAAAAATAAAAGACATATCCAAAGGTGAAAACCTCTCTGAGGCACCTAAGGATGATATATTTGATGTCCTTCTGAGTCATTTACAAGATAGATATCCAGTTCTAATTGAGCCCACTCAATCCATCAACTTGGGAACATCAGAAGAACCATAGTTAATTCATGTAGCACAATCCTTATCAGAAGAAGAAAAGCAAAAATTTACCACATTCTTAACAGAAAAGAAGATCAACTTTGCATGGAAATATTTAGATATGCCAGGGTTGGATCCGGATCTTATAATGCACCATTTATCTATAGCTCCATGGGTCAAACCTGTTAAGCAAAAATTGAGAAAGATGCATCCAAATGTTGCACTCTTGGTCAAAGCTGAATTAGAAAAACTACTAAAAGTTAGATTCATCTGAGTTATTGATTATGCTGAATGGATCCCAAATATTGTACCTATATCAAAATTGGACAAATCTATAAGAGTATGCACAGATTTTAGAGATGTAAACAAAGCATGCCCTAAGGATGATTTTCCACTACCTAACATTGATATGATCATGGACATGACTGCGAGCTTCGAGATGTATTCTTTAATGGATGGTTTTTATGGATATAATCAAATAAAAATTGCTCCAAAGGATCAAGAGAAAAGTACTTTCACATGCACATGGGGTATTTTCTATTGGAATGTCATGCCATTTGGGCTTAAGAATGCTGGTGCTACATATTAGAGAGCTATGACATCTATTTTTCATGACATGATGCAATGAACTATGGAGGATTATGTTTATGATACTTTAGAAAAATCTATGATAAGATCTAAACATCTAAATGACTTGAGCAAAATACTAGATCGAATGGAAATGTTTAGTCTCAGACTGAACCCTAAGAAGTGTGCTTTTGGTGTTACTTCTGGAAAGCTCTTAGGCTAAATTGTTTCAAAGAAAGGAATTGAAGTAGATCCTATTGGCAATTTGGCTGAGTTGGTTACATAGATGTTGTCATTATGGATACATATGATCTACATGAAGATCGCACAGGTCAGAGAGCTAGTATGTCAGAGCGCAATGTGAAATTGTCTAAGTATGAGATAGTGTGTTTTTACCAGTGAACTTAATGACAGTTTTGGTTTGCAATGTTGATTGGAGTAAGTTCAATGCTTGCACACTTGAACATAGACTCTATGGTGACTATTGAAGACTCACCTCAGAGTGTAAGTTAGTACGGCATGTATGAAAGAAGTTATGACAGTTTTTCTAAAGACAGTGTCAAGCCGACAGGACAAAATATGAAGACAGAATTGATAAAGAGTTAAGGGATTATTTTGTTTACCAAAATAATGACTTGAAAATATAAAGGGATGAAATCCTAGATGTTAACCCTTGGATAAAGATATTTTGTAATATGATAGCCGACTGGAAAGTTATTATTCTTAATAACTTGTATAAATGTAATTGTAAATTGTAAGAAGAATATTGAAGTGATATGATGCAAGATATATGATGTATATGTAATAGTGATAGTGAAAGAGCAGCAAAGAGATATTGATGCAAGTAGTGTAAGGTTATGTACCTTGACCTACTTTTGTAATCAGTAAATATTGTACATTACTTGTTTGGGTAGTGGGCTCATCTGGTAATCACATTTTGTACTGCCAACTCCTAACAGGGTTGAGGCTTCTAACAAGGCCTATAGTCCCTTAATCGAGACTAAGACACTATATGCATGTAATAGACTCCTAACAAGGTCAACATCCTTAACAGGATACTTTTGATTAGTGGATCTTTGTGGGTACTGTAATACCCCAAAAATGGGCTATAAGTTCATTAACCTCCTACATCGACAAATCGAATGAAATCGACATCAAAGTCCTAATCTAAGGCACATCTAAACATCATCGAATCATAATTGATTATCTTAAATTTTGCATCGGGAAATATTCCTAGTAATATTCCTAATCATCATAATTATCTTTAATTTTATAATTATTTGGCAATAAATCACATTTATCCTAAAGTTTGATTAATTGAATATTTTCATATTTAATTAATTAGATTTAATATCTTGCCACTTAATTGTGTAATTAAATTTAATTCTATCTATTATTAATTGTATTATTTAATTTTGACAATAAATCAAAATTCCTATGAATAATTGATTAAATTCTTATTTAATTAATTAAAGCAAGTTGTCATTATTTAATAATATAGTTTTTAATAAAAATTTGATTAAATAATTGATTAACCCATAAATCAATTGTTTTATTTTTAAAAGCAGTTAAGTTGGAAATAAATCACTTTATTATTAAATTAATTCATAAATAAAACATGCACAATCATAAAAGCAAACAACTATCAATTATCAATTAAAGCTAAACTCTATTTTGAGTTAAAGCTTAGCTTTTGCATGTTTTTGTGAGTTAATTATCCTTTATTTAAAAATAACTCAAAAATCAACCTGAGTTATTTGAGTGATTTATGGCTTTTTTTCATGCACCTCCAAAGCCTTGGATTTCTATAAAAACAATGCTCAGCTCTTCATAATTCATCTCTCAATCATCTCTCAAATTTGCATCCAAGCATCTCATATTTTTGCACAATCACGCTGGAGAATTGGAGGCTGAGGAATCAACTTGCGAATTCAAAGCTTTGTGAGATCAATTTCAATTGCATAGCTTTTATATCTTAGCATAGAATTTCATAGTTTTCATATCATTGTTAGAATCTTCATTGTTAGATCATTTAGCATCCATAGCATATCAGTTTATCATTCTTATTGCATAGAAAATATCAAAAATATAGATTAATTGCATTCAATTTCATATCCATCTTTTGCATTCAAATCCTTCATTTAGGTGTCGTCTAGGTCACTGATCTCGATTACAATCTAAGAACATCAATCTCGCACCTACTAGAAGGCAGTAAATCGCTTGGTTAGATTAGATTTCAATTTTGCACGATTTTGATTATAGCCAACCTCTAATGTTTTACTGAGTGTTGTGTCTATAGATCAGGTACAATTTTCACACACACATTTCTGGCGCCCACCGTGGGGCAATCCACCTTTGCATGCTGATTTTGATTCTTGGAGCTAAAACCCTAAAGTTTCAAAGATTTAATTTTATCTCCCAAACGGCTTGTATTTTTGGTCTAAAATTTTTTTTTCAAGTTGGAGACATATCAGGGAAGCTTCAAAAAAAAATTTAGAATTTTTTGAATTATTTTGAATTTTTAATAATTTTTTTTCAATTTTTCATAAAAAAATTAATATCTAACGCAAATCAGCATATTTTTCTAAAATTTTTATATTTTCAGAAAGCTCTTCAAATTCTATAGGGGGTATATTCTTTGTATTTTAAATTTGGATGCAATTTAGTAGCTCAAATAGTCAATTTACAAAAACTAGTCTATTTTGATAAAATGGGTCTCTAGGGCACAAATGAAGAGATTTTTCTAAAATTTTTGCATTTTTGGAAAGCTCTTTTTTTTTTAGTAGGGGTCTCTATTCTGAATTTCTATTTTTGTGGCCAAAATCATATCAAAAAAAATTAGATCTTGTTGACTAGGTCAAATGTAGTGCAAAAAAATTAAAATTTTATGATAGGTATGCACTTATTTTTCATATGATTCAATGCATGATATGAGTTGTCATTTGGATTAATTTATGGTTATTATTGCTCCTAAAAATTGATTTTTAGAGCTAACCCTATGGTTTTCATAAGTTGAATATATTTTGCATATCTTGTTTGCTTGTTTGCTTGTTGGAGAGTTCATCACTTGCTTGCATGGAAAAGCTCAACAAAAATTGCTAAAAATTAGGTAGAATCTACTAAGCACATTGCAAGGATCACGAGGTATTCTCCTTGTTCTGAAAACATTTCAATTTGAACTTAAAATAAATCTCTTATGTGTCAAGCTTGTGTGCATCTTTTCATGCTTTTGATCTATTTCTACACACTTGCATAATTTGATACTAGGTTGTGATCTCTTAAGGATTCATTAAGTAGTCTTAGAATACTTGTGATTGATCTTGATTTCTATCTTGGGTTATTGGAATTGCTAATCTGTCGGCCCCTCATTTCCACCCTGTGGTTGCAATCTTAGCACCATAAAAGGGAGGGGTCAACAGGACAGAAGCGTTAAGTGTTCCACTTGGCAACCTTTTTGTGCTTTTAGGAACTCACTTGTTTTCTAAGTTGTGGACTCATTTTCAGCTTGTGTGAGGTGTTAAGTGTTCCACCTTGTGGACTCATCTCATATTTTCTTTAAGCGTTAAGTGTTCCTCTTTCTACTTTTTGGATGCTTTTGGTAGATTTGCTTTCGGGAATATATCTGTGCTCACATAGTAATTAGGCCCTATGAACACTATTTGTGATTCTTGAGAGATTGGATTCCTAGAGAAATCTTTCTTGACGATAGAATCCTTGTAGGTAGGGAGGATACTTAGTGCATTTCACATTCAACTTGGTTAATGCATCTTCTCTTATTGATCGACACATTCTCTCTCCGGAGAGGTTGATAGATCACGTAGGGTTGATATCACAAGCTTTGGTGAATCAAAATTGGTTAGTGCATCTTCTCTTATTGATTGATACATTCTCTCCCCAGAGAGGTTGATAGATCACGTGGAGTTGATATCACAGACCTTGGTGGAATAAAACTTTGTCTTAGCGTGTCAGATTAATCTGCTTGCTTTGTTTGGGTTAAAAGTGAAGAGGTGTTAAAACCTTGAATCTGGAGCCAAGTCCCCTTGTGGTATAAATCTGTGAGTCACCTTTAGAGAGGGTTAACCGTAGCAGACAATCCCTTCACAGGGCAAACTGCGTTGATGGAACCTCAAGCGGTAATAGCCATTTTCACCATGGTAGTGACAGCCGCTATATAAATGTCCTTGTGGAAGAAATCTCCATGGGTATGGTTCATTGTTGGGTTGTCAGATCTCCCTAGCAACTCTTGAAGATTAAGTTCTTAGACTCTGTCAAAACCCTGGTGCGCCGGGATTGGAGTTCACCCCTTTGAATCATAAAAGTTGCGGAGTCAAACCATTACTAAAAACCCTAGAGAGGCCAATTTTTTTCATTCTCAGGTATATGTGTGTTATTGCAAAACTTTTCAGAACATACACAATTAGTACTCTCAGGGATTAGCACAATTTGGTCACTTGATTGTTCATGCGCAAGGTTGCTTTTTCCCTTGTTCATTGTTTTCAGATGTGCTTGGAATCACTTGCTTGCTATTCTGCGTGTTTGTTTATCTACTTGGCTATTAAAAATGATCAAATCTGGTATAACCTTCAAAATCTGGACAGTACAATTTGCAAACAATCCAGAACTGAAAACCTTAAATTTTGCAATAATTGACGTAAAATTCTTTCTGGAGTCAAAAGTCATTTCAGGAAGTCAAAAGTCGTATGACTTTTTGTCAAGTGTTGTTTCACTATTGCCCATCTGTCGTACGATTGAGAACCCAGTGTCGTACGAGTTTTCAAACCAGCAAATTCAAGAAAGTCAAAATCCTGTTAGCAACTATCGTATGATATTTACAACTGTCGTTTCATTGCTACCCAACTGTCATATGAGTTTTAAAACTATCATTTCATTGCTACCTAACTGTCGTATGAGTTTTGCAACTGTCATTTCATAGCATACCCACTGTCGTATGAGTCTGCAGAGTGTCATTTGGAAAAATTTGAGAGAGTTGTCAGAAATTGTCAAATTGCAAGATATCCAATGTTTCCAGCCTAGTTCCAGAATCTATCAAAAATATCATTGTGTCAGGAACAGAGCAGTAGCTATTGAGCATTCTACCATTTTCCAAGTTTGATCTTTTGAATCTGATCTAGTCTTCTGTTTGATCAATTTGAGTCCTTTTTATCTCATGTCAAAACCTTGTCATAACTATCAATCTTCAATCAATCTTCAAAAATAGACTAAGTTTTGAGAACTTGTGTCCGCTATCTTTTGGGCGATCTATCCCATACATCTAGGGCATAGTTTCCTTCACCCACATCTCATTAGATCTTCAAAACTATCATAATCTTGACAAGGTTGCGTCATCCGATTTTCTCGAATCAAATTGTTCTTCAGTTGTCTTCATCCTTTTCTTCTATTTCATTCAAAGTTAATGGTGGAGACCAGAGCTTCTTCACACAAGAAATCAGAAGAAACATCTCAGAACTTACTTTTGACCAATACCCCAGGTCCAACTCTTGAACAACTCATCAAGTCAGGTATCTACAAAGATGACAGTCTCGATAACTTTCGATTAAAAACTAGTTGCATACCTCCTTTATCAACTCATAGAGGTAATGAGCAAACTCCTCCTCAATCTTTTCCAGGGAACCCAAAAACTCCTACCATGTCTCAAGCAGGGACAAATCATGGTTCTCTAGGAGGAGGGTCCCAAGGACACCATTCTCAACATAATTTTGACCAAGAACCTACCCCCTCTGAAATCCATCGATGTCAGAATGATGATGAATTCAAGAGAATGATGAGCCATTTCTTGAAAGTGGATAGAGAGGCATACTTTTTACAATTAGCCCAGGAAGGGGCTAAGCTTCCTCCCAACTTTAATGTTGATGATATAATCACACATGAGGAAGAAACTCCACTCACAGCTATGACAAAATAGATGCATGCTATACAAGTCAAATTTAACAATCTTAAGAAGGAGAAGGAACCCAAGGAGTTCTCCATGGAGGCCCTATGTCCTTTCCCATTCGACAAAAACTTTTATATGCCACCATTCCCAAAAAGAGTGGAGATACCAAAGTATGACAAATATGATGGACACTCTGATCCTCAAGATCATGTCAAAGAGATCTGTACGCAATCCATGGAATTCATGTATGAACTGACTTATCTAATGCATCTTTTTCCTAGATCCTTGGGAGGAGCATCCATTCAGTGGTTTTCAAGATTACCTTCTACGATCAAAACTTTTGAGGAATTGATTAAATTGTTTTATCAACAATATTCCTACAATATTCCACATCTAATTACCATGATCAATATCTGTAACCTCAAGCAATATCCAAGGGAATCATTCCTAACTTTTCTCAAGAGGTGGCGAAAGAAGTTTTCTCTATATGCTAGACCAATTCCTGAAATGGAGAAACTTGAAATCTTTATCAATAACCTTGTTCCAGAGCTCAATTATCCATTACAAATGTAAGATCATGTATCTTTTGATAAAATGGTGGATAATGCAATCAAGATTGAGAAAGTACTTGTCAAGAAAGGAGAAATCACACTTCAAAAGGACAAGTCTGAATCTGAATCTAGCTCAAAAGATAAAAATAAGAGCTGGAATAGAAACAAAGGTATCGTCTCTTATGGTGTTGTTGACACTATCCGCACCCCATCAAAGGCACCAGCCTACAATCTCACCCTTGCCACCAAAGCCATTGAAGCTTCAGAGCAAAAATTTGTTGAACCATCTCCAAAGAAGCCATTCAAACGATGGGATAATAAATGAAAGTTTACTCCCCTGGGAGAATCTTTGGAATCTGCCCTAAGAACCCTGATAGCTGATAACATGATCTCTTTACCACCAATCTGAAACCCTGATCCGGATCCAAAACCATATTGGTGGAAAGATAATGCATTCTGTGCTTTCCATCGGACTAAAGGCCACAGAACTAATGGATGCTTCCACTTGAAGCATACCATTCAAGACTTGATAGATCAAGGGGACATCATGATCGATAATCCTACTAGCAATAATGATCACACAGCATTTACAGAACTGTTTCCACAACATGGCAAGGGAGTTTCCACTTCTCAGCCTAACATGGGGGCAAAAGTCAACCATGCCTACCCTGGAAACAATGATGTCATCAATATGGTTGAACCATATCTCTCTGAGAGCTGCAATGTCATCACGATTGTACGAAGAGATAGAAATCATTCCTCAGCTAATGCGGTTACTAGATCACAAGCTCAGGCTCATCTGAAAGGACAAACACCAAGTTCATCTAATGTCCCTAAGATACCTTTCAATCTCACATCTGCTTCTAAACAGAAGGTTGCCTCAAAATCTTCCAATCCAAAGGATACAAGACCTACATCTTACAGCATCGTCCAACAACTCCAGCATACCAATGCCAAAATCTTTATGTTTGAGTTACTTCAAATATCTCCAGCTCACAGAGATATCCTAGACAAAGCTTTGCTCTGCGCTAATGTTCCTGATGATCTAGATCTAGATAGGTTCCAGACTATGGTTGGTCATCTAACGTCTCTGTAATATATCTCCTTTTTAAAGGAAGATGACAACTCCCTAAGTCACCCACATAATCAGCCCTTGCACATAGAAGTCTTGATCCAGAACTATTGAGTCAAACATGTGTTGATAGATGGGGGCGCAGGCCTCAACATTTGTTCTTACAACTTAATCACACAGTTGGGATTCTCAGAGATGGCTATTGATCCTCGAAAGAAGATCACCATAAAAGTCTATGATGAACAAGAAAGAGCTTCTAAAGGCACCATTGTCTTACCCATCCGAGTGGGTTTGGTCATCAAAGATACCACATGTCAGGTGCTTGATCTACCATTGGCTTACAATATCCTTCTAGGGAGACCCTGGATCCATGAAATGCAAGCCATTCCTTCTACGTACCATCAATGCTTAAAATTTCCCTATGAAGGAGTGGAGGTTACTATCCCAGTAGATCTGAGTACAACTTGCAATACATTGAAGGAAAGTGTTGATAAGCTTGTTCCCAATAACAGAGAATCTTCCATCAAGCAACAAAATGTGGCTTCCACATCCAAGATTGAAGACATTGCTAAAGAGATCAATATCAAAGAAAATGGGATGGGAGAATACACTATAGAGCCAGTCTTATCTCTGACATCTCTCCCAATCTCACCTAAGTCGTATGGACAATCCTTGAAGCAGTCTAAATCAAAACCTAAGGAACCTATGGAAGCATACAAAAGAAATTTTGTGGCGGAGCAAGTATCCAAACAAGAATTTGAAGAGGATGAAGCTGTGCTGGCATGGCTATATAAAGAGGATTCTGAATCTAAAATTGTTCAACCTAGTGAATCTATAGCACCTACAATCCCTTCTAATTCATATGGTCCAGGAAACAAATTGATAGCCAAGATGGGATATTTCGGTCAAGGACCTCTAGGAATCAGTGGAAAGGGTCTTGTGACACCCATTTCACATATTGGTAGAGCCAACAAAGATACTGGTGGCTTAGGGTTTAAGAAGAAACCCTATCATCTCAAAGGTGGTTGTTCTCATGTCATAGAACAAATTGCACCAAGAGAACCCCTTCTTAAGGAAGAAGACACAGAACCCTCTGACGATGATTCAGATAGCTCTGAGCTTATCCCCTATGAAAAATTGCCTAAAGAGATCAAGGATCTTCTTGATGATAAAGATGATCCTATCAGAAGAATTAATGTAGTAGAAACACAAGAACCTACTGTAGGGCAAGAGATGGTTGCACCACAAGAACTAGCCAATCTTGAAGGTGATCAAACTGATCTAGAAGTAGAGAGTAGTTATTTTGACACTGATTCCCATGAATATGAATTCAACTCAAAGACTGAGGGTAATCCTTCTTGGGGTATTCATCTTGATTTTACACATTTTCTAAGATTTCCTAGAGATCCTGAATCAAAAGCTGAGTCAAATGACTATGAATGGGGTGCCATTCCAAAAGAAGATGAGCTTATAATAGAGAAATATATTGATGTTATTCACCAATATGTATCTCAACCCAATGTAAGTCTAGAGCGAAACAATGAACTTAACATGTCGGATCCACCTATGGCTGAAGAGGACTCCCATGATGATGTTGAGCCTATTCACGAATTGAACATTTTGAGCTGTAATATCACCTTTGAACTTGAGTGTCAAGTTAGGACCAATGATGACATATCCCCATCCGTGAACACCATATCCCAAGCCTTTCCTGCTTTAACTATCCAACGCCCTGATATTATCGACCAAACTTCCACAAACCCAAGCCATGGTGTTTACACCTTTTCCAATGACTATGCCCTTGCTTGTTACCTCAATGTAGTCGAGCCTATGAGGACTTCCATCAGTGAACTGAGCGTCAGCATGACCGAGTTGGACATCAAATATCTTAGTCAAAAAAATAAAAAGAAAAAGAAAAGGAGTTCTGAGGGTGAAAACCACTTTGTGGCAGTCTCAGAACCTACAAAAGTAAAAAGAAAAGATGTATCTGAAGGTGAAAACCTCTCTAAGGCACCTAAGGATGAGATATTTGATGTCCTTCTGAGTCGTTTACAGGATAGATCTCCAGTTCTGATTGAGCCAACTCAATCCATCAATTTGGGTACAACAGAGGAACCACAATTGGTACATGTAGCACAATCTCTATCAGAAGAAGAGAAACAAAAATTCACTACATTCTTATCAGACAAAAAGATCAACTTTGCATGGAAATATTCAGATATGCCAGGATTGGATCCCAATCTCATTATGCACCATCTATCCATTGCTCCTGGAGTAAAACCAATCAAACAAAAACTGAGAAAGATGCATCCTCATGTTGCACTCTTAGTCAAAGCAGAACTAGAAAAACTCCTAAAAGCTGGATTCATCTGTGTCATAGACTATGCTGAGTGGATCTCTAACATTGTACCTATTTCAAAACCAGATGGTTCAATCAGAGTGTGCACGGACTTTAGAGATGTGAACAAAGCATGCCCTAAGGATGACTTTCCACTACCTAACATTGATATGATAGTGGACATGATTGTGGGCTATGAAATGTATTCCCTTATGGATGGTTTTTCTGGATACAACCAAATCAAAATTGCTCCAGAAGACCAAGAGAAAACTGCATTCACATGTGCGTGGGGAACCTTCTGTTGGAATGTTATGCCATTCGGACTCAAAAATGCTGGAGCTACATATCAAAGAGCAATGACATCTATTTTTCATGATATGATGCATAAAATAATGGAGGATTACGTGGATGATACCTTGGCAAAATCCATGATTAGAACTGAACATCTAATAGACTTGAGCATGATCCTAGACAGAATGGAATAGTTTAGTCTCCGACTAGATCCTAAGAAGTGTGCTTTTGGTGTCACTTCTAGAAAGCTCTTAGGATACATAGTTTCAAAGAAAGGCATTGAGGTCGATCCAGCTAAGGTGAAAGCTATCATAGAGATGCAACCTCCCAAGAATATCAGTCAAATGCAAAATTTGCAAGGGAGAGTACAGTCCATCAGAAGATTCATATCACAGTTAGCTGACATATCACAACCTTTCACAAAGACATTACATAAAGGTGTGACCTTTGCATGGAATGAAGACTGTGCAAAGAATTTTGATCATATCAAGAATTATCTCTCGAATCCTCCTATCTTAATGCCTCCTATTCATGGGAAGCCATTAATATTATATGTTTCCGCAACAGATACATCACTGGGGGCATTGCTAGCACAGCATGATGAGAACAAAAAGGAAAGAGCCATCTACTATATAAGCAGAACATTGGTGGCATATGAAAAGAACTATTCTATGATTGAGAAAGCTTGTCTCGCTATGATCTTTGCATCATAAAAACTGAGACATTACATGTTAGCTCATACCACTCATTTGGTAGCTAAGATTGATCCACTAAAGTACCTACTAAGCAAGGCAGCCCTCACCGGTAGACTAGCTAAATGGGTCATGCTTCTAAGCGAATTTGACATTGAATATGTTGAAAGAAAAGCTATAAAAGGTCAAGTTATTGCTGATCAACTAGCAGATGCACCCATGTTTGATGATACACCCATGCCAATGGAATTTCCCAATTCCTCTATCATGCACCTCTCTTCTAGAGCATGGTGGTTATTCTTTGATGGCTCCTACACACAGAATGGATCTGGAGCAGGCATATTGTTCATCACTCCTCAAGGCTACTCGATACCCAAAGCATTTAGACTAAAGTTTCCTTGCACAAACAATATTGTTGAATATGAGGCACTTCTCAATGGTATGAAAATGGCAATACAGTGGAGAGTTACAGAGATGCACATCCATGGAGACTCACAATTGGTTATCCATCAAGTCAATGATGTGTACCAAACCAAAGATGAAAAGCTCATTCCTTACAAGAGAATGGTAGATGATTTAAAGAAATACTTCATCTCTATCACATTTGAACAAATACCCAGAACGGAGAATAAGGTTGCCAATGCAATGGTGACATTATCTACTCTCTTACAGTAGCCTGAACATGAACTACGCTACGAGTTCCTAGTGGAAGCCTTATCCTATCCTACATATGACTCCCCTGAAACCCGCATGATCTACACTGTTGTAGGTTATGACTCAGCTCGCTACAAAAATCTGTTCTCCTATCTCCATGACCAAATCATCCCTGAGTCCTTTAACTATTTTGAGAAATGAAACCTTATCCAATCCGCATCCTGATATGTCATCATTGGTAATGATCTGTACAAACGAGGTCTAGATGGTACACTACTTAGATGTTTAGAATGGGAAGAGTCTCAACGTGCATTAGAGGAAGTCCACGAGGGTATATGTGGGTCACACTCAACTGGTTTAACGTTAGCTCGAAAACTTATTAGGGCTGGGTACTATTGGCCTGAAATGGAGAAAGAGGCTATTAAATTTGCTAAAAACTATCAACAGTGTCAAGTACATGGCAACTTGATTCATGCTCCAGGGAGAGATCTGATTCCCTTTACTACACAATGGCCTTTTCAACAATGGACATTTGATCTCATAGGTGCTATCCATCCACACTCTTCTAATGGACATACCCATATAATCACAGCCACAGATTATTTTACAAAATGGGTAGAAGCAGTTCCTCTAACACAAGCAACGGGGAAACAGATCTCTATGTTCATCTTGAACTACATCATTTGCACATATGGGATCCCTCACTCTATAATCACAGATAACGGGGGACAATTCAAAAACAAGGATCTAGATGACTTATGTGCTAAATTCAAGATTACACAACATTGGTCTTCTATTTACTATCCTCAAGGGAATGGACAAGCTAAGGCTTCAAACAAAAATCTCCTGAAGATCTTGCATAGAACAGTGAATAAAATAGGAAGAGACTGGCATCTCATGATCAATCCAGCTCTCTAGGCATACAGAACTAGTATGAGAACGCCTACAGGGGCTACACCTTTCGCTTTAGTTTATGGGTCTAAAGCGGTACTACCTATTGAGGTTGAAATCCCATCACTTAGAATCAGAATGCATGGACTTGTCACTGATGAAGACTACAGAGTGTCTAGGTTACAAGAACTGGAATTACTAGATGAGCGCAGACAAGTAGCATATGATCATCTTAGAGTAAATCAGAAGAGAATATCTAGAGGCTACAACAAGACAGTCAGACACAAAAAATTTTAGGTTGGTGATCTAGTCTTGAGAGAAAATCCTAAAAATCAATCCCATCGAGAACGCAAGGGGAAGTTCAAACCCAATTGGCTGGGTCCCTTTGTAATCACTGCTACTTTTGGCTCTGATGCCTATCAACTCTCAATGACTGAAGGAGAACAACTCTGAGAACCAATCAACGTTCTCTATCTGAAGAAATTTTACACCTAAGGCATTCAGTCTATGGTAAAATGTCCTAAAAAAATCTTAAAAATCAGAAAAGTCCTAAAAAAATGAACTTCTTGGTGAAAACCTAGCAATAGGTGCCTTGATGATTCACAAAAAAAATCAAAAAATATCCAAAAATTTAAAAAAAAATTGAAAATATAAAAATTCAAAAAAATCAAAAAATATCAAAAGTACAAAAAAATTGAAAAAATGAAAAATACAAAAAAAAAAAAAAAAAAAAAAAGTGCCTTGGTGAAAACCTGGAAACAGGCACCTTGGTAGCAAAAATAGAATCTCTGCCAAGATGGTGAAAATCCGGCAAACGGGTGCCACTTGTTCCAAATGCTCCATCTATCAGTGCAATCTTGGTCTTTCCTAGCTTTCAGTCTTGCTTTAGTTTGTACATATCTCCCGGTTTGTTTCTGCATTTCCAATTTTCAATAAGTCGATCGGTACACCAATCAGCTCAAGCGTCTGTATCCTATCAATGTTCAAATTTGGGGGCAATCAATGTCATATCCTATGGTCTCCCATGTATCTTAGACATTTCCTATCCAGTAAGAGTCCTTTAAAGCTTCATGTGAGTCAGTCAGTCTGTCTTGTCTCCAGAAAGGATTTTGCATCTACAACAACGCAATCAAACATCAAAACTCAACTGAAAACAATCTGTGCTTTTTAACATGCTTTTATCTCCTTGTATGCTTACTGATTCACATTGAAATTTTTGCATAATGTGTCCCTTCGAGCTCTTCGATGATGTCCTTTATAGGATTTAGAGAGTGATGACTGGGGGCATAATCTTTTCTTTGTCTTCTGCTTGTATGTGAAAATCTAACAACTTTAGAAATTCCAGATTGAAATGGTGTCCGACTATAAGAGCCTCTATCTCGAATTGGATGGCCATGTGTACCTCGACCATTGATACCCAAAAAATTCAAGGAAGTTTGATCTAACTATTGTCTTTTTGAGTAAGTTCTTTCTCCTACTATGGAACGTGATCTTGCCTAAGGATGTGAATGATAAAGGGTCACTACGGGTAATTCACATTGGATTTAGAATGATCTCTTGACTGTTTGATGTGTTTGCAATGCAAGGCATATTCATGTCATCACGATGTTTATGTTTTGATGCTTCTACAAATTGCTATATCAAAATGGACATGATATTCAGGTCATCCTGACGTTTGTGCCTTGGTGCTTATATCTGATCCAACATTCTGAAAACAAATCAATATTCATATGTCCATGGTTGTATAACCAGTGGGTGTTGTATTGATTCTTGCACATACAAATCGATATTCATATGTCTATGGTTTCATGGCTAGTGGGCATTGTATTGATTTATGCGGTTACCTAAAATTTCAATGATGATAACAAATCGACATATGATCAGTGACTAGGTCTTAGGTCTTAGGTTGTATTTCATTTTGCATGTCTCATTTCATTTTGCATGTCTCATTGCATTTTTCATCTTTGCATGATCTCACAATGACTAAACGAACTTCAATGCTTAAATAATTCTCCACTTGTCTCTTCAAATCTAACAAGAGCTAAATCTCACACGAAGGTTCCTCCAACGAAACAGCAAGTAGAATCCTTTTCAGGATCAAAATTGAAATCTGAGATCATTTATCTTATTCACTACTTGTATAATCAACCTTCAATTATCACAAAAATCCAGTATTCAACTTAACTGATTATCTTCCATCAAACTATCAAAATTTCAACTTGGTCAACTATGGTCAACTCATGGTTTAACCTAGTCAAACATGGTCTCCAAGACCTCTAAACGATGTAGAATGCATTCTTGAACATGTTTAACCACTTCTCAAATCAATTAACATGCTTCTGAACTCTCAACGCTGACTTTTCTTGTCAGATTTCAATTTTAATCCCGAAGGGGGCATGGTATTGCACATCATTCAAAGTCTGTAATCAAATTTGAAATCATATCTTTATGGAAATCATATCTTCCTCAGTAATCAAGACAACAACCACATCTAGTTACTGATTCATCAAAAGTCCTCATCGCTTGGGGCAAATCTATCATCACTTGGGGCATATCAGATTCATCGATCCATATCAATCTAGTATTCTCCTAATCTTGTAAACTATATCAGTTTTTGCAACCATCAGATCATAGTGTTCTTTCCTTGGTTCTTCGACAACTAAAGGATTTGCATGTGATACCTGCTAGTTCTGCTAAGACAATCAAGTCTAGAATAGGTCACTCACTTCTTATCAATCTTAAGGTTTGGAATCAGGCGTTTTGACACTTTTTCGCAATCCGCGGTTCATCGCTGCTATAGTGAACATTATCTTTGGTCATTCAAGACCTATTATCTCCATATCAATTCAATATCAATCAACTCCTATCTCAATATCTTTCAATCGGTTTCTATCTTGAGATCGATTTATCTTTTGAATCAGTTTCATATCTCTATCAAACACAGACTATCTTTGAACCACTGCGCTTCGCACAGTAATTCAAAGAGGGGCAAAATGTAATACCCCAAAAATGGGCTATAAGTTCATTAACCTCCTACATCGACAAATCGAATGAAATCGACATCAAAGTCCTAATCTAAGGCACATCTAAACATCATCGAATCATAATTGATTATCTTAAATTCTGCATCGGGGAATATTCCTAGTAATATTCCTAATCATCATAATTATCTTTAATTTTATAATTATTTGGCAATAAATCACATTTATCCTAAAGTTTGATTAATTGAATATTTTCATATTTAATTAATTAGATTTAATATCTTGCCACTTAATTGTGTAATTAAATTTAATTCTATCTATTATTAATTGTATTATTTAATTTTGACAATAAATCAAAATTCCTATGAATAATTGATTAAATTCTTATTTAATTAATTAAAGCAAGTTGTCATTATTTAATAATATAGTTTTTAATAAAAATTTGATTAAATAATTGATTAACCCATAAATCAATTGTTTTATTTTTAAAAGCAGTTAAGTTGAAAATAAATCACTTTATTATTAAATTAATTCATAAATAAAACATGCACAATCATAAAAGCAAACAACTATCAATTATCAATTAAAGCTAAACTCTATTTTGAGTTAAAGCTTAGCTTTTGCATGTTTTTGTGAGTTAATTATCCTTTATTTAAAAATAACTCAAAAATCAACCTGAGTTATTTGAGTGATTTATGGCTTTTTTTCATGCACCTCCAAAGCCTTGGATTTCTATAAAAACAATGCTCAGCTCTTCATAATTCATCTCTCAATCATCTCTCAAATTTGCATCCAAGCATCTCATATTTTTGCACAATCACGCTGGAGAATTGGAGGCTGAGGAATCAACTTGCGAATTCAAAGCTTTGTGAGATCAATTTCAATTGCATAGCTTTTATATCTTAGCATAGAATTTCATAGTTTTCATATCATTGTTAGAATCTTCATTGTTAGATCATTTAGCATCCATAGCATATCAGTTTATCATTCTTATTGCATAGAGAATATCAAAAATATAGATTAATTGCATTCAATTTCATATCCATCTTTTGCATTCAAATCCTTCATTTAGGTGTCGTCTAGGTCACTGATCTCGATTACAATCTAAGAACATCAATCTCGCACCTACTAGAAGGCAATAAATCGCTTGGTTAGATTAGATTTCAATTTTGCACGATTTTGATTATAGGTAACCTCTAATGTTTTACTGAGTGTTGTGTCTATAGATCAGGTACAATTTTCACACACACAGGTACCATCCCCATTGGGGTTTTCCCTTGGCCAGGGTTTCCTCGAGAACAAATAATGTGTTATGAGTTCTTTAGTTTTGTTGCTATGCATGTTGTTTAGCTTTTTATGTTATGCATGTGTTAAGATAATCTGTTATATCCATAATTGGGCAAAAGATAAAGTTTGTAGAATACTAATTCACCCCCCCCCCCTCTCAGTATTCCTTATTTCTAACAATTGGTATCAGAGCATAGTTACTCGAAAAAGAATCATTCAAGGAAAGCCTAATAGCTTGAGTAAGATCTCTATGGATATAGATCAACTACAAAAGAATCTTGAAGAAGCTCTTGAATAGATTGATATGATTACTGATGAAAGAGACACTCTAAAAATAAAATATGATGATACAAAAAACCTCATTGAGAAACTGAAAAACAAGTTGGAAGATCTGAAATCTGAAAAGGAATTTAAAGTTCTTATTGAAGATTGTAATGACAATTTAGAAAAATAAAATAAGATCCTTAAGCATGAACTGAAGATAGAAAATCTAAAGCTAAGTCTGAAAGATGGAAATAGCAAGAATGAAGCAAATTTGAAATTAGAGAATGAAAATCTTAAGCTTGAAAATGAAGGGTTAAAATCTAAACTTGGTAAAGTATCATCTGAACTTGAGAAAGTCAATTTTTAGTATGTTGAACTTGAGAAATACAATGCAATAGTGAAAGGAGAACTGACTCAATCTAAGTAGCAACTTGAAAGACTATATTCAACTAATGAGAAGATTGATGAACAAATATCTTATCAGAAACCATTCTATGATAAGACTAGTCTTGGATTCAACACTTTTAAAGCAAATGAAGAAAGAAAGGAACCAAATCTGAAAATATCTAAAAGTATAGATGAGAAGAAGTCTAATGAGGCTAACAAATCTGAAGATACACCTAAGGAAGAAGAACCACCTAAGCAAGAGGAATCACCCAAAGGTATGCAAAGAGAATTCAAAGTTAGATGTTTTGTTTGTAATACTATTGATCATATGAAGAGAGATTGCACAAGTAAGCAATTCAAACCTCTTAATGGTTATTGTTATAATTGTCATGGTTTCTGACATAGAGCTATTGAATGTAGAAAACTTAAATTTCTTGAGAATAACAATAGTAGTAGAATGTTTAGAAATACTTACCATGCAGATAAGAAACCTACTGAAGATATGAACAAAAGAAATGGAGTAGTCTGTTATAGATGCAACAAGGTTGGACACATTGCTAGAAATTGCAAATCACAAATCAATCAGCCTAGACCAAGATATGGAAACAATGGAATAGTTTGTTAGATATGCAACAAGCTTGGACATACGACAAGGTTTTGCAGAATGAACAATAGAGTTTTTCATACCAACCCTAACCCTAGAAATCATGCAAGAAGAAATGAAGATGCAAGTAACAAGCAAAAAGGATGTTGTAGTAATTCAGAATGAAGTGAAGTTTTTTAAAAGCATAGATCAAGGAGACATATTCAACACTAAAGGCAGTCAGGAAGGTGAAGTATTAAAAGGTAAGAATGAATCTTTACCTGACCCATCTCAAAGTACTTAATTTATGAAAATTGTAGTAGAATAGGAACTTAGATTAGTATAGAAGTAGATATTATGAATTCATTCTTGTGCAGTTAATGCAAGGTATTATAAGATGTTCTAATGCTATGGTTAAGAGCACAAAGAAAAATATTATGTTTTGCAAGATCGCAAGAAGTTTTAAGTTTTGTAGGTTAACAGAATTAGCTTTTTGGAAAGAAGTGACAAAAGAATTGAATGCGATGCCAGATCTAAGTAAGATTGAATTAATAAAAGGTCATGATTGGTATTATTTGATCACCAAAGTGAATTCAAGTGTTAAGGAGATCAAAGAGCGGTGATTGGAAGCATTTTGCAAGGATTTGGTGAAGAATTTTGTGTCGAATCTATGCAAGCCCTAAATCACAAAATCAAGGTATTTTACTTGGCAGATCTTTAAATCAGTTAGAGAATTAGAGGAAATCATGGATATTTCTTTGATTCCCAATGTCAGAGATAAAAATAGACCTAAGATGAAAAGGGAACCAGTAGAACCCTTGGAAGATGATCCTAGGTTAGCTTTATCATCTGTACCAAATGGAGTTTTACATCTAGAGAATGTTAGAAGTTATCTTGGATGCAAACTAGAGACTATCAGTGATAGTGATTTCACCAAGGAATATCAGAAGATCTACAATCAGGACATGTCATTGAGAGAAGGATTTGAACATTTGAAAGATAATGAGATCATTAAGTATGCATTACAGTATGATTTTGATAATGAAGAATGTACTAAGATAATCCTAAGTAGAATTCATAATGGGAAATTTTGGTTAGAAGATAGAGTGATAGATATCATAGCTGATTTGATTCATGAAGTTACTGGACTATCTAAAACTGGAGCCATTCCTTTAAATGAGAAGAACATGAGGAAAATAGTCATAGACAACACAAATTCATCCTATAATGGTAGAGGAATTGTGATTAGTAAGATTCAACAAGATGATGTAAGATACTTGTGCAAGATCCTAACCACTAAGTTTTGTGCAAACTCAAGAGAGGATGACATGGCATCTGGAATGATACATGCAGCTTATCTAATGTGTGTTGATAAAGTACAAGTTGATATGTGTGAGATTCTAAGAATTCAACTGTTTAAGAATTTGGAAAAGATTAAGAAGACAAAGTATACACAGTTTAGATTCTCATCCTTAATCACTTATATGTTTTTTCATTTATTGAGAAGATTTCCTTACACCATTGGAAATGACTGGAATGATGGCCAAAGTACAATGGAAAGGATTAACCAAGTGTATAGGAGGAATTTTATTGATAAAGTAAATGGAAGTGCAGTGTTGGTAATCAAGACATTTCAGAATTTGGTGTCTAGCAGATCAAGGATCCCACAGTCTCTTGTGGAGAAGTATAAAAATGAGATATGTTTCATGGTTGATATTGACTTTACTTACATTGAAGCAGTAGAACCTAGAACAGATTTCATAGACCCTCTTGGCTATGAGATATCTAAGGTTGAGACAGAAGAGTATGTGAGCAGGTTACTTAAGTGCAAGATTGATACTCACTGTAACAAGTTTGGAACCTTTGAGGAGAACTTCAACTCCGCAAAGACCATCCTTGAAGAGAAACAGCCAAAGAAAAGAGTTGAGATTACTATCAATAAAATTCTAAAAGATACAGGGATGACTGAACATGAATTCTTGGTAGCCAAGCAAATAGTAGCAGCAATTAGAGATATTGGACAAAAAGAAGTTTTGTCTATTCCACCTCTATCATTAATTGCAACACAGCAAGGGGAAACATTAGTTAAGGTGAAAGTGGAAGAAACAAAGAAGGATCAAGAAGCAAGGATATCCACCAGATCCACCTCCTCCACACCTAGAAAAAGAGTAAAAGAGAGTGCTACTGGACCGGGTAAGAGGCAGAAGACATTGATACCACTAGTTCAAAGGAAAATTGTAGAAATCAAAGATGATGAAAGTACTCCTGTTAAGAAGAAAACTTAGAAACCTAGAGTTGAGAAGGTTAATGAATAGATTATTCAAGATGGAGACTTTACAAAGATGAACAAGTATTTTGATCTCTATGATTATGCAGAGAGATTAAATCTAGAAAATACAGTGGTAAAGCATATGATTCTATCTGATAAGAAGTTTGACATAATTCAAGGTAAGATACCTGATTACTTATATAAGAAACTTGTAAATAGGAAGAAGAGAGCATTAGAAGAGGACACAACTATTAGAGAAAAGCTTGTAAGAAAGCTTTGTGTTGTGAGAGATGAAGTACACTTCAATCAGATTATGAAAGCTTTAAGCACCCATTTGAGAACCAAGAAGAGAACCATTCAGATTATGGGAGGTAGATATGAAGAAGTTAATGCAGAAATAGAGCAAGCAATCATTAAGGTAATGTTAGAGAATGCTAGATAATTTCCAATTGCAGCAAAATCCAAAGATCAAGCAGCAGAAGAAGTAGAAAAAGAGGACATTCCCTCTCCACCAACCATAAATATTGAGGAAGAAGTCATGAATTTAGAAGGAACTAAGATCACCTTGGATAGTGATGATAACTTATTCAAGAATCTTGAAAACATTGTTGATAATTCAGCTTTTGAAGAGCAAGAGAATACCAAAGGAGAAGACAAAATAGAGACCACAGTTGTAGAACCTAAAGTGATAGAAAATCAAGTACCTGTTCCCACTCAAGAAGAAATCAATCTTACACCTGAGACTGGCAAGAAAACTCAAATTGGCTCTATGATTGATAATTTGGGAAAGGAAGTAGATGATGATGATCAGATGGAATTGATCACATCTTTGAACAAGATCATTGGAAAGAATAAGAAAGTAAAGATTCTTGAAGGATGCCTGAAGGAGCTTACTAAGAAATTACAAGGCATTATTACTACATAGATTGCAAAAGATGACCCTCTGGAAAGAGAAAAGGAAGTAATGAACACTTTTGATAATGAGTTTACAAACTTATCTGATATAGAAAAAGTGAAAGCTCAAGCAACTTATCAGGCCAAAATACTCTTGAACATCAGTCAGAATATCAGGAATGATATCAATAACCTTGATATATGTATAAAGGACTTGAGGAAGAATTTAGAAAGAGGTAAATCCTTGTACATTCAGTGTACAAAATCAGAGACCTTGGGAGTAGAAGAAGATCAGAAGATGAAGATGAAGGAAGAAGAAATTCAGAATGAAACAAACCTTCTTTCAAGCCCCAATGTGAAGGTATCTGATGTTGAGAAGAAAATTTGTAAGATATATGATGAGATCAGAATTTTGCAAGATGAAAAGGACAAGAAAATGAACAAATTCACTCTTTTAAGAGAGCACACTTCTATGAAGTTAAGTATTATTGAAGGGAAATTGGAAGAATGTCTTTCAGCTAAGACATCTTTTCAAAAGTTTAGCTTTGAGAGTCTCCAAGCATGTGAGATAGCATCTTATGGATTGTGCGTACTACTTAGTGTGGCAGATTCAATTAAGAAATCATGGGAGAAAGAGTTAGAGGCTATGAAGATCAATTTTGTAGATTGTGTTGCAAGTCTACCGGCTTTGCAATATTGAATTAAGGTATAACTTTTTGTGAGCACGGTTATGTTACCCTCCTTATCCTTTTTTTTGTCATTGTTGTCAAAGGGGGAGAGATATATAGCAAAAAATTGTTAAGGATACATACTCTTAGGGGGAGTATAGTATATAGAAAGGATTAATAAAGTCATAAGGATAGTATATATATGTTTTGTATTATGGCCATAATTTTGAGATTTTGAAGTTGTAAGACTTAGCTAATTTTCTCATATGTTGCCACCAATGACAAAGGGGGAGATTGTTGGAAATTTGGCTGAGTTGGTTACATATATTTTGTCATTATGGAAACATATGATCTACATGAAGATCACACAGGTTAGAGAGCTAGTACGTCAGAGCACAATGCAAAATTGTCTAAGTATGAGACAGTGTGTTTTTACCAGTGAACCCAATGACAGTTTTGGTTTGTGATGTTGATTGGAGTAAGTTTAGTGCTTGTGCACTTGAACATAGACTCTATGGTGACTATTGAAGACTCACCTCAAATCACAAGTTAGTACATGTACGAAAGAAGTTATGACAATTTTTCTAAAGACAGTGTCAAGCCGACAGGACAGAATATGAAGACAGAATTGATAAAGAGTTAAAGGATTATTTTGTTTATCAAAATAATGACTTAACAATATAAAGGGATGACATCCTAGATGTTAACCCTTGGATAAAGATATTTTTTAATATGATAGATGACTGAAAAGTTATTATTCTTAATAACTTGTATAAATGTAATTGTAAATTGTAAGAAGAATAATGAAGTGATATGATGCAAGATATATGATGTATATGTAATAGAGATAGTGAAAGAGAAGAAAAGAGATATTGATGCAAGTATAAGGTTATGTACCTTGACCTACTTTTGTAATCAGTAAATATGGTACATTACTTGTTTGGGCAGTGAGCTCATTTGGTAATCACATTTTGTACTGCCACTTCCTAACAGGGTTGAGGCTTCTAACAAGGCCTATAGTCCCTTAATCAGGACTGAGACACTATATGCATGTAATAGACTCCTAACAGGGTCAACATCCTTAATAGGATACTTTTGATTAGTGGATCTTTGTGGGTACCATCCCCACGAGGGTTTTCCCTTGGCCAGGGTTTCCTCAAGAACAAATAATGTGTTATGAGTTCTTTAGTTTTATTGCTATGCATGTTGTTTAGCTTCTTATGTTATGCATGTGTTAAGATAATCTGTTATATCCATAATTGGGCAAAAGATGAAGTTTGTAGAATACTGATTCACCCCCCCCCCCTCTCAATATTCCCTATTTCTAATAGATCCAGCAAAAGTTAAAGCTATCATAGAGATGCAACCTCCCAAGAATATTAGTCAAATGAGAACATTACAAGGGAGAGTACAATCTATTACATGCTTCATATCTTAGCTAGTAGACATATCACAGCCTTTCACAAAAACATAACATAAAGGTGTGACCTTTGCATGGAACGAGAAATGTGAAAAGAATTTTAATCATATCAAGAAATATCCATCAAATCCTCCTATTTTGATGCCTCCTATTCAAGGGAAGTCATTGATCTTATATGTCTCCACTATAGATACATCACTCGAGGCATTTCTTGCACAACATGATGAGAACAAGAAAGAAAGAGCTATATACTATATCAGTAGAACATTGGTAGCATATGAAAAGAACTATTCCATGATTGAAAAATCTTGTCTAGCTGTGATCTTTGCATCACAAAAATTGAGACATTATATGTTGGCTCATACCACACATTTGGTAGCTAAGATTGATCCATTAAAGTACCTACTAAGCAAAGTTGCCCTCACAGGTAGACTAGCTAAATGGGTGATGTTATTAAGTGAATTTGACATTGAATATGTTGAAAGAAAAGCTATCATGGGCCAAGTTATTGCTAATCAACTGGCTGATGCACCTTTGTTTGATGATACACCAATGCAAATGGAATTCTCAGATTCCTCTATCATGAATCTTTCTTGTAGAGCATGGAAGTTATTCTTTGAAGGCTCCTATATAGAGAATGGATCTGGAGTAGGCATATTGTTCATCACTCCTCAAGGATACTCAATCCCTAAAGCATTTAGAATCAAGTTTCCTTGCACAAACAATATTGTTGAATATGAAGCCCTTCTTAATGGTAGGAAGATTGAAATTGAGTGGAGAGTAACAGAACTAAACATTCATGGAGACTCACAACTTGCAATACACCAAGTCAATGATGTGTATCAAAAAAAAGATGGAAATTTGATCCCATACAAGAGAATGGTAGATGATTTAAAGAAATATTTCATATATATCACCTTTGAGAAAATACCTAGAATAGAGCATAAAGCTAATGATGCTATGGAAATGCTATCTACTTTACTACAGCAGCCCGAACATGAGCTACGCTACGAGTTCCTGGTGGAAGCACTATCTTATCCTGCATATGATTCCCCTGATACCCACATGATCTGCACTATTGCAGGTCATGATTCATCTAGATATACAAACCTTTTCTCCTATCTCCAAAACCAAATCATTCCTGATACCTTTAACTGCCATGAGAAAAGATACCTTATCCGCAATGCATCTCGGTATGTCATCATTGGTGACGATTTGTACAAATGAGGTCTAGATGGTACACTACTTAGATGTTTAGAATGGGAAGAGTCTCAATGTGCATTAGAGGAATTCCACGAAGGTATATGTGGGTCACACTCGAATGGTTTAACACTAGCTCAAAAACTTATTAGGGTTGGGTACTATTGGCCAAAAATGGAGAAAGAGGCTATCAAGTTTGCTAAGAACTATCAAAAGTGCCAAGTACATGGTAACTTAATTCATGCACCAGGGAGATATCTAATTCCCTTTACTACACAATGGTCTTTTCAGCAATGGGCATTTGATCTTATAGGATCCATACATCCTCATTCTTCTAATGGACATACCCATATAATCATAGCTATAGATTATTTCACAAAATGGGTAGAAGCAGTCCCTTTGACTCAGGCGACTGGCAAGAAAATTTCTATGTTCATTCTAAACTACATCATATGTCGGTATGGTATTTCACATTCTGTAGTCATAGATAATGGTGGACAATTCAAGAACAAAGATTTAGATGATCTATGTGCCAAATTCAAGATTACACAGCATTGGTCATCTATCTATTATCCCCAAGGGAATGGACAAGCAAAGGCTTCAAACAAGAATCTATTGAAAATATTGCACCGTACAGTTAATAAAATAGGAAGAGACTGACATCTCATGATCAATCCAGCTCTTTGGGACTATAGAACAAGTATCAGAATGCCCACTGGTGCTACACCATTCACTTTAGTTTATGGGTCTGAAGCGGTACTGCCTATTGAGGTTGAAATCCCATCACTAAGAATTAGAATGCATGGTCTAGTAACTAATAATGACTACAGAGTGTCTAGATTGCAAGAACTTGAACTACTAGATGAGTGTAAACAAGCAGCATATGATCATCTCAGAGTGTATCAGAAAATAATTTCTAGAGGCTATAACAAGAAAGTCAAACACAGAGAATTTCAGGTTGGCGATCTAGTCTTGAGAGAAAATCCTAAAAATCAATCACATAGAGAGCGCAAGGGGAAGTTTGAACCCAACTGGTTGGGTCCCTTTGTAATCACTGCTACTTTTGGCTCTAGAGCCTATCAAATCTCAATGACTGAGGGAGAACAACTCTGAGAACCAATCAACATTCTTCATCTAAAGAAATTCTATGCCTAAGGCATTCAGTCTTTGCAAAATGTCCTAATAAAATTATAAAAATTAGAAAAAGTCTTGAAAAAATGAACATCTTGGTGAAAATCTAGCAATAGGGGCCTTAATGATTCACAAAAAAATAAAAAAATATCAAAAGTACAAAAAAATTAAAAAAATTAAAAATACAAAAAAAAAATGAGAAGAAAAAGTGCATTGGTGAAAACTTGGAAATAGGCGCCTTGGTAGCAAAAATAGAATCTCTGCCAAGATGGTGAAAACTTGCCAAATAGGTGCCACTTGTTCAAAATGCTCCATCTATCAGTGCAATCTTGGTCTCTCCCAGCTTTCAGTCTTTCTTTAGATTGTACATATCTCCCGGTTGGTTTTCGCATTCTTATTTTCAATAAAGTTGGTCTATACACCAATCAGCTAAACTGTCTGTGTCTTATCAATGTCATATCCTACAGTCTCCAATATACCTCAGACGTGTCATATTCAGCCAGGTCCTTTGAAGCTACATCTGAGTCTATCTGTCTATCTCCTCTCTCGAAAGGATTTTGCATCTATAACAATGTAATCAAACATCAACACAAATTGAAAACAATCTATGCTTCTTCATGCTTTTATCTCCTTGTATGCTTACTGATTCACATTGAGATTTTTGCATATTGTATCCTTTTGAGCTCTTCGATGATGTCCTTTATAGGATTTAGAGAGTGATGACTGGGGGTATAATATTTTCTTTGTCTTCTACTTTGAGTAAAAATCTAACAACTTTGAAAATTCTAGATTGAAATGGTGTTCGTCTGTAAGAGCCTCTATCTCGTATTGGATGGCCATGAGTACCTTGACCATTGATACCCAAAAAATTCAAGGAAGTTTGATCTAACTATTGTCTTTTCGAGTGATTTCTTACACCTACTATGAAACGCGATCTTACCTAAGGATGTGAACGATAAAGGATCACTACAGGTAATTCACACTGGATTTAGAATGATCTCTTGATTGCTTGATGTGTTTGTAATGCAAGGCATATTCAGGTCATCACAACGTGTATGTTTTGATACTTATACAAATTGCAATATCAAAATGGACATGATATTCAAGTCATCTTGGCATTTATGCCTTGGTGCTTATATCTAATCTGACATTCCGAAAATGAAATCAATATTCATATGTCCATGGTTGTCTAACCAGTGGGCGTTGTATTGATTCTTGTGCATACAAATCAATATTCATATGTCTATAGTTTCCTAACTAGTGGATGTTGTATTGATTTATCTGGTTACCTACTAAAAGTTCAATAATGTAAACAAATCGACACATGATCAGTGTCTAGGTCCTAGGTCTGAGGTTTGCATCTCATTATGCATGTCACTCTGCATGATTGCATGATCTCACAAATTGTTGAATACACTCAACATGCTTAAATGATTCTTCTAAACTTAAACTTGATATGAAGAGATGAATCTAATTTCGACGTTCTGAACCCATTTTTGAGATCAAAATCAAAATTTGAGATCATTTACTATGTCAAAATTATGATTTAAAATTTTCGGACCCAGGACGACCGACTGCTTACATAATCGACCTTCAATCATCACAGAAATCTAGAATTCAACTTAACTGTTTATCTTACATCAAACTATTCAAAATTTCAACTTGGTCACCCATGGTCAAACCTAGTCAAACTTGGTCTCCAGGACCTCCAAATGATGCAAAATGCATCTCCGGACGTGTGTAACCATTTCTCAAATCAATTAACATGCTTCTAAACCATTTAACACTGACTTTTCTTGTCAAATTTTGATTTTCATCCCAAAGGGGGCATGGTATTGTATATCATTCAAGTCTGTAAACCTAATTATGTCAATCAAATCTTCTCTTAGTCATCAAGACAACAACCACGTCTAGTTGCTGGTTCATTTAAAGACCTCATCATTTGGAGCACATCGCTTGGGGCATATCAGATTCATCAAGATCCATATCAATCTGGTATCCTAATCAATCTTGTAAACTATATTAGCTTTTCATAACCATCGGTTCATTAGTGTTATTTCTTTGGTTCTTCGTAACTGAAGGATTCAGATGTGATACCAATACGATTCCTCTAGACATTCAGGTCTGGAATCAAGTCACTCACTTCTTCATAATCATAAGGTTCAGAATCAGGTATTTTGATACTTTTTCGTAATCACCAGTTCATTGTTGCTATAGTTAACATTATCTTTGGTCAATCAGGACCTAACACCTTTAAATCTTTCAATCAACTTCTGTCTCAAAATCAGTTTTCAAATCAGTTTCATACATCTACATCATACACAGACTAATCTTTGAACCACTACGCTTTGCACAGTAATTCAAAGAGGGGCAAAATGTAATACCCCAAAAAAGGGCTATAGGTTCATTAACCTCTTACATCTTCAAATCGAATGAAATTGACATCGAAGTCCTAACCTAAGGCACATCAAATCATCAAAATCTGATTGATTATCTTAATTCTGCATTAGGGAATATTCCTTGAATATTCTTAATTATCCTAATTATCTTTAATTTAATGATTATTTGGTGATAAATCATATTTATCCTAAAGTTGATTAATTGAATATGATGAATATTTAATTAATTAATTTAATTCTGCCACTTAATTATTTAATTAGATTTAATTATATTTATTCCTAAATTGTATTATTTAATTTTGACAATAAATCTAAAATCTCATGACTAATTGATTAAATTCTCATTTAATTAATTAATGTCAGTTGTCAATATTTAATAATACAGTTTTTGAATAAAAGTTTGATTTAATAATTGATTGACCCATAAATCAATTGTTTTAAATTCAAAATCAATTAAGTGGAAAATAAATCACTTTATTTTTAAATTAATTTATAATTAAATCATGCACAATCAGAAAAGCAAGTAACTAGAAATTAACAACCAATTTTAAATTTAAACTCAACATCTGATGATGAGTTGAAATTTGATCTAAACTCTATTTTGAGATAAACAGTGCTTTTGCATGATTTTTGCGAGTTAATTATCTCTAATTTCTTGATAACTCAAAAGAGTTTATCGAGAGTGATTTATGGCTTTTCTCAATGCATCCTCCAGCCCTGGATTTCTATAAAATCAAGGCTCAGCTCTTCACAATCAAAAAATACTTGAATTTGCACAATTACTCTGGCGAATTGGCGATTGAAGGATTAAGCACTTGCGACATGCGATTTGTGAGATCTTTCATTGTTGGTCATAGTTTTGCATAGTTTTCATATCATAGCTTTTATTCATATCATTCTTAGATTAAATCTACATATCATCTCAATATATTCTAGATTAATTTCATATCCAAGTTTTCATCCTAATTGCATAGAAAATACAAAAATATAGATTAATCTGCATTCATTCTACATTCATCTTTTAGCATTAAATCTTTCATTTAGGTGTTGCATTGTCACTTATCTCGATTTCAATCTGGGAACACCATACTCGCACCTACTAGAAGGCAGTAAATCGCCTAGTTAGCTTAGTTTCAATTACTTGTAGATTTCTTGATTTGCTAACCTCTAATGTTTTACTAAAGTGTTGTGTCCGCAACTAGGCACAATTTTCACACACAGAGTGGCTACCTTGGAAAAGGTGATTGTGCACATGTTTAGAGGTAATCCACCTTTTAATTAAGATTAGAGGAATATTAGAAAAAGGTAAGCATAGAAAAAAGGGAAAAATAATTAAATTAAAATAAATTTAATTTAATCATGGCTTAGAAGAACTTAAAGCTAGTGGAGGAATAAAATAAATGAAAGTTATTTTATAAAGGGAAATGGAGGGATAATATATTAAAATAAATTTTAATATATTATAGTATTTAAATAAAATTTAAATACAAAGAGAAAATAAATTTATTTAATTAAATAAATAGAAGAATATAAAAATATGGTTAATTAATAAAAATCAACCATAATGTTAAGGGAAAATATTAATAAAAATTAATATTAGTGGTGAATGGACAATTTTAGGTGTCTACATTTTGCCCCTCTTTGATGCGATGTCAAAATCGGCATCATTTCAAAGAAGAAGAAAATGAGATGCCCCAGGATTCATGTCTAAGCGATGACCGAAAGAGGATGAGGATGGTGCCCCCTCGAGAAAATTGAGCAAAACATTTATTTTGACAATTTTCTCGAAAATGAAGGGTGAGGATAGAAGAAGTGAATAAAAGAAGGCCTTGAATACAAAATGAACCTAAATGCAGACTATCATTGTGTCAACATGGGAGAGCATATCCTATTTTTATATTGTTCTTGACGTTATGCACCAAGTTATGAGGAACCAAGATGACCATGTGCCAAGTACGTGATAAAAAAGGTCAAATACAACCATATGCATTACAATGCCATGATATGAAAGATCATGATGCCCCTATGACAGTAGGATGCAAAGACCATGATAGATGAAAATAATACTAAAACATACAAGCAACAAGAAAGCATGCGCAAAAAACTAAAAGCAAACCAACATATTGCCTCTAGTCAAGCTGAAAACCAATTGATTGATTGATTGATTGATTGATTGACTGGTTGACTGGTTGACTAATTGGGAGGGCATGGCCTCAAGGATTGGGAAGGATACATCCCATGATGATTGGATTTGAAATTGATCAATTGATTATCAATTGATTTGGCATAAGACGATGAAAATATGGACCATTTGTTGCAAATACAAAACACCAAAACACCAAACAATCACATTAGATGTTAGTAATTTCAAATGCAACAAAATAAATAACTTTCATTACAACCTCTGATGAGCTAAAACAAAGGCACCCAAAGCCTTGTTTGATTTTCTCTTTGAGATTATTGTGGGTATGCTCTCCCAACACAAATAAAATATAAAATTAATGCAAAACTATGGGATGCAAGCTAGATGATGGTAAAGGAGTTGAGAGCAAGTATGAGGAACTTGTCCCAAGCTTCACAAATGATAAAGATTAAGATTGATACAAAATTGATTCAAGACTATGATAATGAAAATAAGATTAAGATCTATGATAATGTAACAAGATTAAGATCTAAAAAAAATATTATATTGCAATGAAGAAAAGAACTAGAATGATTAAGAATGCTAGAAGATGCAAGAGCTAAGAGATTAAGAAAAAAAAGAACCTAGACCTAAAATGAGGAGCGAGACCTTTTATAGAAAATGAAAAGAATTGGATGGTGGAGATTAAAAGGCAAAATAATAGATGGCCAAGATTAAGAGGAAAAAAAGAAGTGACTAAGATGAAGAGGCAAAAGAAATGAGTGGCTAGGATTAAGAGGTAAAAGGATGTTAGGTAGGGTTTAAAAAAGGTGAAGTGGAAAAATTCAAACTTCATTTGAGAGGGGAAAAGGGAATTTAAAAATGATTGGTGGAGTAAAAAGATGGAGAGGTGGCCACCTTGGGAAAGGTGATTGTGCACATGATTAAAGGTGATCCACCTTTTAATTAAGATTCGAAGACTATTAGAAAAAGACAAGCATAGGAAAAAGAGAAAAGGAATTAAATTAAAATAAAATAAAATTTAATCATAATTTAGAAGAACTTTAGGCTAGTGGAGGAATAAAATAAATAAAATTTATTTTATAAAAGGAAATGGAGGAATAACATATTAAATTGAATTCAATATATTAAAGTATTTAAATAAAATTTAAATACAAAGGGAAAATGACTTTATTTAATTAAAATAAATTTAATTAAATAAATAGAAAAATATAATGATTATAGTCAATTAATAAAATTAACCATAATGTTAAGGGAAAATATTAATGAAAATTAATATTAGTGCGAAGGACAATTTTAGGTGTCTACATTTTGTCCCTCTTTGATACAATGTCAAAATCGACATCATGTCAAAGAAGAATAAAATGAGATGCCCCAGGAGTCATGCCTAAGCAACGACAATAAGAGGATGAGGATGGTGCCCCCTCGAGAAAATTGAGCAAAAAAATAATTTTGACAATTTTCTTGAAAAGGGTGAGGATAGATGAAGTGAATAAAAGAAGGCCTCCAATGCAAATTGAACCTAAATGCAAACTAACATTGTGTCAACATGGGAGAGCATATCCTATTTTGATAATGTACTTGACGTTATGCACCAAGGTATGAGAAACCAAGATGACCATGTGCCCAAGTACGTGATAAAAAGGATCAAATACAACCATATGTCTTATGATGCCATGATATTGAAGACCATGATGCCCTTATGAAAATAGGATGCAAAGACCATGATAGATGCAAAAAATACTAATACATACAAGCAACAAGCAAGCATGCACAAAAAACCAAAAGAAAACCAACATATTGCTCCTAGTCAAGCTAAAAACCAATTGCTTGATTGATTGAGTGATTGAGTGATTGGGAGGGCAGGGCCACAAGGATTGGGAAGGATACATCCCATGATGATGATTAGAATTTAAATTGATCAATTAATTATCAACTAATTTGGCTTAAGACGATGACTTGATTAAAGATTAATGTGCTAGATTGAAAGATTGCAGTGCATGGATTAGTATTGACTGCACTTGATTGGACTGATTTGGGATCTTTTGCATTATAGAGATTTTTTGGATTTTTTTCACGATCATATATCAATTTTTTTGAATTCTTTTCAGGGTCATTTTATATTGCTTTTGGATTTTTGGATTTTTTAAATTTATTTGGATGAGCAGGTTGGATAGAATGGGATTGGAAGAGAAGATAATTGGATAAGATGCGATTGAAAAGCATGGAAGGGGGATAAATGGATTAGATTAGAAGATAAATATATTTGATAGACAAGATGGTTTGAATAAGAAGAAAGGATGATGAAGGGATTGGATAGGATGGGATAGAAAAAATGACAAGTGGATTAAGACCAATGACAAGGGATAACCAAGGAATGATAGAGGATGGAAGGATGGAGATATTTTTGGTTAGAAAATGAATGGATGGAAGGGAGGGATTGGATAGGAGATATATGGAATGAATGGATAGGTAAGGGTAGGATATGGAAGACTACAATATGGGGGGTTATAGGGATGGATATCCAAGAATTATGTAAAAAAGGAGTTAAATGCCCCACAATTAAAGGAGGAGAATGAAGGATGGAAAGATGGAGGATAAAAATGTATGAAATAGAAAGATAGTGTGTAAGGGATACATGAAGGAGATGAAGGCTTGTTCATTGTCCAAAGCATGCAGGGATATTTTTAATTTATTTTAGTACCTCTAGGTTTTTTAAGCAAGAGAAAGGACATGAAAGTAAAATGGACTTGGATAAGGGATATGAGATGGAGGGTATGAAAAGGATATGGGATAATGATATGGATAGATGGAATTGGATAATAGATAATGGATGGAGGAAATGTATAGGATAATCAAGATCAAGGACATGAAAAGGCATATGGACTTAAAGAATATTATGAATGGTGGATTAAGGGAATGAATATGACAAGAAATACAAGATGGAGGATAAAGATGTCAAGATCAAATATGTGAAAATGGATAGAATTATGCAGGAAAATGGATGGATAAGGAGTAAGGATTATGGAAGGTACATATGGATAGAGGGGAGGCTTAGGATAGTCAATATCAAAGATGGGAAAGGAAAATATAATGGACTTAGATAGGATAATGGATGGTGGATAGGGCATGTGGAAGATTTTAAAGATAGCATAGCATGGATGGATCTTTCCCCCCAAGTATACAGTGCAAGGAGCAGTGGATAAATAAATGGAAAATAGATGATATGTATGTGAAGGAGATGGTAGGGAAGATATTATGGATAGATAGAAGAAAGGAATTTCCCTTGAGTATGAAGAGAAACTAGAGCGATGGATTACACATGATGCATGTTTTCCAGGTTTTCATCATGGTACTTTCCCAAGGTGCCTAATTATCAAGTTTTCACTATTGGACGATTTTGTTTTCTCTTTTTTTTTGTTTGGAGGAATTTGAACCTAATTCTCTTTGGATAATGTTCCTTTGGAAAGATATGCTATGATTGGCCAAGGCCGTTGAAAGGTAATCTCAAAGATGTTGATAATGGTGATGGTAGGGGAAAGATATGTAGGTTAAGGTAGATCATGGCTAAGGATTTATGCGTAAGATGGGGTAAGAGGACTGAGATAATATGATATGGAAGGATAGGGAGTAGATATAGGAGTTGGATATTGGATAGGGTATTGAAAAGTTTGTGTGGGGGTAGGTGGAAATGATGGAAAGATCAACATCGACATACACCTTAAGGGTAGTAGACAGGTGAAGGAAGAATGAATTGGCTAGCATGAGGTTTTGATGTAGGAAGTGATGTGTATTTTTGGACACAAGGGCCCAAACTAGATGGAGGAGAGAATGGAAGATATTTGGAAGAATACGAAGTGGAAATCTTTGAAAGCTTGAATGTCAACTTTGATTTTTATTTTATATTCTAGTCCTTTAAGAGACACTTGGGAATCTACATAGCTTTTGATTTTTCTTTACGTTTATGTGCTTTTGACCGTAATTCTTCCATGATGGATTTAGGAACCCATATTTTCTTTGATTTTCTTTTTTTTCTTGGAGGACCCTTGTGGTCTCTTGAGTATTTCCCTTTTCTTTGTAGCCACATGTCGATAAGATAGGACATGGTGATTTTCATATGTAAGTGGATTCTTGTATTTTTTATTTTTATGTTGTGCATCCAAATTGCTTCCAAAAGACTTGGTAATTGTGGATGAATGAGGCTCATATAATAGGTTTTGATGGATGGATGAATAGAAATATCTCAAGGATTCATGTCTTTGTTGATCTTGAGGTATGGTGGAAGAAATAAATGATGAGCTAGAAGCGAGAGGTATAGTGGATGGAGGAACATACAGACCTAACATAGATGGAAGGGATGAAGGGTTTAGCATTGGGATATAAGGGCCCAAAATGGACGAACGAGATGAAGGATTTCCTTTAGGGATATAGGGGCCCAAGATGGATTTGGAAGATAATGAAGGAATATTTTTATGCTTGAATGGAGGTATATAAGGTGTAGGAGGGATATGAGCATCTGTAGAGTGAGTGGTATCACCAAGGCCATCAAGTGTAAGGTTTCATTGGTCCTTGAGTGGCTCCTTAATAGGAATAATAAGAGCTTGAGAAGGAATAGGATCTTCCAAAGGATTAGGATCTTGTAATGGAGGATCAAGAAGGAGAGTGAGATCTTGTGGAGGATTAGGATCATGAGGGGAATTAAGAGAAATGATGGAATCTTGAGAGGGATTAGAATCATAACATGGAGATGATGGGGTACTTTGATCTTGACTTTGGGGAGGATTATGTGGTGGAGTGGAAGGGATGGTAGGATCTTGAGATGGAAGGCTATCATGGAATGGAGTGGAGGGAATTCCTTGATCTTGATTAGGAATGGAATCATGAGGTGGATCAAGAGGGATAGGTGGATTTTGAAAAATAAGGGAATCAAGGACTGGAAGAATGCTTGGATCTAGGGGATGAGAGAAATCTTTGTTAGCATTCTTTGGGACAATGTATTGACATGTGTGGACTTGTGAGGGTGATGTGATGGAGGGGTTGGGATCTTCAACTTCTATCTCTTCATTGTTAATGAGGTCTTGGACAAAGTTTTTAAACTTTAAGCACTTCTTGATATCATGACCCTTGATTCGATGATAATCACAGTATTCATTTTCCTTATACCAAGTGGGTTTGGGTTGACTCTCATCAAAGGGAATAGTGTTTGGAAAAACCATCATGTTTTGGTCAATAAGTAGGTGGAATATGACATCAAGAGGGTCCGCAAGGGGAGTGTATTGTCTAGGTTTGGGAAACTGTGAAGCTTTGGAGAATAGGAATGATGTGGGTTTTGGAGGATTAGGATTGTGTGGATGTTGAGAATTATGTGGTAGATTTGGGTTTGATGGTGGATTAGGATTATGGATTTGGAGGAAGGGGGGAGGACACATAACTTCAAATGAAAATTTTTCTTTTGACCCCCATTTTGTAATTTAAGGACAATATTTTTAAGCTCTTCAATTTCTTAGGTAAGGTTAAGCATGTGAGAGGCATTATGCGGGTGACGGCAGGAATAATGTGTGGATGAAGGATAATGAGGTGGATTTTCCTTGTCAAAGGTAGAAGAAGGATAAGGAATTTGATATGGATTGGGATTGGATATGACTTGAGGATTGATTTGGTAGGTGGGTTGGATTGGAGGTATAGTTTGGAGATTAGGATTTTGCACTTTAAAGTCCTCAACCATTTTGTGAAACCAAACCATGTTCATGATGGTTGAATTAGAGATTTTGGATTGGATTAGAGGAAGATGATGTGAATGAAGATTGGAATGGATGAAGTGAAATATTTGAATAGATGAAATTTGAAAGAAATAAGAAGGATGAAATATGAACTTAGGACTAGGAGCAAGTTTGGCTTTTGATTTAAAAGGGCAAGGCCGCAAGGATTTTGATATGATTGGATGATGGATTTGATTGATTTAGAGGGAAGGGCCTCAAGAATCTTGATCAATTTGATTTGATTTTAATTTTGGATTTGAGAGGGTAGGGCCTCAAAGTTGGATTTTATTTGATTTGATTTGATTTGATTTAGATGATGATTAAGGTCAAAAGATTATGATGGTGCTCCTAAGCCAAAAGTGGAAGATTAGAGGATGGTGTTGATAAAACTTGGATTAAGAATGGATAAAGTGGAAGGATAGATTATGGATGTTTGAAGACAATTTGAATTGATGATGTGATTGATTTGGATGATAGGAGATATATGGATTGAATTAGAACATAGAAAGAAATAATGCAATGTGCATGTTCGAAAGATTTACACGAGTCTCAACACAATCGAAGACACATCAAGCACACACTACCTAAGGTCAAAAAAGGAAGTGTTCCAACATTTTCCCACAACTTGATGCTCTTATCCTCACAATTAAGTGGTTGAGTAGCCTTTCCTAGGATTATGCAAGTTATGGATAAATTGGAAAATAACAATGCTCGTGGTGCATGTCTTTCCATATTGCCATATTCAAGCTTTAGCATCCAAGGGAATACATATGGTGAGTATCTTGGGGTGACTCAGGCAAGTCCACTTGGATCAATCCTTGTACAAAGGAAGTCACATGGTTAAAATGGTTGGCCTCAAAATCCTTAGGTGTCTATTAAGGTCCTTTGTTTATGACTATCCCCTATAGTTCCACAAGCAATATAAGGCCTATAGCCCTACAAGCATCCAAAAAGTATAGTCTCGCAAGCAAGATTCAGACCTCTCAGCCATATGCTAGATTTACATATTCCCCTTATAGTAAACAAGATTGAGACCGTTGATGGCCCTACAAGCACCCAATCAAATGTAGTTTTGCTTAGCAAGATTGAGACAACTAGGCCCTACACATGAAGAAGCATTAGGAATAGAAAATATCCAAGTATCCCCTCTCTTTGGATTGAAAGAAGCTTTTTATTATAGTGGGGTGGAGTAGTTGGGTTCGCTTGTTCCCCACTTGGGTCATTCCCAAAAGATTTCTCTCTTGGAAAACCTTCTAAAGGTAAATGCAAGAAAAGTAAAATGGATAGCTAATGAAAGTCAAGATTTTTTATTTTCCATAAGGAAAAGAGCATACTCTCCTAATCCATAGTTTCTCTTAAAAACATCAAGAACATGTTCATTTACCCAAGATTCTTTTCTAATGACCAAATTAAGTAGGTCTAGATTTTTGATTTCCCCTTAAAGAGGAAAGAGCATACTCTCCTACTACCCAATTAAATCACAAGAAATGAACCTTAATAAAACTAGGTGCCTATAAAAATCAACTTAAAGTAGACACAATGTTTGCTTGAACCTCCAAGACAACTTCAAGATCTTCAAATAGCATCCTACAAAACAAATTGATTAGTACTCTCAAAATATTTTAATCTTGGTCAACCATTCTGCAAAACCACTATTAGAAGATTGAAAATATCAGAAACTTGTAAGAAAACTCAACCATGCATTGAACAATGTGTAAATAAAGTGCAAACTCATCACAAAATTTAAATTTTTTTGTATTTGACTTAGTCAACAAGATCTGATTTGTTTGATATGTTTTCAGCCACAAAAATATAAATGCAAAAAAGAGACCCCTGATAAAAAAAAAAATAGAGATATTTCAAAAAATGTAAAAATTTTGGAAAAAATCATTAATTTGTGCCCTAGAGACCTTATTTATTAAAACAGACTAGTTTTCAAAGATTGAATTTATCAGCCATGTTCATGCATCAAAATAAAAAAAAACAAAAAACATGCCATGTGTAGAATTCTTGGACCTTTCCAAAAATGTAATTTTTAAAAAAAATACGATGATTTGCAACCATAAATTAAATTTCATTGAAAATCATAAAAAAAATATAACTCACTGAAAATTAATCAAAAAAATTTGAGTTTCGAACTGAGACATAATATGATGAACCCCCACCTGCAAAAACAAATTCAGACAAAAACTCCAAACCATTTGAAAGATATGATCAAATCTTTCAAAAACCCTAGGATTTTGTCTTTAACTCAACCTACACAAGAATTGGCATAGAAAAATCTTCAAAAGTGTAGATCCAATAGGGATGTGAGTCCCACCGGGCGTGCCAAAATGTATGCAATGAAAATATAGACGTATTTGCTGCAAACACAAAACACCAAACAATCACATTAAATGTTAGTAATTTCAAATGCAACAAAATAAGTAACTTTCATTACAACCTTCGATGAGCTAAAACAAGGGCACCCAAAGCCTTGTTTGATTTTCTATTTGAGATTATTGTGAGTATGCTCTCTCAACACAAATGAAATATAAGATTAATGCAAAAATATGGGATGCAAGCTAGATGATGGTGAAGAAGTTGAGAGCAAGTATGAGGAACTTGTCCCAATCTTCACAAATGATAAAGATTAAGATTAATGCAAAATTAATTCAAGACTATGATAATGAAAATAAGATTAAGAAATATGATAATGTAACAAGATTAAGATCTAAGAACAAGATTATATTGCAATGAAGAAAAGATCTAGAATGATTAAGAATGATAGAAGATTCAAGAGCTAAGAGATTAAGAAGAAAAAGAACCTAGACCTAAAATGAGGATTGAGACCTCCTTTTATAGAAAATGAAAAGAATTGGATGGTGGAGATTAAGAGGCAAAATAATAGATGGTCAAGATTAAGAGGAAAAAGAGAAGTGGCTAAGATGAAGAGGCAAAAGAAATGAGTGGCTAGGATTAAGAGGCAAAAGGATGTTAGGTAGGGTTTGAAAAAGGTGAAGTAGAAAAAGTCAAACTTCATTTGAGAGGGGAAAAGAGAATTTAAAAATGATTGGTGGAGAAAAAAGATAGAGAGGTGGCCACCTTGGAAAAGGTGATTGTGCACATGATTAGAGGTAATCCACCTTTTAATTCAGATTAGAGGAATATCAAAAAAGATAAGCATAGGAAAAAGAGAAAAGGAATTAAATTAAAATAAAATAAAATTTAATCATAGTTTAGAAGAACTTTAGGCTAGTAGAGGAATAAAATAAATAAAAATTATTTTATAAAAGGAAATGGAGGGGTAATATATTAAATTGAATTCAATATATTAAAGTATTTAAATAAAATTTAAATACAAAGGGAAAATTACTTTTTTTAAATAAAAATAAATTTAATTAAATAAATAGAAGAATATAACGTTTATAGTCAATTAATAAAATTAACCATAATGTTAAGGGCAAATATTAATAAAAATTAATATTAGTGCGAAGGACAATTTTAGTTGTCTACAATATTTGCTAATTTATATTCATTTAGATATCTAGGTTCACCTCATTGTACATTCTAGTGAGCCTAACATATGACATTTCCTCTTTTGATTTTGGTGGTTAGATATATTTTGTATGCATTAGATCTTCATGTTTGATTTGATGGTTACATGTTATTTTTATAAAATGTGCAATTTTACTTAGTTAATGAGTATTTTCATATCTCTTTCAAAGTTCACATTTCCATTATATCTATTTTCTTGCACATGAGTTTTATAACATTGATTCCTACCTATAAAATTATAGTTAGGAGAAGTCATAGACTTATGTGTTCCTTTTATCTCAATTCCTCTTTGTTTCCTAGGAATCTTGATGAGACAAGCATGTCTACCAATGAAATTCCTCCTATTGTTGAGAAAAAATCTTCCCACTCTTATCATGATAAAGATGAGACCTTAAGAGCTCCTCCTATGCAAGTGCAAAAGCTTTCACATGACTTTAAAAATTTTGAGCAATGGTTAGGACAAGAGAACTCTAATCCTAAGCTCATCTTCATCGTAGAGGGTTTGAGGAAGATAATTCACAATGATGAACATGGTGTTAATATATGTAGTGCCCACCCATAGTTTTCTTTTCAGTTTTATTTTTCCAAACTCTTTTAGGCCACTTTTATGTGTGAGTTGATATTTCAGATATATTATGGTTTTGGATGTATGCCACTACATGGTGATTTTAATAAATGGATGATTATGGTGGTTATATTGATGCAAGTATATGATGTTAGTTATGATGATGATTTACATGTTTTGAAATGATGCTTATGATTATGATTATACTTACCCCATACTTGCATGTGTATGGCAATCATGTATGCTTTTAATTCATGTATGATGTGTTTGATATGGTTGAGGGATGGAGTCGTAGTTACTTGCTTGCGGGATCCACATGACATCCTGATCCCCATCATTTATTGCTTTATATATATATATATATATATATATATATATATATATATATATATATATATATATATATATATATATATGTATGTATGTATGTATGTATGTATGTATGTATGTATGTATGTATGTATGTATGTATGTATGTATGTATGTATGTATGTATGTATGTATGTATGTACATGCGAGTCTTGTATGTAGGTTTGTAGGTACCGAGCATCGACTTCCCTGAATTGTCAGGATGAGTGTGCCCTATCACTAGTCTCAATGGTAAAAGAGGGATAATATTCAGATCCAAATCCTAACCTAAACCACTATATTTTCCTGAGATAGTGGGCAAGATTATGTTACTTGATTCCTTCCCAAACTCATCCATGTGACATGAGTTTAGTCCCTTCCTTGAGCATGGTTGTGATTCTTTGAGTTCAGTTGATTTTTATATCTGATGTGATTTATATAGTTAGATGATTTATTTAAAGTAAATTGTGTAATTTAAATAAATTAGATTTTACTATTTTTTAGCTATTTATATGTGAGATTATTTAATTAATTAAATACAATTATTAAATTTAATGTCTTACTTAAAAGGTTTATTGTAAAGGTAGAATTATTTAATTAATGAGAATTAATTAAACACATTCACTTTAGATTTTTATTTTTTTTTGATAAAAATGGACAAGGCCATTATATTTTATTAATAACTAACTACTTCGGTGGGGCTCCAAGAGGAAAGAAGTAGGAAGAAAACCTCCCTTCACAACCATTATATACAACTTTTGACAAAATACAAAACCGGATATCACCCTGAAGTCTGAAATTGCCAAAAGCTTACAATCCAAAATATGGAGACCCCGAGCCCATAGGCATACAAAAACAAATCTCCATGCCAAAAGGCTTACAATAGGAAGGGCATGCACAAAAACAAAAAATAGCCACCAAAGGCATATATACAAATGATTACTACACCACCCAACCCAACTTAAAAACCAAACCCCAGAATATCATGGGGAGCTAGCGAAAACATTTAATGAAAACCCTGATTATGACAAGGGCATCTACAACTGGAAGAGGAAGAGGAAGAGGTCGAAGCCAAAGGAACCCCCGGAGCCACACATCCATGTGAAGAGGAGCCAACCAAACCGTCGTTGTGAGCAAAGGCCAGCAGCACCAGGCCGGAGTTAAAGACATTGAATGCATGCGCCCGGACTAAAACTGGGATAAAATCCACCAAAGAGGCCATAGTAGAACTAAAACCCTGCCTGTCCCTGCGAGAAATGTCAATTTTGAACGTGTCAAACATCTTGACAATCCCGACATCATTATCTAGATAGGAAGGGGAGAAGATCCCTCCCACCCACACTGATGAGGCCCTAAGACTGTAATGCGCCACCACGTTATGAATGTCCTTTGAGGATGCAAAATCTTCCCGGACCAGCTTCGAGATCACATGCATAAACTAGACATAATCTTGGCAAACATCATACAAATTAGACAAAAAAATTGATAAAATCTGCAAGTGAAAGATACACTGAGGAGAGGAGGGAACCAACACATAGTCCCCGATAATCTGTCGAACCACCAAGATGACTTCTACAGGCAGTGGCTTGAAACCCACCCTAAAGTGACACTGGAGATAATCCCCAGTCGTTGGACACTCCCAATGTTGGATTGGCACGTTGATATGTAAGTTAAGCGCCCTTTATTCCATGGTTGGCATGGCCCACAAATGTCAAAAATAGTGAAGACACAATGAAAATTGCAGCTTGAAATGTGGAGGAATAAGGGATGAAACAGTGCCCAAGAAATAGGTCGAAAACCACAAAGGGTGACAACATCCCCCAATGTCATGCCTTGTGTGACAGATATCAATCTGTACTTTAAGCCAAAAATGATAATTCCCAATTAAGTTTGCACAGAAACTAAGGGAAATAATGTACACCAACTAAGCATGAGCGACCCCTTGACAATAAACTTCACTCGCATGAGGGGATGTGAAAAGACCACCCAGCCGTCAAAGGATATAACACCACTGCTCGCAAACCCATAGAGTACACAGCTTATAAATTAATGATTACTACTTGGTACTTGCCCCTGCCATGGTTTACTTCCTTAAGAACCCAAGATTCCCCATTTGAGTTTAACAGGGATGTGATAAGGCAGTCTTCCTGCCATCGAATGTCTCCCGAGGGGAGATCTGCACCCTTATTCACCAACCAATCCGCCAATCCATTTGCTTCCCTGAAGCAATGAGATACCACAAATTCCTCAAAGGATGGGAGGAGGGCCCAGACTTCTTTGATGATGTATTGAATTTGCCAACTAGAGACTGAGAATTTGTTGAGAGCCGAGGTGATAATTTGAGAATCCCCTTCTATGTGGATCTTCTTAACCCCTAGAGATATATCCATATGAGTGCCCATGAGCATAGCCCTAACCTCAACAATGTTGTTTGACCCAAAAGGAATTCTCGAGCTTCTAGCTCCAATGAGGGTCAAATTTGAATCCCTAAGAACACACCCCACACTCGAAATGCCTGGGTTACCTCTGGAGGTGCCATCAAAATTTAACTTTATAAAGGACTCCTCTGGAGGAATCCACTTAACATCTTTTCTTTTCTCTTTATTTGATACTTTCCCTAACAAAACCCCATTAAACAGGATAACAATCAAGGGCCAGGAGTTTAAAATTTTTGAATCCTGAGAAGAAAAGAGAGATGATACTGACTTTGATCTCAAAGTGTATGCATTCACCATTTCTAAGATTGATTTATCCACCACCCCACACACCTGTTCAACTGAACTCTTATCCTTTCTAAAGATTATTTTATTTCTTTCCCACCAAATAGACCATGTAGCCGCCACTGGGATCACTCTCTAGATTTGTGCAAAAGAGGAGTCTGAACTAGGAAGGGGCCATTGATTGAGAAGGTTCATCAAACTAGCCAGGAGAGGACCATGCCAACCCATTCTATTCAGAATCCAGTACCAAATTTGTTGGGCAAAGGGACAAGACACTAGAAGGCGATTAGGGTCTTCCAATTGGGATTCACATAGCACACAATTAAAATTTTCTACAATCCCCAATATTTGAAGGCAGTCCCCTGTTAGAATACGCTTGTGGATTGCCAACCATAGAAAAGAACCAGCCTTGGGAAGGATAGCAGTATGCCAACAAAATCCAAAAATACGCTTGTTAGCGAATTGGGACTTATTTGATAGTTGAATATATCTAAGCTTTACTGAATATCTCCCATTCGAAGCAGGGAACCAAATGAGCCTATCTGACTCAAGATTAAGAAGCAGAGGCCTCTGAAGAAGAATATCTTGGAGGGCCTCCAACTGGTCCTTGGGAAGACCCACCTAAGACAAATCCTTCCAATCTGACCTGAGACCATTTCCAAACAAGGTTAGGGAAATATAATCTTTCACCTTGGAACCCCATCTTGACTTTAAGACCTGAATAGTTAAAGGCGTAATGGTAGAGGAAGCAGAAATGGGAGGGAGACCATTCCATGAGTCCTCCCAGAAGTTAGCTTGATTCCCTGAGTGTACAATCCAAGATAATTTAGGCAGAATAATCTCCCTACATTTGATCACAAAATTCCACATTGCTGAGCCAAGTGGAAGATCCTTGATGGTGAATATCCAAGTAGGATCATCCGAGTCTAAATACTTAAGTCTAATTATCCTGGCCCAAAGTGAGGATGGATTTTCATAAATTTTCCAAGATAATTTGGCCCCTAGACTGATATTTCTTTCATATAAGTTGTGCAAGCCTAGGCCTCCACAATCTTTGGGACAGGTCATCTTGTCCCAAGCCATAAGGGGGATCTTCAAGGAGTTGTCCATGTTGCCTCTCCAGATGAAATCCTTAATAAGTTTCCTGATTCTATCCACAATAGCCCTGGGAGCCAATAATACTGACATGATATAGTTTGGGATTGAAGATAAGACCGATCTGACAAGCAGAATTCTACCCGCAAAAGACAACCACCTAGACTTCCAAGTGGAAATCCTATCAACTATTGCTTGGCAGATCTTTTCCCAGAAAGATGCTTTACATGACCCTTGGAAGAATGGAATACCCAGATATGTGCTAGGGGCTAGAGCTATTTCAAAACCCAACAAGTCTCCAATTGCTACCTGAATCCTCGGAGGAGTGTTGAAGAAAAAGACTTTGGACTTTGGGATGCTAACCTTTTGACCTGACAAAAAACAATATTCTTCCAAAGTATCCTTAATTACCCTTGCTTCAGATATGGAACTATAAGCAAACAACAATGAATCATCTGCAAACAAGGTGTGGGTAACTGAAATGTATTTATTAATTTAACCTTTTCAATTAAAAGGTATTTATTAATTTAGGAATTAAAGTAGCATGTGTAAATTAAAGTAGACTAAATGTTATTATTTAAATTAATCAGAATGCATTAAGTTGCACAATCAAAATTGAGTAAATTAAATTAAAGGAATTAGTTAATTTTGAGTTAAGTGTTTTCAACAAGAACAAATTAGAAAATTGACTTTAGTTCAACTGAAATTAGAAATTTATAAAAACAAAGCTCTTTGTGGAGTTCAGTTCCAACCCTTGCATGTGGAATTGAATTTCCTATATGTTGAGGGTTTGGCCATTATTCTCGACACAGATTTTGGAGAATTGGGTGAAGGTTTTCAACTTGGAGCAATTTTTCTAATAGCTTGGATTTGTCTTCATTTCTGGTCATCATCGGTTTTATTCTTTTGGTGTTTGAGTCATACAAAGATATTTATTATGTAAATCTTATTGGCTGAGTTTAGTGATTTTTAATATGGTGATTGTTATTTTTGTATTAAATCAGTTTGGTATATTTAGACTATAAAATTATATCGAGATAGTAATTTTAATGCTGGTCAGACAATTTATTTCAGTAATTTAATAAATTGTTTGTAGGGTTAGAATTTAATTATTGTTAATATAATTATAGTCTTTTAGTAATTATTGTATGAATTAATTTCAAGATGGAATTTACAAATTAGTTTATTAAATTTAATTCTATTATTTTTCTTTTAATTGCCTTATGTGATTTTGGGTTTAGAGGGATTTAGTATGTCATCCCAGTAGGACTGTTACCAGAGGCAAGATTAGAAAATTATTGTTTTTGTTTGTTTTCTTTGCATGGAATTGATCAATGAAACCCAACCTTTGTGGGGATTTATTTTATGATAGATTATGTATTATGTGTTCTTATCACTTCTTGGAACCATCTATTGAGCATTATGAGACTATGTTGACTTAGAGTCATGATTTGAGATTGTTTAACCTAGGGTAGGTTATCTAGGTGTTAGAAGGGAAGTGGCTTACTTTGGAGGCGTCGGAGCCCGGAAGTGGCTACCTAGGTATCCTTAGTAGGTTACTTAATCAAGTGATAATATTAAATTAAATGGGGATTAAAATGAATTAATAAGATAATGGTTCCTTGCCCATGTCTTGAGTGCTAGTATAGGCTAAGGATGGGAGTGGGAGAAGATGTTTTCCCGTCTAGTAGTGATGGTGAGGCTAGCATAGTTAGTTGTTCCTTGTCTACATGAGAGGACTACTGATCTGCATAGAGTCACTAGGGGTTGGAGTCCAGAGAGGCTACCAGGTGACCTTAGAGTTGACTCATGTGATGACACTTCCCTGATTTCATTCTAGGTTTCCTACATGTGTTGGTTTCCTCTTAGATTATTATGTGTACCTTGTACTTATGAGTTGTACCTTGAGATAGGAGGTTCTAGGATTCTTTCTTAGTCTACCTAATTGTTTGGTATTTTTATCCCTTTGGGATTTGATGTTATATCCTCAGCACGGTGGGAGTGGAGCCACAGGTTTCCATGAGGTCGGGTGGTAGTGATTCTTTTACCATTTGAGAGTCTAACATCCTTGTTCCAGTGCTGGATGATCCTAGTTGCAGTTACTTCCTTTCCTATCTTCTTGGAGTTCTATTCTTGATCTTACATTTCTCTTTTGTACTTATAATTTATTGTAATCACATACCCTGCGACATGTGGAGTGGATGTTTGATGAGTATATGTATTTTAGTATTCTAATGTAACTTATGATGTATTATGTAATTCATGGTTGTAATTGTATTTGTAGTTTCTACGTCAAGGAACTCTTGAGATGTGTAATCTACCTTTGGATGTTATATTTATGATGTATGTTTATGTTCTTATGGACTTTATGTTTTACTTCCACTTGTTTATTCATCATTGTTTATAAACATTTAAGAAAAAAATTATTCTGCAAACTTAGTAACATGTTTAGGTTAATATCTTCTGGGTTCCCTGGCAGGGGCATTACAATATCTTTCATAGTATCTTATCTTATTGATAATAATTTCAAACCCATTAGATATTGTGCCCAGGTTTCATTCCACCTACCACATATTGAGACTTCCATTCTCATTCCTACTTCAACACCTAGTATGTCCACTTATGCTCCACCTCTCATGACCACTTCCATTCAAAATATCAATCCTACACATGTTAGCATTCCTAATCCTATTTTTCCTCCTCCTTCAAGTGTTCCATGTGTTTATTTACCTTCATCCATGCCTACTTACAATAGTGTTCCATTTTCATATTTCACAATTCCTTCCATTTTACATAATGGTCCAAATATTTCACACATATCTCCTACCATATTTCTACTAAATCCACTATCAATATTTTGGCTCAAACTATTTCATCTTTGCAACAATAAATTGCATCTATGACTCAATCCAAGTTTAACATTCCTACTTATGACATTGCTAGTCCTTTGTCTTTAGACATCATTGATGTCGGTATCCTCCAATACATAGAAATTCATCATTTAGAGACATATAATGGTAAGGGTGACCCTTTGACTCATGTTAAAACCTTTCAAACATTGTGTAGTTATTTCTCTCATTATCATTGGTTCATGGTTAAATGTTTTACAAGAACCTTTCAATACAAAGTCTTGCAATGGTATTGTTCTTTTCCTCCTTATTCCATTGAATCCTTTCAAAAACTTTCTAATGAATTCATTCAATATTTTCAAAACAAAATTGACCCTAATATTTATTTGACTGATTTGATGCATTGTAAACAACGTGTTAAAGAAAAAGTGATTGATTTCATTGGTAGATTTAAGCATTTGCATGCTCGTATTTCTTATCATGTGCCTGATATTGATGTTCAACGTATTTTCATTGCCAATTTACAAAAAAACATTAGAGATTTAAGATATTTCTTTTTTAATTCTCTTCTTTCACTCAATTATGTGTAGTGCTTCATATTATCAGCTTTAAGTGAGTCAATTTGAGAGAACCACTCTAATGGATCTAGTCGATAAGAGTTATGCCACATCCCAGTCCTTTCAAAAGTTTCAAAAACCTAATGGCTTCATCAAGATCTAAAAAAATTCATCAAAAAAACATTGATGAGAAAATGGCAAGAGCATCCAAAGGTTTGGCTCCCTTTTCATCTATTTTTAGACCTTCTCATAAATTTACACCTCTTTCTGAATCTTTGCATAATGTGATGTTTAATTTGATTAGTGCTAATATCTTAACACTTCCATTAAACCAATTGACACATCCAAACCTTTTCCTTAATCCTTTAATCAAAAAGCTTTTTGTTAATACTATTGTCAACCTGGTCATGATAATGAGAAGTGTTTCCATTTGAAATTTGTTATTCAAGACCTCATTGATTCTAATGATATATCTATTGAGGGTATTAATGATCAAGGAAACAAGCTCATTACACTTTCCAACCAAAACTTTCAAATATATACCAATCCTTTACCTTCTTATTCAACCAATACCATTGAATCTACTCAGTTTGTACCTTCTTATTCGACCAATATCATTGAGTCTACTCAATCTTTGCCTTCTTCCTCCATCCATTTTGTTGAATATGACATTGAGTGTACTAAATCTAATAATGTTGTCAACTTTATTGATCAATCCGAACCCAAACCCAGAACTAAATATAAATTTTGCATTATATTTGATCCTAAAGAGATGATTAAAGCACCTGATGGTCCTCTTTACATTTTAGCAAAGGCTAATGGTATCGTGGTGTCCCTATAGATCCTACTTGCATGGTGAATCTTATAACTGAAGGACATATTTACACTAGACAATTGCAACAAGATTCCTATGACAAATCTAATGTGATGATCAAAACTTTCAATGGTTTCACTTATCCTACCCATGGTTCTATTACTTTTCCCATATAAATTGATGGTAAATCCTTATATATCACCTTTTTTGTCATCCCAACTTCCAATCAGTTTCAAGTTAGATTTGTTCTTCCTTAAATTACCTACATGAAATTTGTAGTCTCTATTATCCATTAGTTTTTGAAATTTCCTCACAATGGATAAATCATAATGATTAAGCATAATCTCTATCAACCTTTAACGCGTTGAGGGAACTTTGACCTTGATTTATTTTGGCCTCCCATCCCTCAACCAATCCAACATCGCAAAGACAATCTTTTCCTATCCTATCAAAAATTCAAAATCTACAAGATTTTTGAGCTTAGCAATCCTAAGATTGTTCCATCTCCTTTCCCTAAACCTATACTTCTTCCTACACCTTCTATTTATTCTTTTTTTCTACCTCTTGTATCCTATAAATTTTCTATAGATGCTATCTCTTAGTCTAGTGTGGTTCCTTTTGTTCTTCCCCCCGATTAATCCTAAAACAAGTCAAATCTTAAGCAAAACTAAACATAATTGTTGTTCTCATGATGAGCATTGCAAATTTCATGCTAGAGCTTGTTAACATGCTTCCCAAATCCTTTTCTCCACTAAGACACCTACTAATGCCTTGATTCCCTTTAACCATCCTATGTGTAGTCCAAGGGAGGAAGTAAATTTTAAAAAAAAGATGAAATTGACCAAACATGATAATTCTATTCATATCTTAGATCCTATTACAATTAATTTGGATGAAGAAGATACTCTTGATGATGCCGGTGATTTAAATATTTCTAATACAAATGATGATGTTAATGCTAGTGATTCTGATGATATGTATGAGGTTATTGATGTTAATCATTATTTACCAGCTAGATTTGCAAAATAATTATCTCTTAATCCTAGTGACAAACAAAGCGACTCGTCTTCCTTGTTTGGAACTAGATATTGTTCCATCTATCATGCTTGATGTTGCTCCTCTTGTGTGTTTCCCACCTTACCTAAACACTATAGACCGAGATGGGGGGCAGGTAATATGCTTGACTAGATCCTCTTTTATAGTGGATTTATTTATGTTTTCTTGTTGTAATCTACTTCCCCCATGATGTGTCATTTGTTATATATTCTCTTTAGATGACCCTTGTTTCTCAATTGGCACAAGGTGATAAAGGGATCAATCTGTTGTGGCATTCCTCTATTTGTATCTCATTTCTTCTATATGTCATATACATGTTATGTCATGCATGTGCTATTATTTTTAAATGTGCCTTTGTGTTGTCTGGTTGTGGATGATGCAAAATGGTAGCTACCTATTCTTTTCTCTCTCTATGATGTGGGACCAAAAAGACTTTTCTTTGTGTATATTACATGCTCTTCTTCTATTGTGCTTGTAGTTCTACTACCTTTGGGAAATGTTGACATTTTATTTTAATATAATTCTAACATACATGATTTATAATATGATTATACTGACCCTTGAGTTGGTAGATCCATTTCATGCTCTTTTTTTTCATGTATTCATTTCCTTTGGTTTGTCCTTATTTGGGGGCATCTCATAGTGGGAACTTCTCTTGTGGGTACATGCTCTATTAAATTCTTTTCTCTCGTTAAGGCATTTGTAATTTCTATAATGTGGGGACATCCACTTCACTTCTTATTTCACATTTGTGCATGCACACACGCACAATGATTCAATGCAATATCTTTTGACAAATGGCTAAGGATACAATTCTTTCCTTGTATTCATCTTTATATTATCATGCCCTTGTGCATTACCCAATGGATCCTTAAACTGGTCCTCTTTTCTTGATGCCCTTGGAGACAATGCTTTCCATAGGACTAATCTTCCTTTTTAGGATCCCTTTGGAGACAATTATTTCCTTAGGATTGATTTCCTTGTTAGGATCCCTTAATGGATACAATGCTTTTCTTAAGGACTGGTCCACTTTATTTTGATGGGTTGACTAGCATAACACAACTTGCTAGACTATCAATGCCATCTTTTACAGTGTTTCTCTTTGTATGATCCATAGTAAGGCAATATCTAACTAAGATATTGGTTGTTTCCCTCTATCTCTCTCCTTCTCTTTTTTTCCCTTTTTCGAGTGATACCTCTTTTATCTTGGTTTTGGATTTGATGAGGACTTAAGTCACTTGGGGGATTGATGTTTCTTTGTCTCCTTGACATTGATAAGATTGTTCTTATGAATTGATCTACTTTACAAGAGTGGGAGTTTGTCTCATACTCCCTCTAAAGTGGGGGATAAATGTACCATCCTAAAAATTTAACACCCATAATTGGATGTTGTATTAGGCCCTATTTTGGTGATTTCAAGATTTTATGTTCATTATGATTGATCCTAACAACCTGATTCTTCTTTTCCCACATCTACCCTATCATCCCAACACCTAGTTCAAATTTGGGTTATTTCTATTGGCATATAATTATTTAGATGTTATGTACCTAGGAACATAATGTTTTAATGTTTTAGACATTACGTTTCCACTTGTTTTAGCTCAAATTTGGTCTAGAGCCCTATGTCAGGGTTTTAGCAGGAAATTAGATCTCGTGGTCGACCTGGCTTATTTTTAATCCAAAAATGCAGGATGAATTATATAAACACCTTATCTCTCCTTATTTTAAAAATATTTATATACATTCATGATCACTTGAAAGTAACCAAACATTTTCAAGAGATCAAGCATTCAAGCATTCAAGCAATTGGATTCAAGATTTGAAGGAAAGCATCCAAGTTCTAGTTTTTCTTCGAGTATCCAAGGAAAATTGAAGGCCATATTCTCCATTTTACCAATATTATCTCTCATGAAGGCCAAGTAGAGGAGTTCACAATCAAGAAAGGAGATCCTTCATTCCATCCATAAGCATTCTCCATTCAATGTAAGTGACTATTAAGCATATCTACATTAAATATCTAGGAGTGGAATTCATAGATATATACATTTGTGAGGGAATCCTTGATTCTTTTCTACATTCCAAGTTCAACACCTTAAATTCAAGCAACATTCAAGGATCTTCATAAATATGAGTGATTTTTATAGCCATTCCTGAGGTTTTATGCAAGGTGAATCAAACATTTTCCTTTTTGCATACATTCCTTTATAGAATTTCCTTTCATTTTTAAGATTGATTCCTAAATAGGGATTTGACCAAGGAAAACCCCATTTACCCAACTTCTTCCACATTTTTCTATGTGTAGGAATAGATTACAAAGCTGCTAAAACTTTTTTGGCAAGATTGGTAACAGTCAGAGAGACCCTGAAAATTTTAGCCAGTACCATCTATAAAACATTTGAAACATTTTGTAACCATGTATAGAATGTCTGAAACATTTTGTACCCTTTAATTTCATCCCAAAGTGAAATTATAGGTTAGTACAATGGTCTGGACCCCAATTCAACTCATTTCTAGTTTTAAGTAGTTAGTTATCAGTCTATAATTTCCAGATTTGTCTACATCTGCATATTTAGCTTTCTACATTGCATTAGAATTTTCAATTTTCCCTCTTTCTATTTCATAATTTACACATTTTTGTGAAGAATCATTGTTCCATTCAATGCTTGGGTCCTACTTGAGCCTATTGGGACATATTCCTTTCGAGTGTGCTTGTTTGAAAAGGAGGAGCAATATACCCCTTTGTATTACTTCCCTTTTCCTATTGTACAGTTTGAACTATTTATTTTTGTAGAGTTCTTGGTTATGAATTTATTTTGTTGGTTCAACATGATCTTATATAGTTGATATTTACTTTGACATTTGTTTTTGGTTATTCATTAAGTGTAGTTTGAGTATGTTTTGGGGAAGTCTTTCCTTTCATTTCCTACTTTAGACATTCATGATTCAAAAGGTTTGAATTCATCTTTAACTTATCTATCACTAGTGCTCTCATGTAATTTATTTTCAATCAACTTAGGTGAATAGATGATCTTTAAATTTATTTTAATATGTACGGGATTCATGGGCATAAAAATAAAAAATCAATAATATGATAAGTCTAAATCAAATCTTGTCAACTATTTTAAGGACTAAAATAAAGGATTTCTAGGCATGGATTGATGCCCATAGAAATCCCATAAAATAATACTTAGGCCATCAATTTTAAGCCTAAAGCAACAAACAAATGTTGTAGGCAATCAATTTTTTATCCTAGAGTGAGAATATATTTATAATGATTTCTGGTGGCTTGATTGGATGCTCATATTATGTGGTCTATGAGAAACAATATTAAATCTATTTACCTTTAGAAATATTTCTAGAGAAAATCAAATAGCTCAATCATTTTACTAAAAGCAAAACAAACATCTAGCTAAAGTTCAAAACTAACATATGGGTCTTAATTTCAACAAAATCAAAAGATGTGCTCATACCCATCAGCATACCTACACTGCAATACTTGGGTTTCCCTTTTGGGAACTATCAAAATTGAATTTGTATTTTCCTTCTTGATATGGAACATATTTTTAAAAGGCTATATTGACTCTTCTACAATGTATCCATTTATTAATAAATTAATAGTGTGCAGTCTTGCAGCTCAATTAGTAGTAACAATAATGATCTCACCTTCAATTCACATGGATAATGTCACAATTTGAATGTATATTCTATTATTTGCATGTGGTTGGAGGCTTTATTATTGAAAGCTTTCCAAGAGGTTAGAAATTAGTAACTTAGTATTTTTTAGGCTTCTCTAGAGTTTCCAAGTAGTCAATACACATAGGAAAACCTTAGAATAACAATCAAGCCTCATCAAGGCTTAATGAGAATTGTATAACATGCTTTCATGGGTATCCAGGTCCTATCCTTTTTCATACATGTCTATTAGGCCACTAGCAACTATAACATCTAACAAAAAAATTCAATAAAAAAAACATGCAAAAGCAAAAAAAATCAATCAAACAAATCAAACAAAAGTCGAACAGTTCTTCCACTAGTCTTTGGTAGGAACTTTGTTTCTCTACAACCCTTGTTAAATTTGACTTGGTCAAAGGATCACTACATATAATAGTGTGTTGATGCTATTATACTATATAGGTTAATTTCTAATCATCAGTTAAAAAGAAAGAAATTTTTGATAGAATATTTGCATCATCACTAGTAAGTGAAAGGATATATTTGCACAAACATCAAATATTTATTGAAATTAAGATGAATTTATATAAGAGAAATAGTTAGTAATCAACCAATTAAAAACTAATAAATATGTATATCAATGTAGTAGTAAATATGGGAGGAAACAATAATTAGGGAATACTCAAATTGGTATTTTCAGAATATTCAAAACCTAATGTTTTGTTTTCACTCTAATAAAGAATTAAGTTTGATAATTAACCATCGTAAAAAAAATACTTTTTTATAAAAGCTTATGCATCAAGTAAAATTGGTCTTACTCACATTCAACTCATAGTATTATGTTCTCCCATTTGTTTAATTATTCCATAAATTTTTACAATGTTGTTTGTAATTTCATGAGTGCAATATGTAAGCATATTGTCCAAGTTGTGCTAGCAATAATAGATGAGTTTGAAGTTAGGATCAGGATTACAAAATTAGGAAATATGTTATTGTAATTTTACTACAACAAGAAGATAAATATTACATTTCTTATTTTCTTTGTCATATGTGTAGAGACAATGAATGAAGAATTAGTTAACTTCATGAAGCATGAGAACATTTGTATTGATTTTATTGGATAGATTGTTTGACTTGATATTTTCAAGCTAGGATTGTCAAACCCCACACTTTTGAAGTCTAAGTTCATGGAATTTCATTGGGATAAGTTGGGAAGGGTGTTCCTATCTACAAGAAAAACATTGAATTGATTTTCCACAAAATAAGTTTCTAAAGCATAGGGTGGTATCAATTAAGGAAATCTCGAGAAAAGAATCGGTATAGTGAGTTAGCGAAACTACTAGGTTGGGGAAGGCAAGAATGACACTTGGAGTGTGTTTCAAGAAAGGGTAGGAGATTTCTTCTTCATTTTACATGATTAGATGTTGAATCAGCCGTAACAACTTTAAAATATTTAGATCCAAGGGGGGAGGGTGATTGTCAAGGGTATGAAGAGATGAAAGGTAAAACGCGCATATTAGAGGAGGATGAGTTATTTCTAAGGAGAATGGGCTTCAAAACAAGATCATTATTAGTTTCTTCAATTGTAGCAATATTGATAAGGATGGACTTAGCAGAAAGTGATTGAGTTGTCTAAGGTTTATTAAAAAGGAAGGCATAGATGAAATGACCTTCCCTTTGGCTGTAAAATCTAAGGCATTAGGATTATTAAGATAGGTGAGTTGTTAGTCAAATTTGAAGCTAGGTCTAACCAATTTAATAGTCTGGAAAATATTTTGTCAAATCCATTTTAATGCAAACTTTACGATCATTTGTATTTTGGTTGACTCTTTTTATCATAATGTTGTTTACACCATAGCACCTTGCCCAATTGAGATACGATGTCTCGTAGGAAGGGGTGACATAGTAGTTTGAAGACTAAACATTTAACACGGATAGGGTATTTTGATTTACTTATACCTTTGAGATGAAAATCGAGGTCTTAAGCTTGAACATAACATGTTTGGCCACATATTATTCAAGACCCATGTATTGCAAGATAACATGGGCATGAGATGGGTTTAAAAAGGTTCATGAGACATATCCCTTGCCAAGACCCCTACACAATTCTATGGTCCAAAATTTTAACTACTAGTTATTTCAAGTCCACTTAAAGAATTATTGTTCAAATGGAATACCTTTGAGGAAGGAAATGATGATTATTATTTTCTACAATCTAAAATTACCTCAATAATTTTACCAAGTAGCTAAAAGGAAATTGCCTTACATTCTCAGAAGTTTTACAATCTAGGGCTACAATAAATTTATAAAATGCATTCCAATAGATTGGGAGTCCATAGACATTGCATTCACCAAGCCATCATGGGGCCCATTGATTTGTCTTCTTTAACTTTATTTGGTTTTGGGACACCATGCTCTCTAGCCATTTTCTTAATGCTTTTGGGACAAACTTTCAATTTACAGAGTAGGCTTCAGCTTGGGACAAATCGGAATTGTGCTAGTGTAGTAGAGGATGTCATACCAAAGTGAAGAAAACAAATATACACAAGAAGTTGAGAAAATAAAGTTAAGATTGTAGAATTTGTGTCATTATTAATTAATGATATGAAATTTCCACAATCCATACTGTTGTTCATAGTTTTTTTATGGATTTGATTCTGTTAAATCTTTTTGCATTAATGTTTTGTATCACACTCTGTAATTCATCATTAGGATAATAGAGAGGTAGAGGAAAAATAATAATTACGGAGCTATTATTTTGATGATGAATTACAAAGTGTGATTCAAAACGTTGATGCAAAAAGCTTTAACACAATCAAATCCAAAAAAAAATGCTTTGAATATCATTCTTAATATTTTTCTTTTTCACTACACAAAAAAAGTTAACTTTACCATCAAGAAATTTGAGACATTAACTTGGAAATCTATGACATGAAGCAAATTCAAAATGGGCCAATTACAATATGAAAAAGGACAAAAAGAATGAATATAGACAATGTCCATGTTGTAGGCATCTAAGTAACGCTGGTTCAAAATTTCCTTAATACAAAAAAGCAGAGTCAATTACAATATTGAAAAGGATAAAATAAATAAATAAGTTGAAAGTTATTATAGTAACTTTAAAATCTACTATATGTACCAAAATCAAAATGAGCCAATTACAATATTGAAAAGTACAAAAATAAATAAATAAAATATAGATAATGTCTATGTTGTAGACATCTAAGTAGTATTGAGTTCAAATCTAAGAATCAATTATAATATTGAAAAGGATAAAAGAAAAATGAATATAAACAATGTCTATCTTGTAAACAACGAGATGCTACCAAGTTCAAATCTTCCTCAATAAAAAACAACGAGTAAAAGAATAATAAATAAATAAAACAAATGAAATGTAAAGTATATTTATTCTATTCTATTTCTGGTCTGTTCTATGACATTACCAAATCTGAGTTTATCACGCCCCAACAAGGCAAAAGTGGCAGTTAATATCAACATCACGGGAAATAGTCTTCTGTAATAATAATAATATTTGGTGCACCTACTATTTAAAGCATTAAACAATTTGAGAGCTCCGAGAAATGAGAGCATAAAAAAATAGATTTCCAAGTACACGTAAATAAGTATGAAAAGAACATTCCAAGAAAATGGAGGCGTGGAGATATTCTTCATCATTCGAAGAGCAAAAAGATTGATTCAGCTTTCGAAGAAATCAGCAGCCAACTAAGACGCTCGTGACTCATGATGGTCGTGCCGGGGGCCGCCCTGTGATGATGTCATGATGTCCACGTGGACCAATTACGAGTCAGCGTTACTCTCATTTTTTATTGGCCAGGTGGGACCTTGTTGTCACGGTTTATTTCGGCCGTCGGCGCTTGTAGAGTTGGGCGGTGGGTCCCGCTGTGTTGGGTGCCAGGGAAATCCAGGATGCACGTGGGTCCCTCTTCGTTACTCTTGCACTTGCACTTGCGCCGCCCGCAAGTAAACTCCGCGGGCCAAAAAGAAAGGAGGTTTTTGGGTAAATTGTATTGGATACGCCGCATGCCCTATCAGCTCTCGTTGCTGCATGTTTTTTGTGGACCCATTGGGAAGAGCATTAGGTAGTTATGGAAGTTAGCCTTTCAACTCTATGATGAGTTTTTTAATTTATTTTTTCAGATGAGTTATGATAGTTAATATAGTCTAGAAAGAACACAAAAACACATACCAAAAATATTTAGGCAGGTTTCTATGCATATCTTAAATTTATTTCAGCTAGTAGTTGTTGCTCAATAGTGTTTAGAAACAAAATTTTATGCAAATATAAAGGAAAAGAAAAAATGGTGAAGACGTGTCATTTTTTCAATAAGCACTTATTGTTTATTTTCAGTCCTCTTTTTTGAAAGCTTAGGGTGGGGTCCTACGGGCTTCCTAAAAGATTTAGTAGCTGAGAATTTTTAGGAATATTTTAAACCTAGTGGTCCCATAAATTTAGAATGCTTAAAAGTTTAAGCTTTGAAATTTAAAGAAGCTTGTAATACAAATAGAATCATCGACATTTCAGAATTTGGAATTTTGATAGTAAAAAACATAAAATTTATCTATTAAAATTTTATTGAGACAAAGAATGAGTGAAAAGTAAAATAAATTATGAATAAAACCACAATATCAATGTATTTAATCTATAAAATAAATTTTAAATTTTAAAATTTGATTTTCTTTCTAAAATTTTGTTTCCATGGGATTTTTCTTGTTTAGCCTCAAGTTTAATTTTTTAGATGTTTAACTATTGACACTAAATTTCCTAAGGTGGTGGGACAAATTCTAGCCCCACCCAAAAAATTTCTCCTCAACTATGCAATCCTAAAATGTAGGGGCTCCTATTTTCGTGGAGAAGATTCTAAATAATCCTTAAGAATTTATTTTCTTTTTCATGGGACATCTTCTTTCTTGAAAATAGAAGCTTAACCCCCCATGGGACCTTAGCCTCAGAGCAAGTCCCCATGCAGCTACTAGACTTATTTTAGGTAGTAACTATTGTTCAACATTTTTAGCAACAATTTGAGGAGTTAGTGGCCCCATGGATAACAAACTTTGCTCATTTTTTAGCACCTATCTTAAACAATATTTTTAAATACAAATTTTAATATATTTTTATTAGAAGCAAAATTTTAGGCAAATAAAAAGGAGAGAAAAAAAAGTGGTGAAGACATGTGTCATTTTTCTCAATAAGCAGTTGTTGTTTATTTCTAGTCCCCATATTTTTCAAAGCTTGCTGCTTAAATTTAAGCAGAAATTGTGCATAAGCAGTTGCATGGGGACATGGAGTTATTTTCATAATTTAAGCAATTTTTATTCCACTATAATAGGAAAAGGTTTTAATTTATCCTTTCCCCCTAATTTAAAAGTTACATGGGAACACTCCAACTACTTAAATTTAAGTAGAAATTGTGCATAAGCAGTTGCATGGGGACATGGGGTTAGTGCATATACTTTAATACACCAACAACTTCTATTTCCTCATCAAGAAAGTACTTTTGTAAATTAGCAAGTTTAGTAATTCTTTTATCTCATCATGAAAGGTCTTCTTGGACCAAGTACGAGAGCTAAGATGTCCAAGCTCCTCACTAAGGGAAACCTTATTGCCCTTGTTGGTTTGTGGTGACTAATAAGGCAAGTACTATACACTTTTCATTTATTGTGGGGTTCAAGGTTCAAGGTAAACTCGTCAAACATTTTTGAGTTGACATGTCAAGCATTTCCCTAGGTTGACTCATCAAATTTTTCCCTAGGTTGACTCATCAAGTATTTTTTAGGGTTAACTTGTTAACCAACATAAGTCTTGTGATAATGGCTTAGGATTAGGGTTTTCTCAATATATGAGAATTTCATAGCTTCTTGCAACGGTATTGAGTTACAAGGGATTGCAGATTGTAACAGGCTAAAATTATTAGATAATAAGATTGGACTCTTTGTTTGGTGGACGTAGCCCAAGATTGGGTGAACCATGTTAAATCTTTGTCTTCTTGTTCCACTTATGTGTTCTTTATTCCCTTGCATTATTGGTTATATTTGCATGTAACTGTTAATTTTTTGTCTACCAATCCTAACAGCCCTTACCTTTCTTGCTCCAAACTTCATCCAGAGTCATTGTTCTGAAACTATCCAACACTTGATCTTGTATGATCTCATTCAATTCCTTGGTAAGAATATTTATCCCCTCTACATTATTTTGGATAGAGCAATGGTTGATCTTTCATATTGTTTCAATGTTGTTATTCACCTCTTGTGAAGTTTATCCTCAAAAATTTTGATTTTGTTGGAATAAGTCTTTATCTAAGAAATTTCATTGGCCTTTGCATTCATTGTGGATTGAATCTCTTTAAATTCGCTCAAGGGAATATAATTTCTCACATTCCCATCAACTTATTCATTATCTTCATATTCAGGGATCTGAGCCTAATATTTATCTAATTTATTTTCATGAAAGAACCAATTTACAATTCTAAACTACCCTTGAGAAATACCCTTCCACACCTAACCAAGAACATCACTAACCTCCTCCCTATTGGCAAGTAGAAAGTGAAACTCCTCAAGCATACCAATTTGCACATTCCCCTGCCCCTTCGATACATTGTCTAGGGTTTGCATATTATTAGCTAATAAATTAGTAGAACCCTGCCCCCTTCTCAGCTCCCTGAGATGAGAAGATTCAACCCTGTGATCATGCACCTTAGATGTAAATTTGGACAAATCTCTCTGTTGCACCTCCCTAATTTAGGATTGAGACATTTTCCAACTATAGATGAGTTTTGTAGCCTTACAACTACATTGAGTCATTTTTCATTTATTTCTAAACTACCAAAATTCTTACATCTTCATGAATGATCCATTAATATACATCCATCACAAAATATATGTATTGGATTTCTAGTTAGAAATATTATTAAATTATTTTTTGAGGTATATATCAATTTGACTAGTTGATCTAAGATGGATTCTAAATACTTATTTATTTAATCTAGATTTATACAAAAGAAATTTTAATCTCATCCATTTTGGTAAATCCCTTCACTCCTACAATTCCCTTAGGGTTTGTTTTCTATTTTTAGTATTGATTTTTGTAAGAAAAAATATTTGTAACCACCTAAACAATTGAAATAAAAACAAAGCTAGTCAATTTTACTAACTTAAGATTACAAATTAATTAATAATTAAACACATATCAACTCACCAAACAAATGAGTTGACTACCTAGTCATCTTCATCTAATTATCAAATTGATTTTCACATCTCCTCATTGCATCCACCAACCATGTGTCCAATGCATGAGCCAAGATTTTATTTCCACCATTCAATTTTCTCTAAAAGAATTCTATGAATTGGAGCTTACTCCTCCATTTTCATCATCTTAAATTGAGTAAGTAGATGTCACTACATTAAGCAACAAATATCACAAATCATTCATGCACATCCACTTCATCAACAATGATGGTTTGCATTGATTTTGCATTTGTATTTCATTTTGATGTGAATTGTTACTGAGTTTAGTCAAAAGGTGAGGGTTTGTGATTTCATCTAGGGTTCAATTCTTGTTATTTTATTCTCCTTATTTTCTATTTGATTTTTCCTTTATATTTTTTGCTTGTCTAGTCGGACAATATTTAATGGGGATTTGAACATTTTATAGGTAGTTTCTAGCAAGAAAATAGATGACTTATATCAAAATTTTGATTCCTTCTCTCCCAAAAAAATCTAAGGGCTAAGAAAAGTCGCACCATGTAAGTCTAAAGGATAAGTTTTTCTAATCATATCTAATTGCTAAGTGAATGGTTGAACATCCTTTTCTATTTTGGGAAACTCACCCTTATTTATTATACATTTTTGCTTATTATTATCTACGAGAAATATTTAAAAATAGAAGCATTGTCAATGGGACCTTAGTCTGCTAATGAAGTTAATTGGTTCTTAATGAGCCCACTACAGATCAAGTCTTGTTGAGTGCAAGACTTCAAAATCATAAGGGATGAGGCGGGGATCATGTCCCAAGAGAATATGGTAGAATGGACACTCCTTAGTTCTTAGCTCCTTACCAAAGATATTTTAGCCTAGGGAGTGTGCTCTTGTATCAGATAGCTAAAACAACTTTGTGAATTAAGATCTCTCCATAAAAAAATTAAAGCATTATTGAAAATCTTCAAGGAAAAAGAATATTATTTTACAATCATTAGTAGAGTTTCACACCTTAATGGTTACCCCTATAAATGTTATGAACATATAATGAATAAAAAATCAAATTTCATTAAGGTTGTTTGCAACATCTCCCACTACCAAAAAGTAGTTTCATTCAAATGAATATATCAAGGAGTCCCAACAAATGATAATTTATGTTTTGTAGATTTTAATCATGTATATTACAATAGTTTTTGAAAGCGTCCCTTTAAAGGGCATTTTTGTTGGAAAAGTAAAATCTAGCAAGATGTCTGCAATGGAATGATTAATAGACTACTTGATTGAATTTATTTAGATTACACTATTCATAGCCTTCACATCTTGTTCCTTAAAAACATAAACACACAAGGTGGCCCACATCACAAAACAATGCATAGCGATTGTATTAGAGATACAAACTATCTCTGGACACAAATAAGGTGGTGTTTATGGAGAAACAGTTACTCTAATTGAGCCTAATATTTTTACCAAAAGAACTCATTAAGTTCATAAGTCATGGCCTACACAAGAATTATAGTCATTTACTTGTGTAACTTGCAACTGCTTATGTGGATCTACATCCATCCACTTTCTACTAACTTTGCATCTTTTTTAGAAGGCATTTTTGAAGCAAAATGTCACAAGGAGCTAGTCAAGTGAAATGGTTATTTGAATGTCTTATTTATCACATGCTTCCCATGTCATGGGTCTAGAAATTTATTCAAAATCAGAGTTACTTAGTTGAGACAACAAGACATTTGGCAGTGGATATACCATTTATGGCCAATGGTGAGATTAAATCGATTGCATAAGATGTTAAGATTATCATTACTACCAATGGGTTGAACTAATAGGTGGGACTTGGCAAATTCCTTTTTAATTATTTTCTATTTATTTCATTATTTTTTGAGTTCACTAGATTTTGTGCAGGTCAATTTTCTTTCTATTCAGAGGACAATAATTGAAGACCATTTTCTATAAGACAAAGAATGAGCTTCATACAAATTCGTGAAGATGTGATTTTCAAATAAATATCACACTTTATTTTGGACAATTTAAAAATAAACCCTTAACACTTCACTTTGGTGCTCAATAATTAAAGTTATTTTTTATGTTTTATGTTGTTTAGATTAGAGTGTGGCTTGGTAATTGGTACTAAATGCTCTTTCTTCACACCACAAGGTGAGCTTGGATATCCAAAATAACTTAAACTGCCACTTTATGCACCAATGATAGACTATGTATGATCTCCTTTCACATTGCAAGATGATATTGAGGATAAAAAAACATATCAAACCATTTTTTTGTGTGACTTAGACCTCATTATTGAACATTCATCTTTCATCATTACTAGGTCCAATGTATCTAGATTTAATCACCAAATATAGTGAATCCCATGAACTAATGGGCTTTATAAATTTAGGGAGGAGCTATTATTAGTGAACTAGTGGAGATTTATTTTAAGCACTTTATGAAATGACTCAATTCATCCTACCAATACCTATGTCTTAGACAACACCCCTACAACATAGAATCAAGCCTCAAATACTTTCAAGTATGTAGAGGAATATATTAGGTTTCTTATTTTTCTTGGTTAAAAATCCTCTTGGTTGTCATTCTTTATAGTGCATTGATTCATAGATAGTGTTATGAAGTTACTCATAGACTATACCAATTACTTCAATAGTAGGCCATGTAATAGAAAATGCTAAGGAATTATTTTCCCATTAGGGGAATAACTTCCCCTCGAACTAATTAGTTTAACTACTAATTTATTAAATGTAAACCTTAATTTACTAGCAGTGTAGAACTTTAGATTGAGCTTAATGTAATTAGCATACAACAAGTTCCATTGTTACTAGATATGCTGAAGGAACTACAAGAGTGTGAAGGGATAGTGTAGTTGCTAAAATTAATTTTGCAAAATATAAGTAACACATCCCTATAAACTCATGGAATGATAATTTTGGAAGCTTTGAAGCTTTATTCATACTTTTTTAATATTTAGATAAATGATATAAATTCATTTGACGACTCTATGGTTGAGATGATTTTTGTAGAGTAAATGGTTGGTAAAGACTTAACTTATTTTATATGAATGGGGTAGATGCAATATGTTTGAAATGATGATTACGATTAATTATTGTGTTACAACCACATGGAAGGTATTAAATATTTGGTTGCAAAAATGAATGGTGGATATTAAATAATGCTAAATTGATGAGTGATTTAAAATTATAAAAATGGAGGGAGGTTCAGAAGTTTGTTTATACAATTAATTAAAAATTTGAGATGGAAATGTTTTACTTTTATTTTAAATGTGAGATGAAATTACAATAATTAATAAAAAAATACAATTATTTAATTAACTAGTGGAGTGGTGAGGTTTTTGTTAAATAGATAGTTTATTTAATTATTTAAGATGATATTAGCGTGGTAGTGTTGTCAAATTTAGTCAACTAGCATGTTGACATTGATGAAACATTAGGAATCGTGAAACTTTTAGGTTCTTGCAAAATGTATCTAAAAAAAGACATCTTTGCATATAAGTCAAAGTGAAATAGAGTCAAGACGAGTAAAGCATAAAACATAATGAATATCATGTAGAGCATAAATTCAAGATGAATGATAAAGTGTGATTGTACCTTAGAAAGTAAATATTCCAAGGCCAAGAACGTCAAAACCTCTAAGGTATAATATATTTCCCAGTGTAGAATAGATAGGAAATAATGTTTTTCATCTTGATTTAGCACCATACATGAAGATCTATTTGTAGTAAATTTTAGAAACATTTGTTTATTCAAGTCCTCTAGGTTGGTTGAAGAACATGCAACCTTATTGCCTTTAGTCAAGGGTCCTTTATGTGTATTAGAAGAGTTAGAATATGATGTATTTCTTTGGAAGAAAAGGTGAACACGTAGGGGAGTTTATAAAACTTATTTAATTAGCTTGTATGGTCAATTTATAAGCATATCAATATGGTATCCAAGAGAGGATGTGGGTAAGAGATTCCCACACCTACCATCTCCCTAATATTTTAGGGACCAAATGACTCCTTATTAGGAAGATGCGATCCATAAAAGATGTTAGTTATCTATGATTAGTTGACCAATTATATCCATGGACCATGAGTGAGATATTTCAAGATTTGACTTCACAAAAATGATGATGATTATTAATTTTAAAGGTTCATATATTTGCATTATAGCTAATTGGTATTTTAGGATGACCTAGAGCATCCCAAGATTGTCAAATAATAGACACATAAGAATTATAATAAATTGGTTAAATTATGACATTTTCACCAATTTTTATTGTTGATTAAAATGTTATTAATCACAATTTTTTTGAAAATTCTTTTAATACAAGCGATGATTTTGTCTTGACTATAACTTATTTGAAATCACCTCTTGGTTAGAGTAGTGTTTTCACTACAATTAAAACATAAGAAGGAATGTGAGGGGTTATATTGGTTTATATTTCATCCTTTAAGTGTTGGAGAACATATTTTGGAGCCTTTGGAGACATCAGATATCTATAATACATTGGTGTACACATTATGTAATTTGGGTTAGATATCTTTCTTTTTTTTTAATAGTTATACTCAAGTTGCAATGTTTTGTTTGTGGAGAAAGAGTTTGAAGATAAATACATATGGAAGGCTTGGTATGCATATATCTTCAATTGCAATAAAGTATAATTGATTGACACATCATGGAATGAAGAGCTAAATACTCACTCTTGCTAGAGTTTTCACTTTTTAAGGGTTTATCTATGGAAACTCTTGTAACCATTATTATTGTCATATGATTTCTTATGTTCTACCACTATTTCATGTTTCTTTAAATATCTATGTATATTATAATTAACAATTACACTATGTTACCGGTTGAATTTACATTTTTGTAGTGTTTTTGAAGGGCTTTTGAGAAGATATTTGGTAAGAAAAACTTATTGTTCATGATATGTTTTGGAATATATCACTTATTTTATAGCTCATCTATAGGCATCATTTTTTTAAAAAAAATTTTGTCATCTATAGGTCACTTGAATCTCATTGTGGATGTCATTATGTTCCAAGCCCTAAATTTATTGGGTCTCAATGGACTATGTATCTAGTTTCTTTTTATTTTTTCTTTTGGATCTCTTTCCAATACACCCAAGAACTTTTATTTTTTAAGCTAGCTAGGAGTTATGACCCCACCAAGTTATGGGTATCAAAATTTAATATTTTCCTATTTTTGAATTAACTAATAAATAGGAACAATGTAAATGCACAATGAGACACTAATGAACCCACAATAGCCAATCTCTCATATGGGATTTCACCTTTTGAAACTTTAATAGAGATAAAAAAATTAGAAACATCTTCATTCAAAGGTATTTCTTCAAGTGGAAATACCTTTACTTGAAGGTTTAAAATGTAAAATAACTTATGAACAAAAGCAATTTCTAGAAATGAAAAAGAGAGACCTTCAAACGAAGGTCCATTTTTTCCCATTTATTGAAAATTACTTTCATTCAATTTTCTTTTTTTCTTCTTTTTTGTGGAAACAACAAACCTTCAAATAAAGGCCTTGAAAGTGACATTTCTACTATAGGCCTTAGATTTTTATTGAAAATTCTCTATTTCCAACCTTGGGTTCTACCAACAAATAAAATGAGTATGAAAAGATAATTTGTAAGATTGTAGCACTCAAATTAAGCTTTCCAACAAGTATAACCTTAAATATATTTATTTTCTATTTTCTAGTGAAGATAAGCTTTTTAGCAATTGTGAAGGTCTCTTTCCACTGGAAAAATGAAAAACAACCATCTTCTAGGTATTGACATTCTATTTCAACAGACACAAAAAGTTAATTCAAAGGATTACAAAAAAAAATTATGTGATACCAAAGTAACCCATCTTTGAATTATAATTAATCTCACTTCAAAAAGTTATTGTTATACACTAAGTTTGCACCCTTGTCTCAAGCTCTCATAGTCTTGATAACCTAGTATAACATGGGAATCATCTCTAGGTTGTGGGACCTATGCTAACTGAGATGAGACCTTCAGGTTCTAGGTTGGTTCCTCTTGGATAATCACCTTAATTTGCTTCTTGACAGGAAAAGTAAATCTTTGAGGGAAAGGGATAGAAGGAATGCTTGAAAGGGAAATGACTGAAAGCAAACTATCCTACTAGGTGATACACCAAAAATATGGGTTTGAATCTTAGTATACAGGATGAAATCAGTGAACAAACTTAGGTTTAGGAGATCACAACTCACTAAATAGGCCTGCATAAATATTTCATAGAAGGGTCTGCAATAGAAAGAGGCTATTCAGGGAAAGAGAGAAACTTTCACAAACAATAGCATTCCTAAAATTTTAGACACAATCTACAACCTGCAGACAAACATTCGCCTCTGTAACTCGACATAGGAATGAGACAAGATTGTTAAGGGGTTGTAGTATACCCACAAAAACATTCACATCAAATCATCCACAATAACACACAATAATTGCAGAAAGAGAGAGGGATCAAGAACCCTAAGATATCACTCAAAACATACATATACTTCAATTCAATAAGAGATAATTCAGACAAGGAAGCATAGGGACATGAAGAATTGTCACAAAATACCTCTGCAATGTTTGAATCATCAATGAAAGAATACAACTGTAGAAGCCAGAGGGCAGAGAAAATGCCACAGATAACTCTTAAGAAAGATGAATTTCTTTTCACAATTGTCTAACTCTAAGCTCTAAAAGCTCCCAAAAAAACATTATATACATCTCCTATTTGCACGCATGCAGGAGCAAAAATCTAACTAGGGTTACAAAGATTTTACAATAGAATAATATCAAACCCTAACTCTATCATTTCTGGCCATAAATGCCCATGAAAAATATCTTTGATGATCAGATTTTTGCCTTTGCATGTTCCTTTCATGTTTGTACCCTGCAAAAATCTAGCCGCCATGATCCATCTACCTCTCTGCAATTCAGTCTCGCCATGAATGCTGAAAATCTGATATTTTTAGATATTTGAATTTAAATATAATAACGGTCATAGGTGGCGCCAAGCTTTTATCTATCAATGACTGACATTTAAAATTCAATCTCACTTTAAAATGCGACTGTCAGATCTTCCCTTTTACCCAGGCTCAGCATTTGACTGCAAAATTAACCTTAAATCTACCTCAGGTGCCTTTTCCCTTGTTCGTTGAATTGTTTAATACTTTAGCTGACCCTAGTTAAGTCTGGCGAATAAGAAAATAACCTTTAGTCACTGAATCGCAAAATGTCTTTCTAACCCTGGTCCCATTTGCCATTTGTCAACCTTTTATTCGCTCTAACTGCTTCATCAGCAAACACCTCGGTAGCCCTCTGACAAACGGACCCACTGAAGATAAGATTCCAAATGAATGGCGGGTGCATGATCTCACGACCACCAAATATTCTCTCAGATCATGCGCTAGCCATTGATCTATTTAAACTGGGACCCTTCTAACAAATGGACCCACTGCAGACCCCGTCAGCACTTGGAAACCAATCAAAACATGACAAATTGGCACACCTGGCATCGCGAACCCACCTGATAGAGGTTGAACACCTGGCAAAATGAACGGTCAGCGCATGATCGCATACCCTCAAAAGATTCCATCAGAACATGCGCTAGCCATCGATCTCTTTCCTTTCTGACATCTCTGCCGATATTTTGACACGGTCCCACTGACAAGTCCTAGTCATCGCTATGTGGACCAATCAAATTCAAGCACATCAACAAACGAGGACCCACCTAAATCTTCTGACAACCAAGTGAAATCAATGGGCGACACATAATTTCATAAGTCAAAAAGATTCCTTGTGCCTTTACGCCAGCCGTTAGATCAAAAAGGAAACTGACAACTAGGCCCGCTGACAACATACAAGTCATCATCTCTCGACCAATAAAAAGCCTCCAAG